>OY725322.1:74768815-75968815 GCA_963242795.1 Inga leiocalycina
AACCCACCGCCCACCACCACCCCCACCACCCACATCATTGTCACCGCTACTACCTCCTCCTCCTCCATTCCCGCTGCCGCCAGCTCTTAACAATTTTTTCTATGAAGATTATATTAAGGGTAAAATGGACTTTGTGCAATATATTAATTTTAAATAATTGTTAAAATATTAACTCATTATACCTTGCTTAAAAATCAAACCAAACACTACCCCTATAATTAATATTGCATTACATTACCGTTACATTACATTGCATTGCATTGCACTGCAGGGTATAATGAGATCGAACCAAACGGGCCTTAAGTTTTTCAAGTTTACCCTTATTAAAATTCTCTCTTTACATTTACAAACCATTCTCACATCTTTCTCCTCTCTCTCTCTTTCCAATAAGAATTAAATAAGGGCAAAAATTGGAAATATTCATTAATAACATGAAAATTGACTTATATTTAGCACCAAAAACTTCTTCTAAAAGTAGGCTTATAATAAGGATCAAAGAGATATTATTTGTTGAAATTTGAAGGATTATGCAGAGAGAATAAAAACCTCTGAAATATTATTATGAATCCTTCAAATTTCAACATGGTACCATAGCTAGAGAGTTCAATCAAAACTTGAATCCACGCGCTATTGTTGTTTTCCATGCATCGCTGCCATTTTTTTCACCCAGAACGTGGATTCTTCTACCTTCTCTCCTTTATTCGGTAATTTTCTTAACAATTCGACAAATTCCAGAGTCAATCACATGGCTCTTATTTCAGGAACCGATTCTCAAACTCCAAGCTGCACTATTTCTTCTTTCTCATCTACAGCACCTCCTAAAGTTTCAGAGATGACACCAGAATTATCAGAAAACCAAATTATGGTCATTAACCATAAACTTAATAGAAAGAACTACCTCCAGTGGTCCTAAGGTGTGCTAAGATATCTACATGGCAAGAGGGATAATTAATCTGCATATCCTTATAATTTCATCCAATTTTTAATTAGACTAATATAGTTTTTTTATATATAAGGTCTTTATACTTTCACCTGTTTTTAATTAGGTCCTTATAGTTTTTTTATTAGGTCCTTATTGTTTTACCTTATTTTTAATTAAGTCCTTGTAAGTTTTTTCATAATTCTACTTAATTAATTTAATTTAAAATTAAATAAATGAATAATATTAAAATATAATTTACTAAATATAAATTGTATTTAATAATTATATAATTAAAAATAATTATAATAACTAATCATTAGTTCTTAATTAATTAATTATATTATAATTATATTATATTTGTAGAAATTATTATAATAATTCAAATTTCATAATTAAAAAAATAAATAGAAATTATATTTAAAAAATAAATAATATAAATATAATTTTAATTAAAAAATAAAAATAATAATATTATAGTAATTCATAAGAAAGAATGTTACAATAAAATTATTATCAAAATTTAATTTTTATAGAATATTAGCATTTATAGAATAATATTTAAGGTTATTATATTTTATATCTATAAAATAATATTATTAGAATTTATTGAATAAATAATAAAAAAACTATAGGAACCTAATTAAAAATCATGTCAAATTGGCAAGACCATAAAAAGAAAAAAAACTATAAGGACCTGATTAAGAACAAGTTAAAGTATAAAGACATGATAAAAAAAAACTTTAGAACCTGATTAAAAATTCGTTGAAACTATAAAGGCCTACAAATTAATTAGTCATTTAAAAAAATGAAATATTTTTTTTTTGGTGAAAAAATTGAAATATTTTAAAGAGAAAATCCTTTTGAAGACACCTATACTTTTCTTCAATTTTCAGTTTGGTACCTACATGTTACAGCGGCTAACAGAGCAAAATTACATAATCTAACAATGTTATCAAAGTAAAATTAAGGGTAAAACATATTGACTACCCCTCTATTTTACTTAAATTACACAAACATCCCTTCTATTTGAAAATGTCTATAGATTTTTCTTGAAATTAAAATGATTGTTACGAAAACCTCCTTTACATATTTGATATTTCATTTCTATCCACCCAACCATTAATTGACTGTTAAATTTAACTATTAAACATTTGTTTGACCAAAATACCTCTCTTTCAACAAATGAATAAACATTTATATTTGCCTAAAAATCATTTTTATATAAACAAAAATAAATCTAATATATATGTTCAAAATTTCTGATATATTATAAAATTGGGTTAATACAATGTTTTGTCCCTACTTTACTGTTATTTTGGTCTTAGTCCTTGGAGTTTGAAACATGTAGTTTTGGTCCTTGAAGTTTATTCCGTCTATAACCATTAATCCCTGTAGTTTGAAAAGGACTTTGAGGTGGGATTAACGGTGTTGACTTTACCTACATGGCATTCACATTTTTTCTTGTAAATATCTTCATTTATCATAAAAATTTCCATATTTTTCTTATAAATGCTCTTATGAAAAAATAAAGTAAGGGTATTATTGTCTTTTCACTAAAAAAACTTAATTTCATTTTGACCTAATGGGGTGTAATGGGATTTCACAATCTTAGGGGTTAATTAAAATAAAATTGTTTCCATTAGGTCTAAGTGATACTTTCCCATTAAAAAAATATTAAAATTAGCAGCATTACCATGTGAATAAAGCATAGTACTTGTTGCCTTGTGATGCTTAACATAAACCGCTACAATATCGTTGCCTCCCTGAGTCCGAAGCTTAAGAACATCAACGTTGTCCTTCATGGGAACCTCGGGAATATAGAGTCGACCATGGCCCGATTCGTCGGAGATCAAAGTATAGGAAGGTGGATTTGGGGGGAACAAGGCGAAATTGGTGGCGATTGAAGATGTGACTCCGCACATATCTTGTTATCATCCAAAAGCCTAGGATTCATAAAGACGGAGCCTATTTGTGATCTTTTAGTAGCAGAAGGAGCACAAGGCAGCGCGTGGGTTTTGCAGGGATCGAGTGGATCAATCAACTTTTTAAATGTTGGAGGCTCTGATTTCAATTGTTAGACAGGGAGTGAGAATGCTAAATGCGTAGCAATCGTGGCTTGATGGTGATGTGGTGCGGTTAGGGGACAATGGGATTAAATTAGAATTTTCCTTTTCTTTTCTATAACTAAGGGGTAATTTTGTTCAAAATTTTTTACCAAACGGCAATTTTGCCTTGGAAATATAAAAAAAATAAGTAATTTTATCATGGCCGTTATTCCAATTAATTTTGACTGTGACATTGACTTTGCATTCAACATGTCATTCACGTCATTTTTTTAAGGTACAAATTTGTCTTAGAAGTCTACATGTCATCATCTACTTCATTTTTTTTTAAATTTAGATTTAATATTTTCAAAGCAAATTTGCATCTTAACAAAAATGACGTGAATAACATGTGAACTATTAGTTCAGCATATTTAGTGAACTAACGATCAAAATTAATGGGGATAATGGTTAGGGCAAAATTGCTCCCATTTTTACACTTCTAAGGAAAAACTTTCGGGGAAAAATTATCCCTCAGTTAAAACTTTCTAGATAAAATTACCCATTGACCCTTCTTTCTTATTTTACCTTGGAAATATGAGAATAGTGTAAAAATTGAGGAATTGAGATATGAGGCCCTAAAGTGGCTAGATGGAAGTACCTAATAAAAATACTTCCTTCAATCCTTATAAAAAAAACAATTATCTAAATCATGCGGTCTAAAATGTTTGTTAAAAAGCAATAAATGTGCAAAATATGTACTACACTTTCTCATTATACCCTTACTTATAAAAGGAGCACATAAGAGATAATGAATGAAAATTTGTTGTAGAGATAATGAGTAGCTTGTATTTAATCAGGACAAAAATGGAAAAGTAAGTTTAAAATTTTAGACAAAAAAAATGTGTTCCTTGTATTAAAGATTACCTATACGTGAGAGCATGTTCCTTATAAAAATAACGAGAGGAAGTAATATTTATTGATGAGGATTTTAAAAATTGAAATTATTTAGAAGAACTAATTACCAAAATAAAAAAATTAAAAATACTCGTACTAAATTATCCCCACCAAACCCATACTTTCTCCTACCATATCCTCTATTTTTTTTCTGTATTTAACGAAATAATCATGTTTTATCCGAATAAATTTGACTTTCAAAGTTTGAAACTAATTCTAATTATTTAAGTTAAATTAATAACTAGCACTAATTAATTTATTTTTCATTATCTTGTAATTAATAAAGTTCTTTTCAGTGGTGATTTTGTTAATAATTAGTCTGGATATTAGACCATAAAGTTGGGAAAGGGGCCTCTTCACTTTCCTTACCGTCCACTTCCTTCCAATTCTTTATTCTTATCATTAGATTAACTCTAAACGGTTGAGATTCAATATCCTATACAAATTAAAAATTATACATAAAATACGTTAATAGAAGTATAAAGATATGAACAGTTATATCAAATTTTAATGATTTAAATTTATTTATATACATTTTTGTTATTTAATATTATAATAATATTTTTATAGAATATTAAATCTCAACCATTCAGAGTTAATCTGACGGTGAGAATAAAGAAGTGGATGGTAAGGGAAATGGAGAAGCCCCTCTCCTCATAAAATTTGGGTTTGACTACCGTCATCTGCTCTTGTTGTTCTCTTTCCCTCCCTTTCTCATCTCTACCTTTACATTGAAATTTTAACAGTTCAAATTTAATGTTTTATAAAAATATAATAAAATATCAAATTATTAAAAATAAATAAATAAATTCAAAAACTGTTAAATTTTATTTATGATAATTTCGCTATGTGACATTAACACCATTAAAAGTCACTTTGTGTAAAAGCTATACCAAATAAGCTCATCAAATGGCCTCAACTTACGTTCTCCTCATTTTTTCATTTCAGAAGTTAGTGTGGAGGTTTGAAAAGTCATCTCAAACACATTCTAAATGGGCTGACATGGAATGATATAGATTGGCAAAAACTAAAATTCATTAAAAATATAAGATTCAAAACTAAAACTTGTTAATGATATGAGGATTTGGAATAGGTAAAAACCTATTAAAAAAGGCAACTTAAATGATTTTGAGAAATGATTTACAATGATAAAATCTGATTTGCAACATTTGAATCCTTGCTCTGAAAATACACCAACACTAGTGCAAAATGCTATATTTGACATCGATTAAAAATGTATTATTGCTACAGCAAATTGGAGTAGCATACAATAGATATTATGGCGTCAGTTATAAAGGCTGGACGTCGTAAACAAATACATTATGGTGTCAATTACGAATGACATGACGCCATAAAGGAATATAAAAAAAATTGGTTTACCCTAGGCGTTGCCACATCACTGGTAGGCCGAAATCGTTGCCATTTGTTCATGCCACCTCGTGTCCATGTCAGCGCATTGTTCAGGTCACAAATTGAATGCATTTTGTGACAAATGGAGGATTTGAACTCTTGATTTCACGCACGTACTGATATGCCTTTGCTAGTTGAGCTATGAGAAACCTATAATCTTTATTTACAAAATTATATATATATATTTATATATATATAATATTTTATAAAATAATATTTATATTATATATTTTGATTTTGATTTGCATTTAATATTTATATTTTTTATTTATATATAATATTATTGAAAAATTCACTTATTTTAATAAAAAATAAGGAACAATAATTTTTATATATTTATTTTATTATTGTATTTATAATATAATCTGCTGGAAATTAACAACAGAAAAAATTACGTCACTAACTTCATTTTTTTAAGAGTGAGATGACCTATATTACGGCGTCAATTAATAAGAACCTGACACAATAAATTAATAAATCTATTACAGCATCAGACCAAAATATGACTGATGTCATAATAGAATGTAATTATTTCCTTGATTATGATATCTATTTTTGTCTAAACAGATGCCATATTTGCATATTATGGTGACAATTATAATTATAATTGACGCTATATTAGGAATATAATTATTGTAAACACGTTAAATTGATATAGTCCCTCATTTGAGAATCTACTTCATATGCAATTAATTATTGTACAAGCATATAAATTTCTAGCTTGAAAAAAGGTAGTTTTAATGTAACTACAATATTTTTTATTTTTAAAACTTTGTTTTCATTATTTAATTAAAATTTTCAAATGTCATATTTAAATTATTTATTTATTTTTCAATATATATATATATTACAAAAAAATTTCAAAACTTAATTTAAATTCTTTTAATTAACTACAGTGTCTTGTGCTTACTAAACAGATGCTATAAATGCTAATATGGCATCTACTTGAAATGCACCTAAGGTAAAAATATCATAAACCTAATTATTGCATCGGATGCTTATACAATTGATGTCATAATATAAATTATAACATCATATATACTTAAAACAGAAGTAAAAATACGTCATATCCATTATCGCTTTTGTTCTTTAAGTAGCTGATGAGAAATCATGTAGTTAGATTATTATTTTACACTAGTGCAAATCAAGAGTTCCACTTGAAATGAATTAAGTAAGATCAATTCATCTTACTTCTCTCTATTGTATTAAACCGACTTGGATTGATTGTGTGTGTGTGTATACACTTTAGTGCGTTTGATTGGATACACCAAGTCAATAATTCAACTTCCACATAGGATAAAATTGATTTTTGTGTTTTTGCCACATGAATTTAAATGTTAGAAATCATATTTTATTGCTGAAAATCGATTTCTCCACTCCAAAATTGATTTTTTTGTCATCTATAAGGCATTAAAGTTGCTTGAATTTTTTTATAGGGTTAAACTCAATCTATGCTTTTATATTTTTAATGAGTTTGATTTTAGTCTCTCCCCATGTAATTAAGCGACACCAATTCTAGTCAGCAATCCACAATATAGCTTGCTCAATGGTGTTAATTCCACATCAACGAAGTTAAAAACAACATTTTTATTAGGAAGGGCGTAGCGGATGTTGCGCCTTCATATTACTTGTAAGAGTATAAGAAAAAACAAATAAATGAATATATGGTATAAATTAAATGGCACAAGATATACCAAAATTATTAACGTGGAAAACCCTTCAATTTAAGGGTAAAAATTACGGGTAGTTGAAACCAATAAAAATATAATCCACTATGATCAAAATAGGATACAAGAGAGTCTCAACGATATGCATTAACACGTGCAACCATTCAACCAAATAACCAAAGCTACAAGTTTACAATAGCGAATAAAGAAGCTGAAAATTCCACAAAAAAGGCCCCTCACCACGAACATGATTTCTCTCATACTAGATATCCAAATGATTATCCCGCCGTTGAAAATGACGAACGGCATGTTTCGAACCAACTAAAAAAATTTCAACCCAATCCAACGATTAACAACTATACAAATATCAATTTACTAAGATTGCCTTGTGAACATGCGTTTTTCTCTCTTCTTTTCTCTCACATGGCTGAATAATTAGACCTCTCCGACCACTCCGATTTACCCTAGCTTTATCAACCTATCTAGCCTTGGCCAAAAACCTAATTAGCCTACTCTCCACTTAAATAAGTCAGACACAATCTCAAATTAGGAAACTCTACAAGAATATTCTTTCTAACAAAGAAAAATCCGGAAACTTTCTTTTTTTTTAGTCTCTCACTCTTTTCCTCCTTTCATTTTTTTTTCCTTTCCTTTCCTTTCATTTCTTTTCATAAAATAAGAAACATATATAATTTGAGCATTTCTCCACATAGGATGGAAGCCTAAAACCCAACATCTCCCCACTCACGACTATGTGGGGACTACCGCCAATCTGACATTCACATGACAGGTTTCGAACTTTCCACAAATGTCAAGGTGCACCAATTCAGGCGACACTAGTGCAAAAAGTCAATTTGGCATCAGTTAAAATTGCATTTTCACCACAGCATTTAAGGTGCAGCGGAATTAGCCGTAGCAAAAAAAATATATTACGGCGTCATTTGCATAAGATATGTCGCCGTAAATGAATGTATTATGGCATCGCTTTATAACTAAACCAACGCCGTAATAGATGCGTGACCATATGTCCAACCTCCTCGCAATGCACCATGTGTCCCTCCCATATGTCCACCCTCCTTGTAGTACACCACGTGTCCCTCCTCAAAGTGCTCCAAGTGTCACCTCCGAGCGCTGTCATGTGTCTGTGCCTCTTAAATCTTGAAAATGTATCCCCTCCTGTTCGAACCCGCGACCTCATGCTCCTGGTGCCTTCACGCTCGAGCCTTCGCCAGTTGCGCCGAGATAAGCCAACATTATTTCATTACATAATGTTATATATATAATATTATCATAATATAAAATTAATTATATACATAAATATAATATTTTTTAAAATAGATTAAATTAAATTAAAATTCTAAAAAATATTTTTATATTTATGATTAATTAATTTCAAATTCAATAAATTTTAAATCTTTAATAAATCTTTTTATAACTATATTTTAATCGATTTTCTAATATAAATTATATTTTTAATTAAAATTAATTAATAATAAATAATTTAATATTATAAATATTAATTTTAATATAAAATGATAAATATAATATTAATAAATAATAATTTATTTTCAAATAAAATTAAATAATAACTAATATAATAATATTTAAAATATTATTTTAATAGAAAATTTTTAATATAATATTAATAAATAATAATATAATATTCATTACTAATAATAGTTTATTTTTAATTAAAATTATTTAATAATTAATTTTATAATATTATTTTTAATATAAAATTTTATAAATTTTAAATTTTTGTGATGGAATTTGCCACGGAAACGTGTCAAAAAAGTTTGCCACAGAATTTGCAACAGAATTAGCCACGGAACTTTTCTGTGGTTAATTCCATGACAAATTTAGCCACGGAAAAATTCAGTCGGAAATATTTCTAATGGAGTTTTTGACGAATTTTCAACAGAATATGCTACAGAATTTCCTCCGGAAATTGAGTGTTTTTTTGTAGTGCTCTATCTGGAAGCCGCTACGTCAACAGTGATGAAGGCAAGTTGTGAAGTTAGCAGAGCTGGAGTGAAATTCATATAGAGAAGCCGCGAAGTTAGCAGAGTAGTGCAGGTTTTTATTGAAGACATTAGGGCATCGGTAGAGTGGGAACCGACGCAATATTTCCTTTTCTTTAGAAAAAACATAGTTAACATATTTCTAAGACTTCCTTAGAGCCATATGGGTTATAATTATAGCCTTGGTTTCCTATAGGACCCGACGATATAAGTAAGCTTGGTAAATAAATTATAAATTATGGGTCAAGTTCCACCCATAAATTGATCATCCATTTTTTTTAATAATTAACTAGGTTTAGTTCAATAGTTAAAAAAAATTCACTAATCTTTACCAGATGGTCCTATAATTGACCCATTTAAAAAAAGTCATTTATAATATAACTATAATATAATTATATTTTGGGAAAAATTATTTTTTAAAATTTATTTATAGTATTTAATTACAGTTATGACATGTTATATTTCAAATTTATTTATTTCAGAATTAAATTCTAAAACTTTATATTAATTATGGCTTCTGGTGCTTACTAAACTAATTCCATAATTATTATTGTTATAGTATCTTAATTATGGCATCAGTTGAATATACAATTGATACCATATTGTACATTATTGCGTCAGTTACACTTCAAACAGGAGTGAACTTATGTCACATGAATTATCACTTTTGTTCTTCAAGCAATTGATGCCATATTATATATTACAGCGTCAGTTACACATAAAACATAAGCAAAATTATGTCACATGAATTATCACTTCTATTCTTCAAGTAATTAATGTAAAATCATGTAGTTAAATTAGTATTTTGCACTAGTGCAACTCCGGCTTACTTGAAGAAACATTCTTCTTGAAAGATACTCTTGTTTGTCCACCAATCATGCAGTCAGAATACTTCTCCAATTCTGCATTCTTCAATCCTGGAAGAACATTCTTCATTTTCTTTAAATATGACTAAGCCTTTGATGCTTCAAACTTGATGCCTTCATAACTATAGCTTCCAAATTGCCTCTAGCCACCAAAGCTTTTATCATATACACCCTCTTGCCATTTAAAGAAATCATCATCTTTGTCTCCAACACTCAAGCAAGTCAACAACTTAATGATAGACAACTGTACAACCTGTCAATTAGGCTCTGATACCACTTGCTAGTGTGGTGAGTTGTTATCTAAGAACATTGGAAAGCTGTCAAATTGATTATGAGATATTTGTGTGGTACATATATGATTTGAGGTTATCCTTTGGTAGCCATAAACTTGTTTTAGAAAAGTATGTTCTATTGTGTGATAATCAAAGTGTAATTCAGCTCTCTAAGAATTCATCTTTTCATTCAAAGTTGAATCATATTGATGCATGTTGCCACATGATACAAGATGTGTTTGAAGATAAGCAGTTGTATCTTGAGAATGTTCATATTGATGATAATGGTGCTGATATGTTGACAAAACTATTACCAAGAGAGAAACTTGAGACTTACAATTTGATCATCAGAATGGTGAACCTCTCCATATAGTTGTGAGAGGGAGTTTTGTTGGGCCATAAGAAATCACTCCTACGATGGTATACATTCTATGACTGCAGCTTTTGCGTTTTGTGATTTACGGCACAGGCAGGTTGTATTTAAACCCAAGAGATACATAGTTTATTACTCTATTTGCTCTTCTATTTTATTAATATAACCCTTTGGTGATTTTTGTGAATGAAGTAAATTGGTTGTCATCCTATAGTTGAGCTTTGTATTAAAGCTTAAAACATTGTATTCCTTTTTTAGGCGGAGATTTTTTCACATTAAATTCTTGTATCTCCATCTATTATTTTGTGGTTCATTTTATTTTTTACTTTAATTGACTCCATATGATCATTTTTCATTAGAAAGATTTATTATCCACTGCACTCTTCCTAACATTTTTGGATGGCATAAAATATAGAAAGGAGAAATAACGAAAATAAAGCATAAAGAACCAAACTGAAACTTATTAAAAATATAGTGGATTAGAGCTGGTTTACTTGTTTAAACCTATTGATTGTAATCAAAATTGTTATTTCATTATTCAACCTACTCGTTGATGTCATGAACTCCTATCAAAATATTCATGCCAGTTTATAACAAAAGAGTAAATAGGGTGGAAAATGTAGGAGATGGCATAAGAAAAGGAAGATAAAACAGAAGAAGGAGAATAGCTGCAAGGAGGCAAAGAGATCACTCAAAGCATCCGTATCCTTTCCATTCAACACCTTCGCTTAATGAATTTTTCCTCGAGACCAATTGGATAGACATGAAGTTCTGTCTAACTCAAGCATCGATTTGCATAATATCCAATCAAACCCACTAAGGTATCTACTCATTTTAGTGTAAGACATATTTACCTAATTTAATTAGATTAAGGGAGTTACTTAGTTAATATAACATATTTTTTTCTAAATACCCTAGTTATCTTCTTTAATTCCCTCCATTCCCTTCTTAATTATTGTTGGATAAACATCAATAAATGGGGTAAATTACAAAGAAAATTGATGAATATAGTAAATAGATCTTATATTTAGGACCAATATCAACTCTCTAATTAGATCTTATATTAAGGACTGGAAGAGTACAATCAATCCAAGTCAATTTAATACGATCTCCATTCGTTAGTGTCGGATTTCGGGCGTACCTGAAGTGTTGTTTTCGAACTCTTGCGGTACCCACGCGAATCGAATCACCAGGATTTCGACTATCTTACACAGCAAATACACAAGGAGAGAAGAGAGTTCTACAGAGAATATTTTTCTCTATCTGTTGTCTATTCAGTTTATTCATCTGTCACTCACACACGTTTTAATCAGACAACCGTTCCCCCCAAAACATACGGGGAAACTGTTCCCACCAAGTTTCAATTTTGAACCCTTGGGGAAAATTACTAATAAATATCCTATATTTGTTTGGGTATTTTATTTGGCCCCAAAAAACTTAAACTTTAATGGGTTTGGACCTAATCCAGCAAGGATGGACTAAGCCCAATTCCCAACATCTCCTACTCACACTTGGTGGATTGGATGCCATAAGGATTGCCTTTCTCTCTCTCTTTCTTCTTTCATACTAGGTGCTTTTCCGTGACCGCATGGGCATGACGTCTCCTAGGTGTTTATACTAGAAATCCCTCTCATAGGACCAGCATAAGACAACCTTTCTTTGTGTAGCTTGAATTTTAATATTATGCATCATATGTCCTAGATATACCAATATACACTTCCACACGGCAGATCTAATCCCTCTCAAGTCAAGTTAAAACTTAGATTGCCTTTTCATATGCTTAGTATCCACACTTATGAAATTACCAATATTAATATCATAAGGGACATGTCTCAGACACCAGCATAAATGTGTATATTTTAGGTAACCTTCCTTTCGCTCATATATCATTTTGATATACGTCAACCGCTTTCCTAACATAAAACCTTGGATCGTATCAGTCATGATCATAGGAGGAATGTTAAGGTAGCAAACATTGAAGTATACCTCCATGATAATGTCAAAGTTGAAGGACATCACAGAAGTGTTTAACCTTCTTGGGACTCACACAGCAATGAAGTAAGGATCCATTCACTTGCTTCCTGTTTGCGGTTCTTTCGCACATATGGCATGAATCACATGCTACGGTGTTACTCTTACACTATAAGAGCGTACGTCATTTTGATTCTCATAGTTAACACCGTATAGACATGAGTTTAGATGCTCCCAGTTTCTAAACCCAAATTCTTCTACTCCATTTATCTATCATGACGTCAATGTTGAAGAATTTGTTATCTGGCAACAGGTATCATGGAAGTGGGTATCCATGATTCGATCCATATTTATATTACATTTTATTGGATCTTATCTTGACATACTACACTCTTATCGAGGTGACATAATTTATGTTTCTTCTCTATCATATCAGCATTCCTGTTGCTTTACTGGTGAACATAAATGTCTCATCTTTACATACTCTTCCTGAGTATCAAAGGCGGTTGCTCGTGTGAGAGAGCTAACCTTACCTACCTGTACGACATACTAGACATTATATACCTTCATTAGACACATAAAATTTTATGAAGAAACATTTTCATTAATCATAAACATATTACATAGTGTCTGCAAGTTTACATTTTATGCATCCCAATAGCCTTCACATATTTGTCATACATTTCCTTGGCTATGGGTTTGGTTAGGGGGTCTGTGACCATACTCTTGGTCGAAATATGTTGTACAGTAACAACTTTCTATACTACATAATCTCTCTCAAAATTATACTTTATATCTATGTGTTTAGTCTTGCTATGATATTTGGGATATTTCATATAGGCTATGGCTGTGGTATTGTCACAATACACTAACACCGGATTTGTGCTTTCATTTCTAAATCCAAGATGTTCAATGAATCTCTTGAGCCATATAGCCTCTTGCACTGCTGAGGTGCACACCACGAATTCACCTTCCATAGGATGTAGGGCAATGCATGCCTGCTTCTTGCTGCTCCAACATATGGCGCCATTGTTCAGCAAGAAGGTGTATCCTGAAGTTGATCTTCGCTCAATTTCATCTCCACCCAAATCAGGGTCAGAGTATCCAACCAAGCGCAGATCGCTTCCTTGATAGCATAATGCATAATCTGACGTGCCCTTCAAGTATCTCAAAATCCTTTTCACTGCTTTCCAATGTTACTCACCGGGATTTGACTAGAATCTGCTAACCAGTCTAACTACGTAACAAATATCTGGCCTTGTACACATTATTGCGTACATTAAACTTCCAACGGCACTAGCATAGGGAACCCTTTCCATTTTCTTCTTTGCTGACTCAATTTTGGGACACATCAAGACTTAAGGTTACACCAGAAGCTACTTGGGTATCTATGGGATTACAATATCTCATATTGAATCGCTCAAGAATTTTCTTGATGTAATTCTCTTGTGAAAGAGAGAGAATTCTTTTAGAACGATCTCTTTAGATTTTAACTCCAAGCATATATTCTGCTTCACCCATGTCCTTCATCTCAAAATTTGATGAAAGTCATTCTTTAATAGCTAAGACTGACTTTAGATTATCTCCAGCCAATAGTATGTCATCTACATATAAGGATAATATTAAAAAAAATTACCCTCAAAACGCTTAATGTAGACGCAGTAGTCTTTTTCAATCATTTGAAAATCATAAGAGGTTATTACTCTATGAAATCTCAAATACCACTATCTGGATGATTGTTTTAGTCTATAAATATACCTTTTGAGCTTACAAACTCTATTCTCCATTCCTTTCTTAATGAAACTTAATGGTTGTTCCATATAGATTTCTTCATCCAAATCATCGTTTAGAAATGCGGTTTTTACATCCACCTGATGCAGTTCCAGATCTAAACTATTTACAATTGCCAGAATAAGTCTTATAGAATTGAAACGTACAACAGGTGAAAGGTATCCTCGTAATCTATACATTCATGTTGTGTGTGTTAGAGCAAGCGTTTCACCCAAGAGGGGGCTGAATTGGGTGATACTAAAATTTTGTTGCAAATATAAACCTTGATGGTGAATATAAAGCAGTAAGGAGAAATATCACCGAAGTGTACACCGGGAGTTATACTGGTTCGGCCACAACCACTTTGACCTACGTCCAGTCCTCAGAGCAACTCTACATAATTGAGAAGTGCCTCGAGTGAAGTGTGATAAAAGCATTTCATGTTTATTCGAGTATTACCTTCAGGTTTTGCTTACCACAGTGAGTTACTCGAGTAGCTCCTCGAGTAACATTGGCAGGATAGAAAATGCCGAGACCAACATATTTCTTGAAGCAGGGGACTCGAGTACATACTCGAGTATCGTTGGCAGTCCAAGAGTAACTGGAAGTTTTTTTTACATGGTTACTCGAGCACTCACTCGAGTAACATTGGCAGGCCGAGAGCAACTGGAAGTCATTTACCTTATTACTCGAGTGCTTACTCAATCAACGTTGGCAGGTTACTTGAAGGTTGACTCTGGTTACTTCAAGTTTCTGTCTCATTACTCGAGTAACCCTTTAGAAAACTTGCCAGTGATGAAGTTTCTCAACTTTTTCTCTTGGCCTTTCTTCATTACTCCAATGCTTACTTCAAGTGATGATTTGCCCTATTATTACTTTGTTCAAACTTATTTGTTTATCAAATCTTTTTCATACTATCCTTTGTTATCATCAAAACATGAGAGATCTAACAGTGTGCACCCCTTTGCAACCAAACGAGCCTTGTATTTGTCAAATGATCCATCAACTTTTCTTTTAATTTTGAGAACCCATTTGTTCCCAATGGCTTTTCGCCCTTCTGGTATATCAACTAGTTCCTAAACTTGATTATTCTTCATTGAATCAATTTCTTCCTCCATTGCATTCTTCCATTTATCCTTAGCAGGACCTGATAAGGCTACTTGCATAGAACGAGGCTCAACATCTCCGTCTAGAGTAACAATAAGTGTCTCTCCTTATATGGAGAAGCATCTCTTAGGTACATTTCCCCTATCTCTCCTTCTTGTGGGAACTTCTTGTCTCTTTCGCTTCTCTTGTCTAGGCCTTTGTAAAGGCCTTTCTGAGCTCCCACTCAAGTCAATGCATTGAGACGATTGAGGATTATTTGTCTGAGTTTGTTCTATACTGCCTTGTTCTTATGTCTCATAAAGAGATACTGTACGATCAATATCTCCCCTGCTAGGAAATTCATTTTCTAGAAATACGGTATCTCTTGATGCAATTTCAGTCACAGTTCCATCTTCGTTTTCACCTATGAAAACATATCCTTTTGATTGCCCATATTATCTTATAAAGATACATTTTTTTCCTCTAGGACCCAATTTCCCATACCTATGGGAATCATTATGAATGTACGCAGCAGACCCCCAGGGTCTCAGGATGTTTAAATCTGGCTTGCATTTTGTCCATAACTCATAGGGTGTAGAAGTGATTGATTTTGAGGGCACACGGTTAAGAATAAAGGCAGCCGTTAGTAAAGCATCACCCCAATATGAAATTGGCAGATTTGCTTGAGCCATCATTGACCTAACCATGTCTAGAAGAGTTCTATTTCTCCTTTCAACAACTCCATTTTGTTGTGGAGTGCCAAGGATAGTTAGTTGTTGGAAATTGTGCCCAAAGGGCCAATCATTGTACTTTGAACATTATTAATTTAATGAAATTTCTCCATTCTGTTATCATATTATTTGCATGTTAATTGTGATAATTGTATCCTTGGATAATTCATAAAGATTGTCCTAAAATGTCCCTAGTAGGTCATCTATGCGGGAGCAGAGATGAAACAAGATCAATATGACTTTGATAAGATATGGAGATACAAATCAAATTCTTAGGCACTTGTAAGAGTACAAGGTGCTGGACCGACCCACTATGAGAAAGCTACATGGATCAAGTCATAAGCTTTTCTCATGTATAACCACGTCACAATGCCCTTTGACCTGAGGTCATCATGGATTCCTACATGAGAATTGCTAAACTTTGAACTAGTCAAAAGTCACCTTTGACCGGGTGATGATAAAGGCTACAATCGGACTTGGTGGTTTTTCATGCAGAGGAATATGAATGATCAAGATGGAATTTATCCCTCACATTAGTAGAGAGATATTACTAGGCCCCTCAATGAGTAAGTCTGAGAAATGTATGGCCATACTACAATAGAAAGGAGTTTCCATTTCTATTGTCAGACTACTCAGGAATCGAGAAAGTAATAGTCAGGAATAAGAGGATGACATTATCCATGCCTCATCCTTGACCGATATATAGTGTGACAAAAGGGACATGACATGGTTGTATGACAGGTTGTATCGTGTTAACGATCCTCATATGCATTGGGTAGTCGTGATATCTTGCTAGAGGCCACTTGCGATTTGTAGGTTAGTACAGTTATTGGCCCACTGCCAACTTCATATGGGCCTATAGGGTCACACACAAGAATGGCCCAACACAAAATAATGTTTAATTAGGGTGGACGAATTTTATATTTATATATATATGTATATATGTAATATAAAAATTCATTAATAATATTATATAAATATGTATTCTCGAAATACATATTATATATATATATATATGTGTATATGTATATATTATATGATATTATTATATTGTGTTAGTTTTAAATTTAATTTATTAAGATAAATTAAATCTAATAATTAACATGATAGAGATATAGTATCTCAGATTTAATTTATGAAGATAACTTAAATCTAATGGCTCTTTATTTGGATTAAATAAATAGGTTAAATTAAAACTGTTGGACAGATTTAATTTAAACTGAATTTATTTAATTAGCTCATCAAGATAATTAATGGTTAATTAATTTTGAAATTAATGATGATTAATTTTGAAATTTGAAAATAGCCCTCATAGGTTATAAACTTGATAGAGCAGATATACTGAGATACACATGAGAATTGAGACCCGTAAGAGAAACCCTAGGAAACATTAGAGGCGTTAGCACGCAGTCTCGGTTGGAGAGCATTCGTGTGGATACCGGTAGAGGGAGCGGACCTGAGGTGTTGGCTCCTAGAGATCGTGAAAAATCTTGAATCATAAAAGGTATGAATCCTTCCAACTTGGTTTAAACGCCGTTGATAGATCCTCGATTAGGATCGATGAAAATTTTAAAATTCTTCCGCTGTGCCTACCGATTCTAACATTAGTTGCCTAATTATCCCTTTTTCTTCACAGAGCTCCTTAAACTGATCAGATAAGTATTCACAACCCCGATCAGTGCATAAAGCTTTAATTTTACAATCCGTTTGATTCTTTATTGCATTCATGTACCGTCTGAAGCATTCAAGAGCTTTAAACTTGTGTGAGATCAAATAGATGTGACCATATTGTGAATAGTCATCAATGAAGGTAATGAAATACCAGGCTCCGTGTTTCACCCTCACACTCATTGGACCGCATATATCAAAATGGATTAATTGTAATGGAATCTCAGCTCTAGTTCCCTTATCGAAAGGTTTCTTAGTTCCCTTACCAGCTAGACAATTCTCACATAAGGACATTTCCATATTTGAAATTTCACCCAGCAAACCTTCTCTAGCTAGTTTAATCATTCTATTTTGGTTAATGTGTCCTAGTCTAGCGTGCCAGATATTCATATCAACAGTTATATTGGAGGAAGTAACGAAACAGTCATGCACATTAAAATTACCAACAATATCCATAACAAAGAACTTTCTAGAAAGGAAAGCTAAACCATAAAAGGTTTTGTTGCTAACAATGTTTGCAACTTTGCCATAAAAGTTTACATCAAACCCATAATCTAATAAACAAAGTACTGAAACTAAATTCCGTCGGATGTCAGGTGTATGAAGAACATTATGTAGGATCAAAGTTTTACCACCACGCAAAGGTAACTTGCAGGTGCCAATTTCTTTGACTTCAATCTTTGCATTGTTGCCCCACATAAAGCCATTTGCTTAGATGCGGCAACCAACGGTATTCCACGAAGGATCCTCGATCCCTCGTCACATGGTTTATTGAGCCTGAATCCAAAATCCAAGAAGAACAAACAGGTTCTATTAGAAAAGAAGTACTTAAAACAAAAGAAATGTGTGAATTCACATAATCCACTAGTACCTTCTCATGGTCGTTTCGCTCGGTACAGTCCCGAGCGAAGTGACCTATTTTCTGGCAGGCTTAACACTTGACCTTATTCAGGTCAACTTTCTTCTTGCCGCCTTTCTTACCTTTCTTCTTGAATTACTTTCTGTCCTTTTTGAACTTAGAGCCATCCTTCTTGCCTTTCTTTTGAGATTTCTTGCCCTTTTTGGAATCGGACTTTGCATTAGAAGGACCAGCATTTTCAGTATAGTAGGCTTGTCCAGAAGCCTTATACGCCTCTAGGCGTTCATCTTCAAGCTCAAGATGTTTCACTACATCATCAAAAGTAACGATGTTGTCATTATGAGTCAAGTTCACTTTCATGTGCTCCCAGCTAGAAGGAAGTGGTCTGATTACAGCCTGAACTTGTTGTTCATCAGTCAAGGTGTGTCCAGCTTCCTGAAGTTCTCTGATCATAGACATCTCTCTCAGATGCTGCTTTATAGGAGTATTTGCTCTAAGCTTGTAGGTATCAAACTTGATTGTCAACCTTCTAAGCTTAGTGGTTGATGTGCCACCAAACTTATCCTTGAGTGCAGCCCACATAGCCTGAGCAGTTTGGTATTTCTCATATTGGCACATCAGGTCATTTTCAATTGTGCTCAATTAGGTGACTTTTGCAATGCTGTTCTTCTTCTTCCATGCTTGGTAAACTTCTAAGTTTCTCCTATGCTGAGTAGTCGTCCCAGCTTCAGGTTCCACTAAAATAGTGGTTAGTGGTTCAACAGCCTCCTGTTCCTCCAAAATGTACTGCACCTTACGGTGCTAGATGCCCCAGTTGTCACCATTCAGTTTCTCCCCCTTATTCAGTTCAGTAATGATGCCTTTCATGGCCATTGTCAATTCTGAAGTAACGTTTTCACATTTAGAAACGTTGTTCTCTTCAAGAGAACATAATCAAACAATTATATAGCACAACATGGTATACAACGTCTGTACTTATATCGATCTTGATCAGAAAATAAGTTTGTTACTAGTTTCATGATCAGGAGAATACGTTTGTACCTCCCATCACACAAATAATAGCAACTTTATTATTTTCTATCAAAAACTTCTTATAAGTACTTTAAATAAGTCATCAGCTTTTAAAAGTTTCACCTTCTAAAAGCTCCCACTTATCAGGGATACATGGTATTATAATGAACAATTAAAAAATTAGCATTAACTAACAAACATAATTCATTACATAAAAAATACCATGTCCATACATAAAACTTACAAACAATAACATTTAGAGTCATATTCTCAATACAAACAGCATTAAAGTAAATAGGAACATAATACACTATTAAATGTCAGAAAAACAGTATTTAATAATGGCTTTCCTTAGTTTCCTAAAGAATCTTTTCTTTTTCTTCATGAATCTTGTTGTTTTCGTCACAGCATCAACTCAAGCAACAATCATTGAGAATGTGCCCCTTGCCCTCACAGCCGCGCGGTACTTCATCATTATGCTCACGTAGAATTCTGCACTCTTTTGCCTTTTATGCTTTCCACATAATTCGCAACGATTGAGTATATGATTTTTATATTATTTATTCTAGCTGTTTTGTCCGCGTCAAGTTCCGCTATCTTCTCAGCCATAGCAGCAGAATAGGGTTGATCGACTTCTTCTTCTAAATTTTGAGGTTCATCAGGACAGGAGGGCACAGACGTAGGTCCAGAATTAGAGTAGACCACTTGAGGTTCCTTTGGAACAGGCTCCAGAAAACCTTCTTCGGGATCTTCCTCAAAAAATTCTTCAGGATCTTCCTCAAAAAATTCATATTCTTCAGGTTCCTCTTCGGGATCATCTTCAGGATCATTTATATGAGCTTGATCGTCCACAAATTCAATGCTCAATGAACCATACTCAAGTGTTTCAGTGCTGTTAGAAGCCTCTTACTTCATTCTTGACCTAAATAAACAAATGTAAGTCATTATCATGATTTTAGGTATTCTTAAATGTACAAAAAACACTTAAATAAGCACTAAAACCTCATAAATAGATCCTGAATAGCCCTAAAAATAGGAAAATAAAATATCATTATGAAGATCTCAAATTTAGGGATTTTTAGGAACAAACCACATCTCAAACGGAGCTCACACGTGCCCCCAAGCGCCCCAATAGTAAAAATTCAGGAAAAATAAAAAAAATTGCATAAAACCCACTCTCGCTAGAGGCGCTTATCATACACGCGCCACTGTGCAGTCCTCCGATTGTCACACGCGCCAGCTAGCTGGACTCCACGCACCGCCTGCTGTTGGTCTATGTCCTCCATGTGTCAATCGAGTCTGCCACGTGGCCACACGCGCCACTTGGCATTTCTGTCCCTTTAAATTTTTTTTTTGGTTTAGGTTGATGGGTCGGGCTTTGGGCCTCTGCCCACTGACCCGATCCGTTTTTTGATTTTTTTTTGGGTTTTGGGCCACTGGCAGCCCAAATTTCCTTTTTTTTTTGCACCAAATCGGGATGAGCTCTTACCTGATCTGTTTTTTTTTCCTTTTTTTTTTTACAAAACTGATCTCCGGATTGAGTTGGGCCTCAGACCCGATCCGTTTTTTTTAATCCAAGCACAAAACGGCACCGTTTTGGAGTCGCTGGAGGTTATCTTCAACCTCCAGTCAGGTCAGCTCGAACCCAGTTTTGGTCGCGGGTCAGGTCCGCTAACCTGAAAACTTCTTTCCTCCAAAACTTCGCCGTCCGCTGTCCGTTTTACGCTTTCTTGGTGTCCATCGCTGACCTGAAAACTTCTTTCCTCCATAACTTCGCCGTCCGCTGTCCGTTTTATGCGTTCTTGGTGTCCATCTTCATCATTTTTTTGAGCTCTACGCAATGGAATTATTTTTAAATCCTAAAAAGATCGTTTTATGATGACCCAATTCAATTCTCTTTTCGGTCTTCCGATTATTTTCTCAGATTTCGCACAACCTATGAGTTCTTTTGTTTCATAGCCTTATTATGTGTATTATGAGGCTTTTTGATATTGATCGTACAGTATAGCAAAAGCAACATTCGGACAGATTAAAACTTGGCTCTGATACCAATGTCGGATTTCGGGCATACCTGAAGTGTTGTTTTCAAACTCTTGCAGTAGCCACGCGAATCGAATCACCAGGATTTCGACTATCTTAAACAACAAATACATAGGGAGAGAAGAGAGGAGAAGAGAGTTCTACAAAGAATATTTTTCTCTATCTATTGTATGTTCAATTTATTCATCTGTCACTCACACACGTTTTAATCAGACAACCGTTCCCCCCAAAACATACGGGGAAACTGTTCCCATCAGGTTTCAATTTTGAACCCTTGGGGAAAATTACTAATAAATACCCTACATTTGTTTGGGTATTTTATTTGGCCCCAAAAAACTTAAAGTTTAATGGGTTTTGGCCTAATTCACCAAGGGTGGACTAAACCCAATTCCCAACTGTTAGTTAATGCCAAGAAGGAACAGTCTTTAACCAACAGTTTTATAATTTTATTAGTCCTTCCAAGAAAACAAAGCCATAACTAAAACTCTTGAATATGGTTGATCGCACAATCACAGGCTGGAAGAGAAATCTTACGAAAATCGTTTCATCCGTGTCAGGAATGACTCGTAAGACAAACTTATTACGAAACATAGCCATTATATTCACCTTGACCTTGAATCCAAAAAAAAATTAAAAAAATCCCCATCCATTGATATAATTAGAGCAAGAACACCAGGTATAAACGACCTAGCATATAAAATAGTGATTAGCGCACGAAGCTCTAGAAATTCTAACATCAAAAGACTATTCCCACTATACAAAGTTTATGATATTTCTGCAATGTTTTTTAATTAGAGGGGCAGACACTATTGACTTAGGGTGTGTTTGTTTTGGTGATGGAATAAGTAACTTATTTTTACTTAAACTTATGGAATCTTAAGATTGGAAAAAAGTTAAATTGGTAAAATGATGAGTGTTTAGATTAGCGATTGGATAAGTAACTTAAAGTAACTTATGTAAAAGTTAGGATGTTTGGTTTGACTTTTGTATAAGTAACTTTTATATTAATTAAGAGAAAAAATTGAAAAAATTATGAAAAATGAAAAAATGAAGGGATAACTGTGAAAAAAGTCCTCATTAGCAACTTAATTGCCAATGAGACCTGGGAAGATATCTACATACGGAGAGATTTTTTCACAATTTTTTCAAAAATTAACTTTGAAAATTTGGTAATGGTACAATTTTAATAAAATTATATCAAACTCTAGTTTAAATTGGTACACTCCAAAAGTTTTTTCTACTGTGCACCTCAAGCTTAAATCTTATAAATTATATCAAACTCTAATTTAAATATTAAATCCTAACTCATATTTTCACATAGCTCAAAATCTAACAAAATAAACCAATTAAAATTTCAATAATACCTCCAATAATCCAAATAAATTATTTAAACTAAATTTAATGGGTAAAAACACCATATAGAAATTAATTTATGACATGTTTATAAAAATAAATTGATTATAAAATCATAAAACAACTGAATAATAAATTTAAACTGATTAAAATTAATTATTAATTATTCTCTATATTTCTACAGTCATATATTGACAAAACTCAAAACTTGCCTAAACTGTTATCCCAAAGTATTTTCTAATTAGCAGAATATTACTATATAAAGAAAGAGAAAATTATTTGGAACATTTTTTATAAAAGAAGCTTTGTGATTAGAAGTGATTTTGAGTATCTCATTTATCCCAAAAATATGAAAATACTCCTCCAAACAGATTCCATCGCTCCCATAAGCTTCAATTCAGAGCTTATTTCCATCGGCACTTTTTTTAACTTTTTTCTGCTGATCCATCGCCGAAACAAACATCAAGTTTCTTCAAAATCACTGTACAGTGCCGATTGCGTCTCTCAATCGGCCGATTGCGTCTCCAAACGGGCAAACAAACACGCTGTTAATCAATTAGGTTAGAAGCAGGATATTGAGCGTGTTTGAATTGGACTGCCGGTTGAGAGGTCAATCGGGCGATTCAGTGAGCAAATCGGATTTGAACAGTGTTTTTGTTTTTTATAAAAAATATTTTAAATAATTTTCTCTTTCTTTAAATAGTAATCTTCTACTAATTAGAGAATATTTTGGGATAAGAGTTTAGGCAAGTTTTGAATTTTGTCAATATATGACTATACAAATGTAGAGAATAATTAATAATTAATTTTAATCAGTTTAGATTTATTATTTAGTTGTTTTATGATTTTATAATCAATTTATTTTATAAACATGTCATAAATAGTTTCTATATGGTGTTTTTACCGATTAAATTTAGTTTAAATAATTTATTTGGATTATAGGAGGTATTATTGAGGTTTTAATCGGTTTATTTTGTTAAATTTTGAGCTATGTGAAAATATGAGTTAGGATTTAATATTTAATTTAGAGTTTGAGTATGTGCCTTGTGGTAATACTGTCACCATTGGATGGTTTGGATCAATTTATTATCAAGAATGCCGCTTTAACAAATGAGAAGGAGATGGAAATGGCTGTCTTCATATGTGCCTTTTGCATTACTTGTCATAATGGTCAAAACTCTTGAACATTTTATTTAAATTTATGTCATTGCCAAATTTTCAAAGTTAATTTTTGAGAAAATTGTGAAAACATCCCTCCATGTGTAGATATCTTCCCAGGTCCCGTTTGGCCATTAAGTTGCCAATGGGGTCTTTTTTCACAATTATCCCTTCATTTTTTCATTTTTCATAATTTTTACAATTTTTTCTCTTAAATAATACAAAAGCCAAACCAAACATCATTCACTTTTACATAAGTCACTTATCCAATTGCCAATCTAAACATTCATCATTTTACCTAATCTTACTTTTTTCCAATCTTAAGATTCTATAAGTTAAAGTAAAAATAAGTCACTTATCTAATCACCAATCCAAACACACCCCTTGATCACGTGTCCTCTCACTTTAGGAAGCTTACATGCACTAGCATATATTTGCAATAATTGATACACATAAAAATAAATAATTTTTTTGGGAAAGGAAATGAGAAATGAATTACCTATGTACAATTTTCTTGGTAGGTGCATTTTTCTATTTTTTTTTATGAAAATAAATTCGACAATGCAGAATAAATAAGTTGTTTAAAAGTTTTCATTGACTTAGCGGTCTTCGATATTCAAGTTTTGCTTTCTTTTTTGCCATAACTAAAATATAGTTTCTTTGATCTTTTAAACTTTGCAAGAATAATGTTCTTTTCATTCCTGTCATTCAATTTCATATTCCACCCTTCATTTATTGTTATACATACCTCACAAGTCTTAATCGCTCAGCTAAGACTATTATTTAGACAATTTTTTAACTTTATTTGGACCGCTTCTACTTGTAAAACTAAAATGACAAAGAGCTCGGGGTGAAACTTTTTGGGTGTTAAATCATTATGAAATATTTTTTTAAAAAAAAAATCAATGAAATTTTACAAAAGGTATTTTGGCAAATAAGTATTGATATTTAGTCAATGTTTAATTAAATAAATATTTTTACGTACTGTGTGTTTGACAAATATCTAAAAATGTTTCCCTCTATCAAGTGATGGTTGTTTAAAAAATGATTTTTAAATCAATTAAGAAAGTTATGGTTGTTTAGCTCAATTTATAAAATATTTCAAATAATAAAAAATACTTTTAAAAAAAGATTATTTAGTAATTTTAAGATTCCATGACATCTTCTTATATATTTATTGTGAAAAAATGATTTATTATTTATTTATTTCTAAAAATAAAAAGAAGAATTTTTACTTATGTTTCTATTTGAAAAGGAGGATTTGTTTTTTTCTTGCCCTAATTTTTAAAGGAGGTCGTTGAAGTCATCATGCTTTTATGATAGAAAGCTCTTACATCCAAGTAACAATGTTGGAATTCCCAAGGATAGTATTTAATTTGGAATAGTAACCGAACATAGTTGCCTCTAATAAAAGAATACACATACTTATATATTACATCTGGTTATATTTATAAACAATTTTCTCTTTCTTAAGCGGTTCTTATTATAAGCAACTTTTTTATTTGTCTCAAAAATTAAATTGTTTTTTTCTTCTTCACCCCTATTAAATACAAATATTTATATCAATGAACTACCAATTCTCTTTTATTCAATCTTTGACCAAAAAGAATTCCATTTTATTCAATCATTTATTATCCGTTTTCTCTTATATTTTATATTCATTCTCTCTCTTATGCTCTTCTCATAAATCAGGACATATTTGAAAAATATTTAACTTTTTTTTATATATTTATTATTTTTAACTAACCTTAACCCTTAATTATTTTATAAAAAAAAAAACTGCTTATATAAAGGACCAAAGGCAAAGAGTATATGCAGAAGTCGTTACATCTATTTAACCAAACGCCCTGGAAAATATAGACTAATTAAATTAAACTTGTCATCACCTAGCTCAAGCTTCCCAGAATTTCCCAACTTGACATTTTCAAGGCCTCGTTTCTCAAAATTGACGGAGTCAAACAGATATCATCCAACAGTTGAGTTTCATTCATGACTCTCATAAAACCCTTTTTTTTTCAGTGGCCTTTTTGTTTTTCCTGACGAAATGAATAATCCTTGTGATCTTCCCCAATTTTCCATCTTCTTCGTCCTTCTGCAACTACTTTTTATCATTATTATAACAGTTGGCGCCGATGATGATGAAAGCTTCAGAAACTGCAGTAGCCTCTTCAACTGTGGAACCGTCAATTACGCTGGGTACCCATTCTGGGGATATAACAGAGCAGCATACTGTGGTCTGCCTGATTTCCAACTGGATTGCCAAGACAATGATCCAAAGTTGATCGTCGACTCTATCACTTATCAGATTCTGAGTTGGAATGATCAGAGTCTTAGAGTGGTTAGGGATGACTATTGGAAAACTATATGTCCAAGTCAATACACAAACACTACCAGCTTTGATCCCACCACCATGTTCAAGCTTGCTGATGGGTTTCAAAACGTGGCCTTGCTATATGATTGCCCCGGTACTTTTAATCCAATGGGTCACTTCATCACTTCATCTACTGCACAGTGCTCCAACCAAAGCGTCTACTTTGGGAGCTTTCCTTACAGTATGGATTTGACAGGAATCTGCAAGGTGGTTGTTATTCCTATAGAGAATGATTATGTTGGTTTGGTACTTGCTGGTAAAAAGGGAATTGGAGAAGCAATAGAGGAAGGCTTTGTATTAAGCTGGAGTGTGGATATGGAAGAGCCTGACAAGTGTCTTACGTCTGGTGGGGTGTCTGGGTATACGAATCACAACTTCACTTGTTTCTGCAACAATGGGACTCAAGGAACTACGTGTTCTTCAGGTATGTTGTTCATCTCTCCCTTGTTCACGTTCATGAAAATTGCAACAGTGATGAATCTAGACGGGTCAAGACAAAACAACCAAGGAAGAAACTTGGTGCCTTACCCTACCTTTAATTAAGAAGTTATTAATAGATATTGTTAATTGTTCCACGCAAGACCACACCGATTGAATCAGATGGCCGGGGTTTCCAGTATCCAATCTCTAGCATATTATTAATCTCAATCGTTCTCTATTTATGAACGCTTATCATTTACATGGAAAACAATCAAAACATAGATCATATAAAAACCAGAAACGTGGATTTTGGTGTTTAATACTGAAAACGCGTAGGACCTGCAAGTTTGACTTGTAAAGCATTCATGAATCATGGGAAAGCTTCAGTAGTTGAAAATAAAGCAGCTTGGTTCTTTGGTCATTATCAGCAAGTCAAGTCGAGATGGATGGAGAAAAATCAAAAATGGGGAGCTTTGTTGGGCCCTACACCTTAAATGTCACCTCCAATTTCCAAAATCCTTATCTCTTTCCTTCTCTTCACATCATTTTCTTGCACACAGGATTCAAAGCGTATTAATTTCACCAATTTTAGGAGATCATACAACTATAAGACCAACAATTTCTTTTGTTTAAATTTGTTCTCTTAATCAATTTCATTTTAATTATTAAAATTTTAATAACAAATAAGATATAAAGAACCCATCTTTGGAGCCAGAATTTTGTGAACATGTGCTCTAAAAACACTTGAAACACAACATACACCCAATGGAAACCATGGGTTAACAAACTCCAAAGAAACACAAGAGTTGACCACCCTCTAGGTACCAAGGTGTCTTTTCTAACGAATACAAGAAAACAAGCTATATTTGCTTGAAGAAAAATCAGCATTATTCGACTCCCTCTTTCAGGTCAAAAAAAAAAAAAAAAAAACTCCGTGTGTACATAAAGTGGCCTTTAAATGGGCAAAGAGAACCATAAAAAAGTCTGAATAAAAGAAACCTCAGTCACTTAAACTCAAAGATATTCCTTCATTAATGAGTAATTAGACGACTCTCCTGTTCAAATTTTTATCTTGTTTAATTAGTACTCCCTCCGTTTCCTTTTATAAGATATAATTGTATGAATGAATATGTTCCTTCTCATAAAATACACTTTGGGATGTCTAAACATTTAATGCATTTCTTCCATTTTTACCCTCAATTAAATATATGTCTCTCCTCTCACTTTTTTCCACTCATTTTCTCTCATCACTTTTCCACTCCTCTCTCCCAACCACCTTCACTAAAGGGAAAATGATAGAAAAATAATATTTGAATTACAAAAATCCCAAAATGTCTACTAAATTAGCAAAAGAAAAAATAAATAATTTGGTAGGGATATGAGATTTTGAAATTTGGATGTTGATAACTTGAGTATAGGCAATTACAATTTAAGAATAACAATTGACAACTTCGGTATACACAGTGACAACTTAAGGAGCTCAAGTTGTTAATTTCTATACCCAAGTTGCTGATTCCTATACTCAAGTTGTCAACAGTCAAACTTCATAATCTAAGATTTCTACCAGATTACCTATTTGACATTTTACAAATTTAGTAGACATTTTGTAAATTATAATTCAAATGGTATTTTCTGTTATTTTCCTCCTTTATAAATAAGGGTGTTTTAGAAAATAAGTTCAAGTTTTACATATTTATTGTCTTTAACCAATTTTAACTAACTCTTTGATCTACATAATTAGGTTATTTGTATCATATAAAAAGGAATGAAGGGGGTATTGAATAAAATAGCATCCCGTGCACATGATACATTGCTAATTTAAGTTTAAAAGACAAGCCTCTATAATAAAATACAAAACCCTTAACCCTTAGGACATAAGCATATATACACTTTAACTTGGAATAAATTAATCACATATAATAGATTTGCTTCACTCAGCAAAATATTATTGCAGGAAAATATACTGTTGCAGGAACATCTTCAAATAAGATTATTGTCGCAGTTGCATCTGCCGGCGGCGCTGTTGGGATAGTGATAGTTATCATGATTGTGATATATCGTTATCTTAGTAGAAGTTTTAGATTAGGACAAAAGATTTCCAAGGAAAGAAGAACAACATACGACGATCACCACATTGAGACATTCATGGAAACTTATGGCACTTTGGCGCCTAGAAGATACACCTATTCAGAAGTGAGAAGAGTTACAAAGTCATTCACAACAAAAATAGGTGAGGGTGGTTATGGAATTGTATACAAAGCAGCCATGCCCAATGATGGTCGTCTTGTGGCAGTAAAAGTGCTAAGTGAGACTAAGGGCACTGGAGAAGAATTCATCAATGAAGTTGCAAGTATTAGCAGAACATCACATGTAAACATAGTCTCTTTATTGGGATTTTGTTATGAGAAGAACAAAAGAGCATTGATCTATGAGTTCATGCCCAACGGCTCATTAGAAAAGTTCATCTATAAAGGAGAATATTCCTTAAATCCAATTTGTGATTTTGAATGGACAAGATTATACCGAATTTCAATTGGTATTGCCCGAGGGCTAGATTACCTGCATCAAGGGTGCAACACAAGAATCCTACACCTCGACATAAAACCACAAAATATTCTGTTAGACGAGGATTTTTGTCCAAAAATATCGGATTTCGGGCTCTCCAAAATATGCCACAAAAAGGAGAGCATAGTATCAATATTAGGTATGAGAGGAACCATAGGCTACATTGCACCAGAAGTCTTCAGTCGCACATACGGTGGAGTTTCATACAAGTCTGATGTTTATAGTTATGGAATGCTAATCCTAGACATGATTGGAGGAAGAAAGAATTTTGAGAGCGGAGGGTCACATACTAATAGTGATATGTACTTTCCCAATTGGATTTATAAAGAACTTGAGCAATCCAATGTTGTTGCAACAAATGAGTCCATCAATGAAGAGGAAAATGAAGTGGTAAAAAAGCTAAGTTTGGTTGGTCTATGGTGTATTCAGACAAATCCAGCAAATAGACCATCAATGAGTAAAGTGGTTGAGATGCTAGAAGGCCCAAGTGAATCTTTCTCATTCCCACCAAAACCTTGTCTATCTTCTCCTCCAAGGATACCCCTTCATTTTTCAGATGTCTCTTCAAGCATTGTGCTTGATTCCAATTCTACGCATATTCCAATGGAAACAAGTACTGCATGAACCTTCAAATTAAAGGTATGTACGATGTTTTAATTAATTTGTTATGCACTTGTAGTTACAAAGTGTTTTACTCGTGTTTTTTATCCTCCCTTACGTTTTTCTTCTACAGGGCATTGCAGAAAAGAACAATTAAACCTCTGTATGGGGCTACATTATAGAACAACATTGTTAACAATTCGAATGATCGAATCACCAACTCCTATTTCCATGAATGACTTTGCTTTTATATCTAATTGTTGCATATAAATATATGATGTTATGTATATTCCTAATTTCAGGTATTGTCTGCCTGAATATTTTTTCATCATCTTCAGTTTTGGTTCTTTCATGTTCTTATTATGTCATTAAAAGCGTCTTATAACCCTCCATCTAGGAGACCACAATATATTATCTTTTAATAGGAGGCACTTTGCTTTTGCTAAGGTTTCATATTGTCATAAGTTGTATATCTCGAAATTGCAATCCCTCATTAGTATTCATTGGAAGTTGTAAGGGCTGCTATATTGGTGGTTCAATAGATCGATTGCTCCTATTTTCACTGTTTTCAATATGAGGAGGATTTAAATTATACGCTCCTATATGGTCCATAGATGTTACAAGGATATTTCATAGCTTTAAGCCAATGGAGAGCCAATCTGCGTATTCATCTGATAGAGACCAAGGTAGTATGGACTGCCAAAATCCCACATCAAGTAGCATGGGCTGCTTGATGGGGTACTTAAGTATATTGGCTCTCCCATCTCAATAGTTAGCTTTTAGGGTGTGCTTCTCCAAGGTGCTTGAGTGCCTATCATTTGGTATTAAAGCCGGTGGACAGAGAGTTCTGACCGGCAAGGAGGCCGAGTGAAGCAGTCGAGATGTCGGTTTTCCGAGTAAGGTGTATTGATAGGGACCAAGATAGTATGGGCTACCAAAGTCCCACATCGAGTAGTATGGGATTGATAGCTTTTAGGGTGTAGTTTTTCAAGGTGCTTAGGTGCCTATCATCATACATCATCCAATTCTTTCCAATACATGAAGCCAACGAGGATGGTGCTATAACAGAATGAAAAGAGTACAATAAAGATTTTCAAGTCTTCAATTCTAGCCATGGTTTGAGAATGGAATACGCTTATAATAGACTGGGCTAAAAAATACAGAAAAGAAGCCAGCTTTCTAGTCATGGGTTAAATAAAAGTATCTTCTCTTTGTTGGCTAGGCTGGGTTGTTATGATTGCTAATTCAACCATATGTTAGTAAGATGTTTATGCCCTTTCACTTCTTTCCCTCTGATGTCTGGTTGCTGAAAGTGTTCTTTGGGTTAATAAAACCCTTCTTCATAATAACCCCTGGATCCAAGAGATCCTCCCCTACTTTCTTATCTTAGTAAATAATTCTATCTTTGACAAGGAGAAATGCAGCAGGATATTTTGACCATTATCAATACAGTGGCATGAAAATTACCCATTACTCTGTAAAGAAATAAAGAGGAATTCAAAAGTTAGGCAACTAACCTTTCCTGTTGGCTGTCCATAGCCAGAGTAATCATAACTGCAGAAAGGAACAATATAAAGGAGAGTTATTAAAGTAATTCCAAAGAACAAAACATAGTTCCAGAAAACGCTATTTAGAAAACAAAGAAATATTCCAAATACAACACTTGAAAACACCTAAATCATTCTCATACATATTTTAACATGTATATAACAAAAGAAAGCCAAGAAAGAATTTCATTTTCAATGTCCCATTCAAAGAAAATAAAGACAAATACAGTTTTAACTTTTGATGCGGCATTAAAACAGATTTCCAAACTGTTCACATAAGAATATGAAGCACATTTATAAAGGGAAAGGGCTCAAAGTCTAAAGACAAGGACTGGCTGCCTATTTATAGGAACCATAGGGACTAAAACAAGTCTAGGCCCAAAATGTGATTACGTGAAAAAGGCAAACACAAAAGAACTTTAAATCAAAAACCCAACTTCTTGGAAGTTACTTCTATGGTTAGCTGAGCCTTTAAAGATGAAATCATGGAACAAAAAAACAGGAGAATTCCATAAATAAACATAGGGAGCAATCAATTCGGGCTGAATAAAAACACAAACCGTTGCATATGCCCATTCCAGGGAAAAAAATGATCTTTAATACACTAATTAAAAAAGGAAATTAATAATTGAACAAATAGGAAGCGTTCACTTTCTATTAGTATTACGAACCAATCTATGCAACTTCCAGAAATATTTATGCATCCAAGACATTTCCAACCAATAATGTTTTGCTCACCGCATCGTAGTAGTCCATCTATAGTCAACTCAATTCAACGGCTTGAAAAATAACAGACAAAAGGCAAAGAAGAAAAAGCATATCATACCCCATGACATTGAGGCGAAGTCTATCGCTCAATTCGACGAAGAGCTCAAGCATCTGACCTAAATCAGCAGCATTACCATGTGAATAGAGCATAATCCTTGTCGCCTTGTGATGCTTAACATAAACCGCTGCGATATCGTTGCCTCGCCGAGTCCGAAGCTTAAGAACATCAACGTTGTCCTTCATGGGAACCTCGGGAATATAGAGTGGACCATGGCCCGATTCGTCGGAGATCAAAGTGTAGGAAGGTGAATTTGGGGGCAAGAAGGCGAATTTGGCGGCGATTGAAGATGTGAGCCCGCCCATATCTTTTTATCATCCAAAGGCCCAGGATTCATAAAGGCGGAGCCTATTTGTGATCTTTCGGCTCTGTTTGGTTGGAGGAGAGGATATGGGAGGGGATGAAAAATGAGCCCCTCCCTCTATTTGATTTGAAAAATTGGAGAGAGGGGTTCTAAAGGAAGGACTCTCAATCCCTTCCATCCCCTCATTTTTGTTCCCTCAAATTGGGGAGTTTTGGAAGGGATAGATAATGAGCCCCTCCTATTCCATCCCTTCCCTTTAAACCAAATAGGCCCTTCAGTAGTAGAAGGAGTATAAGGCGGCGTGTGGGTTTTGCGGGGATCGAGTAGATCAATCAACTTTTTAAATGTTGGAGGCTCTTATTTCAATTGTTAGACAGGAAGTGACAGGGGTGTTTGGTCTTATGGGAGGGAAGTGAAGGGAAAGAAATGAGGTTAAATTATCTTTTTGAGTGAAGATATTTAAATTTTGGATAAAAATTAAATATTTAAAAAAGAATAAGAGAATAAATTTTGAACGGAAATTTAAAATATAAAAGAATAAAAAGATAAATTTTGAATTTTTCCCCTCCAAAATTTTAATTTGCCTCCCCCTCCCTCCCCCTCTCAAACTAAACACGCCTAAATGCGTTGCAATCGTGGCTTTATGGTGACGTGGTGCGGTTAGGGCACAATGGGATTAAATTAGAATTTTCCTTTTTTTTTTGGAATTAAGGGGCAATTTTGTCCCATAAATTTAGGTTAATATCATCTTTAATCCTTTAAGTTTATCCTCATTTTGGTTTTGATCCCTCTAGGGGCAAAATAATCCTAATTTTTATTGAATTATAAGGACCAATGTTTAAACAAAATGAAACTTGAGGGATCAAAACCTATGGTTTGAAACTTGAGGAATTAAAACCAAAATGAGGTCATACTTAAAGGATCAAAAATTATATTAATCCCGCAAATTTTTACCGAGCTGCAATTTTGCCTCAGAAGTATAAAACAATTAGCAATTTTGTCTTAATTGTTGTCCCAATTAATTTTAACCGTTATATTGAGTTTACAGTCAATATGTCATCCAAATTATTTTTTTTAAGGTACAAATTTATCTCAGAAGTCTACATGTCATCTACTTCATTTTTTTTAATTTAGATTTAATATTTTCAAGGTAGATTTGCATTATAACAAAAATGACGTGAATAACATGTGAACTATTAGTTCAACATATTTGGTCAACCAACAGTCAAAATTAATGGGGATCATGGTCATGATAAAATTGCTCCCTTTTTTACACTTTCTGAGAAAAACTTTTAGGGCCGAAAAATTTTTGGAGAAAAATTACCCTTAAGTGAATCCTTTCCGGGCAAAATTGCCCATTGATCCTTCTTTCTTATTTTACCTTGGAAATATGACCAAAGTGTAAAAAGTGAGGAATTGAGATATGAGGCCCTAAAGTGGCTAGATGGAAGGCCCTAATAAAAATACTCCATCCAATCTTTTGGGAAAAGAATCTCTCCACTTTCGCTCCACTTAATGTTTCAACCATTAAATTATATTTTAATGGATGTGATTTAACGCATGTATTAAATAATATTATAATATTAAATCTAATAAAAATCTACAATTAAATCTTATCCATTAAAACCAAGGTTCTGAAACCTGGATCATTCACAGGACCGTCAGGTACTAGGTCATGGGTCAGTGGGTCAGATCTGAGTAAAACCAAAGCTAATTCGAGGCCAAACCGGTGAGAAATTGAATATTTTAGGCTTATTAATATGAAATTCTAAAGAAAAATTTTAAAAAAAATCGATTTTTCAACCCAAAAAAAAATACTGAACCAGTTCCATGCCCAGTTCTCAGGATCTTGGGCCTGATCGGCCAGTCCGGTCTGGGTTTCAAAACATTGATTAAAATACGATCAAATAGTTAAGACACTAAGTGAAGGGGAAATGGAGAGACCCCTTGCCCCCTTTTTATACCGAACAATTACTTAAATCATGCATTCATGCTATTTAAAATGCTAGTTAAAAAGTAATAAATGTGTCAAATATGTACTACACTTTCTCATTATACCCTTACTTATACAGCAAGTGCATAAGAGATAATGAATGAAAATTTATTGTAGAAGTAATAAGTGGCACGTATTTAATCATGATAAAAATGGAAGTGTTAGTTTAAAATTTTAGATAAAAAGGATGTGTTCCTTATATTAAATATCACACATATGAGAGAGAATGTTCCTTATAAAAAAGATTGGAGGGAGTAATATTTATTGAAGATGATCTTAAAAATTGAAATTATTTGGAAGAACTAATTACCCAAATAAAAAATTAAAAATACTCGTACTAAATTATCCCTACCAAACCCTTACATTCTCCTACCATAGCCTCTATTTTTTTTCTTTGTTTAACGAAATAATCATGTTTTATTCAAATAAATTTGACTTTCAAAGTTTGAAACTAATTCTAATTAATTAATTTAAATTAATAACTAGCACTAATTAATTTATTTTTCATTATCTTTTTAATTAATAAAATTATTTTCTATGGTGCTTTTTTTAATAATTAGTCTAGCTATTAGACCATAAAATTTGGGATTGGTTATCATCTTCTACTCTTGCAGTTCTCTTTCCCTCCTTGTCCTATCTATGTCTTTATATTGAAATTTGAGCAGTTTAAATTTAATGTTTTATTAAGATATGAATAAAATATCAAATTATTAGAAATAAATAATTAAATTAAAAAAAATTTAAATTTTAGTTAGGATAATTTAAAACAATGATAAAAAATAGTATAAAAGAATATTTTTATAAGACATTAAATCTGAATCGCTCAATTTCAATATAAAAGCTGAGATAGGTAATGAAAGGGAATATGAAGGGAAGAGAACGGTAAGAGTAAAGGATAGTAGTCAATCCCATAAAATTTAACCGTATTTTTTTATGCACTATATGTTTGTATTTTATTTTAGACCAGTATAATTCCGGTATTACCATCAAATTGAATTTTCTCAGACTTAGTTAATATAATTAAAAATTAAAAGTTATAAAAATAATGATATCAAATATATAAAACACACCGTATCAACATGTTTACAACGCCACATTAATGTATTAAATTGCAAAGCTAAATGTTGAATTTATGGGTTCATAACAAAATCAACATGAAAATTTTCTACGATAACTTATTTATTGTGATAAATTATATATTTTTTATTTTTATAATATTTTTATAAATTTGGAATTGTATTAATTGAGAATATTTTCTTTAACCATAATGGTCAATATTAAAAAAGTCTGAAAAAAATGAGAGTAAAAAATACATAAACAAAAAGGCTCATTATCCAGAAGATCTAAAAAAATTTATTAATTAAAAAATTACGTAAAAATACAGTAGTTAGGGTTGATTATTAATGCAATGTAATTTAGTTATTTAGGGGGTTATGATTATAAAATTAAAATTTATTTGCATTAATTCAAATAAACCTTGATTATTTCATTAAATAATGAGAAAATTAGAAGATGCGGCTGGGAGAGAATGTAGGGGTTTTGTTAAGAGTAATTTAGTACTCTTGATCCTTAATATAAGACCACTTTTTTAGAAAATTAAGAAAACTAAATACTAAATAACTTAAGCATCACATATATTGTATATTATTATATTCTATAGTAGTTTATAAGTCAAGTAACTTGGTTTGGTATAAAAATTATATCTATATATATGTATGTATGTATAAATACTTTAAAATAATTTATTCTGCTTCTTTAATTTCTCTAAAAAAAAACCAACTGAATCTTATATTAAAGAAGGGAGTTGGTATTTTTCTTTTTTTGTTTTTAATTTTGATAGTTGGTCCTTCCAAATAAATTTTATTTTTAAGAACCTTACCGATAAATGTCATCCTCATTAGGTCATTTATTCTAATTTTTCCTGTGATTTATTAGGAACCACTGATGCAAGTGGATTCTTAGAGAAGAAAATTTGATAGCTGCCTGAGCAGCCAAAACTTCATTGATTAGGTCTTGATCTTATATTGTTTTCTTTATTCCTTGTAGTGTTTTGCTTTTTAGGGTTGGTTTCTACTTTTAGTTTTGTTCTTAGTTTGCATTTGTTTTTACTGCTATTATAGAGGTTGTACTCTAATCTTCCTTTTAATGAATTTCTTGTTGGTTAAAAAAAAAAAAGGACATGATCATTAAATGGGAGAATGACCATTAAAAACCAATTATACAAAAAAAAAAAAACATGCAAGAAAATTAATGTAAATTGAAAACTTTCTTATGACTACACTTTAAAATTTTAAAATTTATTATTTGATTAAAACCAATAAGCTTTTTTTTCTCTCCTAATGAAGGCAACTCTATTTAAAGTCAGGTCTAAGGAAATGTAAATATAGGCATTTCTCACAACGTTAAATATTGAGGATCTGTTTGGTGCGAGGGATTTGGAGGGGATGGGAAGAGAGGAAAAATTTTTATGAGTAGAATTTTAGAAGATTGAAGAAGTGGGGTAGTACAATTTTAATAAAGAGAATATATAAGATAAAAGAATAAGAAAAATTAATTAAAAATTTGTAACCTCATTTCTCTAATTTTTTTAAATTCAACTCAAAAAAAATTTCCCTTCGCTTACTTTCCCTCCCCTCCCCTCCCCTCATACCAAACAAGCCCTAAGGGTTGTTTGGTTTGAGGGGGAACAGGGGGATGTTACTCCCTCCCCTTATTTGACACTACAGATCTTTTAGAAGGGGAGAAAAATTTCCCCTCCCTCCCCTCATAACCCTCTCCCTCAAAATTAGGAGAATTTGGAGGGGAGGTGTAATATTTAGACTTAATGTGACTTTTTTACTTATAAAAGTCTTTGTAATTTCCACACTGCCCTTCTTCACATCATCTCATCATTTGTAAATTTCATGTCCAACTTGAAATCTGATTCTTTGTCAGCGTCTGTCCACTGCTTCAGGAAGTATTTGGTTAATGGAAGCAAGTTATGTTGGTTATGTAAAAATCTTTTGTCTTCCGATTTTTAATGTTTTTCCCCCTCAGTTATATATATATAACTATAATTACAAAACATAATTTTAAAAGCATGTGTGTGTATTTGTATTAAATGTTATTTATAATTAAACTCTATTATATATTTAATAAAGTTTGAAAAAACTCATTCATAATATAAGAGTAAAGTTGTCTATGTGAAAATAATTTCCCTCCTCTCCTCTCCTGAGTTAAACAAGATAATATTAAAATCTCTCTCATTTTCTTTCTTTTGGTCAATCCAAACAAGATAATATTAAAATTGTTTTCCTCCCCTCCCCTCGATCGAACCAAACAGAACCTAAAACCAAGAAACTAAATCAAAAGAAAACACGTCCCTCACACGATCGACGTTAAAAACCAATTTGACCGACGTTAAGGCTGTCCTGCAGTGGTCCGCATAACACATTATATTTTTTGTTTTAGTGTTTTTTATGTTTACATTTCATATGGTGGGAACCCCATTTTATATCTATTAAATCGGTCATTTGAAAAGTAATTTATTTCATAGAAATTTTATAAAAAGTCAAGGTTTTTCTTATGTTTGGTTATAATAATAAAAATTTATTTATTATTTAATAGATTTTAGATTTTATGATATGCATCGGAAAAATGATTTATTATTTAGTTATTTCTAAATTTTATGATATCTATGTTTATCTCGGTATTTTTACTGTATTGTCTCTGACTTTTTTTTTTAATATTTTTAGGAGCTACTCAAAATCATTAGCAATTTGTTTTTTATATTCTGAGTTAAAAAATTAAACTAGTATTGTAAAATTCCCAAAAGTGACTTTTTCCCCCAAAAAAGAAGTGATTTTTCAGACTGTAATCAATAACTTTTTTACTTATCTTTCCACCTACAAGGAAGATTTAATTTATTTTCTTGCCTCAATTTTTAAGGGAGAAGAACAAGTTCAAGTCATCATGCTTTTATAATGAAAGAGCTGTTACATCTAATTAAATTGAACTTGTCATCACATTGCTCAAGCTTCCCAGAATTTCCCAAATCGACACTATCAAGCCCTTGTTTCTCAAACCTGATGATGTGACTGAGATGTATACTGTGCTCAGTTTGGTTTCAAACTTGCTTTGTCAAGATAATAATACTCCAAAGTTAATCGTCAACTCTATCATTTAATGGATTATATGGGTTTGAGCTTTCAAAGTCTCACAGTGGTTAGGGATGACTATTGGAAAACGATATGTCCAAAGCAAAACACAAACACAAGCTTTGGTTCCACCATGTTCAAGCTTGAAGGGTTCAAGACATGGCCTTGCTATATGTGAAGATGTACGTAAAGGCAATATATCTTTGAGCATATAATGAAATTTGATATTATAATATTGTGATAATATTATGATCAATTGCATTATTAAATAAATATTATAAATATTAGTATACAGATACGATTGTTATAATATTTTTCACTAAGGCACCTCTCTAATCCATCAATAAAAAATCAATAAAAGATGAGTAATTCATTCTTATTTTAACATTTCATGTGATTACAACAAGACTTTTAATATTTGTTTGGAATAACTTATTTTTGGGTAATAAGTACTTATAAATTGTGATTCACGGTATACGAGGTAAGTATGTAAGAAGAGTTTTATCTCGGCTTACGTAATAAGGATTTATTATCCAAAAATAAGTAATACCAAACACAGACTTAATCCAATAATGGCTTATCAGTTATTACTTCATCAACCAAAGTGTGTCCAACAGTAGTAGCGCGCACTGCACGAACATCTCTTATAGTATTCATTTGACAGGAATTTGCAAGGTGGTTGTGATTCCTATATATCCCTCTATTCCTATTTATAAAACATTTTTAATATTTTTTACCTAAATCAAAAAAAATTTAAATCTTATTAACTCTACCATAAAATTTAATAATTTTTCAACTTTACCCCTATTTAATATATATAATAGCAAATGAAAAAAAATTAACACAATAATAAATTAAGGATTAAATTATACATTTACTTCAAAACTTCAACGAGGTACTTTTTAAATAAGAGTGCAACAAGTTGAATGGAGTGTGGAAATTGATGAAGAGTGCACAAGTACGTCCATTCTGGCGGGGAGTGTGGGTATATGAATCAACAAGTTCACTTGTTTCTGCATCAATGGGCGTCATGGAACTACGTGTTCTTCAGGTATGTTCGTCAATCGTCAGTCTTATTGAATGAATTAATTAGTAATTGAATTTGATCTACCACTCACTCTGATTTTTATTATAAGTTCATTTTAATAAATTCTCATATACTAAGAATTATTAGTTAAGTCATTAAATACGTTTTAAGTTTGTCAAGTTTACCCTTATTAAAATTTCTTTCTCTACATTTACAAACTATTCTCACATCTCTCTCTTGTTTCTCTTTTTCTAATAAGAATTAAATAAGGGTAAAATTGGAAAACATTCATTAATAACATGAAATTTGACTTATATTTAGGACCAAAAAATTTCTTCTAAAAGTGGACTTATAACAAGGATCAAAGTGATATTATTATTTGTTGGAATTTAAAGGATTATGTAAAGGGAATAAGAACCTCTAAAATATTATTATAAATCCTTCAAATTTCAACATGGTATTGGATTTAGAGAGTTCAATCAGAACTTGGATTCTTTTACTTTCCCTCTTTTATTTAGTACTTTTCCCAATAATTTGACAAATTACAGAGTCAATCACATGGCTCTTATGTCAGGAATCAATTCTTAAACTCAAAGCAGCACTATTTCTTCTTCCTCATCTACAACACCTCCTAAAGTTTCAGAGATGGCACCAAAATTATCAGAAAACCAAATTATGGTCATTTACCATAAACTTCATGGAAAGAATTACCTCCAGTGGTCTCATGGTGTGCTAAGATATCTATGTGGCAAGAGGGATAATTAATCTGCAAGTCCTTATAGTTTCAACCAATTTTTAATTAGACCCCTATAGTTTTTTTATACAAGGTCCTTATACTTTCACCTATTTTTAATTAGGTCCTACTAATTCTTTTATTAGTTCCTTATTGTTTTACCTGCTTTTTAATTAGGTCCTTGTAGGTTATTTCATAATTTTAATTAATTAATTAATTTAATTGAAAATTAAATAAATTATTAATATTAAAATATAATTTACTAAATAGAAATTTTAATTAATAATTATAAAATTAAAAAATAATTATTATAGCTAATTATTAATTCTTAATTAATTAATTGTATTATAATTCTATTATATTTGTAGAAATTATTATAATAATTCAAATTTCATTATTCTAAAAGTAAATAGAAATTATATTTTAAAATTAAATAATATAAATATAATTTTAATTAAAAAATAAAAAATAATATTATAATAATTCGTGAGAAAGAATGTTACAATAAAATTATTATAAAAATTTATTATTTATAGAATATTAGTATTTATAGCATAATATTTAAGGTTATTATATTTTATATATATAAAATAATATTATTAGAATTTATTGGATAAGTAAAAAAACTATAGGAACCTAATTAAAAATCATGTGAAATTGTAAAGACCATAAAAAATAAAAATAAAAACTATAAGGATTTGATAAACAAGTGAAAGTATAAAGACCTGATAAAAAGAGAGAGAGAAAACTATAGAACCTAATTAAAAATTTGTTGAAACTACAACGACCTACAAATTAATTATCCCTTTAAAAAATTGAAATATTTTAAAGAGAAAATCCTTTTGAAGACACCTATACTTTTCTTCAATTTTCAGTTTGGTACCTACATGTTACAGCGGCTAACAGAGCAAAGTTACATAAGCTAACAGTATTATCAAAGTAAAATTAAGGGTAAAATATATTAACTACCTCTCTATTTTACCTAAATTACACAAACATCCCATCTATTTTGAAAACATATATTGACCTTTCTTGAAATTAAAATGATTGTTACGAAAACCTCCCATTAAAAAAAATAATCTCAAGGTGTAGTGAAATTTCATTTTAACATAATGGGGTGTAGTGAAATTTCATAATCTTAGAGGTTAACTAAAATAAAATTGTTTCCATGGGGTCTAAGTGGTATTTTCCCATTAAAAAAATATTAAAATAATAGAGAGAGAAGACAGATGAGACCCACAATGCAAAAAGTAACGGAAGTTAGATCTCCTTAACTGTGTTACTATAGATTTTTTTTGGGAAAATAAGTGCTTATTACGTAAGTAGAGATAAAACTCTTCTCACATACTTACCTCGTATTCTGTAAATCACGATTTATAAGCACTTATAAGTTAAAAAAATAAGTTATCCAAAACGAACACTATATTTACTTCCAAATTAATTGTTTAGGTCTACTTTTACAGAAAAAAAAAATATAGTTCTTATGAATGCTCATAATAAAATCCTTCATTGTTAAATTTACACTTTGACCCTTAAATAAATTATTTAGTGACTGAGACTTCGAATTTGATAAATAAAAGAAAAATCATGGTAGTTACCTTGATTTGTACCCAACAAATGTTAATATTTTCTGTGCCAAAAAAAAAATATTGTAATTCTGTATCATCAAAAATTATGCGGTGGAGATCAAGCTGGTATAAAGAAAAAATGAAAGTGGGAGGGGGAATGAATCATGCAGGGACCGTGAAAGAAAGAGTTTGAAGCAAAGCACATGCATCATCACCTCATCATAGCTCACACGCACGCGCGCGGACATCTCTCTTTGCAGCTTTCAATCCGCTAACATCGGTCATAAAGATAAAATCTCACCCTACTTTTTCTTTTATATTTATACTATCTTCAATCTTAAATATAAGAGCCGATTAACTATTTTTTAGAGATAAAAAAGCTAATCAAGTTACATTAAAACATTTATATTTATCATTTTTTCACTAAACTAATTCACTTAACTTGTAAGTTGATAAATAATCTAATAATACACAATATCAGTTTTGATTAAATAGTTTATTTATCTTTTTTTAATTTCTAAAAAAAATCAACTGAGTCTTATATTAAATATTAAAAGAAGTATTTGTTTTTCGAACTAACCTATTGATTGCACATATTAAAAAGAATTTTGACAATAAAGGTAGTTTCTAATGTAAATGATGGAATATGATACTTGAAAAAACCTTCCACACATTTCTTACAATTATCTCATATACTATATCTAGGATTGGAGGGAGAATGATGTAACGTATTATTCAGATTTGCAGGTAGAATGATGTAGGAACATTAGAACATGATAGGAGAGAATCAAGTTTGAAAACGAAAACGAAAACAAAAAGAAAAAGAAAAAGTTCTTACACCATCATGACAATTAATGTGAACTTCTTTATCATTTACATGAAGAACCAATTCACAACAAATCCAGCTAAAGTGACCAATGAACACCTATATATGTCTTACTTCAGTAAAAGCCATCATCACATGGCTTTACCTTCATCTTGCAAAGGCTCACGAAGCGTCCCAAACATCCAATCCATCGATATCGTGAAGTGGCCGTAGTTATGGCGGTACGTGGTGTGGTGAATAGTGTGGTAGCCAGCCCCCATGACAGGCCACAAGTTGCCATGAATACAGTCATGAATATTTGCAGTCCAGACGCATTCAACGAATATCAGAACTAAATGTGCTGTGAAATGGGTAGGGATGATAAAAAGAGCAATAGTGTGTGGTAATGCCTGAAGAATTCCATCAAGAGGGTGAAAGGCCAAACCTGAGATGTAGGACAAAACAAGAAACAAGAAACCAGGAGAAAGTAAGTCCAACCTTATATCAGAGTGCTAATTGAAGTCCTCTTTTAATAAATTTTCTTAATAAAGTTCAACATGAAGTCCTCTTTTAATTGAAATCTATGACTCTATGGATAAATAAACAAGCAAATTTACTAATTATAAGTTTCTTACTGAAGAAGAAAACAACAAAGATGATAATGTGAATGTTAAAGTGAAAGTCTTCAAAGTGTGTGTAAAATGAATTCAATTCAATAAAATAAACTACTGGATTACAGATTCTCTCCATAACATTGCATGTATGAGTGGTTTTTTACCATCTGATATTGAATTACCAGTCGTGAGTCAATCTGTATGAAATACTACCATTTCAGTTTCTATTTGTAAAACCTCTCAACTTAGTTAGCCAAACTTCATTTAGAAAAGAGAACGGCGGGAGAACTTGGTATCTTAGTGTTTTTATTTTTTTAACTGGTGCATTAGAGAAAATTTTCAAGGACTACTAATACCACCCCTAATTAAGTTGTTTTCTGCATATTCCAGCCAACAGTCATTAAGGCCATAAAGAAACATCACAGAATTTAGCTCAAGTATCAGGCTCCCTGTGAATCCTGTTTCTTCACTATTTCTGGGGAGAGCGTGTGTGTGTGTGACTGTCACTCCCGATGGTCCAAAATAACTGTTTTACTTAAAAGCTAGAGTAATCCTCAATTACCAACAGAATTCACGTTTCATCATATCATCAAATTTCCATTCAGAATAATAATGGGGCAATAAAAATGATTATCTACACTGCTTGCCTAGGAAAACACACACAAAACACACATCAAGGTGATCACTCACTCAAAATCTTCCTTTCAATATCAGTAACACCTATTACAGTAAATGAATGCCATAATTAAATAACCCAGGATAGAAATGAAATTACATTTGATATTGATCCCAACAACCATTCTTCTAATAGAAGAAATGAAAACGGAAATAAAAGATAATATTAACTTGACAAACTAAACATTTGCTTGAGTAAATCATGTACTCACCGGCAAATGGAGACAGGGTGTTCTGTTTGTTGTAGATGTGATGAGTAGCGTGAAGATACTTATAAAGTGGTTTTATGTCATGTAACTCCCTGTGCATCCAATAAATGCCAAACTCCACGATAACTAGGTAAACTGCTACATACACAAGGTAAGCAGGCCAACTGACATGACTTGCTCTTGGAAAACACTTAGTCCACCCATTTTCTGTCACGTACTCAGAAAGAGCTGGAAGCAAACTGTACCAAGGCATCCCCTTCAATGCAACATATATTTGCAGAAGCATGGCTTTACGAGAGGGGATGGCATCTACAATAGAAGATTTCAAAAGGTCAGGCAAAACAAATTTAGGAACAGCTCTATATGTACCTTTAATACATAAGATAAACAAACACGCTTGCCAATAAAATCCCAGACCAGAGGTTCAATTTTTAATTGAAATTTCATAGATACTGACTCAGCAACCTTCTAGGACTCATGAATAAAACCAACTCAAGTTTACTTAACAGAGGCTCAGAAACAGACTACTCCATTCTATTGCAAGAATCCTGACAAAGCTTAGGAGCTTAAAATTGTACAGACAGAAATGTAATTTATCAGATTATTCTAAGTTGTGGATGAAACATTATAACATGAAGAAAGCAGCCAAGTTATGGTGAGAGAAAACTCAAGTCATGTTTCAACGAGTCCTTGAATTGCAGTGTGGGAAGTAGAATAGTAACTTTAGACAGCCTACATGGCCAATAAACTAATGCTAATTTTAATAATAAACACACGAAAGAGACATAGGATTCAATGATTTAATATTTAGCCAATAAATGCAAGGATAAACAAATAACTCCTGTATACTAAACAGTTGAACGACGTCACAGAGGCTTTGGCCCCTCTTCTACGCTTTCAGACATTTAGCACCAGATAACAAATTTTAGGGAAGCACCAAACAGAACTCAGATTCTCGAATCTCCACAGCTAATGGATAAAACAACAATCAAAATCAGATGCTTAACAAATACAAAAAGGAAAAAGAAGGACCAGTCCGAGTAACTGATTAGATGGCAATATTCCGAAGGATTAAATGATTTCAAATCAGCAAGACCGATCACCCAAATCATATCGAAATTAGAATTACGAGAGATTTAGAATACCGATCCAAGATAAGAAAATATCAAAACGGGAGAGAAAACCGAGGCTAAGATACTAAACGTAGATTGTATCAGTTTCATAGACCGGTAAAAAATAATTGAAAAGAAAGCATTACAAATTATATTGATCAATTCTGTTAAAAAAAAGCTCATAAATCAAGAATATGAGAAGGCTTTTGCTAAGAACTGAAATTAAATATCACGGAAAGTACTTGAATCAAAAAAGCATCAGATATAATGCATTGATTATAACTTTTCTTGGAAGCAACAGAATAAAATAAATCACTCGAAACAAAAATGAGAGTAGAAACAGGTTATGATCAAACAAAAACGGAGAATACGATCATGTTTCTGTACAGTAAATGAGTAAGCAAATACACCAAGAATCGGATTAAGAACAAGCAGTCAAAGGTTAAGTGACCTCGAATAAGTCAAATCTTCACAACTAAACTACAGAAAGAAAGGGAAAAAATTCCCGTCCCGCCATTGGCCAGAAGAAGAAGAAGAAGAAAAAGGTTAGAAAGAAAGAAAGAAAGAAAACGATATTCACCTTTAGGGACATAAACATTGCGCTTCCAATAGTAAATGTAGAAGCACCACAAGATGCCAGAAAAGAAGTAAAGGAAGGTTGCCGCAATAAAGTTGCGGAGCCATGTCTGAAAAAAGTGAGGGAGTGGGACCCACCAGCCGTCCGGCAAGAGCGACCCGAGCAGAATGCGGTTGTAGAAGGCAGCGTCCTCGACGAACAAATGGAGATACTCGCTTGAGTCCTCCATTGGAGAGTCCACGGATGAAGCAACAGCTGTGCGAGAAACAGAAAAGAGAGAGAAATTCGGAGGAATAAGAAAGACGTCGACAGAGAGAGAGAGAGCAAAAACGGTGCGAGTTTCGAACTGGAAAAGTTGGAACTAGGAAACGGCCAAGAGAGAGAAATCAGAAATCTCAGGGCCAAAACCATGGGCATATAGGATACATATATACTATACCCCCTTGCCTAGAGGATACCTCACACCTCTATTTCCAAATACAAGTAACTTTAACTAATTTATCAGGGTTAAAAAATAACAATTAATTTATTAAATTTATTTTAAATTCAAATTTATTCTCAACTGTACGTGTATTAAATGATATTTTGAAGGGGTAGAAAAATGTAAATAGCCGCATTCAATCTTTAATTGTATATGCAAATTTGACAAATAAATATTTAGTGCTTGTTTGGAATAGCTTATTTTTAGGTAATAAGTGTTTATAAATCGTGATTCACGGTATACAAGATAAGAATATGAGAGAAGTTCTATCTCGGCTTGCGTAATAAAGACTTATTTTTTAAGAAAACGCTGAACCAAACAAACCTTTAATTAGTTTTTAAGTAACTTGTATAAGAAGTCATTATTTTAGAAGTGATTTATATTATAAACTAAAGGGAATATAAGCAACATTCTCTTGGGTTCATAACTTGGTATCATATATAAATGTAAAAATTTATGCTTACCTAAAAAACTGATGTATTTTATTTATTTTATTCTCAATTAATTATACGTCACTTTTGTTTCTTTTTCTCACTTATCCTTTATCATTTAAAGTTATCTTATGCTAACTCTTGAGTCGTAGAAGGGACATAAACTCTTAAATTCGAATTATAAAACTGTAAGTGTTTACTTTTATAAATAAATAAATAGTAAAACATATTATTAAATAATTAAAATTTAAAAAATTGAAAAAAATTTTATTTAAATATATTTTAAATATGAATAATTGAAATTAAATCAACCAACATTTACAATTTATCATACTCAACAAAAACATTTCTACAAATTTCATATATAAAGTGATTAAACATAATCAAATTCAAAAAGTGAGTACAAGTTTAAGAGTAAGTTGATACGATTTTATAAGTTAACATAATTAAAAAAATAGTAAATTGATCAGTGGGTAAACTTACAAGTTTGACAGAGATTGTTATTAGTATGAGTTTAAGATAAAGCTAACACGATCTTATAAGCTAGAAGTACAAAAACAGTAAAATCGAAGAGCCAACTCATGAATTTAACAACAATGGTCTAATCTTTTTTTCCGCTGACTCTGTCTCACACACACATTCATCATCATCTTCATAAATATGAGTGTTTTTTTGGGGGGTTATATTTTTTACACATTTATTATTTTAAATTAATTTTAACTAACATTTTGACCTACGGGATTCAGTTAATTGATGCTTATATATGAGAATAGATCAATATTAGATCATATATTAATTAATTAATAATGATCAAGGTCTAATAACCCAAATGACACCATTAAAACACCTTCCTGGAAGCTTTCTTAAACATGGACCATGAATTGGAATACTTTGTGAAGAGTATAATTGTATATGAGTCATGACAATATATATATATTAATAATGACTTACAAAATGATATAATCTAATCCTATCAGCCACGCCATAGTCCATGGTTTGAACCATTTATTATGCTTTTTTTTTCCGCCAAGACCACATTTTATGTGTTTGGTTTCCGGTTTCAAATGTTTTTCATGTGATCTAGTGTGTTTTTTTTTTTTTGAGAAAGAAAAACATATAGATTTATTAAACATGTTTTGAGGCAAGGATAAAAAACAAATGGACATTTGGAAAGAATAACTATCAATACCTTAAGGGTCTGTTTGGTTTGAGGGATATGGAGGGGAAGAAAGGGGGGGAAATATATATGAGTTAAATTTTAAAAGATTGAAGAAGTGGGGTAATAAAATTTTAATAAAGATAATATATAAGATAAAAGAGTAAGAAAAATTAATTAAAAATTTTTAACCCCACTTCTCTAATTTTTTTAAATTCAACTCAAAAAAATTTTCCCTCCGACCACTTTCCCTCCTCTCCCTTCAGACCAAACAAGCCTTAAGAGACCCACATATAAATGTAAAAAAATGTAGTATATTAATGTGTTCCTTGGTATTAAAATTTCAATAAATTTTCTTATAATAAATCATTTCCGGAGTCCACTTCTAATTTTATATTTATAATGAATATCAATATATTAATATTTGATTGATAATATAAAAAAGGTTTCACCATTTACGTATATCATGAATCCTATGAAAAGTGGTATGGCTTATTCCTCAAATTATAGTTATGAGAAAATGTAGCTAATATACTCATACACACATATCAATTATCATGATCTTTTGTGGAAGTAAGGTTTTTTTTTTATAACTTCTTAATATTTCAAAATTTTAAAAAAATTATATTGTGTAAAGTTAAAGTCAATTTTTTTATTGAGTATATGATATCTGTTACTTTTGGTTTTGGATCAATTTAAATTCGAAATGTCTTTTATATTCGTATATACTCAAACTCGTGTTTAACCTGTTACAGTTTTACAACATTAATTTTTATTGTTGAAAATTTGTCAGCAAGCATCGTACTATATACTTCCTCCGATCCTAATTATAAGATAAAATTAATTTTTTTGAAGAACTTAAGGAAGCTAATTAAATCACTTTAGAGTATTTATATTTTTATTTCTTTATCCTAACTAATTAGTTTGACTAATAAACTAATATATAATCTGAGGATACATAACATATGATATGATTAAGGGTCTATTTGGGAACCCATTTGGATATAAAAAAAGCCCATCTGGGGGTTAAAAGCTCCAAAAGCTCATTTGATGTGTTTAGGAAAGCTTTTGGGATGGCTGAGCTTATGAAGCAAATGGAGCTTTTATGAGAAGCTCATCCAAATTACTTCTCTCAACTTTTATGAAAAATAAAAGTCACTTCTGACACTACCAATCCAAACACAAATCACATCTACAAAGCTCCTTTTTTTCTATATGACTTTTCCAAAAACCCATCTACAAAAAAAGCTCATTCTCCACTGCTAATCCAAACAGGCACTAAGTAACTTATTTAACTTCCTTAATCTCTTCAAAAAAAATCAACTTTATCTTATATTTAGGATCAGAAATAGTAATATTAAGCATGTGATACTCTTAGGTGATGAATGACGAAAATATGTTGTTGTCGTTGTTAGGTAAACAAAGATTATTTCTTTCATTTGTTCATTTAATTTAATTTAATTTTGTATTTTAATTTTATCATATGTATTAAATACATCGATCATACGCAGAAGCATCGTCACTGTTTCTTCTAGAAATAAATCTTCTGCATCTGAAGTTACGTATGCCCTTTCTTTTTCTCCTTGAATTACTTCTGGGCTATCTAATATACAAAGTAAGATTTAAGAGTAAAAAACATAGGTCGCCCTTAAAGAAAGAATAGTTAAATAAAATAATTTATAATTGGATAGTCATATATTCAAGTGAAAAATGAGAAGACCAAAACGAGAAAACTCATGTTCTTGAATCATTTGGGAAATAAAACTTTTTGAGATTAAAAATACATTAAATTAATTATTTAGGAACAAATTATTTTAAAATTTTAAACAAGGACCAAAGGTCCTTAATAATAAAATTATTCAATTACCCTTTATCCGAAAATATTTTAGATTATAAAAAAATAGTTCAAATTATTCTATAATTAGTAATACGTTAGTTTTGATAGCTTGTATTGTATAGTGGAGGTGGTATCTTTGTCCTTGTTTCTTTGAGATTAATAATACATTAAATTAATTATTTAGGAACAAATTATTTTAAAATTTTAAAGAAGGACCAAAGGTCCTTAATGATAAAGTTATTCAAGTACCCTTCACAATAAAATATTTTAGGTTATAAAAAAATAGTTCAAATTATTCTATAATTAGTAATAAGTTAGTTTTAAGGGAAAATACCAGCTAGGTCCCAATGTACAGAATTAATCTCAAAAAACTCCCTTTGCAAATTCCAATGTCAGAAAAGTCCCTAGGGACTTTTCTGACATGAATTCCTAATGTCTATTTACAAAAATAACCCCCACTAAAATAATTAAAGAAAAAACGCACAAAGGAGAGGAGGGCAACACGTTTTTGTGATTAAACCATTAAGGAGATAGAGAAAAAATGCACAGACGAAGAGCGTAGGAGGTGGAACATTTAAGGGATACGTGCTGTTAATGTCGTTTGGAAACGTCTTCTTCTTCATCGTCCATGTACGGGTAGGCAGGCATAGAAGCGAACTGAAATTTTTTTTTTTCTGTGTGAAAGGTTGTTGGATTGAGATTGAGAGGTTGTCAAAGGTTAGATCTTGGGCTAAAAAATGGAGTAAGTGGTAGGTGATAGACCAGAAATGCTAAGAATTTGCCACACATGATTTTGATCATTGAAATTAGGGTTTAACCTTGGGTGGGTTATGTTTATTTTAGAGTGCTCTATTTTTGCGGCATAGTTACAGAGGAGTTGCTATTTTTAAGTGAAAATGATGAATGTAATTGTTCTTCCTTGTTGTGAAAACGCTGAAATAAAAACAAAAAATTGTGTTAATTTGTGCAGATGTAGTTATAAATGCTGCTGTGGAAGTTGTTACTATAAAACCTCTGTTGTGCTCTGTTTTTGGACAAGTTAACAGAGTTGTGACGTGCATTCTCGCTGGTTTGTGTTATTAGAAAATGCTAATATGATGATAAAAAAAGTGTTGCTAACATGTTGTAAATTTGTGCATATGTAGTTGTAAATATTGCTGTGGAAGTTGTTAATACCAAACCTCTGCTGTGCTCTGTTTTTGGACAAGTAAACAGAGGTGTGATGTACATTCTCGCTGGTTTGTGTTATTAGAAAATGCTAATATGATGATAAAAAAAGTGTTATTAACGTGTTGTAAATTTGTGTATATGTAGTTGTATATATTGCTATGGAAGTTGTTAATACCAAACATCTGCTGTGGTTTGTTTTTGGACAAGTAAACAGAGGTGTGATGTACATTCTTACTGGTTTGTGTTATTAGAAAATGTTAATATGATGATAAAAAAAGTGTTGTTAATGTGTTGTAAATATTGCTGTGGAAGTTGTCCCACAAACTCTCAAAATCTCAAATATTTATGTTTACAACTTACAAGAAAGAAAGTGTGAAAGATATGTTTACAACAGATGTTGCTACGTTTACAACACCTTCAGTTCTTTTTACAAGTGTTTAAGCTACGTTTACAACTACTCCAATCAGGGACACCAGGGCAGCAACTTGTGCAACAAGCCACAACTTAGACACCACTTTCTTCTATCATTGTTTACAATATGTTCTGCTATATTTACAACATTGTAAGTGATATTAACAACTTAATAAGCGACGTTTACAACTTGCAAGAAAGAAAGTCTTAAAGATATGTTTACAACACATGTTGCTACGTTTGCAACACCTTAAGTTCTTTTTACAAGTGTTTAAGCTACGTTTACAACTACTCCCACCAGGGACACCAGAGCAGTAGCTTGTGCAACAAGCCAAACAACATACACACCACTTTCTTCTATCATCATTTACAATATGTTCAGCTATATGATTTCATTTGCATTTCATTCCTTTATTTTCCCGTTATGGATGATATGATTCTTCGCAACTCCTCATATGTTGTGCCTTCCTTTACGCATCTTGTTCTTACTAAACCACCAACATATTGCATTTCATCTTCTCCACCATTTAAAAACTTCCCCCTACATGAAAGAAACAAAATAAATTCTTCCCTGAACAACTTCCCATCTTTCATGTCAATCTGCAACACAAACTTCCCATTATGAACTTCCAAAGCAATATTTACAACTTCATATGCACATATTAACAACACGTTAACTACATGTTTAATTCCTGCACATATGCTTTTTGTAATAATACCAAATACACTAAAAACAAGACCAAACCTCTGTTTTCTTCCCCGAAAATAGAGCACAGCTACGGTACGTATTAACAACTTCCACAGCAATATTTACAACTTCATATGCACATATTAACAACAAGTTAACTACACGTTTTATTCCTACACATATGCTTTTTCTAATAACACCAAACACACTAAAAATAAGGCAAAACCTCTGTTCTCTTCCCAAAAAACAGAGCACAGCTACGGTACGTATTAACAACTTCCACAGCAATATTTACAACTTCATATGCACATATTAACAACACGTTAACTACACTTTTTTTCCTACACATGTGCTTTTTCTAACAACACCAAACACACTAAAAACAGGGTCAAACCTCTGTTTGCTTCACCAAAAACAGAGCACACCTACGGTACATATTAACAACTTCCACAGCAATATTTACAATTTCATATGCACAAATTTACAACAATTTTTTTTGTTCATTTCAGCGTTTTTCCAGCAAAGAATACCAATTACATTCATCATTATCACTTTAAACACAGTAGCTCCTTTGTTACCATGCCACAAAAACAGAGCACTCTAACATAAACACAACTCACCCAAGGTGAAATCCCAACTTCAATGATCAAGCTCATTTGTCTACCAAATTCTTAGCTTTTCTTGTCTATCACCTACCACTTACTCCATTTTTTAGCTCAAGATCCAACCTTTCACCAAATCCTCACTCTCAATCTAACCAACTTTCACACAGAAAGAAACAAAATTTTCCACAGTTCGTTTCTCTACGTTGCTGCACTTACCTGGACGATGAAGAAGACGAGATTCCTAAGAACATTAACGCCACTTTATACCCTTCAATGTTGCACCTCTTACGCCCTTCGTTCGTGTGCGTTTTTCTGTTTTTCCTTAATGCCTTGATCACTAATACAGTAATACGTGCTTCACTCCTCTCTCCTCTGTGCGTTTTCTTTTCTTATTTGAGTGGGGGCTATTTTAGTAATTGCTCAAAGGGAAATGCTGTCAGAAAAGTCCCTAGAGACTTTTCTGACATTGGAATTTGCAAAGGGAGTTTTTTGAAATTAATTCTGTAGCTTGGGACCTAGCTGATATTTTCTCTAGTTTTAATCTCCTTGTCCTTGTTTCTTTTGGAATAGACATTTTCCGTTTTGTGATTGTGATGGTAAGAAGAGACTGAAATCTTTAAAATTAATTTTTTAATCATAATTTATAATATATGAAATAAATATATAAAAAAAATTTCTAAATTTATGTTAATATATATTTTTGGGATCTTCAAACAAATCTCTTTGGCGTTTTGGACCGATAAGCTCCCCCAACAAGCCGACCGCCCGAATCCCCATGACCTACATTTATTTTTTATTTGAAATCTGTTTATTTGCTCTGGATTGCGGTCACCTTTTCTGGTGTTTTGTGTGGGGCCCGCGATGGACTCACACGTGTCAGAAGGATAGAGATGCATATCCGACTCTGGTTCTTACCATTATAAATCTTAATATCCTCTTGTAGAAGAAATTTTTAATCTTTAATATAAATCCAATTAGAGGTTATTGATGATTGTAATTTCTAATCTTACCTTTATTTAATTCTCATTAGAAAGGGTGAAAAATAAAATATAAGAAATAAAATAAGTAAATTTAAAAAATTTTGATCAATTTAAGATATACTTAATAATTAAACTATCATTTATTGGTATGTGAAAATTACTTAAAATAGATATATACGCGTTCCTTCAATTTTTTTTTAAAAGCCTAATAAGCTATGTACACAGTTTAAAAAAATAGTTAGAATTAGTTAAAAATAATAAATATGTAATAAATAAATCTTTTTTTTCGAATATACCCTTATTTATAAGGAATAAAATAAGAGAGAGAGAAATAAGGTGGTAATAAGAAAAAGCATGAGAAAGAATGCAATATTAAAAAATGAGAAGGGAGAATAAAACTAATTAGGGTTTAAAAATTGAGAAAATACATTAAATGCTCAAATAATTCTCGGTAGAGTCATATAAAATAAAATAAAATAATTCAAATTTTAGGTTTTTATAAAAATATTAAATGGAGTGGCACATGTCTATTATATATATATTTTTTTGGGGTAACATCCGAGGCCTTAGCTCAATTCATTAAACAAATAAAGTAAGATTTAAGGGTAAAAATCATAAGACGCCATTTCATGGATATTAGTCCTCCAATATTTAGAAATATTTTCATTACTGGCTGTCAAAAAAAAATTAAATGTTCCAGTGGTAAAATTTAAAATATTAACTATTTGAACAAAAAAAATTCTCCATTTTTTACCGTCCCTTAAAAGAAATAATAGTTAAATAAAAAAAAGAAAAACTCGTGTTCTTGAAACTTTTGGGAAAGGACACTTTGAGATTTATAATAAATTAAACAATTATAATTTAGAAACAAATTATTTTAAAATTTTAATGAAGGACCAAATATTCTTAAAAATAAAATATTTAAGGTTATAAAAAATAGTTACAAATTATTATATAATTAGTAATTTTATTAGATCCCTTTACGCGAATAATAATATTAATAATATGCATACTTGTTAGGATTCGATTTAATTAATTTTAATAGAGGCCAGGGACGAATCATGGTGGGGGCCGACACCAAACCTAAAAAACGGCTAACCTTATCTTTCTACATCATGGCCCACAATACCCGTATCTCAATTGCTGGTCAGATTATTGGACAAAAAAAATTAATGGTCAGATTATTGTGAGTTTGTGAGAATTAGTTTGGAATTAGATTTTGTGGAGAAGTTACCTAAGGAAGTGTTTGGTGTGAGGGGAGGAGAGGAAGAGGTGGTAAATTATAATTTTGGACAAGAGAAATCCAAAATTTATCCTATTATTTTTTTAAATTTTGGGTTCTCACCCAAAATTTGAATACTTTTAACTTAAAAAAGTAATTTGACCCTTTCCCCCTCCCTTCAAACCAAACACACCGTAAGGGTGTGTTTGGTTTGAGGGGAGGAAAAGAGATAGGGGTTAAATTATCTTTTTGGGTTGAAGATATTTAAATTTTGGGCGGGAACCCAAAATTTAAAAGGAATGAGAGGATAAATTTTAGATAAAAATCCAAAACTTAAAAAAATGAGAAGGTAAATTTTAGGTTTCAGTTGGACAAAATTATAATTTCTCCCCCTACCCTCCCCTCAAACCAAACACACCCTAAGAGTATGTTTGGCTGAAGAGTAATAGAGAAAAAGGGATGGGGAGAAAACTTTTATGAGTGTTAGATTTAAAAAAGTTGGAGAAGTGTAGTTATAAAATTTTAATAAAGATAAAATGTAAAATAAAAGAATAAGAAAAATTAATAAAAAACTTTTAACTCCATTTCTTTAATTTTTTTTAAATTTTAATTCATAAAAAAATTTTCTTCCCATTCTCTCCAAATCCCTCATATCAAACAACTCCTAAATCTCTTAATTTAAAATTTGAAAAACGAAAAAAAAAAACAATAACAATTATTAAATAACGGCAACAACTAAAGTTGCCGGAAATTATATCATTTTACAAACAGTAATTATTTTAAACCATTCCCTAAAAGACTTCACAGTAATTACGATATTTCAAGATATTATTTCGATATTCTCATATTTTGGTGGATACTCTCTCCTTTTTTATATATTATCATCATTTAGGGTTTATGGTTGCTTCTCCTAATACAAAATGACTTCTCTAGGACTTGAACTTGAAATCCAGAAGGATCTAAACTCGCCTTAACCAACTCTATATTAATGTGGTGGATACTCCCTCTTATCAACAATATATAAATCACTTATAGAATAATTTTATGGTCCTTAATATAAATTACTTGACTTTGGCAACAACAAAAAGAAGAAATACTTGACAGAAATTTGTATAGCGTTAATTGCTTTATTTCCAAATATGTTCCCCTTCTCAATTTTCAATGAGAGGATAGAGATTCGGAGAGGCTATAGTTTTTAAAATTTATGGTATTTAGTTTAGTAGGGGTAGAAAATGAGTATTTCAAAAGAATTTTTAAATAACTCTAATGATGTAATAATTTTTTTTTAAATTTCAGTACATTACTTTAAGTAACTTCTATTTTAAGATTGGAGGTACTCCCTTGAATCTATAATATATGACACTTTAATTTATTCACAAAAAATAAAACGTGACAATTAACTCATTAAATGTGTCATAAATTAAAATATTTTCCCATTTTTACCCCTTATTGAAAAATATATTTGCAAATTTAATGAATGGGTAAAATTGAAAATAAATATTAATTATAAGGATAACACTGAAAAAAATGAGAATTAATTAACTTATAAATAACTTATATTTTAGACTAGTTATTGTGGACAAGAGGGGGCAGTACTTTTGTCATTGTTCCTTTTGCATTAATTACAGGACTTAACTTTCATTTCTTAATTCGCCACCGTGAAAAATGGTAGTTTGGGCTTTATAATAAAGATAAGAGGGACTATATAGTGTACGTTTGGAATGGCTTATTTTTATCCAAAACGTGCTTATAATTCGTGATTCACGGTATACGAGGTAATTATGTGAGAGGAGTTTTTTCTCGGCTTGCGTAATAAGTGCGTTTTTCTTGTACAAAACTCTGAAACAAACACAGTCATACATGTTTTCAATTTTGTGATGGTGACTGGGGAGTTGGTGACGAATAAGCTCGCGCCACAAGCCAACAACCCAATTCCACACCGCCTACGGCCTACATTTATTTCGTTGGAACCTATTTCTTGTTCTGAAGTGTGATTCCCCAGCCAGGGCTTTGGTGTTTTGAGAGAGACTCTAGTTTTTATTGTGAGTCCAATGGTTAAAAAAAAAATAAATTAACCCTTAATATAAAATTCAGTTAGATGTAGCTGGTGATTGTTTTCCAATTTTACTCTTATTTCTCATAAAATAAAGGGAAGTGAGAATGATTTGTTCATGCAGAGAAAGAATAAGGGGAAATTTAAAAATTTTATTAATTTAATACATATTTGATGATTTAATTATCATTTACTGGTATCTGAAAATTAGTTAAAATTGGTACATGCCCATTGGTATAAGAACATGACATAAGAAAATTTTTAAGATTAGATAAAATTAATAAATATGTAAGAAATAAGTCTTTTTTTCACATTGGATAAATAAGGGGCAAGTAGGAGGAAGAAATAGAGTAGTAATGAGAGGAAGTACTCCCTCCAGTCCACAATATAGGGTAATTTTAGAAGGAAAGCATGATCCAAAATATAAATCATCTCTAGTTTAATTAATGCTCTTTTTTCTGTTTTTTCCTGTGATTAATACCCAATTTCTAACTTTGTCCACTCATTATATCCCCCCTCTCTAAAATAATATTCCCAATGCAATTAAACAGATTTCTCAAGAAGGGTAAAAATGAAAAAAATTTACATTTAAGGACATATTAAATGAATTAACTGTCATTTTTTATTTTCCATGATATATTTAAAGTGTCATATATTGTCGACCAGAGAGAGTATGAAAGAGAATGTAGCATGAGAAAAAGATTAAGAAAGAGAATAAAATTAATTAAGGGACAAAATGGTAAAAAAAATTAAATACTCAGACAATTCCAAATATAATTTTATAAAAGTATCAAGGTAATTCAAATTTTAAATTTTTTATAAAAAAATTGCAGAGAATAATAAAAATTAGAGTGGTACGTGTCTATTTGTAGTTTCTTAAAAGGAAAAAACGCTGCCTTAGTCACATTCATTAAACAACTCTAAAAAGTCTTCATCACTTGTTTCAATCTTCACGGAATTGGTTTCCGTTTTAAGGACAGTACTTAACTCTCGCAATTTATCAGATATAGGCAATTTAGATCTGATTTTGGAGAGTCCAAATATGATTTTTTTAAAATAATGATTTTTTAAATAAAAAAATTATTTTTTTGAAAGAATAGAAATTACGAGATTATCTTTATTTTAGATTATATACTCATTAAAATAATTTTTATTAAAAATATATACTTTAAAAAATTCAGATTTGGGCTGTCCAAATCTGATTTAATGATCAAGATCTGATAAGTTGGGAGAGCTAAGCAAAGTTAGCACTCAAACCAAGTCTCTATCTTCACATACTCCTTCAGTTAAGTTTATCCGGTCTCCTAAGCTTGGGTGACTAAGGGCCTGTTTGGGTTAGCATTGGAAAAACACGTTCACACAAGTTAAAATAAAACTCCTCTCACATATTTATCTTGTATACCATAAATTATATTAGAAAAATAATTTCTATCGCCAACCCAAACCGACACTAAAGTCTTAAAAAAATAAAGTCTTCATCACTTGCTTAAAATAAAAAGCTGCCTTAGTCCAATTCATTAAACAAGTCTAAAAACTAAAAAGTCTTCATCACTTGCTCCAATCTTCACGGAATTGGTTTCAGTTATAAGCACGGTATTTAGATCTCGCAACTTATCAGATCTAGGCAATTAGACATGATTTTGGAGAGTTCAAATTTGAATTTTTTAAAATAATGATTTTTTAAATAAAAAATTATTTTTTAAAAGAATAGTAGTTAAGAGATTATTTTTATTTTAGATTCTATACTCATTAAAATTAAAAAATATAGACTTTTAAAAATTCATATTTAGACCGTCCAAATCAAATCTAATGGTCCATATATGATAAGTTGGGAGAGCTAAGCAAAGTTAGCACTCAAACCAAGTCCCTATCTTCACATGCTTCTTCAGTTAAGTTTCCTCGGTCTCCTAAGCTTGGGCGATTAAGGACCTGTTTGGGTTAGTATTGGAAAAACACATTCACACAAGTTGAGACAAAACTTCTCTCATATATTTATCTTGTACGTCGTAAATCATGTTAGAAAAATAGCTTTTATCGTCAATCCAAACAGACACTAAAATCTTTAAAAAAAAAGTCTTCATCACTTGCTTAAAAAAAACGCTGCCTTAGTCCAATTCATTAACACAACACTAAAAAGTCTTCATCACTTGCTCCAATCTACACGGAATTGGTTTTAGTTTGAGCACGGTACTTAGCTCTCGCAACTTATTAGATCTAGGCAATTTAGATATGATTTTGGAGAGTCTAAATTTGATTTTTTAAAAAAAATAATGATTTTTTAAATAAAAAATCATTTTTTGAAAAGAATAATAATTAAGAGATTATCTTTATATTAGATTCTATACTCATTAAAATTAAAAAATATAGACTTTTAAAAATTCAGATTTGGACCGTCCAAATTAGATTTAATAGTCCAGATTTGATAAGTTGGGAAAGCTGAGCAAAGTTAGCACTCAAACCAAGTCCCTATCTTCACATGCTCCTTCAATTAAGTTTCCCCGAATCTCCTAAGCTTGGGCGACTAAGGGCCTTTTAGAGTTAGCATTGAAAAAACACATTCATATAAGTTGAGATAAAATATATTTATCTTATACATCATAAATCATATTAGAAAAATAGTTTTTATCGCCAATACAAATAGACACTAAAGCCTCCGTACAGCAGCCAAATAAAGTAAACTTTCATGTAATTTAATTTTATACTGATAATTTTAATAATATTTGAAATTGGACTCACGGGGATTCAAGTCAAACCGGGAAAACTTTTCTAATTTAGGGAGGCCGGACCATGTGTGACGAGGGACCTACTTATGGAAAACATTTTTCTGTTTCATGATATGTGACAGATCAGAAAAGTGGCTTATGGAAAAAAATAAAAGAGATCAGAAAAGTGGCCTCTGCATGTGAATTTGTGGTCTCTTGTAATGGAATAGACAATGACATGTTGATATTATAGTTTTGTTTGAATTTTTCAAAAAGAGACATAAATTTTAAGGTTTTTTTAACTGCAAATTTTAACATCTTGTTTTTTTTTCTTTCTTAGGGTTAATATAATTTTTAGTCTATCAAATTTTAAATTATTAGTTTTGATTTCTATAGAGGCAGAATTATTCAAGTTTTTATTGAGTTATAAGAATAAGTATTTTAAACAAAATAAAACTTGAGAGACCAAAACCTATAATTTAAAACTTGAGAGATCAAAAAATATATTACCCTTTCTCTTATTTCTTATATTAGTTTTCTTTCTCGTAATACTCCCATGTATTGGGATAATTTTACTTGTGCATATTAAATTTGAAGCATTAAAAGGAGAATTATTGTGTAGCCCATATAAGCAATATAATTACTAAAAAATATTCCAATAAGTGAGTAATATGTAATTATAAAATTAGTGTATACATAGTTGTCAAATTCACAAATCGACTTTCCGAATTTATTGTGTTTACATTTCACACTTACACAATTGCTTTAATTAGTGTTAGTCTTTTGGATTTAGTCCTATTTAGAGTTTAGTGATTGCAACTTTATATATAAACTTCATAAAAAATTTTATGTTGAATATGATAAGTTTTGAATATTGATATATTTAACTCAATTATTTTGATTTAAAATATATTTAAAACAAATAGTTGCAATTTTTTATATTTTAATTATTTAATCATATACTTATAATAATTTTATATTAATAAAAGTAAACTCTTATACATTTAATGTTCAAGTTCATGACTTAGGGTTACGTGCACACATCATTGAGTTTGTTTAAACTTCTGAATTTTAACAATCTTGTATTGTAGAAAATAACAACAAATTATAACATATGGATAATTTAAAAGACTTTTTTAGCGATTAAATTATTTACATCAGGGACATTAATTCTCCCATTATTAAAGATGAAGGCATAGCATTTTTATTTTAGAAGTGTTATAAACTCTCTACATATTTTTAGTCCCCGGCCGAACATACTTTTCTTAATCTCCATAGATTAATTAAAAAGATATTTTATATTTAGTTATAAATCTCAAAAAGTGTATTGCTACCACATTATGCAGGTTTTCTTTAAAAAAAAAAATGGATACGTAGGGTAGTAGACTAGTGGCTGCGATCTTAATGACTATGACCTTTTCTTCCCACTTGCCCCACTCATAGCACTAGCGCGGCTTCTTTCTCTCCCTTACGTTTCCGTCCTTTTTCTCTCCCTTACCCCCAAACTATACGGTTTTCGGTGTTGAAAAGTGAGGATTGGGGTTTTTTTTTAAAAAGATAAATTTAATATTTTAAAATATTTTTTCAGTGTTATCGAATATGTTAAAATAATTTTTTATGTATCCAATATTATAAAATATTTTTTTTAATTGTAACAAACAATTTAAACTTAAGATACAAAATATTGATAAAAAAATATTTTAAGGGATTAGATGAAAAAAAACAAATTATTTTATGATACTAAGTATTATTGAAAAAATTGTTTGAGGTGTTGTGTGAGCTTAAAATTAATTTATGATACAGTGTATTACTAAAAATACTTTAAAATGTTTCATCCAAAATAAAAAACCTTAAAATACAGTTTGCTAAACCATAAATACTATATGTTACTAAAAAAATATTTTAAAATACAATTTACTAGATAATAGTTATTACTAAAACATATTTAAAAATGATCATTGTATTAAAAATTATTTTAAGATATTAGATATTATTAAAAAAATATTTTAGAATATTGATTGATATTTAAAAAAAAAGGGTTAAGGTGCAAAAATACACATGTGATTGTCCTCGAAGTGCACCCAATACCAAATGCTTTTTTTAGGTGCAACAGTGACTATGTGGTTATAAAATAGGTGCAAAAATACCCTTTAACTGTTAGTTTGACTTTTTGACCTTGAAAGTGATGACGTGTGCGATGACATGGATGCTAGAGTGACATTTTGGAAAAAAAAACTTGTTAACTGGTAAAGCTTTGCAATTAATATTACCCACATTTCACTATTTTAGTACCACCTTCGCTAAAGTAGATTCAAATCTGAGTGCAGAGTGCTTAATTCACTCAGCAGAGTTGTTACCCTAAAAAACATACTGATTGCTCAATTTTTTCCTAACCCTAGATTCCCAATATTATTAAATTAAAATCATTATATACATATATTATATTACTAATTTTTATTAAATTATATGATTTATTAGGAAAATTTGATTTTCAGCAAGTTTTTTTTTTCCAGAATGTCACTCCAGCGTCCATGTCATCGTACACGTCATCACTTTCAGGATAAAAAAGTCAAACTAATGGTCAAAAAGTCAAACTAACGGTTAAAGGATATTTTGGCACCTATTTTATAACCACATAGTTACTGTTGCACCTAAAAAAAACATTTAGTGTTTAGTGCACTTTGAGGACAATCACATATATATTTTTACACCTTAACCCAAAAAAAATAGGCCAACCTCTTTAGGGCAGGGGAGAGGAAAAGACGTGAACGCAAGGGAGAGAAGCCGCGCGCTTCACAGCACTCATCTACATTCACCAGAACTTAGTTTTCATTTTTGACTTTTTAACACGTAATAAAGCCACAGGTAGACGTACGGCCCCACTTCTTCTTCCGGTACTCTACTAACTGCCCCTCAACAGTTGTACTTTATTCGACTTGGATCCCTCCTTTGAAATTCCCCCACGTGACTCTGCAAACAACTTTGACCATCCACAGCTCCTTTCCCCGGTAGTTTAGTACCACCTGGCCTTTCGCTAATAACTTTCTTTTTTTCCTTTTTTAAAATCCAAACTCCATCTTTTGATTTAAAAAAATAAATGAACTAAATTTAATATTTTATCATAATATTATTTTAAATATAAATAAACAAATTTATAAGGAGAATTGCTAATAAATACCTTTTTAGTAAATTAATTACTGAATGTTATTATGAAAGATATATTGCACATAACGAAAGATATTTTACACACAACGGAAGATTATTTGCACATTTATATAGAAGATTTTTGCATACACGGAAGATAGTTTACACAAAACGGAAGATTGATTGCATGTTTGGTAGCAATCGGCAATTAATTTACTCCAAATGTATTTTTAGGCAATTCTCCGAAATTTATATTGCTAAAGCATAATCTACTAAATTAAATTCGCCCAATCAATTGTACTTATATCATGGTTTTAGTAAACAAAAAAAATCAAACATGCCCATTAATTTTTTTTAAAACGGCGTGCGTTTAGAAATTCCTCAGCTAATAAAGTTTTTTCTTAATTAATATACATAAGTGTAAAATTGGGTAGCCAAGATGAAAATGTTGGAATTGATGTATAATCATATGAGAAATGATAAGATTTGTCTTGAACTTATATGAGGAAGAGTTGAAATGGTGCCTATTGAAAAAAAATAGTAGAAAATAATTTGAGGTGGTTTGAATACGTATAGAGAAACCCGTAATATGCTCAATTGAGAAGGATATATCAAATTGTTTGGAGCACAATAAAAAAGGGTAAATGAAGACTAAAGAAAACACTCAATAAAATTATTGAGCAAGAGCTCTTCATTAACAATTTATCAAGATATTTGGTTTTTGATCAAGTTTAATGACGTTATATAATCCATATAACCAGTCCTACTTAATAAGATAAGATTTTGTGGTGGTTGTTATTATTTTACAAGATCTTGTCCATCCTTGCAAACTGTTACGTAATCTTAAAACTGTTTGTTAATGCCGTTTGATCTTTTTATTAGAAAAATCTTGGAATATTCCTTCACTAGATTTGGCCCTCCACTCTGCCAATTTGTCTCTCATAGTTGGACAAAAGTTTAATATAAACTATTGTCAACAAAAAAATGTCTAACAAACTATTTATCATAATAATTAAGTTAAATTATATAAAATTACCTTTGCATAATTTACAAATAATCTCGTTGAAATAATAAACCTCCAGCGGTAGTGGCCATTAACAAATATAATTGACTAATGTGCCCAAAATCGACAGTTTGGAATTGTACCATGCGGGGCATAATAAATCTCCTTAATTGCTGGAAGATAAGCTAAGAATAATTTAAAAATTAAATACTCCCTCCGATTTTAAATATAAGACAAAATTAATTTTTTTGGAGATATTAAGAAAGTTAATTAAATTATTTTAAAATATTTATATTTATCGTTTTTTCTCCAAACTATTTTGTCTAACATATAAACGGATATATAATCTAATGACACATAACATATGGTATGATTAAGTAACTTATTTAGCTTCCTTAATCTTTCCAAAAAAGTTAACTCTATCTTATATTTAACATTGAAGGGAGTAACTGCCTTGATATGAGTTTGTCTCCTTTACTTGCTTTGTATATTATATTATCTAAGATTATTGAACAATTAACCACTGCAAAGTTCAGGTTGATATAACTTTTTTTTTATTACCAAAGGCAAGTTAAGAAACTTAAAGTTTATTCATCACATCAGTGTCAACTTAATTTGAAAGTTGCTGGCCCAGATCCTCTCACATGATGGGGAGGCATCTCGGATGCGGTCTTTGCAAAATTGCATGTCTTCCCTGAGATTATGGGTATCTTTGGCAAGGTAGTCTGCACATCTAATTATCTCATGAGGTGCATATCAGAGCTCTATGTCCCAATTTGAGAAAAGAAACTCTCTAATCTCATTAATTTCTTCCCTTAGTGGATGATGAAAACCACCATCTTTTAGGATTAGATGGAAAGCTTCCATTGAGTCTGTATAGATAAGGACTTTCTGGAGGAGATTTTGCTTACAAGCTTGGAGACCTGTTAGTAAAGCCAATAGTTCTATTGTTGTCAGTGGTAGAAATCCCAACTTACATTGAAAACCAAAAATCTAATCTCCATTGGAGACTCTGGCTACTCCACCACATGTTGCTTCTTTCTGATTGTTGATTGATCCATCTATATCTAACCGAGCAAAATCTTTTTGGGGGGGGGGTTTCCAAACCAGCTCGTCTTTCCCGTAGAGCTTGAAAACTTGATGTATGAAATTGTCACCAGTGGCAACTTCTATCAGCTTGGAGACTACCCCATGAATGATTTCTTTTGCCTGATATTGAATCCCTTCCATAACTCCTTTACATTGGTTTTTCTAAGGCCTTGTTTGGTTGGAGGGGAGGGGAGGGGAGGGGATGGGAGGGGATGAAAAATGACCCCCTCCCCTTGTTTGGTATAAAAAGTAGGAGGGGAGGGGCTAAAAAAAAAAGGTCCCAAATCCCTCCCACTCCCTCAAATTGGTTCCCTCCAAATTGGGGGGTTTTGGAGAGAGCCAAAAATTTGAGACCATTTTACCCCCATGAACTTTTCATAATTCCAATTATATCCTGAGTCCTAAATATATCACTTCATTCTTTTCTGATCATTTACCTCAGCTTTCTCAGCGTCTACCTCTCTGAGTCTTGCGTCTCAGCTTTCTCGCGTCTCAGCTTGCTCGCGTCTCGCCTCAGCTCCGATGGGATCGTCTTCCTCAGTCGTCTCGCTTGACTGTGCGGCGCCGTCTAGCTCGGCCGTCTTCCTCGGCTCTCTCACGGCTCAGGTTTTTTTCTTCTTCTGATTTTTTTTATTTTTGCTGTCAGTTTTTATTTCTGATTTTTGATGTCAGTTTCTTCAGGAATGTGGGTGTTTTTTTTTTCCTGATTTTTGCTGTCAATCTCTTCTGTAACGTGGGTGTTTCTTCAGGAATGTGGGTGTTTCTTTTTCTGATTTTTGCTGTCAGTTTCGTCTTCCTCGGCTCTCCCAACATTTGCTGATTTTGATTTGCTCTTAAGATTTTGATTTTGATTTGCTGATTTTGATTTGCTCTCACAAGAGCATAGAGCTTTCTTGTATATTGTCTCGCATAGCTTCATTTGATTTGCTCTTAACATTAACTTTAGCAATTGTCTCGCATAGCTTCATATGAAATATCAACATGCTTGTCTCGCGTCTCGCATAGCTTCATATGAAATATCAAATCATTAACTTTAGCAATTGTCTCGCATAGCTTCATATGAAATATCAACATGCTTGTCTCTCAACAAATTAATGGCGATACAATGCAAATCCTAAAATTGAGTCCCCTGATATTTTTGGAAATAATAATGGTGTAAAGAGAATCAGACTTGGTCTTCGTGGGCATCATGGTCGGAAACTTTGATTGTCTGGGAAAAACTCCTGCTTAGTGGAATACCAAACAGATTTTTTATTTACCATTCATACTTATTATGATGACAAGAATTTAAATATTATTGTCAATATATGAAGACTTTGTTCGTTAAATTACTTCATCCTTATGTGACTTTTAAGAATATTGCTTAGTGGAACTCCTGCTTTGTTGGGTATTATTTTTTTAATTTTGAGATTATGGTTATTGATATGCATTTTCATTACATTGTTAGATGGATTTGGAAACTCAATACTTTCTACTGGTGCGTTGGTGGCTTGAGTTGCGTCAAAGAACGATAGCTTTGCTTATGTGTGTTTTGGCTCAAGTATGTGCCAATGAAATGTGTGTTAGAAGAATAAGTTATAGTTTGAGTGGTAAAAGAGAGAGGGTGCGTGATGAAATAATGAATAGAATAAGTAGTTGTCCGTTTAGTCGAAATATAATTAAAATGACACCTAGAGCATTCTTAGAATTATGTGGTATGTTAGAAAGAGATTGTGGTCTGCAACCCACACGTTGGTCAAGTGTGGAAGAACAAGTTGCAAAAACTCTTTATATATTAACACATAGTGCGAAAAATCGTGAAGTCAATTTTTGGTTTAGGCGTTCTGGTGAGACAGTTAGTCGTCATTTTCATACAGTTTTGGCAGCCATCATTGAGTTAGAAGAAAAATTTGTTATCCAACCTGATGGGTCTAGAATTCCTCCAGAAATTCAAAATGAACATAAGTTCTTTCCATATTTTAAGAATTGTATTGGTGCTATAGATGGAACACATATACGTGTGAAGGTGTCTTCTTTAGATGCTTCCCGTTATCGTGGTAGGAAGGAATTCCCTACACAGAATGTGTTAGTGGCATGTACATTTGACCTGAAGTCCACTTATGTGCTCCCTGGTTGGGAAGGCACTGCATCTGACTCAAGGATCATTAAAAATGCATTAACAAGGGAAGATAGGCTTAACATTCCCGAAAGTAAATATTTAACCAATTTTGATGAAGTTTACATTCATTGGGTATTCAAAACCCTCTATAGTAATTATTTTCATATATTATAGGTAAATATTACCTTGTGGATGCTGGATTTATGTTAACAAGAGAGCTTATAACACCTTACCGGGGAGTCCGCTACCATTTGAAAGAGTATTCCCAGAGAAATCCACCCATAAACTATAAGGAGTTATTTAACCTTCGCCATGCAAAGTTGCGTAATGCCATTGAACGGGCTTTTGGTGTTTTGAAGAAAAGATTTGTAATTGTATCCAATGCAACTGAACCTACTATGGCATAAAAGTTCAAAAAATGATAATATATGCATGTGCCATTCTTCATAACTTCCTCATGAGTGTTGACCCTGTTGAAGATTTGTTAAGAGAAGTTGACATGGACCTCCGTTAACAAAATGAATCAAATGACGATAATCATGCTCCAAGTAGTGACAATAATGAGGCTGCTCGAGGTGATCTTATTAGAGAAAATATAGCAACTCAGATGTGGACAGACTATCAGAATAATGCGGCTGCTCTTGATGATGACTTTGATGATGATGTTGAGGGTTGAATGCTGTTTTACTATGGACATTGTTATGTACTCTTATTAGCTATTAAATTTTTCAAACATGATGTTGAGGGCATGTATTGTTCTATTTAGTCTATGAATTTCAATTTCATATATTGTGTTTATTTATTATTTATGTAGTTTGATTTTTAGTTATTATATATACTATTACATGATAGGATGGCACGAAACAATGATAAAGTGGCAGTTAACTGGTCTAGACTCATGGATGATGCCCTTATTGATGCTTTTATGACTGAGTACAATGAGGGCCGCAAACTTCATGGGTCTTTTACAACTCAAGCTTATGATAACATTGTCAAGTATCTGAGTGCTTTGTTTGGCAAACACATTGACAAGGATAAGGTGAAGAATCGATGGAAAACTATGAAGAAAAATTTTTCCGAGCTACATGATATTTTTAAACATTTGAGTGGATTTGCTTGGAACCCAGCAACTCAGATGTGGGAAGCTGAACCTGAAGTTTGGGATACACTCATTGAGGTTAATTTACTATTGCTTGTTATTTTTTTTTCTTAAAAATGATCCCTCAAATGCAATTATTGTCAGATTCTTGAGTTATATAAGTGAAAATATGTCTCATGCTACTGATTTAGTCTATTTTCTTGAGTTATATAATTTAAACTGTTGTATTTTTTTGCTTGGCCATAATTGTGAATTTGAGCACAGAATCTTTAGCAACGGAGAGCCTTCTGTGTGATTTCGAATCATCATTGTGATGCACTGACTAGATACCTAATAAAAGAGCTATATCATACTTCTTAAGCTGCTTGTGTGCTTTTCATTAAATTATACTTTCTGTGTTGTTTTCTGTTCTGTTCTGTTCTGTTTTGGTTTCTGTTTTCTGTGCTGTTATGTTTTTGTGGAATTAGCCTATGAAGTCTGGTGGCTGATTTGGTTTCTTTTCTGTTTTCTGTTCTGTTCTGTTTTACCAGGCTAAACCTAAAGCGGCTCTATGGAGAAATACTGCTATTTTGAATTATGAAAAAATGATGCTACTATATGGAGTAGACAGAGCTAACGGTGATGAGGGGGAAACAATACGGGAATGAAGGAAGAGGCATCGATCTACAACAGAGGTCAATGAAAGTATTCATGAAATTGATAACTTAGTTTCACAAGGTGGCTTCTCATTAAACAATGCTGATATGTTTGTTGAGGTTGATGGCCAAGGTAACTTACCCGGACAAGGAGTATCACCTGAAGAAGATCTTTCACCTCATCCTAATAGTGTTTCCAGTAAGAAGCCAAAGAGGGCACTTAAAGACCATGAAAATAATTTTAAGGAAATGACTGGGATAATGGCTGCAATGGTTTCAGCACTTGAGAGAGGGAATGATGCAATCATGCAAGGAAATGCTACTTTAGTAAAAGCTAGCAACAACAAGAGGGAAGTACCCCATTTGTCTTGTGAAGAACTATGCAAGATGCTTTAAGAATGTGGCTGTGATGTTGTAAAAATACCAAAAATTTATTGCTTGCTTATGAATGATGATGAAAAGCTTAGGACTGCAGTACAATCTCCAGCCTCAATAAGGAAGGAAGTGATAATGGAGATGTTTTATGGTTCTCAATAGATGGTCTCTTGACTATTTACTATAATGACTTTTGAATATTTTGATAGATGCTCATGAAAATATGACTTTTGGGCATATTTCATAACTTTTTGCATGCTTTGTCATATACTCTACATATGATTTTTAGCTATGTATTCATGACTTGCTATGGGTGGGTACTCAATTCCCCTTCCCCTCCTTTTGAATTGATCCTTGGTTATAAGATGTAAAGCAGGTAATATGTATAATGGATTTGAATATTTAATATGTTGGATCATTTATAGAAGTGTTGAAAATTGTAATCTCTATTTGTTTTCTAGTTCTAAATATTATGATCATATTCTCTATATAGTAGTCCACACTGTGCTTTGTCTGTTCTTAGTGGTGTCTGCGGCATCTCTGTTCCTGCGATATTATTATTACAGTGCTTATCTAAATTAAGAGTCCTGCTAGTGTGTAATTAATAAATGATGTCAAATAATAGCTAAAGTCTTTACATCATTATCAGCATTATTCCTTTCTTGTTTGCTTCTTTTACTTGTCTTTAATCGATATGGATATTGCGGAACACATGAGAAACATATATAAAGAGTTAAAGACCTTTCTTTCCAAATGATCAAGAGAAGAATTTAATCAAAGGTAAAAAAGTTTCTGAAAAAATGAGACACCTTTTCCTTGTAATTTATATTGAGGTGTAAACTAATTTATATAAATTAGTATAAATTAAATTATAAATTAAAGGTAAAAATTGAATCAAAGGTAAAAATATAAATTAAATTATATAATTTATATTGAGGTGTAAACTAATTTAAATCATTTATATAAGAAAAAAATATTTAAACTAATGTTTAAGGGTAAAATGGTAAATTAGATATTATCTTCCCTCCCCTCCCCTCTTAAACCAAACAAATGATTATTAAAAATCCTTTCCCTTCCTCCCCTTCCTACCAAACCAAACAAGGTAATCCTCCATCCTCCCCTCCCATCCCCTCCAATGCATCCCCTCCCATTCCATCCCCTTCCTCTAAACCAAACAGGCCCTAAAGGAGCCAATAAAAGATACTGAAAATACAAACCCACGTCCATCTGCTGAAGTGTGCATTGCTCAAATTATGAGTTATGCACATTCTAAGTCACATCTACAAATTAGAACAAAAGAAACTAGAAAGAAGGTTAGGCTTAATAATTGCAATCCACACATTTCTAGCAATCTCACAATCATGAATTATGTGTAAAGTGTTTTCCTCTCTTTGACACCTAAATAGGCACTTATCATTATCTATTAATCCTCGCTTAGCTCTACGTGAATTTGTGGGAAGCCTCTTATGAAATAGTGAAATGCTTGCCATAAGAAGAATTTAACTTTCTCAGGGACTGATAACCGCCACACTTTCTTCCATAATCCTGCCCCATGCTGCTCCTGTTTTGTAGAAACAAATTTATATGCCTCACGAACACTAAAATTACCATTTGAGGCAGTTTTCCAGTAGAATTTATCCTATTCCCCTTCAATTGGTGGCTTGATTTTGATGAGGATATTAATGATCTAGGGAGGTAAGAATTTCCTCCATTCCTGTATGTTTCACCCATTCTCCATAACAAAAACCTTAACTTTTTCACTTGGATTGAGAATGTGTAAGTTATGCTCAACAAAAAAGATGAGAGGTTCATTTAGAGGTATCTAAAGATCCCACCAGAAATTAGTGATATCCCCATTTTTAAGTGTTCTTCCAATGCCTTGGTAAAACTTATTCCAAATTGCAGTGATATTGCGCAAACCCTAGATGATTATTGTTTCTTGCAGACTATTGGATATATTCCGTCTTCACACTTGTATTACCCTTGAGACAACACACCCAAAGAACATCAGGTTTTGTGAGAAGAACCCTAATAAAGCTTCATTATAAATGCAATATTTTGATTAACTAAGTCCTTAATGTCAAACCCCCCTCCATCCTTTCCTTTCTTGATATGATCCCACGAGATGAGGTAAAGCTTCCTACCATCTTGCCCTTGGTGCCATATGAAGTTTTGACCGAATTTTTCAAGATCATGAAGAATAGACTTGGGTGGCAACATAGTTTGCATTTGATAGCTTGGTAAAGCTGAGAGCACCGATTTAATCAATATTGTTCTTCCTACCATAGTAAGATAACGACTTTTCCAACTTGACAGTTGTTTCTGTGCTTTCTGCATGAAAGGTAAATAAGTGAGTTTACTCACTCTTTTGCACAAAAGAGGGACACCTAAATACTTACCTAGATCTCCTGTGATTCCAATTCCAAGCCTCTCACTCATTTCTCTAGCACTGTTAAAATTCACATTTTTGGAAAAGAAAGCCTTTGATTTGTTAAGGCTCACTCTGTGTCCCGACACTTTACAAAATCCCTTCATTACATCCCTTATCAAATTGACCTATTCAGTCGATGCTTTCCTAAATAGAATAAGATCATCTGCAAAGAACAAGTGAGAGATAACATGACTATCTTTATTGACCTTTAGTCCCTTCTATCTCCCATTCACTACCTCTTTATTAATTAGATGGCTAAGTCTTTCCATGTAGAGCACAAAAAGATAAGGACTGAGAGGGTCCCATTGGCAAACTCCTCTGGTTGGGGAGAAAGCTTTAGATTCTTCACCATTCTAAAGAATCTCCATAGTTGTAGAGGAAGTACATTCTATAATGAGATCAACCATTTCTCTTCTCATGCCCATACTTAACAATGTGTGATTCAAAAAAGACTAATCTAATCAATCATAGGCTTTCTCCATGTCCACTTTAAGAGCCATAAAACCTTTCATACCCTTTGTAGTTCTTATGGTATGAATTGCTTCTTGGGTAATTGACAATGTTATCGCTGCTCTATCTCCTAGTAATAAAACTACATTGTTGTTGTTGAATCAAGTGCCATATGATACCTCTTAGCTTGTTAGCTATGATTTTGAAGTTAACATTATATAACGAGATCAAACGAAAGTCTATCATAGTTAAGGGATTATCAATTTTTGGGATAAGAGTGATTGATATCCCTTACCTGCCTCGGATTTTGCCAAGCTTCCAATATAAAGGTGCACACTTTACCTCTTATAAGATTCCATTGAGTTTGAAAAAAGTGTGCTTGTAAACCATCCAGTTTTGGAGCTTTGAAGGCGCCCATAATGAAAGCAGCTTTTTTTTATCTCAATATCAATTACTTCTTTATGAAGCATTTCACCATTTGGAGGTCGAATATGAGAAAATGTTGCAATCCATTCTGATGGGTCTTTGACTTGGTTATCTCTTGTGTACAAAGCTTGAAATAACCTTTCTGCCATCTTCTTCAAATCCTCTTGGTTGGAAATCTAGTTCCTCTACTAAACTTCCATTTGAAATAACAAGCAAGCGGTGATCCGATTTATACTTTAATTTGTGGAAATTTTTGCAATGGGGATGAGTTAGCTCCCAGGATATGTTACAAAATGCCCAGTCAAGCCTTTCCTTTACACCTTGTTTTTCCCAAGCAAATCTTTCACCAACAATAGGAATTTCAAATAGATTTGCTTCAACTATGCAGTTAGAGACTTGTTTCATTGTTTGAGGGGAAGAGTGAGAACCACCTAATTTATCTGAGGGATCCATGAAAGTGTTAAAATCCCCAATTACCATCCCAGTCTCCTTCCACCTCTTGAGCAATTTTCCTAATTTCTTGCAAAGTTCAGTTCTCCTAATGGCCATTGGCTCCCCATAAACTAAAGTTGTGGCAAAACATTCAAAAGAATGCATACAAATCAGCTTGCAGTGGATAAGTTGGGTTGTAGATGATAAATATTGCACAATAACATTCTTATCATCTCATAAAATCCAAATGTCCCCTACAAATCCTGACGCTTCCAATTTTAGCCAATTATTAAAACCAAGTTTTCTAATTACCTTTCTGCCCGAGAACCACTAAGCCTGTGTTTGGTATCACTTATTTTTAGACAATAAGTCTTTATTACGCAAGTCGAGATAAAACTACTCTCACATACTTATCTATATACCGTGAATAACAATTTATAAGCACTTATTGCCTAAAAATAAGCTATTCCAAACGAGCACTTAATCCTAATCTCAATAAGACAGAAAACATCAATATTATTTTCCCTAACAATTCTTTTCACAATACATAGAAAATTCCTACTCCTAGCTGCTCTACAATGCCAAGATGCAATTACCATTTTAAAACCAAATAGGGAAGGGTAAAATAAGAACTTACTCCTTGATTGGATCCTCATCATCCCACGTGTTCCTTGCTTCCATCTTACCCATTTGCAGCCCATCAATTTCTACATTTTTGCAAGCCTCTTCCCTGCTTCGTTGGGATGCTACAAGCTCAAGGTGGATATTTTGGGTGGGTGCTTCTTCCTCCATCATATTTTTTTGAGGGGATATAATTTTTTCCGGGTCCATATTACTTGATGGCCCTTCTGACAATAAAAACCCATTAATGGTGGTTGGATTTTCGGGCTTAGTGGGCTGTACTTAATTTGAGCCCAATTTCCTTAAATTTCCTTCAACAATCACATGCTCCCTCTTACTTAATTTCCTCTGGACCAATTGGCCGCTTGAACTATTGGATCCACTCACTCTGGGTTGGCCTATTCCTTCCCTTTTATTCATTTGGACTTTCCCTTTCAAGCTTGGCCCAGTAGCTTCCTTTTTCATTTTTCTCAGAAAGGTTTTTTCTCAATTTATTTTGTACAATTTTGTTATTAAGTGTTGTAAGGTCTTCGGGCTTTAACTTGCACAAACAAAATAGGCCTGAGATTTTGTCCAAGAAAAGGCCTGAGGCCGAAGATAGGCCCAAGCATTTTATGGTAGTTGAGCCTTTTAATGGCCTTTCTTCACTTTACTGAAGAATAAAATGTTATATTTTGGCACAGTTGGTTAAGATCTTGTCACCCCGATCATAAGGGAGTGTATTCGAACCCTCTGGCTCTGACCGATGGGGAGACCTCGTTGATAAACGATCTCGTAAGTCCTTTGTAAGCGTTTGAAGAGCCCTGGGGCCGTGCCTTGGCCTTGGTAGGGGACTGGTGCCGAATCTACCTAAACTTTTTGATATAAAAAAAAATGTTATATTTTTGTCACAAAAAAAAGTTATATGTTCATGTACCAAAAAAAAAATTATATTTTCTCGACAAACATAAGGTAGACGTAGGCCAACCAAAGTTGAAATTCTCACTGAAAGGATTGGTATTTAGTATTCGACAATATGTCAAATAGGATTATTTCTACCGGTAACTATGATCCTTATGACTTGAGTTTCAAAGTTAAAAAAAGAGTTAGAGAATCCAAATTTAATTACCGGCACATCTTGAAAGAGAGGATTCCAAGAAAAAGATTATTTCTGATAGAAGGACACATGCGCCTAATAAAAGCAACAATAAAAAATAAAACTTTTAGCTTCCATTTTTAGTAATAATTTTTATATTTCTAAGGTTACATGACTTTTATCAATAAATATAAAAGAAACTTGTCACAGAAAAAATTGGGGCTGTTTTATTCTATTATCTATAGAGTAATTTTTTAGAATAAATTATGAAAATAAGAAATTAAAAAAAATATGTTCGAATCATTATTTTGAAAAACAAATCTAAAATGGTGAAGTGAAGGATGGAAGAATAGCTTGTTTTTCTAGTATGATTTTCCTTAATAAAAATATAATGTTCTGTTCTCAAATTGGTAAAATTTAGTTTATAAGTGAATATTGATCCTAATTATAATATCTTTTTCTATTTTATCGTTTATATTTTTTCATTTTTTAAACTAATTTGTCACGTAATCTATAATTAAATAATTTATTTAAATTTATTAATTTCCTCAAATTAGATAAACAAGTCTGATATTTAGGATTAGATGAAGTAATAAATAATATTTAATTATAGCTCAATTTAAGGGATCCAAATCCTTCTTCAATAAATTATTTTGACTTGAAAAAAGTAGCATCCATTACCATGATGATATTTTTATACTACTTCCAGCTTCCACATTTTATTTATAGTGCATCAACACCCTACAATATAAATAAGGTTAGGGTTCTCGATGTAATATCGATCAAAGGTGCTAAACATGCACTAAGAAAATAACATTAGAGAACTAGATGGCAGATGCAACTAAAAAATGATATCATAACCTTGGATGCTACTTAGAAAAAAGCTAATATATTGGTTTTATAGTAAGGTGAAACACAATCAATCATTTGTCCAAAAAAAAAAACACAATCAATCATGAATTACTTTTGGTTCTTTTCTTTGACCAGCGAATTACATACTTATCGGTTCCGTTTATTAAACAATTAAGATACGAATATTCAATGTTAAGCAACTAATTTTTTAGTCCAAAAAAAATTGTTGACGGTTATTCTTTCTCAATTACATAACCTAAATCATCAGGTAATTACACTCAGAAGCAGGAAAAATTTTCTAAATAATTTCACATATATTTGGAATTAAAGTTATACCCTCTCAATTACATGAAAATAGGGAAAATTTCAGTTAACATCCACGGGCGAAATTTATTTCAATCAACCCTATAAAATTCTGAAATTTCACCGTAACCGAAGGATCAAAATGAAACTGAGTTTTGAGGGTAAAAGGACAATAATGCCCCCTTGCTTTATTTTCTTAAAAGATTTGATTGTCACCAGCAGTTGCTAGGCTGGAGCGGCCATCGACGGCCAGCCATCAAACCTCCGACATTGGCCAGCTGGAGCTCCAGTCGTTGGAAATTAATGTGTTGTTTATATGCTTATTCCACTTGTTCATGAAGAGTTGCACACTTATAAATGAGAGTTGTTCAATTTGTATTGTTCATATATTTATTCCACTTGTTCATGAGGAGTAGAACACTTGCAAATAGAACTTGTTCAATTTGTGTTGCTCATATGTATAATCCACTTATTCATGAAGAGTTGGATATTTGCAAATGAGACTTGTTCATAGTCCTATATTTTCTTGTTAACCAATTAATTTGTTTTGTTCTTATGCCTATTTTACTTATTCATGAGGAGTTAGACACTTGCAAGTGGATAACATAAATTCAACCAGTCCCATTTATGTAACATTCTAGTTTTTATTCATAGAATTTAAATAATTTTAGACAGAAATTCATTCATGGTGAATGAAATTTTACCATGTAATTAATTAAGTTAAGAGGATTTATCAAAAACATGATTTATAAGAATTCAAGAGACTAAAGAAAAAGGTAATAATAAAAGAAATGAATTATCATCATCATTATTATTAAGAACGAGGAAGAAAGTGAGAAAAGGAATGAAACAAAACGAAATGGGCCCAAATTCTATTGTCCTAGCCCATTAGAGGTTTAATAGTAAAACAAAATAAAACAACTTACCAAGGGGCCATGGCCCTTCAGCATTTTAAAGACTCATGAGGGGTTTAATTCAAATACATCCCGTCCAGGCGTCATTTCAGTCTGCCTAAAGAGAGGGCTTCTGAACAATGGCGCCCAATAGCTCTATGCCATTTCTTTTCTTCTCTTAGCGCAAGTTTTTGGGTTTATTTTGGTAGGTAAAATCATATCTATTTATTAAAGTCTCTTCATCAATATTGTTCTACTCAATTAGCTCTGTCTAATGAGTATAGTTTTATATGATTAGAGCAAATTTTTGGATTAGAGTTTGAAGCAAGTGTTGAGTTTTAACAATATATATGACCATAGGATTGTAGAACTATTTTAATAGTCAAGTTCTATGGGTTTAGATTTATTTATTGATTGTCTTGAGAATTTAAAAATTTAATTTATATTTATAAGGTTTAGGATATTTGTGATATTTTCATCGATTAAATTTGAGTTAAATGATTGATTTAGGTTTGTTGGAGGTATTATTGGATTTTTGATTGTTTAGTTTTGAGATTTAAGCTTGAAATTTGAAGGTTGGAATTTTAGATTTTTAGAACTTTGGGATTTTTGTTAAAGTAAGCTATTTGGAAGTTGTCAACGATTTAATTCAGTGATTTGAATTGCTAGAGAAAATGGAAATTGTATTAAAATAATTAGTTAAGGTCTATGGGAGATTTGAGAATTTTTTTATTTTATTTGGAGAGTACAAACTTTAACTATATAAGTAAATATATGTTTGAAGTGTTTTAGCTAGTTAGTATACATACATATTATTAAAAATAACAATTATTAATTATTAATTTGGAAATTAGAAATTAGTAATAAATTACCCCAAATAATTCAATGGGTTATTAATGTGTGGTAATATAATTGTGTAGATTGATAATGAATGGTTAGTATTGAGCATGTGGTATTTTGTTTGTGGCAGTATCTCCTTACTTGGCGAGAGATAACCACTTTCCATTTGTTATGTGTATTGGAATGTTGTTTGTGAGTATTTTGTAAAATAACTATGAGAATGAAAATGGTATATTAACATTGATTAGATATTTCAATGTGTACTTTGAAATGTTTATTGAGATTGAGAAAAATATTATAATGTTGATGCGTATTTTGATAGAAATTGTCTTGTGGAACCTTATGATTTGAATTGTGAAATATATATATATATATATATGAGAGCTAAGAAATGAGACATTAAGTCATGTATATGAAGATGATTTGAATATCATTGTATGAATGTGAAAATCTTGAGAAATTCTGTTGAGCTATTTATTAATAGTTATTATGATGATTGAATTGGGATGAGATGAAGTTGTTTATTTTATCACGTGGTGTAGCCTCCATTAGTACATGAGGGTTGGCTTTCAATTGTCCCACTAGTTCAACAAGGGACTACCCCACTATTCAACAAGTGGCTGCAACACTCCACTAGTTCAATAAGGGGAAAGACCCATGGTCTAAGCTGTTAGATTCAGAGTTTTGATAATAACAAACCTAAGTCTAGTTTGATTTGTCTCTGCATTCTTATTCACAAGATTTTCACTAAGAAAGTATTCGAATAGTATACCTACTATTCGAATAGTGGAACTCAGTTTCTATTAGCTATTATTCTGATAAGTCTAAGATTATTCGAATAGTCAAATAATTATCATGATAATGCATATGTTATTCGAATAAAGTTACACTGGCACATAGTCATATTATTCGCATATACTCTGACTATTCAATTAGTATAATCTAGTATATCAGTTGAAAGTTTTCTGATCAAAAAGTATTCGAATAGCCAGTACATTATTCGAATAGGGTTTATATTCTCCAAAGTAAATATCAAATGTATTATTCGGTTAATAATATGACTATTCGAATAAGAATGGTCACTATTCGAATACTATGGCCATTATCAGAATAATCGACGTTTGCTTAAAAGAGTTTTCAAATCCTATTATTCGAATAATATGTATACTATTTGAATAGTATATCCACTATTCGAATAGTGATATTAATATTCGAATAACATTTTAAAGCCAACGTCAAGCCTATGAGAATGAGATGAGAAATTATTCTAATAGCAAGAAGTCTATTCGAATAATATTGAAAGCTAAAAGAAAATTTTTCAGTCAAACTTGAAAGCAAGTATTCGAATAGTAACTCATGTATCAGGATAATCTTTTTGAATTTAAGAGATCACTATTCAAATAGGTATCTCAACTATTCGAATAGTCTCAGTATAAAATTTCAAATATTATCCGAATAGAGAAAAAGGTATTCGAATAGTAAGTTATCTGAAAAGACTTGAACTATCCTGATAATTATAATATTATCCGAATACTTGTTCTTCATGAAAAACAGAGCATCATATCTAAATCTAAATTTCTCAGAAACATTGAGTACTTTCATTAATTTTCATTAATCTTGCTTATTATCCTTTTTATTTCATGATTAACATTCTCAAAGCAAGTTACAGGAGATTGATACTTCAGATCTCTGGATTCCAAGAAAAGCAGATATACTGTGTCAAAAACATTAAATGCACTCTGAGTCTCTACCAACGCATTCTCTTCACCTCAACGGCTATATCAAAATTACATAAAGAATGTTCCAATAAATGCTCAGTGAGTAACGGACAAACAGAATGCCTCCAACGGTCATTAAAATCTCTCCAACTACAAATAGCAAAGGCATTCAAAGCGGGAGTTAAGACGCTGAACCACCGAACTGACGAAAATTCATTTTCTGAGCTCTTACTCTTTTGTTTTAATACGCTTCAGTGTTTACATTACCAACTCTTTAAGAGAGAACATTCATTGATTTAATACACTTGCTTTGAGAGATATCTTAAGGTTGTGGGACCTTAAGTTGGGCATCAATTTACGTGGTGTAAGGGGGAGCGCGTATTCAAAGTGAGGAATAGATCGCTGTGTACGAGGTGCTTAGAACCCATTGAATCTTGGAAAGTATAGTGAAGGCACATATTCTATCTGTGAACTGGACGTAGGTCATTGTGGATTAGACCGAACCAGTATAACTCCTGGCGTGTACCTCGGTGAAATTTTTTCTAACACTTTAATCTTCTTGTTATTGGTTTTCAGTTTTATTTGTCTTATCATAAATTTTTATTATCACCCAATTCACCCCCCTCTTGGGTGAAAAGCTTGCACTAACACAAGCATGTGCTTTATGGATTTTGGCTGATCCTCATCACATGACTGGAGAGCTTTTTGAGTGGCCAGTGACATAGATAGTAACTTAGCTTATGGGTCTAGTTGGCAAAAATAAGGCGGTTCGGTTGGATTGATGAGATACAACTTAAGAAATTGTGATATGGAATTTGTGATATGAAATATTTGATATGGAACTTTGTGAACTGTATCTATAATACTTTGTTATTTAAATTGTTCTATTTAGCACCTTATGAGCACATAGTTAGATAGCTAGTTATTGAGATTTTTGTCTCACCCCTTTGATTTAACATTTTTAAGGTGATAGTTTGCATGCTGGGATGTCGGGGAGAGCTTCTAAGGCATAGATATCTCTTCATATATCTGTATATCCTCTTTTGGTTTATTATGTGATGGATTGATGTATATTGCCACTCAAAAGACCTATATTTTGTAAACTCTGATTTAACTGCATACTTTTGATTAAACTATCATTCGCTGGTGTGCTGGTAGAAGGCTTGAGACCTTTAGGATTGCATATGTTTGGATTTGGATCCACAAACTCATATTTTTGGAAACTTTTGATTATTGTACTATGATTTGAATATTGTGCAGAAATTCGGGCAAAAAAAAAATTGCAAAAATGGGTTTTTGTTCTTGGACTTACGGTGAATGTTATATTCTAAGTTTTGAGAAACTCAAAACTCAAGATCTAAGTGTTAGTCTATCAATCTGAGTAAAGAGAAGTTTAATTTAAATATCCATGTTATTTGCTTTCTTTTTAACATGGTTTGATTTGTAAAATGGTTAGAAATGTGTTTTATCCATGATTACCTTGGAACGTCTATATTATCTCTTTTGTATCATGAATGACTTTAGTTTGAAATGGGAAACTCTATAAAATCTTGGAAGATTCTTCGAATGATTTGTTAAAATTTATTGTTACCATGATTAGCATTTGAAATATGAGTTTTAATTACCAATTTAAGAAAAGGATTTTACAATTTGTAAGTGACCACTCTTCATGAACAAGTGGAATACTTGTATAAACAACATAAATTAATTTTCGGTGGTCGGAACTTCAATGGATGGCCACTGACGCAGCTTCGATCTCAGTTACTGGTGATCGATTGCTAAGCTCCATTAACATTAAAAAGCAGCTATTAACATTAACATTAACATTAAAAAGTAGCCAAAAATGATATTTCCATTAATTTGGAGTAACATCAATTAAGTTTGAATTTCGGAACATGACATGTGGCTTTTAATACCTAATTAAACATGAGGATGTCAAAGGTATAGAGACAAAAATACCAATAAATTTTTCCCAAAAGATCATCTGGCACCATAAACTTTATTTGGGTGTAGAAGTGCCTATAAACTTTTATAAAAGGCACAAAAATGCCAATTCTGTTAACTTGAGCAAACAGTGTTACTTTTTTGTTTATGCGGGTCCCACCTATTGTTTTAAAATGATTATTTGAAAAAACAAACTCACTCCTCTTATCCTCACCATCTTCCTATTGACTTTCCGTCAAACTCGGGTTCTTATGAAATGGAGCAACTGTCCCCAGCAGCCTAATGGACCTGGTGCCAACCACAAACAGGTTCTTGACAGATAGCTTCTTGGGAAAAGGCAACTATGGTAGCATCTATAGGGCAACCCTCGACGACGATAAGCTCTTTGTTGCCATCAAAACATCAAACTTCAAAAAGCCATCCACCACAATCTTCCTTAATCATAGTCCTAAGTGTACGGGCTATACCAAGTGTACCAGCCCCGCAGAGAGCGGGTTGAGATTCTCTATGTAGTCTCAAGCTTGCCATATCATCAACCTCATTGGCTTTTGCATGGACTCGAACCTTAACAAATGGATTATTGTCGAGTACATAGAGTATGCCGATGGAACCAGAGCTTCTAGTGATGAGCATCTGGATGATTTGATCAAGTTGGTTGGGCTACTGGGGATAGTTGCTCCATTTCATAAGAACCCAGGTTTGACAGGAAGCCAGAAGTAAGGGATCAGGGGTGCCTAATGTGCATTTCCCTGATGCGCACCTGCTGCGCGGTCCATTTAGGGTCCTTCTCAAATGTATTTTTTATGGTTCTTTGGATCATTATATTCTATATGAATTGGGTGACATTTTAATTTTTCATGGGCAAAAAATGGAGTTGTTTTCAATTTTTTATGATTTTTTAAAAATTCAGTGCTTTTTTTTTGGAAAAGTGGTACAGTTTTTTTTCCACTTTAAACACTGAATCTTTGAAAAATTATAAAAAATTGAAAATGGCTCCATTTTTTTCCCATAAAAAAATCAAAATGTCACCCATTTCATGTAGAATATAATGATCCAAAGAACCATAAAAAATACATTTGGGTATGATCCCAAATAGGCCGCGCAGCAGGTGCGCATAAGGGAAGTGCGCATTAGGCATCCCTGATCCAGAAGCAAGACGGTGAGGATGAGTGACTATGTGAGTTTTTTTAGATAATCATTTTAAAACAATAGGTGGAGTCCACGTAAACTTAAAAGTAACATTGTTTGCTCAAGTTAATAGAATTGACATTTTTGCCCCCTTAATAAATAAAGTATATAGGCATTTTTGCATCCAAATAAAGTTTATGGTGCTAGATGCTCTTCTAGAAAAATTTTCTAGATATTTTTGTCCCTACACCCTCTATGTCCTCATGTCTGACTAAACATTATAAGCCACTTGTCATATTCCAAAATTTAAACTTTACAAACGTTACTCCAAATTAATGGATTAGGCTACTTTTTAAAGTTTGATGGGTATTTTTGAATCAAAAAATGGTTTACAGTGCCAATAGCTCTTCCGAAAAAAAGATAATGGATAGTTTTGTTTCTTAATCCTTTTTACATGGCTATTTAATTGAGTTAGATTCGAGCATTATTGGACCCAACTGAGGTAGCTCTCCCAAAAACATTTTTTTACATCGACACATACTCAAACTTGAAACTCTATATGTAACCCCCTCCGTTATTATATCCGAAATACAACATTAGAGTGAAATAGAGACCAATAATAATCAAAATTCATTTACATTCCCATCCTTAAGATAGGGTTTTCACAAATACATTTCAAAATCAAACACTTTAACCTGGTCTCACATTCACATTCCGAATACAATTACATTGCGAGGATAATTAACATTCATAATATATCAGAGTGCACAATAACAATCCCGGCAATTCCGGGTTCATATCTTCACTAAAGGTTCATGGGCACATACGCCCTTTACAATTCCTCAATGGGGATTACACAAATTCCATTCCAAATACACTTCCACAACATATACAATTCTAAATACATCAAAATCCACTACGATTATCCCAAGTAGCATGATAACCACTACCAAGTCCAAATGCCCATAAGGGATTCTCGCCGCCCCTAGTCGCTTGCTCCTTCCTCGAGCCACTTGTCCTGTTTAAAATGTTGGTAGGGGAGGGTGAGATTCTAGAGAATCCCAGTAGGAAACAGATACCACTATGCATGTAAGATAAGTGTTTAATGCATGACATGCTTGCATCACAATAACTCATGTTCACATAATGATATATCCGCATGCTCAATGTTTCAACAACATACTCATGGCCATAGCATAAATAGAAACAAAGCTTCAATCATTCATATATGTTACACATAATCAAGCAAAGCAATAACATGCATCAATACACAAACACAAATATCAATACATGCAGGAGAGGTAAGTTCCCTACTCTTATTCTTTCCACGTATGCTCCAGCGTCGGCTACTCACGATCCAAGCGGATATCAAATCATGATCAGGGTGAATACCCAACCCTATAACCAAATCAAGAACATATGGTCATTCTCTTTTCCAAATTCTCACTTTCATAACACTTTGATTTGGTTACCATAATTGACCCTTAAGAGGCCACAAATGCCTCTAATCAAAGCCCTAAAAGGTTGGGAAACAAAAGGGTGAAGGTCACTTTTCAAAAACACCAAATGCTGGAACACAGGGGTGGGCCGCGGCCCGCGGCCCGCCCTTCCTTGGGCTGCGACCCAAATATGGTCAGAAGGTTGTGGGCTGCGGCCCGCCACTCATGGGCCGTGGCCCAAAACAGGCCAGAAAGGTTTGGGCCGCGGCCCAGATATTTCCTGACTCTGGGCTGAACTTCGAAAAACCATAACTAATTCTAGAAAAATCGAAACGGAGTGATTCCAAAGTCAAATGAAAGGTATATGAGTCCTCTTTCAAGGAAAAATATAGCCCTTCACTGGAAATCACTACAAAATTCCAGAATTACACAACACTCATCACTGCCCCCAAAACAGAGTTATGTTTCAATCCCAAAATTTGGACAACCATATCTCACAGAATACTCAACGAAATGACACAAAATATATGTCCATTTTGAACCTTGGGATGTGAACTTTAAGACTGGAAAGTTTCAGAATTTTCCAATACCATTTGGTCATTCAAAACGCTCATACAAAATTACTGCACAAAACAGAGCTTAAACCAAACAGATTTCCAATTTTCTACCAAAGTGTTCATTAACTCCAAAATTAATAACCAAGCTTATTCCCACACAAAATCACTCAAGGAACACAATGGTAACCTCAAAATGACTAAAATCACAACCCATTTATATGCCCTGTTTTGACCAAAGCACAAAACCAACACAAAAAGGTGCCAAACTTCACCTTTAAGCTTCAATTCAATACCATTCATTCAAAACACTTAACAAAGCACTAATTCCATGACAACAACATACCATACTCCCCAAGACCCTAAATCACGAAAATTAGGGCTAAAATTCCAGAAATTCAAGGCCTAACCAATGGCCACAAAACTTATATGAAAATGAAGCTTTCACTTACCTCAACAACTTTCCCAAAGGCACTTCATGATTCTCCAACTTGTACATTTTCGTGATTCCTCAAATCACCACCAATGGAGAATCTAAAACCATAAGATGAAAGCTCTTAGCTCAAGGAACAATATTAATGAAGAGCATTTTGGCATTTGAGGCCATTTGCTTACCTCAAAATCCAGCTTTCACTTCCTCTTTCTTGGCCAACAATGGCTGCACAAGAGAGAGAAGAGAGAGAACGTGAGAGAGAGAAGGAAGAGAGGGAAATGAGTTGGAGAAGATGAATAAATGATACTCCCTCCCACAATCTTCAGCGAAAACAATGAGGAAAGAGAGAGAGAAATTATTAAAATATCTCATTTGGCTTTTCCTCACTCTCTTGCTTCACCTCCTTTTGCCACATGTCAACTTTTCATTGGCTTCAATAAAGCAAGTAACCCAACTAGTTACTCTAACCACTTCATTATCCATTTTAATTTCATATCTCATGCCCTCTTAATTAGTAATTAATCTATTCCATTAATCACTAATTTAGAGCCATTCTTTCAATTTTCCCAACAGTTATGGTATATTAATTAATATAGCCACCAAACCCATAATTATTCCACTTTAATTCGATAATTATTCTCAATAATTATCATTAGCCTTTAATCGAAAATTGGGGTGTTACACTATACTTGAGTGGCCAAGGTTTCTTCCTCTAGGATTAATACTTGTTGGTATTTCTCTAGCCGTTACTTTGTTGGCATTAGCACCTAAATTGTCATACGATCTAGTGGATCTTCCAAGTCCCTAATGCTATGTAGATCTTGTAGGTGACAACACCTGCAAAGAAAATGAATAATATAAGTCGAGTCTAAAGACACTGTCCTTAAAAGCTATTCCGTTGTTACTAGCAGTCAGCAGATAAGAAGCGGCACTCCCTAAAATAAAACGGATCATTACTGCAAAAACAGGATGAACAGAACAATAAAATCTAATAGAATTCAGCAGGCGTGTAGGAAAATTCAGAGGAGGATAGAAGAACTCAAAAGTTCAAGAGCATTCTATCTGAAACTCTTGCAGACAACTTATATAGGCTCTTGAACAAGAGACATTGGACCAATCATAAAGCACTATAACCACGTTTTACAACCATCACATTACTGTTACTGAACTTTTGGAGGCAGTAAAACATTTTAATTGAAACGGTTTCATGCGCTATTAAATAATAGTGCTCTTAAGGCCATAGGTTATAAAGTCAATAGCGTGAAATCTGTTTATGCGTTTGAAAAAATCAACATCCAGTTTTTGCATTAAACGCTGGTAAATAGCAATAACACAATTTAATTAAGGATTCTGTTTATGAAATTAAAAAACCATAACGTTTATTTCCTCTCCTTTCTTCTTTGATTATTATTGAAGGAGCATTAATAGGGATAAATTAGAAAAAAATTGATAAATATGATATTAGATTTTATATTTAGGACAACATCAACTTTTTAATTAGGTCTTATATGTTAAGAACCGGAAGGAGTACATAATTTTTGAGTCATCACTAGGTTAAAATCCAAGGAATAGAATAAGTTACGTAAATATCCAATTTAATTATATCATACAAGGAAGTTGATTTGAGTTGATGATCAATTTAAGAGCTTTACCGATAAACAAAGAATAGGGGTGAAAGAAATAAAAATGATTTGGTGATAAAATATGACAACGGATCAATGTAACTAAGGATCAAGGCCAAGCAAAAGAGGAGCCACTCTTAACAAAGGCTCCAATGCATTGGGCTGAAACTTTCTGGCGAAAAGGAAGCACACATTGGTGACATTCCCATTATAAACACAATTCCTTCCAAACCTAATCCGATTCAAGAACTCATCTGTAATATCATCCCGCCCAAACCTTCCTGGATGTGGGCCCCCCCTCGACCAATCAACCCACGTAATTCCACGTTTTGAGTTCAGTTCATCATACTTCATGTGCACCAACGTTGGTATATAATGCTCGTCCATATAACATGGTGGACGACAAAGTTCCTGAAAGATGGGGTAAAAAGTGGTATCAGAGACAAGTTTGATCGCAAGATCGCGATGGAGTTCGAACCATTGAGACCCTTTTCGCCAGTCGGTGATGTTGATCATGGGCGACATTTTGGGGTTGTATCGTCCACGACCCGGCTTTTTGGGGTCATCGAAAGAGTTTAAGAAGGAGAGAGATGAGTTGACGAGGTAGTTGTAGATGGTTTTGAAGTTGAAGAGAGGGATGCATGATTCTGAGAGAAGAACAAAGCGTTGGTTGGAGTTGTCGTCTAAGAGTGCATTAGCTACAAGACGCCTTTCTGCATCTATCATTGATGAGGTTCCCCAGAAAACTGGCTGCAAATGGAAGAAAACATTATTCATCTATCTTATAAGATACAAATAATTAAACGAATTACCTAGATTAAAAAGTTGGTTAAAGAAAATAAATATATAAAAAATACAATTTTTTTAAAAAATACCTTTTTTATGGGGAGAGAGAATAACCATATAATTAACTAATATAGTGATTGAGACTAACTAATATTAGGAAAAGTCACAATGAGGTTCTAAGAAATGAATACAATTTTCAAAAAAATCCCAATAACACATGGGCAATATGGACCTATTGTTATTTTCTGTATTAGAACTTGGCGTTTCATACTACTCACAGTTATAAACTTTTTTAGTGATTACATCCTTTCCTTAGATCATATAGTGCTTCTCCTCTAGTATTAATTAATAGGGACAAAAATGAAAAATTATACTAAAGTTTCAGGTAGAGTATAATAAGAACATAGGAACAAGTCATCCTTAAAAAAAATTCTCTCATGTATAGAACATGGGAGTATATTTTAAATATCGCTTCACTAGCTATATCCTCTACTATAAGAGAATATAGTAAAATAGAGTTTTTGGGTTTTGGGTTCTTCTTGTTTTCCTTCATTCCAACAGTGTGTGTGTTCGGTGAAATTACAGTCACTATCTTTATTGTAATGGGGTAAAAAGTTTGGTAGTTGAATGTGGGTAAATATACAAAGTAATTGTATTGTACACATATTACTAACCTGGCTGGGAATTCTTCTGCCATAGAAGACAGAATCTTGAGGCACAGTTTCATTGAACGAAGGATGTTGATGTAAGTAGATATTGTACAAGCGTTCATTGCCTTTGAAAAATCTCTCCCATAAGGGTCCCAACGGAAGTGAACCTTTTGCTAAGAACATGAAAGCCACTTTAGGGTTTGTCCTGTTAGAAACATTGTCCTTCTTCTCTAATCCTCCTTGTACCTTAATTGCCTCCAAGAATAAATCTTGGTCTGTCATGTTGTGCATGAGAGACACCTTGTTAGTTGTAATACTTCTGTTGTTGTTGGATATTAATAATGGGCTGTGTTCTGGCTGTGTCGTCAACGGTGGGGCTAGTGTGGGAGATGGTGGTCGGTACGGTGGTTGTGAGGAGGAGGAAGCTGGATCTACATGGTAAAAAATGTACTGTAAATGAAAGGAAAGGGTTTTGAAATATAAAGTGGCTACTGTTCCTAGTGAGATACCAACAACGAAGAAGACAAAGTGATAAAGGTTTAGGTTTAGATGTAAATGAATATTGGAAGGTTTGGGTATAAGCCTGAGAAGTGGGCTCTGCGCCATTATTGGCAACTGTTTCTTGATCACTCACAAATGGGAAAAAAAGAGTGAGATTCTTATATAAGTCTCAAAAAGGGACTTGTGAGAGTACTTTGAGGTTAAGTTATGGAGGATTAGGTTTTTTGTGTTTTTTAATTGTCTCAATTCAAACAGACTTTTTTTTTTCCCCTTCTTCATTTGTTCGGGTCAAAGAAAACAATGGAGAAGCAAAAAAGATAAATATATAGCAAATTGCTAGATTCTTTCTAATTGATGTTAATTGAAGTAATAAAGAAGTCAATATTTGGAAAATATTTATTGCATTTTTATAATGTCGTATTACTATTTATATTTTAAAATATTAAAATAAAATTTAAATCTTTTGCTATCTTAACTTAATTGTATATGCAGCAGGGGCAGAGAGAAGGGACCGGGGGGCCATGCTAATTCCCCTGGCCGGGATTTTAATTTCTTTGGTATTGTATAGATATCTATTAGGAAAAATAGATAAAAAACCTATTTAAAAATTTTATTACATAAAAATAACAGAATTTGAGTGTTGATATTTTTTGTTTATGAAATCATTGACAGTACTATAAGAGGTAGCTTTAATAAAAAGCAATGAATTAATCATAATAATCCATTTGCAATTAAAATAAACGTTACACATGGCATGAACCAAAATGCACTTTTTCATTAATTCTTTGTGTCACAAATTCATTAATTATAAAAAAGATCATTCTTACCTCTTTTTTATATGAATATAGGACAGGGTCATGATATATATTCCAGTATGTTAGTTGGGTACGATTAGGGATAATTCAGTCAAAGGTGTTTTTATTATTCACATTGACTCAAATTCGTTCTTAAGCAACCGAAATTCTTTTCAATATTTAAATGTAAATAAGTGAAATTAGAAAGGAATATAAAGACAACAAACGATAATCAGAGGGTAAATTTACCCAAGGTAACTTTCTTGTGTCACTCATCTTATAATTGCGTGATTGTAAAATATTTAATTTGGATTTAAATCATACATGGCTATTATATAATCTTCTGGTCCTATTTATAGAGTAGAGAGAGAATTTTTTCTTGATCATATATATGGGGTAAAAAGAGAAATTTTTAATATGAATGCATAATTTTATCCTTAATTTATTATTGTATTGACTTATTTTCAAATGTCATAATGCATATTAAATACAAATAAAATTGGAAAATTGTTGAATCTTAAGATAGTGTTAATGTAGTTTAAGGTTTTTATTGATCTATGTGAAATATACTGGATGCCTAGAAGTGCATTATAAATAGGACCATATTGAATGTGCCTAATTAACTTGACATATTTTAGGAAAAATCGGAGCTAATTACTCATTGTCACGTGTTAGGTCCCCTAATTACGGTTTTCATCACCCCAAGAGCTACGCAATTGAATGTGCAAATTTCATATTTGTCTGTTTTTCTTTCACTTAACGCTAACCCCATTGAATTGTTTCTCAATATGAAACTTGACTCTATATATATATATATATATATATATATGAATGATAGGAAAATTAATAAGGAAAATCTCTTATAAAGAATTTTGAAAATACTAAAAAACAAAAAAGTACTCTCAATATTCATAATATCAGAAAAGTGTGAAGGTCTGATTTATCTTTTTTTAAATCAAAAGAAAATGACCTAAGTGCTCTTGCCTTCTCCCTTCTACTTCTCTCTTCCCAAGTGATATCTCCTTGTGACCAAACTAGTGGTGATAAGTGTTTCTACTGGAAGCAGATCCTCTCATCATCTCATTTTCTCATCATCCCTCATGAGTCCATCTGAACCGTTGATTTGGAAGAGAAGCCATTTGGACCGTTGATTAAGAAGGGGAGAGAAAAGTGAAAGGAGTGATAACTTGATGATGTGACTCATCTTTTATCTTTTAGATTGATTGGACGGACATGATTTAGAGATTATGAGGGATGATGAGAAAATGGACAATGAGAGAAACCGAACCCGTTTCTACTCCTCATTGGCTCCTTTTTTTTTTTACTTCAATAACCCCAAATTTCATCACTCCCTCCTTTATAACTCTCCTCCTTCTGCATCATTTGATGCCTCGGCCTCCTGACCAACAGTTTCTTCACTCAAGTTCCATATTGCGCCTTCAATAGTGTCTTCATCAGTTTTCTTCTCTCTTAACTTGTCTGCTAAAACAAAGAACTGCCCACTGGCTTAAACAAATCAATCACCATGATTAAGACTTTACATCCTTATTCCAAATCTCTGTCTTAGACGGCTAGATCTCTGTATGTTTATTGAATGGATTTTTTTTTTTTTTGAGTTTGATTTGATATTGTGTTTAATATGAAGAAGGCGATATGGTGAGTTGTGAAATGTAAACCGAAACTCCGTAAACTTAATTGAGAAATGGGCAATAGCTTACAGCGTTTAATTTCATATAACATTTGTGAGAGTTGTTATTTTTAAACCCAAACTTGGTAAAATAAAATTCGAGGTTAGTAATCTCATATCAAGTTTAGAAATTCATCCACGTCTAACTTAAAATGGTGCGTTGTGAATTTCATAACCCAAACTTTGTAAAATCATATCCGAAATTCGTGATCTCATATCAAGTATAAAAATTAATTCATATATGTTTTCTCATTTTCACAAGTGTTTAATTTGAAATGGTGAGTTGTGAATTTCTTATTCTAAACTTGCTAAAAGCAAATATGAAGTTGGTAATATCATATCAAGTCTAGGAATTAATTCATACTTGTTTTCTTATTTTCACAAATGTTTAATTTAAAATGGTGAGTTCTGAATTTCATATCTTAAACTTGGTAAAACCAAATATGAGGTTGGTAATCTCATATCAAATCTAATAATTGATCCATGCTTGTTTTTCTCATTTTCACAAGTGTTTAATTTGAAATGGTGAGTTGTGAATTTCATATCTTGAACTTGGTAAATCAAATCTGGAATTGGTAATCTCATATTAAGTCTAGGTATTAATCCATGTTTATTTTCTTATTTTCACAAATGTTTGATTTGAAACGGTGAGTTGTGAATTTCATATAAGAACTTGATAAAATAAAATCTGAAGTCGGTAATATCATATCAAATCTAATATTTGAGGGACATTTACAACATTTCTTTCTTATTTCAAAAATGATGAATCAAGTCCTCACACTCCTCACACTTTTCTGGTATTATGAATATTGAGAATACCTTTTTATCTTTTAGTATTTTTAAAGATCTTTATAAAGGATTTTCCTAAATTAATACATGGGTTTGGGTTCTCTCATTTTCCTCTTTTCCCTTTTCTTCTTGGAATCTTATATCCACCATCAAATTTAAAAAATGGATGGTTTAGATTCAATAATTTATAAAATTATTATTTTAAACATAAATAAATAAATCTAAATTGTTAAAATTTGATTTGGACAATTTATAATTACAATATAGATAGATAAAATTTTAAAAAAATTAATTTATAAAATACTATAATAATAGTTTTATAAAATATTAAATCAGAACCATTCAATTTTTAATCTAAACATGGAAATGAGATTATGAAAAGAAAATAAGAAAAATGATTCTAAGAGTATATATCCTCTTCCTTAATACATTAGTTCGTATAATTTCACCTCATTTTAATTTTAATTAAGTTTTTGAAGTTTTTTCCCCTTTTTATTGGATCCCTATATATAGTTTCCTGATTAATTATATAGATATTGGAACTTATACTCATAATTTATTAATGTGTAAGAGAAATAACATTAGTAGATGATGACGTGGCTTTTACCTAATATGCACATGAATAATTTTTGTCACATATTTAAATACACTCAAAACCAACTAAATTATATCTGGCAAAAAAAAAAAATCAACTAAATTATAAATTATATATAGATGTAAGGAAACAGTACTACATGGAGGAGATAAATCTCCTTTCTTTGTCGCCTTTGTTATTGTCTTTATAATGCACTTAAATTTTTGTTATTAATGTCATTTAGATAAAATAAAATAAAAATGATGTAGATAAAAATGTAAGCTTATAAATTAATTTTCCCTACAGGGTACCTATTAGTGTGAGACTAGACTTGCCTAATTTGATTTCAAATACGGGTTTCTATATATGGGTCATCTATCTCAATTCACAATTAATTTTTGGTCAAAAAAAAAAAAATCACAATTAATTTGACTTGACTCCACAAAGAGCCACAAATCCCACGCAACTATACCAGTTTTCTATATTGTGATGGTGGATCGAGAACCCATATGTTCAACATCTTCAAAAATAAGGTATAGTTTGGTCAATTAGGTACAGAAAAAAAATGTGATTGAGAAGCATGTGACAGCTAGCTAGCCCCAGCAAGGAAGAAGCATAAAACCAGGAAAAAAGAAAACGTGGAAAAGGAGGGGAAAAAAAAAGGAATAATAATATATTCCCTAATATCTCGCAAGTGGCTTGTTTTTCTCCACTAATTAATTTGTGTTTTGTCCTTTTCTTCAATATATGCTTTCTTCTAAAGTAATAGAGTTCGCGAACCCGAGCCGGACCGAAACCGGCGAACCAGCCGGTAGACCGGTCTGGTTTGCGGTTTGATCCGAGTTCCTATTTAATTTGTTTTTTTAATTTTTTTTTTAGAATTTCATATTATTAAGCCTAAAATCTTCAATTTCTTATTGATTTGGCTCCGATCTGGCCTACTAACTCTTAACCTAGTACCCCAATCGATTTAATACCTAGTTCGGGTTCATGAACCTTGAATAGATGCCATCACTACTGGTTGACCAAAAGTAAAAAAAATGTTAAGTTACTGTAGCTAGTAGCAGCATCTGCCAAATTCATCCCAACTATGACCTAACAATCCACATATAGAGATAATTGCCAGCTGATGAATGAGAAGAGACTGGAAATATTGGACTTCAAGAGATCCCTTTAAACCCACATTAGCATATGAGAGAGTCATATGTATTTTGATCCTGTTAGAGTAAAAGTCCAGCCAAGTTAATCACAAAGCTAAGCCCAATAGTATATAATTCTAGAATAGTTTATTAGGCCGAGGTGTACCGTACGATTTCTAATATATATAGCATATGAAACTCTTTTCTGCGCATTTAAGCTCTGTTGTACTCCCACCGTTTTTTTAATCAACTTGGTGCTTTTTATAAGGTCTTATTTAAGTTTATCTAAATAATAAATATATTTTTACTCATTTTACCATCAATTGATCTCATATCCTACATTCTCTTTTATTATTTTCTCTCATATTTATTCAAAAGTAGGGGCATTTTTTTTTAAAAAAAATTATATTTCTTACATATTTATTACTTTTAACCAATTTTAATTGTTTTTTAGAATCCCGCAATTTGGTTGAAAGAACCTTACCACTGATCCTTATTTCTCATATACTAAGAATTGTTAGTTAAATCATTAAATATACTTGAAGTTTCAAAGTTTACCCTTACTAAAAAATTTTCTTCCTTTGCATTTAAAAATCATTCTCACATTTCTCTCTTCTTTCTCTCTTTCTAACAAGAATTAAATAAGGGTAAAGTTAGAAAATATTCACTAATAACATATAAATGGACTTATATTTAGGGCAAAATTTTTTTTTTCTAAAAATAGACTTATAATAAGAACCATACTGGTATATAAAGGGATGCAGGGAGTAATATACATTATTCAATGCAATGAATATATTCATCATTTGTTTTTATTTTCGGTCTCCATATTCTATTATGGTATCAGAGCTTTATAATCAATTGGGCTGGGTTTTTACTTTAACAGATCCAACTAGATGAGTCTTCTGTATATTTTAAAGAGACAAAAAAATAATGAGTCATATTATTTACGGTTGAGATTGAAGAATACCATTGAAGCACAGGAAAATACTCTGAATATTGTTGATCATTTAGAATAAAAAAGAATACAAAGAGGCCTTTATATAAGTAAACTAATAGACTAACTCTAGCTCAAGAAACTAATATAATCAAATTTAATTAGATCAAATCAAATCATAATATCTTAAGATATATTCCTAAAATATAATATCTATATCTAATCCTAATAAATACTAAATAATCAACCCTAATAATATTAATTATTTTAATATTAAACTTTCTATTCTCAACACTCCCCCTTAAACTGAAAGTAGCTTGAATGTGAGAAGCAACTAATCACCAATAATTTACTTCTTCATGAGATCTTGAATTAAGCCGCAAGTACGGGCATATGGAAGAGTAGTTCAACCAAATGTTACACCATGGACATCCAAAAGTAATAATCAAATAGCTTCAACAGGAGTTGAACAATAGGTCTCATAAGTAACCAAAGCATCAACGAATGGTCTCATAAGGGATCAAAGTAACAATGAATGGTCTCATTAGGGACTAAGCGACACACCAAAGGTTTCATAAGGGATAAACACCAAAAGTCTCACTAGGGACTAAGCAACACACCAAAGGTCTCGTAAGACTAGGGACTAAATAAAAGAATGCAACCAAAATAATTGAAACCATGGGTAAAAGAAGGAATCCTAAGGTTTTGATAGTATATTGAGATTAAAGGATCACATTGAAACACAAGAAAAATACTCTGAATATGATTGATCCTTAAGAATAAAAGAGAGTACAAAGAGGCTTTTATATAGGGAAACTAATATACTAACATTAATCCAAGAAACTAATCTAGTCAAATTTAATTAGATAAAATCAAATCATAATATCTTAAAATATATTCCTAAAATATAATATCCATATCTAATCATAATAAATACTAAATAATCAACCCTAATAATATTAATTATTTTAATATTAAACTTTCTATTCTCAACATTTATGATTTATGACTTGATATGAACCATGCAAAAACTTTCTCCACGCCATCTGAACTACTAATAGTTTCATAATGTCATAATTTAAGCTAATTACCACTATCACTTCACATTTTGTGTTTTTTTAGAAAGACGAATAAGAAATATTAAAATACGAGAATCTCAAAATGATCAACTTAATTCGTATAAAATTCTTTGTTCTAAAATTAATGTTTAGTTGCCACTAGCTTACCAAGTCACTACCTTAGTTGTTCTTGATGTTATCACTTGATAAATTAAGATTGTTACTTATTAAGCGGTTGTTGCCATTGATATTTAATAAGAAATTTTAATAAAACTAGTTGCCACTGCCTCAGTTATTGTTGTCATTTAATAAGTTAAAGCCCTCACTTATTAAACTGCTATTATCATTTTATTTTTTCAAATTAGGGACATTTAGGTGATTTCACCATAAAATTTAATCTCAAGCACGGTGATTTACCATTTTCATAGTAATAAATTGGGATTTGCATATTTGGAGGGAGATATTTGTATCTTTCCCCCTTTTCATTTCTCTTCTTTGTGGTCTTCCCTCAAATTACATATTTCCTCCGGTCCTATTTATAATCAACTTTCCCCTTGATTGCACAAAACAAACTAGTAATTAAAAACAATAAGTGTGTAAAAAATGTCATGTTTTTTTCTATATATGCCTCTATTTATGAAAAAAGTATAGAGAATATATAAAAAGTATGAGAGAGAATGAGTATTTAATAAGGGTAAAATAGGAAAGAAAAACTTACATTTTCAGACAAAAAGTGAAAATTGCTTATAAAAAAGACCAATCCTATGAGAAAAAAAGTTATTTATAAATAGAACCGGAGAGAATATATCCAAGCTAGCTTCACCTTTCTCGGTTATAATTGGCCAACAAATTTTCCACTTTTCCAGGGTTAATTGTTCCAAAGAATTAAAGCTTATAGCCCTTTGTTGTGCAACATAAGTCGTAGTTAACAAATATCTATGCTTAAAGTTTTGTTATTTTCTTCGGGCAAAAAAAAAAGAAATTTATTATTCTCAATCATCCGTGTTACTTTAATACTAAAAAAGTCAACTATGTCTTATATTAAGGATTAGAGTAAGTATCTATCCTCTTGCTTTTCTTCTGGGTAAAGTTTCCATTAATACCAAAACCACAATGCTCTTATTATTAAAAAGGGTAAAACACACATACACACATAACTCACAACTTGCAAGCAGGACATTCTAGTTGTTGAATCTGCCAATAAAAGTGAGAATGTTCTCGCTAGCTAGCTAGCATCTATTCAACATAAAATTCTGACAACTAACAAAGATGCTCACCAAAGCTTGACAATGGGATGGTTCTGTTGTTTGCACGAGCAAAATTGTGGGATGATATTTGATTTATCCTCTGGCAAACCACTATCGGCAGACCAATGATTATCCTGCAGAGAGTACAAGGGAGTAGACGAAAAAAGTCCATGTGCAGAGCATTTGAATTCTGATGAGATCTTAAATTGATGGATTAAGAGCTCGTTCTATTTCCTCGAGTGATCGGCCCTTCGTTTCCACGACATTACCGGCTATGTACAGGACAGCAAGAACACAAATGGCTGAGAACCCCAAGTATACAGAGCTGATACCGAATTTGTTCACCACACTCAAGAAAAAGAGGCCGATGGCGAAGTTGGAGATCTGATAAGATAGAAAGTTCAGTTTCATGGTTAATAAAATTCCCAGGCAAGCAATATAATCAATGTAGGATTAAACTTCATGCTGGAAGGGATGGGGAAGAGCATAAACTGAATTTCGATGTTTGAGTTAAGATTCAATTTTGCCTCAATAGTTTTCACATATGAGCTTTGGGCATCTGGAAGTTTTCGTTGGATCAATACTGCCCTAGTATTGTTAAGAAAAAGAGCAAAATCACCCCAATTGTTAGACTAACGTTGACCGTTAACATATGTAATAGTTACGGATGATATTGCTCCTTTTTTAAGACTTTTGGAGCGATATCGATCCAACAAAAATCCAAATACTCACAACTCCTACGCGAAAACTTTTGGGAAAGATTGAACCTTAACCCTTTATTTTAATCTAAGGTCCACAAACTAGTATTATACTTTAAAGTTCAGACACCACTTTTTTAACTAGGCAGGGACCCACCCCCTCCCTAACCTCTTTCACTTTTATAAACTTTCCGAGGCAGTAATTTGTTTTTGTGGTAACCTCACTGGCAACTAGTTCTCTTAGTTACTTTATGCAATTCTAACTTATTTATACTTTTGAGAAAGTATTTTAATTTAAAGCGCTGATAGCCTTGTTGCATAGTAGCATATCACTTGCCCTCATTGATGACAGATGATGGGTTCGATCCCGCATACTATCTTGTAACTAAAAAAAATTTAAAGCAAGATAAGGGCAATAGAGGTAAAATTTTTATTTTAGAAATAATTCACTCACCCAATGCATGCCAAAAGACAAAGCAACTGCTTTTGCCCTTATTCTAGAAGCAAATATTTCAGGTAGAAGAAGGCCAGGCACGGGACCAGCACCAAGAGAGAAGGATAAGACATAGCTGTTTAAAATTCATAGACCACAGAGTCAAAGGAAATGAACAGCATAAAAGATATATTAAAAATAAAAAAAATCAGATATTTGCGGAGTTCAATGAGAAGAAAATACCATTACTGACAAAGATAAATAACTTACAGAACAGTTCCAAGGACAGCAAGTGTGCCAGCATATGGTGCAAGGGCCTTCCAGGTAAAAGACAGAGAAAGGAGCAACATAGAAGCAGCCTGGGTGAGAGAGAGAGAGAGAGAGAGAGTGTTAGTTATATATCAACAAAAGATACTGGAAACTTCATATGATCAATTAGACTGAAAATGTAATTAACTATCAGTAAAAGGCTAAAAGCAATAAGATCTAAAATAATATAAAAATATATTAAAAAACACAGGTTGGCACATGAATTCTTTGAATATAGGAAGGCATTTGATGAAATTTGCTTAAAGTTATGTGAAACTTTACCATTTTTAAAAGCTTCAAACCCTACCCATCCCACTTCACACCCTTCCTCATGTTCTAAACCATTACTTTTCTCTCTTCCACCACACCAAAACCCAATCAGCCAGACAGTTATTTATTGGGGTCAATTCCTGTTTTGCCCTTCCTGCAACCTCACCCCTCTTTCCTCCTGTGGAATACCTCAGAATATCATCAGCCAGCAGGCCATGGCCTTTTCAACCCAAGGCTTCTAACAAACCACCCAAACCCCTTAACAGAGATCACAGGCCAAGTAGCTTTCTTGGTTCATATTCTAACATCTGAAACTTATCTCCAATGTAAGTTATAATATGACACGAATAGAATGTTCATGTATGAAGAGCATATCAGCACACAGTACAATGAAAACGTTTTCTTTTCTGAAACTTATCTCCAATGTAAGTTATATTTTGTCATGTAGACCTTTTGAAATTCTGACTTGGTTACAGGCCGGAATAGGTACAGGGGTGGTTTCTCACTTGTCAAAATGTCTATATTATTGCTACTACTTTATTAGGTTGATAATAATATTTTACAGTTAAGGATTAGATGTTTTATTTTAGGACCTTGTACGTAGTTAAGTCTATCTTATATAAACAATGGGAACAAAGGGGTTTCAAGATTTCAATTCGAAATATGTACTAATACAGCATAAAATATCTCATGTTCGTCTGCTTTGGGTCGAAGATTTAAGCTGAAACTAATAATTACCATTCCACCAAAGCTTGTCATAAGAAGACTTTTCCGTCCTTGTTTGTCCATCAAGGATGAAGCAACAGCTGTGCCTGCAACGAGATCAAACGTCGGTCACAAAAAGAATCATGTGTGTATATTGTGCAGTGATCATATTATTCAAAAAATCAATACTAACCAAAAACATTTGCTGCACCAACAAGAGCGCTGGCTGCAACATCAGAAGCGATTCCAGCACTCCGGAATACAGCAGTTGAATAATATACCACAGCATTGATTCCAGCCAACTGCTGGAACAAGAAAAGTGCTGCCCCAACACTGACAACTGCGTCCAGACATTTCAGAAATGTTACACCAACATATATTAAGAGCACAACTCAACCGTATGATATATCAACATAAAGTTGGTAAGTGATATTTAACCATGCAGATCATGTCAAAATTAATGTTTATATATAACTCCTTGACTGGGGAAGGCCTAAAATAATACTTAGAAAAAGTAAAAGCTCCCATAGAGTATCAAATCTGAAGCACTGGAAAGGTTGGAACAAGCAAATTGACTCCCCTAAATTGCAAGTTGGTAAAATTGTCACTGGAACAAAAATGGTGATTTATATTATACCCTCCATCATATGAATATTCTTCAGATAAGCAAAAAATATGATCATGGCCATCAAAGTGCAGGCATATATTAAAGCAGGTTAGCATTGCATGAATCCCACATAACTACTCAAGAGAAGAATTTCATACGCTGTCATCTTGACCCTAGTATTTCTGATGTCATGCAGTATCACAGATCATGCATTTGACATCCAACAAGATGCCTAGTGGCATCCATTATACTTAAGTTGTAGGATGACACTAATTGCAGAAGTATTTTGTATCACCCAAAAACCATGGAGCTCTTACATGAACCTACTTTTAATTCTGTCAACTTTTATAACTACCAACTATTGATAGAACACAATGGTATTGCACGATCCACATAGCCGGCCACACCTAGTAGATTAAGTCTTCTTATTTTTACAACTACTAACTGTATCCTTTCTATGCATGTTCTATTATCATTCCAACCAAACATGGGAATTTTAAATACCACAATATCCAAGATGCCAAGGAATGTAAGATAATAGTGTACCAAATGGCTCCATGATGTTTTAGGTGCATAGGGTACAAACCTAAGATAACAAGTCCTCATAAAATTTCAAGAATACCTTTCCAATATCGGCTAGAAAAGAGATCAAACCATCCTGCTTCTGGTTCAGAAGAACCTTGACTTCCAGCTGTTAAGTCACGCATAACAACAGGAACTCTTTCTTTTCCATATAGTGTCTCAATAGCCTTTTCAGATTCAGCGACTTTTCCTTGCTGTAAATTAATAAATGTAATTTGCTCGGAAATTTTGTTGGCAGAGCAAAATCTAAAAGAAACGATAGAATAAAATCCTGATTGGAAATAAATAAAAGATTACGACCATGAATGTACATATTATGCTGGAAAGGATTAAAATCTCACACCATACCGGTCCTTATATAAGAAGATATAGAATATATAGAATACCAACACATGACATAGCAATCCAATGTTGGATTTGTGAATTGAATACATAAAAAAGTGTTATTGATGGGTTTGTGATAGCATCATTTGAACAGTTATTTTTGCAATATACAATTTTCTCCTCATGTACCATATTGCCTTGATAACAACAGACCGTACAGTACAAGAGGAAAACCTGAAAAAGCCAACGAGGACTCTCTGGAGAAAATCCCATTCCTAGTGCCAACAGAATAGATGGAACAGCAGCAATGCCAAACATCGTCCTCCACCTGGCAGGATAAAATGTTTTTACGATGATGATGAATGAGGGTATAGAGAATGCAAGTAAAGAAACATTCATTGAAGGTTTATATTCATAATGGAAGACAGATTGCAAGTTTGTTACTTTCTCCAGTACAAGAGAAACAATATATGTGGATAGACAGAATAGCAAAATACCACAGAGGATTTCCAGCAAGAGGCAATCCAGCCACCAGTGCTGCAAGAATCCCAACACATATAAAAAGTTGATTAACAGATCCAAGTGTACCACGGATTTCGGTTGGTGAAATCTGCCATTAGAACATGTAACCACAGGGTCAATATAGAATATGTGAACACGACCACAATCTTATAAAAGGTCACTAATTTATAAAGGCACCACCTCAGATATGTATAGTGGTACAATAGCAGATGTAACACCAATTCCTATACCAGCAAGCAAGCGGCCGATGATCATTGTCTGAACACTCTGGGCCGTAGCACTATACATCATAGTTCAAAGAATTAATTTTTTGCAAGCATATAAATCATCAAATTTTGTACTAAAGGACAATTGACAGACCAAAGAAATGCTCCAATTGTTAGAGGGATTGCATCTAACTGAAAAGTCCTAGTTCTGCCAAATTTGTCAGCCAATGTTCCACCGGTAAAAGAACCAACAGTGGCACCAGCAAGTAGTGTGCTGACAATCCATCCTACTCATAGAATTTACACTCAAGAAAATCAAGAGAGAACAATAGATGGATCATATTCCAATAGAACTTGACTTTTGAGTGAAGAAAAAATAGATAAGGAAATAGATTTAGAGGCCAGCAATAAAAGAAAAATAATTTCAGCTCAACCCATAAAGCTGAGAAATGTTTTTGTTCAACAATGCAGTAATATCTATACAAACAGCATCTGTAATAGTATGTACATTTAACGGTGTGCTGAAATATAAGCATCAATTATTCAATTTCTTTCTTCTCCTTCCTCCTTTTTGTTTTTGTTTTGGTCATGCAATGAATTCAAATCCCTTTGTGCCTCATAAAAAGGTAAAGTCTTCTACCTTGTAAAGCAGTGTTTTCAGCGATTCCGAGATCCTTGGCTAAGTACTCAAGGGCACCATTTACCACCCTACACCAAAACGACCATCGTCAGAATTTTCCCAGATATAGGGTACTATTCCATGGAAATATGTAGTATAACAAGAACAACTCCACAAAAGACACCAATAAGTTCTGCAGGCAATAACTCAACACATCTAATAGCTGCTTGTCATTTATAATTGTGGCTTTGAGGATTATTGTAGAATCCGATACTACCTTTCTCATTCAGGTTGGTGAAATATATAAAGACTACAACCTTCAGAATCAGTTATAACAGACCCATAATATCCTCTAGGATCGGATGTTTAGGATTTTTAAATTTGAATCCTAGGATCCGATATTCCCTCCTAAGATATAGTCTATCTACATTTAATATATACAAATGTAAATTATTTCATAATTACCACACTCCCCCTCAAGTTGGATCATAGATATTCAACATGTCCAACTTGCGTACAAAACCTTCAAATGTATCTTGTGGTAACCCTTTTGCGAGTATGTCTGCTAGTTGCAGTCTTGTGGGGATATAGGAGAGACAAATGATGCCATCTTCAATTTTTTCCCTGATGAAATGATGATGAACATCAACATGTTTGGTTCTGTTATGCTGAACTGGATTCAATGCCATGCTCAGGGCTGCCTTGTTATCACAAAACAGTTTTAGGGGAGACTCAACATGGATATGAGTCTCATTAGTCACTCTCTTAAGCCACATACCTTCCATAACACCTTGAGATAGGGCCCTTAATTCTGATTCAGCACTACTTTTGGCTACAACTCTTTGTTTTTGACTTTGCCAAGTGACAAGATTTCCCCAAACAAATGTACAATGTCCTAAGGTTGATCTACTGTTTTCTTGATTACCTGCCCAATCTGCATCTGTATAGATCTTAATGGTTTTAAGATTTGTCTTCTTGAAGAAAAGACCTTGACCTGGTGTTCCTTTTAGATATCTCAAAATCTTGTAGGTTGCATCCATGTGTTTTTTTCTTGGTGAGTGCATATGTTGACTAGCAACACTCACTGCAAAGCCAATATCAGGGCGAGTGTGAGAGAGAGATACGAGTTTTCCTACCAATCTCTGGTATCTTCCTGTATCTGCTAGTACTTCATCCTTCTCTTGATTCTTGTCTTCTTTCCCTTTCTTCTTGCAGCTGATAGGAGTTTTTCTTGGTTTACATCCAAGCACACCGGTTTCTTTGAGTAAGTCAAGGACATACTTGAGTTGGGAGATGTGAATACCTTCTTTAGATCTAGCCACCTCCATTCCTAGGAAGTATTTTAGGTTTCCCAAATCCTTTACCTCGAATTCTTTGTTTAGTGCCATCTTGATTTGACCCATTCTTGAATGTTGTTTCCAGTAAGGATAATGTCATCTACATATACTATGAGAATAGTGATCATATCTCCATTCTTTACAGTGAACATAGTATGATTAGAGAGACTTTGTTTGTAGCCTTTTTCTTTTAGGACAATTGAGAATCTGTCAAACCACGCCCTTGGAGACTGTTTCAAGCCATATATTGATCAATTTAATCTACATACCTGATGATTTTTGCCCTTCTCAAAACCAGGTGGGAGACTTATAGACACTTCCTCTTTTAGTTCCCCATTTAAGAAAGCATGTTTGATGTCCAATTGTTGTAGTGGCCAGTCAAGATTTGCAGCAATAGAGATAAGTACTCTTACCGTGTTTAGTTTTGCAATAGGGGAAAAAGTCTCATTATAGTCAAGTCCATATGTTCGTGTGAACCCTTTTGCAACTAAGCGAGCCTTGTATTTATTCAAGGTTCCATCAACATTATATTTTGGGGTGAACACCCATTTGCATCCCACTGGCTTCTTTCCCTTGGGTAATTCTGTAATGTCCCAAGTATGATTCTTTTCAAGGGCTTGCATCTCATCCAATATAGCATTTCTCCACTCAGGAATTTCCAATGCATCATGTACACTGGTTGGGATCTTGACATTATCAAGGTTAGTAACAAAATGACAGTGGTTCTGAGAGAGTTTAGTTAGGTACACGAGCGTGTTTTCTTTCTCACAATAATGGGTAGACCTAACTCATTGTGTTTCTCAGAATTTTTCATTGGTACAAAGATTGACACTGCTTGAGGTATAGTGCCCTCTCCTATCCTTTTGTTCCTCCACAAGTAAACCTTGCCATATTGTTTATCATGATTCATGTTTCCCTCTGTAGTTTGTGATGGCATTGGGGATGGATCACTCCTTGTTTCCTTAGGATTAGTGGGACTCAAGAGAACTAGTGTAGGAGTAGGAGGAGGTATAGGCTCAGGTATGACATTCACAAGCTGAAATTCACTCCAACTCTCCCCTTGAATGAAGGACAGGGAATAAAAGGGTGTAGTTTCAGCAAAGGTGACATCACGGCTGGTAAAGAGATGTTTTGAACCAGGGTCATAACACTGGTAGCCTTTTTGGAGAGTGGAGTAGCCAAGAAAAACACACCAAATAGAGCAGGGGTTGAATTTGGAGGCTTATGATGGAGCTGGACAAAGACCGTACAACCAAAGACTCAAAGTGGAAGAGACTGATCAAGGTGAGAGACGATATGGGTTTCAAGTAGTTTATCTAGTGGAGAAGTAAAGGAGGGGACTCTGTTTGGCATACAATTTATAAGGTGAGTAGTAGTGAGAATAGCATCCCCCCAGAAATATTTGGGTACGCTGCAAGTGTACAGAAGGGTATGGGTAACCTCAAGAAGGTGTCTGTTTTTATGTTATGTGATGCCATTTTGTTGAGGGCTGTGAGGGCAGCTGCTCTTATAGATAATGCCATGGGATTTGAAGTAAAGGTGAAAAGGTTGATTGAAATACTTGGTGCCATTATCAGAGTGCAAGACTTGGATAGTGGAGTTAAACTGGGTTTGAACATAGTTAAAAAATTCAACAAAGACGGAGTAGACATCAGACTTTTCCTTTAACAAGTAAACCCAACACATTCGTGTGAGATCATCAATAAAGGTAACAAAATACTTTGAATGCGTACGATTATAAATTCGACATGGTCCCCATACATCACTATGGATGGTAGAAAAAGGACAGGTAGGTTTATAACTAGAGGGTGAGAAAGTGACACAATGGTGTTTAGCCAATTCACAAACATCACAATGAAGATTGGCCATTTTATTGAAAGTAAATTGCGGAAACAGTTTTTGTAAATAGGAAAAACCAAGATGACCCATCCTTTTATGCCACAAAACTAAATCATTGTCAACAGAGGAAACGAAAACAAAAATCTTTATTATCGATGACAAAGCACTTGCAATAGGAGTATCAAGATAATAGAGGCCACCACGTTCTTTAGCTCTACCAATCGTGAAGAGATCCTGGAATGTACAGTGTGTAGAAAAAAATGAGTAGAGCATTGTGCATGTTTAGTCAGTTTGCTAATGGATGGTAAGTTACATGCCAGGTTAGGGACATGTAAAACAGATTCAAGCTGCAAGTTGTTTGTAAGAGGTATGTGCCTGTGCCAGCTATAGTAGCAAATGAGTCAGTGGCAGTACGTATTTTGCTATTACTTGCCGAAGGACGGTAAGAACTAAACTTATTTGATAGTGAGGTCATATGATCTGATGCTCCAGTGTCTATAATCCAAGAAGAGGGCAGTGAGGAAGATAACAGGGCAACGGAAGATATACCTTGTTTGGCAATAGAGGCAACTGGTCCATGTTGACTTTGGAAATTTTTAAGCATGTCTAGCAACTGATTCATTTGATCTTTACTAATAAAAGGTGACTTTGGTTCAGATGTAGGTTCGGCATCAAGATAAGTTTGATGGGCTCGTGGTTTTTGTCGTTGAGGCTTCCAATTAGTGGGCTTCTCATGAAGCTCCCAGCACTTATCGTGTGTATGTCCAATCTTTTTACAGTGGTCACACGTAGGGCGGCCTTTGGCAGATGAGTCAGGAGTCAAATGTTTGCTTACCAGTCTAGATGCTTCATGGCTTTGAGACTTGGCTTTAAGAAGCATGGTGCGACGACGTCCACATTTGACGGCGAAAATCGAACAAGCGGGAGAGATCTTTCCCGTTGACATAAGCGTCTTGAACGGCATCCTAGATGTCTTTGGCAGTTGGGAGGTACATGAAGCTTCGCTTGATGGAAGGAATCATGGCGTTGACCAGCCATGAACACACAAGGGCATTGTTGGTCTCCTACTGAGCCATCACTGGAGATTGTGGATCTGAAGGAGGTTTCACTGCGCCGGTAAAGAAGGCAATTTTGCAACGGCCTCCAAAGACAAGCTTAACAGCTTGTGCCCAGTCATGGTAACTCTCAAGGTTGAGCTTTTCTGAGACAATTGAAGACGAATCGGAGCCAGGAATCAACCCAAGGGGACTCCCGGCGTTCACAACAACAGATGGTGAGGACCCATAATGAGAAGACTCTATTGTGGAGGAACCCAGAGGGAGAGACTCATGTTGAGAGGTGTCGGATCCTTCGCCACACTGCTCTGATACCATGCGGCTTTGAGGATTATTGTAGAATCCGATACTACTTTTCTCATTCAGGTTGGTGAAATATATAGAATCTGTTATAACAGACCCATAATATCCTCTAGGATTGGATGTTTAGGATTTTGAAATTTGAATCTAGGATCCGATATTCTCTCCTAATATCTAGTCTATCTACATTTAATATATACAAATATAAATTATTTCATAATTACCACAATAATACTTAGGCTTCAGGGTAACATGATCATATCTTAACTATACATCCAATGTCATGGTAGTTGGAGAGAGGATATTCATACCCGAGATGGTAACCAAACAAAATGGCTCCAAGACAAGCAACCCCAACATATGGTAAAACAGTTCCAGAAGATTTTCCCATAGGATTTGCAACAACATTCTCAATATCTCCATCTGCAACTCAATTTTACTTGCCGTTGTAAGGGTATGTAAATAAGTGAAATAGCAGTGGTCCTAGAAGCAGTGTTTATATATTTAAGTGACAAAAACTATTTTGACATATAACACAAGTATAGGCAATTACCAGCATCCCTGCTTTCATAATCAATGCATGTGATTTCACCAGCAGATTTATGAATAATATTAGTGAATTTACAATATATTTATTGTGAATATAATACTAAGATTGTCAGCAAGAGACAATAAATACTTGCAGTGAAATAATACTATAGATTGGTAGGAGAAATTATAGGGTAAATGCTGGAAAATAAATCTACTAACCTTACTAGAGCTCATTCAAATAAAGAACTAATAGACAAGAAGAACCTCCAACAATTAAAAAACTACTGAATTAATTTCCAGATGAGTTTAAATGCTACCAAACGAGATATAAATAGACACTAACATGTACCAGACTCCTAAAATGTCTGAACCACTAGCTAACAGACTCAGGAAATGAGAATAACAACCTGAAATATTTATTTAAAACATCTGAAATAAGATCCTAGATTCATAACTGACTCCACTACTTCTTAGCTTATGCAGCACGCACGACAAATGCTGTTAAACAACAAAAACGCCCAAAAACAATAAAATTCATACTCAGTCAACTAACAAAGATGTAAGTAATAAGAGGCTTATCATAGACCCTAATAATGATTTGCAAAGAGTTCATTACTCTTAAATGTTGAATTCTCAGACACTGTAATTTTCAACTTACAAGAGTCATTCATGCATCAACTGGACTGTCAGTAGCGTATGAACAGAACACCGCTACCTCAACAAGCATGATCTACATTATGCTAAAACATATCACAAAGCTAAGAGGCATTCAGATTAACCAAGAAATTTTCCAGACTTTTTTAATTAAACTTCTTCGCTGAATTACCTATCTGACTCGACAACCACAACAGTACAAACCAGAACTGCAGAAATTAAAAGATTGAATAAGCCGCTCTGCCATGCAGGTGATCGAACAAACTAAATATGGCCCTAAGAATACAACACGAACACCGCGACAAAACAATTCGAATCTAAGCAGACACATACTGGCTCCACTCTCGAAGTACTACCAATTCATTTAAGGCCAATATATTTGATTGAATTAACATGATGGCTGACTTAGACAATTGTAATTTACAAATTGCAGAAATCAAAGGTAATGTTTAGTAGTAAGTTAAACACAGCACAGAAAGCAGAAGCAGACAAACCAGAAGCCTTAACCCTGATGAATCTGGGTTTCGCCGATGAGCCAAAGATGCCTCGGATACCCCCTCTTGTCAGTTCTGCTTCCATGGTCACCGGACCAACCCCTAAACCGAAGCAATTCCTCCTATTCGTCATGCATACGGTTCTCGGCCTCAAAGTAGTTCTGCTGGTAAACACGCTTGGCTTTTGAACCCTCAAGGTGTTTCCCTTAATGACCAAAGAAGAAGCCTCCATACTATATGATTAAAAATTCCAATACTTCGAAAGTCAAACACCAAAATTACGACAATAAATAAAATAAAAAGCGGGGAGCAAAAAGGAAATTAAAACGAATGCAGTAAACAGAACAAACCATGACATGGATTTAGAACAATGCTATAATTGTCAGTCAGATGAGATGAATCAAAGAAGAAAAAATGAGAAGAATCGCCGTGTTAAAAAGGGAAAATAATTGAAGAGCAATAAAAGCAAAACGCAGAAATCAACGAGCGACCTTTTTTGTTTTTACCTCTAGACCTCACTGAATAGAGAATCCTACGGATTTTCCCGAGTAATGTTCTGACTTTGTGGATTGCTCTGTACGTATTTGGCAATTTCAGCGAGGCACAGTAAGAGAGAGAGAGAGTGTGTGATTGGAGCTTCGAAAGGACCGCTGATGAGTGAAACCAGCAATAACGACGAACTTCGCGAAGCATTCAACTTTTGTTGTTTTCACAAAGCTCTTTTCATTTGGGAATCACTCCGATCTTTTACAGGAAAGGAAAAACAAAAGTGGAGAGATCGGATTTTCAAGGAGAATTATGAAATGAAAGAATGAAATTACTATAAGTGAAATTCAGATTTGCAAATTAGATTTGGTTAGAGTATGATGATGTCCAAATTCCACGTGGGGGCGCACAAGAATTGTGTGTAATGCCGCGCGGCAAACATGCATAGAAAATAGCCCGGCGAATATACGGCGTGCTTATTAAACATAAGATAAAAGTTGATTTTTTTTTTGAGAGATTAAAAAAAAAAAGTTTACTTAATCATATCATATGTTGTGTATTCTTAGATTATATATTAATTTATTAATCAAATTAATTAGTTTAAAGAAAAAAATAAAAATATAAGTACTCTAAAATAATTTCATTAGCTTACTTAATTTCTTCAAAAAAAGCAACTTTATCTTACAATTAGGCCCCGAGGGAAAATATTTATTGTAAGAAAATTACATATAAATTTTAGATTTTATTTTAGAAAAATACCTTTAAAATATAAAAATCTCAAATCAATGATTTTTTCTTAAAATAAATTATAAATTGCTAATTAAGTGTAACGGGGAAGAAGAGGGTGATAACTCATTGGGGTCACCACACAAGAGTGCTAGATCTAAAAAGGGAAAACAAGGGTGCCATGATCTGAAGAGGGGAGAAGAAGACACGTGGGATCAGCAAAGCTTCAAAAAACATACCCGGAATGTCGTGAAGAGGTCATCGGTGAGTGAAAAGAGGATGTCGTGTCATCGCCGGCGAGTGAAGAGGTTGAAAGCATTAAGGAGAGTAGTGGAGGAAAATGTACAAATGGAATTAAAAAACTTGACTTTTTTTGTAAGTCATTTTTGGGATAACTTATTTTTAGGCAATAAGTGCTTATAAATCGTGATTTACGGTATATGAGGTAATTATGTGAGAGGAGTTTTATATTAACTTACGTAATAAGTGCTTATTCTTAAAAAATAAGATAATCCAAATATGCTTTTGAGTCGAGATAAAACCCCTATCACATATTTACCTCATATACCGTAAATCACGATTTAAAAATACTTATTGCTCAATAATAAAATATCCCAAACGAGCACTTGATAGAATTGACTTAATTGATTTCTATATGAAATCCAATTCTAGGGGTACCAAACATGTAATCAGCATGGAATTTAGTTTTAATTCTATTTTCATACCTCCAATTCTATTGTACCAAACATGGCAAAACTACTGGTGTTATAGGAAACAAAACTTATTTGGGATTTTCATATTTTGAATGTACTTTTTAAAGTTTTTCCAATAATTAAATATTGATAGATTTCAAAATTTCCAATTTATCAATCAAATTTGTATGGACAAAAGTGTAATTTTACTCCTTCATGCTACCATGTTTCATTTTGACATCTTAATTTTATATAGTGTTTTTTTATATTATTATTCCGGTATTGGATTTAGAGTTTGTAACTACCCCTCCTAACACAAATATTTCTTTTAGAATTTGAACTCAAAAACTTCAAAAGGATTTAGTAGGCCTTACACCGCTATACCAACTCTATGTTGGTTATATAGTGTTTTTTTAACTCTACCACCACTATTAATGCAAAATGTTAATATTAAAATTTTAGATATTGAGATACTAACATATTAAATGTAATTTTTAAAATGAAATGTTTGTTAAAAAATCATCATTTAAACTTTAAAATATTGGGATTGAAAGATCGAAAAAATATTTTTTAAAGGATCGAATTCAAATCTTACATATTAACTAGAGTACTTGCGAATTATATCTTTCAATTAGAAGTCATAATTTTTCTATGCTAGCCCATTTTAATTTTCCCAGTTAAACTCTATTTTGACGGTTAATGTTGGCACAGTATGCGACGCAACAAATCCCAATATTTCATATGCCTCACTAACATTTTTTTGTTGGAGTAAGCTCATTAACATATTTCTAAAGTGGTATGTCCACTAGTATAAAATTTCCTTTTTAGACTGTCATATTTAGACCGGTTATAACGGATAAGATCTAAAAAATTTAACCGGTGGCAATTTTGTAATTATATAAAACTTCTAAGATCGGTTCTCAAAAAACTGGTCTTAAAAAAATTATTTAGATCGGTTATAAATAAAACTGGTATAAAAATATCAAAATATTTAAAAAATTAAAAATTTTAAAATTTTAAAACTGGTTATTAATAATAACCATTCTTAAATATCAAACATTTAAGACCGGTTTTAATAAAAACCGGTCTTAAATATGAAAAATTTAAAAATTATTTTTTTCCCACCCTTTTAAGACTGGTTTTATATATACCCGGTCTAAAAAATCGACCTTAAATTTTTGAATCTACTCTTTGTCGCACATAAATTTCGCTTTCTAAATCTGAAACCCCTCTTCTTGGTGCGATTACTTTATGAGCTTAGTCATCTTCACTCGATCTCATTCTCATGTTTGTTGTTGTGGTGCTTTCACCCTTGCACTGAATGAGTTTGTCGCCTGCACAACCTCGCTTGCTATGATCTCCTTCGTCGTGACTTTTCTCTTTCCCCGTGACATCCATCCTTCATCTCAACCTACTTTGGCGGCCTCACTTCTTTGCTGCCATGAGCTGCTTGCTCCTTTACTTTAACTGAGAGATGCGTGAAGAAGATGCAACTGATGTTATGAGGTTTGAATAGATTTTCCTTTTAAACGCTTAATTAATTTGTAAACTAATTTTTGAGTATCTACTGTAAGGTGGCGATAGATAAAAGAGGAAGAAGAAGGTGCAGAGCGAAGCACCTCATTTAAAACAGTTCCATATCTGCTTTCTTTACTAGAGGAACAAGGGTCACTAAGAGAAGAGAGATCCTATTTGGATTTTTGTTTTTTTAGGGTTTTATTGTAGGTGTAAATGGTATACATACTGATATATATCGAGTTGAGTGTGTGGTCGATCTCTGGGGGATCCTATATGTGAAATTGCTCTGTTTGCTTTTTTTAATTTCATCTCTGGTTTTCTTCTTCCTTATAGTTGTGCCAAAATAGTTTCATAGTTTCAACTAAGAAACTGAATATGAATACAAAGTTAAACTTATGGGTATGCCTGAATTTTGTTATAAGAACTGTTCATTTTCTTTTTACGTTGTTTGATGTTCTTAGTGAACAATATAGGAATTCAGGTTTTTAGAAATTTTAGCAGTGGGATTCACTGGGAAGGTGTTTTTGTGAAATCTGATGGTGGTAATTTGCTTGGAAGTATCCGCAATTGATTTTTCACTGTAATCCCTTCTATTTATCTATACGTTTGACTACAAAAAAAAGGTCCTATTTATTTTTTTTAAAAAAATATATCACTTTTAAGACTGATTATTTTAATAACTAGTTTTAAAAGTCTTGAAAAAAAAATTTTTTAGACTGGTTTTTAAACAACCGGTCTAAAAAGTTTGGACTTTTTAGACCTGGTCTTCGAGCAACTGGTCTAAAAAAGTGATTTTTAAGATTGGTTTTGTTAACCTGTCTAAAAAATAGCAGACTTTTAAGACCGGATGTATTAAGACCGGATCCAAAACTGGTCTAAAATGTCATTTTTAACCGGTCTTAAAAGTGATTTTTCCACTAGTAGTCACATGATTAAGAAATGGTTAAAGGGTATTTTTGTCTTGAAAGTTTTCACCAAAGGGCAATTTTATCCTGAAAATGTTAAAAATGGAGCAAATTTGCCCTACTGTTATTTCAGTTAATTTTGACTGTTAGTTGTTCAAATATACTGAGCTGGCAGTCTATATATCATCTACAACATTTTTGTTAAAGTACAAATTTGCTTCGGAAGAATCTAACTTTGAAAAAAGATGAAGCAGATGACATTGGACTTCCGACACAAATTTACACCTTAATAAAAATGACGTAGACAACATGTGGACTGCTAGCTTAGCATATTTGATCAATTAATGATCAAAATTAATAACTGGGACAACAACAAGGGCAAAATTGCCCCCCTAAAAACTTCCGAAGCAAATTAAAATTTAAATTGCCTCTTAATCCTTAAGAAATTGCATCGTGATCTCATTTGGGGAAATGAGGAGGGAAGGTGAGATCTCATCCATGTGGTAAGTTGGGTACAAGGTATTTAGAGTGGAGGGGAGAGAAAATTTTTATGAGTTGGATTTAAAAAAAATTGTAAAAGTGGGGTTAAATTTAGAGCCAGTAATGAGTGGGAAATGAGCCGGTAATAAAGTGGGGTTAAATTGTACAAGGGAAATGAGTTGGATATTAAAAAATCTTAACTTTAATTAATTTTTCTTATTTTTTTTATCTTACATTTTTTCTTCATTAAAATTCCACAACCCCAATTTTACAATATTTTAATGCAACTCATAAAAATTTCTCTCCCTTCTCCTCCCTGCAAATCCCTCATACTAGACAGCTCTTAAGGTGGGAAAAACTCAATATCTAAGGAGATTTTGTTTCTGGGGGGGTGTTATGGATTAAAGGAGCTTGAAACTATGAATGATGTTTTGTTATGCAAAGTTTTTTTTTGGAGGTGGAGTTTGAAGGTACATGGTTGAATTGGAATTTAATATCCTACCTCACTCATATTCTAGAATTGCATGCCGCGATTGACCTTTTCCCCTCCTTCTCCCCCTTCTGTCAACGGTCTTCTCTGGTCCTTCTCTCTCACTCTGTAACTGGATGCTCTGGTCGAAAATGAGAGAGTGTGAGGGAGGGAACACGATTTAGCAGAGAAAAGGGAAGGGTTGCGAAGAAAAAGACTATTATTCCCTTCAATAACTTTTTGTTTTTAGTTTGGTCCTTTTTTTAATATATTGAAAAACTAAATAATTTCTAGAAAATTTTCCTTGTTGCATTATAAAAGATTTCTTCCTTAATTACATTCTCTAAGCCATAAAGCAATTTTCCTAAAATTTTAAGGCCAAATAATAACCTCTAAATATTTTTCTTGAATTACTGAGACCCTATCTTGTGAGTAACATGACTTAGAAATTTGATTTCTGTAAATCAAAACTCACATTTGTTTAGCTTAGCAGGCTATTACTAAAGATTTATTAGGTGTAATTGAAGCTAGGAATGTTATCTAAAAATTAAAAAGCCTCAAAAATAAATTATTTGGTAAGAATTTAATGCACCTACCAAGCTTAATATGTTTGTTACAGAACACATTAATTGGATGTATACATTGAAAACTATAAAGTTTTAAAGTTGAGGTATGAAAACTAGAAAAGACTCCTATTTTACCAAATGAACAGTGAACATTCACAATAGAATTAGGGAAATTGACAGCTAAGTCCCAAGGTACAGAAAAAAATATCAAAAAAGTCCATTTGAAAAGTTAATGGTCAGAAAAGTCCCTAGGACTTTTCTGACATGAATTCCCAAAGTTAATTTACAAAAATAACCCCCACTGAAATAACTAAAGACAACGCATAGGGGGGAGGGAAGCACATTTTTGTGATTAAGCTATTAAGGAGAAAGAGAAAAATACACGGATGAAGGGCGCAGGAGGTGCAACCTTGAAGGGATACAACGTGTTGTTAATGGGGTTGGGAATGTCTTCTTCTTCATCGTCCATATATGCGTAGCAAGGTATAGAAGTGAACTGGAAATTTTTTTTCTGTGTGAAAGTTGGTTAGATTAAGAATAAGGGGTTGGGCAAAGGTTGGATCTTGGGCTGAAAAATGGAGTAAGTAGTAGGTGGTAGACAAGAAATGCTAAGAATTTGGTACACATATGATCTTGATAATTGAAGTTGGGGTTTCACCTTGGGTAGGTTGTGTTTATGCTAGAGTGCTCTGTTTTTGTGGCATGGTAACAGAGGAGTTGCTATGTTTAAAAAAGTGAGAATGGTGAATGCAATGGGTATTCTTTGCTGTGAAAATGCTGAAATGAACACCAAAAAGTGTTGTAAATTTGTGCATATGTAGTTGTTAATATGGCAGTTGTAGTTGTTAATACTAAACATATGCTCTATTTTGAGGCAATGTAATATGGGGAATGCTCTATTTTTGGGGAAGCAAATAGAGGTTTGGCCTTGTTTGAAGTGGGTCTGATTGAATGTTAGTGTGTGTTATGTTATTAGAAAATGCACATGTCTAGGAAAAAAACGTGTTGTTAACGTGTGCATATGAAGTTGTAAATATTATTGTGAAAGTTGTTAATACGAGGTTTATGTTGCAGATTCTCATGAAAGATGGAAAGTTGTTCGGGGAAGGATCTATTTTGTTTCTTTCATGTGGGGGAAGTTTTAAATGGTGAAGAAGATGAAATGCAATATGTTGGTGGTTTAGTAAGAACAAGATATGTAAAGGAAGGCATAACATATGAGGAGTTACAAATAATCATATTATCCATAACGGGAAAAGAAAGGAATAAAATCCAAATGAAGTTCAAAGTTACCCTTGATACATTAATATTTGTGGATCTTGTAGATGATTAAGGGTTGGATCATTTAATAAAATTTAATGAACAATATGGTCATGTGTATATTGAAGAGGATGGTGATAATGATAGTATAGAACCAACAATGAATGGTCAAATGGAAGAGTAAGAAGTGTAAGTTTAGTTGTCCTAAGAAAAGTAATTTTTTCCAACGTTAGTATGTGCAAGAGCACTCAAACTTGTAATTTCTTACAGGATTGATCATTTGTTTGGAGGTGAAGGACGAATGTGTACGTCCCCATATGGTTTGTTAAATGAAAGTCAAGTGATCCCATCGTTGACATGTGCTACGCAAATGGTGCCAACACCCATACCATAATGAATCATGGAAAATGGAAGGATTTGATTATTGGAGCAGAATAGATTTTTCCGAATACTGTGAGCCTTCGTTAAACGTTATACAAATATAGCATTGCACACAAGTTTTCATACCAATTTGTCAAGAACAATCAACACAAGATAATTGTGAAGTGCAAGGTTGATGGTTGTCTTTGGTACATGGGTACATATTCATCAGGAGAACATCAAGATATAGAGTTTATAACCATTAGCACACTTAAAAGTGAACACATTCACCAAGCACAAGATAGCCTAATAGTTTAGCATCCACACAGGTCGAGCTTGACATTATCAATCATAATGGATGGTTTGAGGTGCAATATTGACAAGACTGCAAATGTAATTTGATCAGACATGTACAGAGAGTATGGGGTGCGGTTGAACTACCGTCAAGTATATAGGGCAAAAGAAAGAGCGTTAAGGGAATTATGTGGTCGAGTAGAAGACTCTTACATGGTAATTCCTTGGATATATGACAGACTAATCGAAAGTGATCCAGACATAGTTGAAAAATGGGAAGGCTCATCTAGCAATAGATTTCAGAGGGTATTTATTGCTTATGGTTGTTTTGTTAAAGGGTTTTTAGGGGGTTGTCGACTCATACTTTATGTAGATGGTTGTCATCTAAGTGGCCTTTATAAAGGAACAATGTTATCAGCTTGTGCATATGATGCAGACAACCAGATGTATCCCCTAGCATATGCAATTGTTAGCGGTGAGACATATGATGAATGGTCTTGGTTTCTATCTAACGTGAAAGACATAACAGGCTTAATGTTGATAACAATTGTCTCAGATCGCAATAATGCGATTATTGGTGATGTAAAAGAAATATTTGGTAGTGAGAGACATGGTTTTTGCTACCGCCATTTGAAGGAAAATTATAGCATTGAGTTCCTTGAATCAATAGAGGTTGGAATCGAACATCGGGGAATAGCAAGGAGAATGCACTCCTTGATGCAATTGTATATGCAAGGTTGGATGAAGACTTTACTAGTGCAATGGGTAAATTAAGATTGTTTAATCCATAATTGGCAGATTGGGCGAAGAACCATGGGGATGTTGATAAATGGGCTCTAAGCAAGCTTTCTTTCAAAAGGTGAGATAACATAACCAGTAATCTTACAGAGTCATTTAATACATGGATGTTGACAGAAAGGAAGCATACCGTGTCAATTTTAATTCATGAACATAGAGAGAAATTGGCATGAAAATTGCTTGCAAGCAAGATGGCAATGGACAGTTGGAAAAACGGAGTGGGACCCGATATTGAAGGAAAATTGCTGCAACAAGTTAAACATGCTGAAAATATGGAAGCAATATATTATGGAGACAATCAGTTCTCGATTCGAAGTAGATGTAGAGATGCCATCATTTATGTGAATGTAGATCTTGGTGAAAGAAAATGCACATGTCTAGCATGGAAAATAAGTGGAGTACCTTGCACCCATGCATGTGCAGTTATTAAGGTATTTAGTGGTAATGTGTACACATTTGTAGATGACTGGTTCAAACTAGTAGTACAGGGAAAAATATATGAAAGTTCCATGAGGCCAGTCGCAACTCATGATTGTCCACGGGTTGAGTCTCCGACGGTGAGCCATATGCTGACACAGACATTCTTAGACTCTCCAATAACTTTAAGGCCGCTAGGGAGACTGAAAAGAAAAAGAACGGAATCTCAGTTTCAAAACAAGAAGATGTATCATTGTGGGAGATGCAATGAGGCTGGGCACATAGCCAAAACTTGTAAAAATCCAAATCCAACCTGAAAACAAGGAGTACATGAATGTATATGCTTTTGATAGTAACTTTTTTGCTATGTATATATAGACCATGAACTAGTCGCGTTTGCTGACCCCTTTTGCTTGTTGAATACGTCCCCAATTTGATGTATCTATGTAAATAGCATATCATATTAAGTGGAATGAGTAAGTTAAAAAAGGTACTTACTCATAGTGCTTAATATTGTATTGTCTTAGTTTATATGGAAATGATAAGCTATTCAGTTGTGACAGTACAGGTATTATGTTGCAACAAATGGGTACAAGATGTTTAAATTTATGCTAAGTTGTTGTGACAGGGGGCACATGAAATTGTACAACTATCAGAGGGTTGGCCAATAACCTTGTGAAAACAACATATTTTTGTTGTGAAAACATACATAATGGGTTGTGAACAAGGCCTCATGATGTTGCAAGTGTGGACTGAGGATTTTTATGCACATTAAGGCATTACTAGGTTTAACTAATGGTAAGGCTCTGTGAGACTGTCAAAATTTAAACATAACTGAAGGAGTTGTTAATATGCCTGATAATGTTGTAAATACAACATACCATGTTGTAAGAAATTACTGAAGTGCCAGAAATGTGGTGTGTATGTTATAGCTTCTTGCACAAGCTATTGCCCTGGTGCTACAACTGAAAATAGTTGTAAACATAACTTAAAGACTTGTAAAAATAACTTTTTGTGTTGTAAAAGTAGTTGTATAAGTTGTAAACATTGCACAAGCCTCTGCTGTTTTTTTTTTTCACATTGTAAACGTAACTTAATGAGTTGTTAATATTCCTGATAATGTTGTAAATACAGCATAACATGTTGTAAACAATGATAGAAGTGCCAGAAATGTGGTGTGTATGTTGTAGCTTCTTACGCAAGCTATTGCCTTGGTGCTACAGCTAAAAATAGTTGTAAACATAATTTAAAGACTTATAAAACTAACTATACATGTTGTAAACGTAACTGAATATGTTGTAAACGCTATTTGAGATTTTGAGAGTTACACACATCAGATGAACATAGTTGTAAACATAACTTTAAAACTTGTAAAAGTAACTTTCTATGTTGTAAAAGTAGTTGAATAAGTTGTAAACATTATACAAGCATGTATTTTTTTACACGTTGTAAACGTAACAAAAATAAGTTGTAAAATTAACTGTATAAGTTGACAAATTAGCTCAAGAAGTTGTAAAATCAAGGTTCGTGTTGGTCAACGTTCATAATTAAACAATTGTTGAAATGACATCAACTGTTGTGAAAACATGCATATCCACTTGTAAAAAAAAGGCGGTTTGGTTACCTTGTTGTCTAAATACATTAGCCCCTTCACCTATGAAACAACTTGATTAAACGACTAAAAAACATGTTGCACAAGCACACATAAAGTGTTGTCAATGTCCACAATTGGCAATCTTGCAAGTAAATCATTCCATATATACATGTTGTCAAACTAACTGATTATGTTGCCAAAATAACTCATGATGTTGTAAACTAACTATACAGTAGTGCCTTTTGTTGTAAGAAGGCCTTCCTATAAAATATCAACACAAGTACACTACAATTAGACATATCCAGAAAAGAATATGTCAAATGCTACATGTCTTTCTTCCTCTTCATTTATCGACTTCCAGTGAGAAAGGACAACACCTTTTGAGCTTTTATGTTATGCTCATGTGTCACTAGCCACCATAAACAATCCACCTTTATCTATCGAATATGATAATCAACAAACTTAGGCATGGTGTACACCTCTTTGTCATATGTAGAGCCATCACAGTTATGTAACCATGACAGAACATGAATACCACATGAATCGCTGTAAAACAAATTGCCACATACTCAGTTCCAATGTTATAACAACGGAATGGTTAAAAAAAATAAAGTTCAGAGCATAGGAGGAAAAAAAGAAGTACTAACGTATCAGCCTGGACATGCACTTTTGGCTAATTAACTTCCTTTTCTATTTCTTGTCCTTTGTCATATACTTCGGGTTTAACTCGATGAAGTATGTTAACAATGCAATCTCTCTGGAAGTTTTACAAAAATTGTGTCATGTCACAAAACAACTATGACGACTGAACAAAAACCATTTTAGAAAGAAACACTTACACACTACAGTACTAGCCGTTCTTTGGCTCGAAAATCTTCTTTTTGCTTTTTGCTCAATCTCTTGGGTTTTTTTGGATCGTCAGCCGCTGAATGTGTATCTTCTTCTACCTTTTGTGCCCTTGCATATGTTAATTGGTTAACTAATGAGTCCAACACATAGAAGCGCATTGTCTTCGTCTCCAAAACTTAACAGAACCAATGATCCAGGCGTAGTGTAGGAGCAAAAATCAAACGCAATCGCCAATGTTGTATTCAATATGTTCAGGCATGATCTCTGCTGCATGCGATTCCAATGACCAGTTCTTTGGATCTGCTGCCATTTTTTGCATTATTTTTGCAGAAAATATGTGTCTAGTCACCCGGTTGCTTTTGTGTACTTGATCCCCTACCAACGTCCTCATAACTATGGACATAAACTATGCACCATTACAAAAAGGGTAAGTAATTCACAGAATTCAATTAACATAGTATGAATTTATTGTACAAATAACGTACCCTGTTACTAATCCAAACCCTTGGATGAAGACAATATAGTTCACCGCGTGTCAAGAAATAATCATACATATCCAAAAACTCCCTAATAGAGAAACAAGCGCACAAAGTCAGTTTTTGTGATTCAACTCAATTGAGATTGAAGAAGTGTAATTACTTACTCCTGCTCATCCTCTTTTGAATTAGATTATGTGGTGCACATTTGATATAAACCTTCTTTATCGTTGTCATCTTTTCTTCTCTTCTTGCCCATTGTTGTCACCCAGGGAGAGGCAATAGCAGGTTTCTTAACCCTTATAGATTTCGGGTCTGTTTGGCAAAGCGGTGCCCATGGGTTACCGTGCATTTGCCAGAAAAAAAAGCCCATTAGATGTTTTGGATCCGTTTGGCAAAGCTTTAGAAACCACTGCACTTCTTCCTCTACCGCAGCTTTTTTCTGAAGCCCCACTGCGCAGCTTCTTTCCCTACCGCATAGCTTTTTTCTGTTCTCCCTTTACATGTGGGTTGGGGAAATATACATGTGATGGCAAGATGCCCCACTAGATCTGACATATCAGCCAGATGGTAAGACAGCATGCGTATATAGTCAAATATTATAATACACCATAATCAAGAAACTCGCATAAAATATTATGGTACATAAGGAAAATTTTAAAAATTATGCTCGAAATTTTAGAAAAAACCCTTGGAGGACAGGGATGTAGAGAATAATTACTGGGACAATACTTGAAGTTTAATTGACGTATAAATGGAAAATTTACCTCAAAAAAGAATTTAATTGATTATTGAATTTTGGCTAAATAAGTGATAATCAGCAAAGTAAAAATAATAAGAGGCCTCACACAATTATGCAAAAATAAGGAAACATTATTTTACGTTTAATATGAATTTCTAAAAATATTGTTTTGCCCAGAAATGAAGAGTTTATTTTAAATAATATTTCAGTGAATTTTAAACAAGAATAAGGCTTTTTCTTAGAAATTATGGAAAAAATACTTAGGGACTAAATTGATCTTGAGAAAAATTTGGGGAACACTCCCAGGTTATGAAAGGAATCATATGTATGTAGTATTCAATAGCATCTATGTCCTTTTCAGTCATTTTGCATCTAAACGGGTTTTTCAAACTCTAATCCAAACAAGTTCAAGGTTAGAAAAAAAAGTCACTTTTGCCACCGCTAATCCAAACACAAATCACATTTACATTTTCACTTTTAATCCTACCTTACTTTTCCAAAAGTCAGATGGAAAAAAAAGTCACTTCTCCATCGCTAATCCAAACGGGTACTTCCTCAATTGTGCCTTTTGCTTTCCGTTCGATTCCACTTCCTCTTTATCTCCCATAGCATCTATACCTCCTAGTTCTTCCTCTGACCCTTCTACTTCATTTATAGACCGCACTTCATCATCTTCTCCTTTTCTTGTGTCACCCCCTCATCTTCACTTGGTAATACAGGTTCTTCATCTTCACTTTCTGACAAAGATTTTACGTCTTCCACCTTCTCATCCCCTTCATCGATGTTTCCCTTGCCTAACAGCCTTGCCTGAAGGGAAACGAGTTCCTCTTGTACCATTGACATGACCCTTGACATAATTCGATCATATGTTCTCTTGATTTCCTGCAAATTAGACATGACAAAAAATTAATTCAATACTTTGGACTGAATATGCGGCTGACATCAAATTTCACATTTTACCGGGTGTGTTAGCATAGTTTGTTGATGCAATTCAGAAGAGGGAGATCCAACTACATTACTCCCAGAATGTAGCAACCCTTGGTTGCTTTCCTTCTCTATTTACACTCTACTCTTGACATTGTTGTAATTCCAATATGCAATCATAATGTCACTTGTAGAGGCGTGTAGTTGGCCCAGGGGAAAATGTTGCAAGTAAAATACTGTATAAAAATTAAATAACAACTTACCAATAGCAGATTTCAACATACAATGCAGCAATTTACAACTAATTAAACAAAGCCAACAAAGGTTATATAGATAAAACTTGTACTTACTATTAGAAAATATATACATTCGCCTACATTGATTCTACCTGCATCTTTCCCTTTCATGAATTTTTTCTTGTATTGGGCAAGTGAATTTGATAGTTCATTCAACACAAAACTCAACCAATCGTACTCCCTAAGAGCTCTTTTTGTTGCCGCCATCTCCTTCAACACTCTATCACTCACTTTAATTCCCGTCCAGGACACAAGAGAGTTCCCAACGTATACATAACAAAGAGAAATTCAAATTCGGGATCCTCCTCTCTCTCAATTAGCCATTTTCCGATAATCTTGTATGGCATTATCCTGTATAACGTCTTCAATTGTTCAAAACCTTCTTCTTCATTATTGACTTTTTCCTCGATGTCCCCCCTCACACGGTAAGCCCATCAATTGTTGTACATCTTCCCAGAGGATGTTCAGTGACCTCTATCGAATCGAAACATTGTTAGTTGGAGGGTCAAATGTAGACATAAACTGACCACATAAATCTCGGGGGATTTGTGAGCAGCATATGTTAACTAACTTGTCAAATCCAACTTTCTTTAGTCGAGCCATCTTATCTTCTCTATTCTTCACACTTTTTCACACTTTCATAAACTGATTAGGAGCACAACAAGTCAAGAATGGAACCACATATTTTGTCCCTTTTGCCTCACTCCTTAAATTCTTCGCTTTCACCCTATATGCCTCCTTCTCCTAATCTTCAATGCATCCCAAGCTTCTTTCATTGACTGTGTCTCCACTTTTAAACGCTTGCACTCCTCCTTCTTGTTCTTCTTGTTCTTAAAATAATCTTGTGTGAACAATATATACCCTGACACTTTTGTCACCCTCTCTCCCTCTCCATCTTTCCTTTCTTTGTTCTTCGGCATTTTCTACTTAACCTTAATCGTACTTACTACTTTAATCACCCACCACCAAAAACATAAGACATTAACCAATCATTTGCTTATAACGAACGAGTAATTTATGAAGTTAATTGCATTTCCATATCAGCAATACAGAGAACAGAGTCATCTACACAATACATATATCAATCACTAATTCATATATATCAACAATGAAGCACAATGGCTTACATCACATGCTTCAAAACAAAGGCCATGAAGAAAACTTTCTTCTGGAACTCATCACACACAACATACATTATTCCATATCAACAATTGCTAACTATTCTATACTGACAAGTACCAATTTGTACATTGGTCTATGTTGTACCTAACACCAAATTAACTTCCTATACTAACCATTCTTTTATTGGAATCACTAAAAAATAATAATAAGCAACACAAACAGCGGCATTAATAGAACATCGATTATCAACATTAACATACTTCTAAAATGCAGCAATTCTAGAGGAGCACATTATTAGCCTCATACCCATTGATTCTGACCTGAAACCCAATGCTAGAGGAGCACATTATCATCAAACCATATTATAAAAGATTCCCTGGCCTTCAACGTTACTCATAGACTTACATCTATACCCCCTAAAACAACAACACTGATTTAGCCATTATAGAGCAGTGACACACAGACAAAGCAAAAATTGGAACACGAAAACCACCTTCCTTAACCAATGTATTTCCCCAAGTAAATTCCAAGAATCAATGATTTGCCCCAATCCCAAACTAGTGGCAACCCAAGAGATTAAAGGTGCCATTTCACAAAAAAAATAAAAAAACCACATTCAAGGCGTGCGGACGACTAACTATACGCTTCAGAAGAGCAATGGACGGATGATGGGTGTTGGGAGGAGTGACACAACTTACGGATTGGGAGGGACGTCGGATTCTTTGCCGTGGGAAGACTGACCGACGCTGGCACTGTTGAGGAATAATGGATGCTTGGCCGGCAGACTATGATGGACGCTTAGGGATTTGAGGAGCCATCGATGGCGAGTCGAATAGCAGCGACGTGAGACGTAGAAGCAGTGCACCATGGACTGAGAAGCAGAGCGTGCGAATGTCAAGCTTTCAAACCCTAGATCCATTTTTTGTTTCGAAATTGGACGCTCGAAAGTTTAAATTCCATGGAGGTTATTTTTGTAATTGCACATTAAGAATTCTTGTCAGAAAAGTCCCTAAGGACTTTTGTGACCATTGAATTTTCAAAGGGACTTTTTTGATATTTTTTCTGTACCTTGTAATCTAACTGTCATTTTCCCATAGAATTATGAAATTATGTCCATGATTTGATGCTAAATATTATTTTTCATTTGTAGAGGATTGAAAGAGCTTTAAGTAGATATTTGAACCATTTCATTTGGAGTTTCCTTGATTAAGTTATGATTTTTCAAAGTTCATTGAAAAATTAAGGCTAGAATTTGATTTAAGTTGGGATTCTAAGAATAGTTAGCTAAGTTATAAATTGTGAATGATATAAGTATTAATATGCCCTTACTTATACATATATGATAGGATTTGATATATGCCCATGCCTACCAAGGAATAATCAAGGAAATAAGAAGGTAAAAGGTAAATCAAAAGAAAGCGCAAGAGGTAGTAACTCTTTTCCTTTCATATGATTGTATTTGTCCGTTTGTATTATTATGCTGATTCTGTAAAAGACCATGTAACTTGCCTTGCATGAGATTATTTGCCTTGACAATTGATGTCGCTCTTATTGCTAAAGCAATCAATTAAACTAGGCCCCAATTGATTATGTGGTTTAAGATCAACCTAGGTCATTTTTCTAAGGAGCAAGCTGTGAGTTTTCTTTAGGATTGATTTTTTAAATGATGAAAGATGTAATGGAATATACCTAACCTAGAATGCAAGACACTATTACCTATCTAAATGCAATATTAAACTAACTAAATGCAAGATGAGAATGACTCTAAAACCGACATGAGAATGGAATTAATCTAGATGAATTTGAATGCAATTTTTGGTGTTTTTTTTATGAAAAAGGAATTAAAATCCTAAGAAAAAGAGATTAATGAAAAACAAGACAAACAACAAAGATTTAGTTCAGTTATGATAATAAAGGGGACAATTTAGAATTCACATGGAGTTAGCTTTCTTAGCCCATATCAATTTATTAGATTAAAGGGAGATTGATGATAGATTGAAATTAATACAATTAATCAACTAATTAAAACTGGAAAACTCTTTAAGATCAATAACACCTAATCAACTAGAAAACTCATATTGGAATAAGCGCTAGTTTAATTAAACCCATTAAAAGTAATCAAAACAGTTTTAAGATAATTTTGGGAATCATGTTCACAATTGCCTAATTAAACAACTAGACAATTAAACAACCAAATTAAGCAATCAAGAGGTTAAACCCAAATTGACAATTAAAATAATAATGAAAACTCAATTAATAATCTAATTGACAATGAAAGTGTTTGCAAACAAAAATCCCAACAATCATTGAAACACAAATCAAATTCAAAATATCAATTTAATCCAAATTAAAGATGTCTACTATCTAAAACTAGATTGTTCTCAATAAAACAACTCAAAATTATCTAAAACTAAACAATATCAAATCTTGAAACTGTATCATAAGTATCTAAATTGTATTTTTCTATTCACAAGAAGATACAATATATATATATATATAAAATAAATGAGGAGCCTAGGTATTAATTGCTCCTAAATGAGGGGATCGTAACGGTCAATCAATCTTGCTAATTATGCTAATTGATCTAATAATAATGATTAATGATAGAATATTTTCTTAACACTCCCCCTCAAGTTGGAGCATATATGTTAATCATGCCTAACTTGTTAAAAGATACTTAACCCGTATCCTAGTCAACGCTTTTTGTCAGAAGGTCTGCTGTTGGTCGTCCAATCGCACATGTCTTGTAGATACAACATTTTCTTTGATCTTGTCCCGAATGAAGTGACAGTCGATCTCAATGTGCTTTGTCTGCTCATGGAACACATAATTCGATGCTATATGAAGCGTTGCCTTATTGTCACACCAAAGCTTCGCAAGTAGTGTTGTGACAATGCCAATTTCCTTCATGAGCTGAAGTACCCATACATCTTCTTGTACGGATTGTGACATAGCTCTGTATTCTGCCTCTGCGCTTGATTTAGATGCAACCCCTTGTTTCTTACTCCTCCAAGATATCAGGTTGCCACCACAAACACACAGTAACCTGTAGTGGATTGTCTCATGGCCTTGGATCCTGCATGATCCGTATCATAGAAACACTCAACTTTAGTGTGTCCAAATCCGAATAGAGAATGCCCCGACCTGGGTAGCCTTTCAGATAGTACAAGATATGTTCTAAGGCTTCCCACTTTGCCACTATCAGAGATGCCATGAATTAACTAAGTACACTAATTGAGAAGGTTATATCCGGATGAGTCACTGTCAGATAATTCAGCTTTCTAACCAATCTTCTATACCTCTCAGGATATGCAAATGGCTTCAGTTTCTCTGGTTCAATCTTCTTTTTCAAGTCATCAGGAAGTTTATCAAACACATAATCATTCAAGTCTAGGTATGGATTTGGAATCATGGGAAGGATACTTGGTGCAGCTCCAAGCTTCCTAGTTTCCTTCAGGAGGTCGAGAACATACTTCCTCTGAGTCAACAGAATGCCTTTCTTGTTTCTCATAACTTCAATACCCAGAAAATACTTTAATGAACTTAAGTCTTTCGTCTGGAAGTGGAGGTTGAGAAAGACTTTAAGCTCAAAAATTCCAGAAGTGTTACTCCCTGTAATCACAATGTCGTCAACATATACAACCAGAAGAATCATACCTGCATCGATCTTCTGATAGAACACAGAATGATCACTCTTTGGCTCAATCCGAACTTCTGAACAACGTTACAAAATCTATCAAACCAAGCACGTGGACTCTGTTTCAGACAGTACAATGAATTTATGAGATAACACACTTTCCCACACTCCCCTTGAGTAACAAAACTAGGAGGTTGCTCCATATAAACTTCCTGAAGAAGGTCACCATTCAAAAAGACATTCTTAACATCTAACTGATGAAATCCCAATGATAGGTGGCAGTTAGAGAGACAAGAAGACGGAAGGAAGTGAGCTTAGCAACCGGGGAGTAAGTCTTAGAGTAATCAATGCCATAAGTTTGAGCATACCCTTTAGCAACAAACCGAGCTTTTAGCCATTCCAAGGAACCATCAACCTTAGTCTTAACCACAAACACCCATTTACACCCAATGGCCTTCTTCCCAGAAGGCACATCAAAGCCATTGACGGGGGTAATCATGCACAAAACAATGGAGATACATCTCGAGATATTTGTTGAGTGCTTTGGATTGACCGTCGGATTGAGGATGGTAAGTAGTGCTAAAACACAGCTTTGTGCCCTGTAACTTCATTAAGTGACGCCATAAAGCACTAGTGAAAGTTTTTTCTTTGTCTGACACGATGGTATGAGGCATGCCATGAAGCTTCACCACTTATTACATGAAAGCTTCTATGACCGTTTGACTAGAGAAGTAGGACGGTAAGGGAATGAAATGCTTATACTTGGATAATCGGTCAATTACCACCATGATAACTGAGTAACTACGAACCACAGGTAGACCGATGATGAAGTCCATCATTATGTCATCCCAAATACGGTCTGGAATGGGTAGTGGCTGTAGTAATCCTGCTGGGTGTAAGTGTGAGAGCTTAGCTTGTTGGCATATAACACTAGCTCTAACAAATATGCGTATATCCTGCCGTATTCAGGTCCAAAAAAAAAGATGTGCAATCCGATGAAAAGTTCGCAAGAATCTAGCATGTCCTCCTATCGGTGTTGAGTGAAACTCTGTTAGAACCTGGTTGATCTATTCTGAGTCATCTTGCGGGATGACCAATCGGTCCTTCCAATACAAATCCTCGCTACGGATGACATAATGGTGCCTGGGTTCTGATGAATTCACAACTGTGGATTTTAGAGCTTGTATTGTAGGTGATGAATGAACACGAGCATAAATGTGGTCCATAAGAGAGCCCTCTATGAAGGACAATGACATAAGATTGACTCGTGATAATACATCAGCCTCCTGATTTTGATTTCCTGACTTGTACTCAATAGCAAAGTCATAACCTAACAATTTATGAAGATAATTTTCTTGTTCAGGTGTCTACATTACCTGGTCAGTAAGGTGTTTCAGGCTGGCATGGTTCGTTCGGATCACAAATCAATGACCCAGCAGATAATGAAGGAACTTGGCAACGGCATTGGTAATGGCACAGAGTTCACGAGCGTATAGCGATTGAGCTTGCATTCTGGGCAACAACTTCTTTGAGAAAAAAGCTATTGGGTGTAACCCTTGACTAAGTATGGCACCAATTCCAGTACCCGACACATCCATGTCAAGAACGAAGGGTTTCGCAAAGTCCGGGAGTGTCAGCACCGGAGCCTTCGTGAGAGCACATTTGAGGGCGTCAAAAGCGTCTTTGCTGATGTAGACCAATGGAAGGCATTCTTCCTCAACAAATCTGTTAGTGGGCTTGCAAGTTGGGCATATTGATGAATAAAGCGACAATAGTAGCCACTTAGTCCCAAAAAACCTCTGAGTTGCCTAACGGTAGTAGGTTTGGGCCACTTCTGGATCGCTCGAACTTTCTCTTAGTCCACTTCTACCCCTTGAGTTGAGATGATGTAGCCTAAATAGTCCACTTTGGTCTTTCCAAAGGCGCACTTACTGAGCTTTGCAAAAAGCTGGTGTTGGGTGAGTAGTTCTAATACTTCGGCCACATGCTTCAAATGCAACTCCTATGAACCACTGTATATTTATATGTCATTAAAGAAGATAACACAAAATAATGAAGGAACGGCTTGAAGATGGAATTCATGAGAGCTTGAAATGTCGCTGAAGCGTTGGTTAATCCAAAAGGCATTACTAGCCACTCATATAGTCCTTGGTGAGTTCGAAATGCCGTCTTCTCTCGGTCTTCTTCTCGCATCAATATTTGGTGATAGCCCGAACGAAGGTCTAGCTTGGAGTAGAAAATTAAACCATGGAATTCATCTATAAGTTCATCAACAGTGGGCATCAGGAATGAGTCTTTTATGGTCACCGCATTCAGTGCTCGAAAGTCAACACAAAAACGCCAAGTACCATCCTTCTTTTTCACTAATATTATTGGCGTAGGGAACGAACTTACACTAGGTTGGATGAGGCCCTCGGCTAATAACTCAGATACAATCTTCTCAATCTCAGATTTCTGACTTGCTGGATATCGGTATGGCTGCACCTTAATAGCCCCAGTTCCCGGAAGTAGCTCAATACGGTGTTCTTGTGCTCGCTATGGTGGCAGACCCTGGGGAATAGAGAAAATAGAGCTGTATTGACACAGTATCTCTTGAAGGTCTCATGGTGTCTCGGCTGGGAGTTGTAGCGACGTATCTGGTTCTTCGATGGCATTGATAATATAACACTCTGCTATAGCATCGGTGTGTGCAAGTTGAACGAGGTGGTGGCAATAGGCTATGGGTGCAATGGTACCATGGTACCCGGTCAAGGTGATGAACTCACCATTCGATAGAAACTTCACTGTGGAAGTGCTATAATCTGCCACGTAAGGTCCTAGGGTCTCTAGCCAGTCAACGTCGATCACGACGTCTACTCCGGCAACGGGCAACACGAACATAGTGACTGGTATGGTATGGCCACATATCTGAATTGAAACCTCTTGAACACGCTTATTACTACTCAGTATTTTGCCTATACCCCCCAATACTCTGATCGTAGGTGCTTGCTCAACGGGAATCTTGAGGTGATTAACAATCCTGGGATGCAATAAATTATCAGAACTACCGCCATCTAGTAGGATCTGAATGTCTGTTCCATATATCGAGCCTATAAAATGAATGGTGGCGGCACCTTGAGTTCCTCGTAGTGCATGGACTGATAGGTGGTGCAATGTAGCCTCAGTTTCGACTGGTGGTTCCTCTCTGAGATCTTCCTCTTTGTCCTCTTCACATTGAAGTAACATCAATTGCTTGTTGGGGCATCGATGTGTCGGAGAGAACTTGGCATCACATGTATAACACAATCCTTTCTTTCTACAGATTTGTATCTCTGTTGGGGTAATCTTTTTAATGGCGGGCGTCGGTAACAACGGTGGCAAATTAGCTTTTCCTCCACCCATGGATACAGAGCTTGTGTTATTTCTTGGGGTAATATATGGGATAATTGCTTTATTTGTGCTTTGCGTTGTAATCATTGCATGTGGTTTGGTGTCGACTTTAGCTGGGAGACCGGTACCTGGTGTACTCGTGCCTACATATAACCGAGCCAAGGACATTGTACTCAACATGGTAGAAGGTCGCTGCACTAACACATCCCCTCATAATTTTGAGTTAAGACCCCCCAAATAACAGTCTAATATTGCTGCTTCTGGAACACCTTCAATTCTATTGGCTAAAGACAAAAATTTGGAGTTGTACTCTTCAAGGGATCCACCAACCCCACCTTGTGTGAGTTTAAATAATTGAGAGCGTGCACATTCGAATTGGGATAATCCGTACTGCATCTCCATCGCCTTTGTCAATTTTAGCCAGTTTGATACACGTCCTGCCTTTTCGAGCATTTGAAACCAAGGTAAAACGTCTCCATCGAAATGAATATAAGCGATAACAAGCTTCTGGGAGTCATGGATATCGTAATATTTAAAGTATTGGTCAGCTTTAAAGATCCAGTTAAGAGCATCTGTACCATTAAAATGTGGGAAGCCAAGTTTGACCAATTTCATGCCTTGATAATTATACTGATGGGATGCATTCGGTGTTCCTGTAGCATGTGAAGTTTCAGACGTACCCGCTACTTGGTCAAGGTGTAAGTGCAACATCTCGACGCACTTGGACAAGGACTGAAATATACTTCCCATCTAATCCAATTGCTGGAAGCGATCTTTAGCAAACTCAATGCAGTCTTAATCTTTCTTCATCTCGACTTGCATCTCTTTCATCTGTGTGTTTTCTGCCATGGTAGGTTCTTGAAAGTCCTCTCAATGAAAGCACCAATTGTAATGGCAGAGTCTCGATGTACAACCAATTTAACACCTAAAGGAATCTAATTAAATTGATACCTGCAACTATTCACTAATTACACGAGGTTTAAGGAAAGACACATAACATAATTATTATCCTAGAGGAAAAGATGAACAAGAAATACATAAGAGAGGGAGAGAGACAACTGAAGACAGGAGAAATATTCCTTAGACATTCCACCCCCTCATGTTGTGCTCACAATCATTATATGCTCTTGGGATCCTCTAACTCCCACAACTTCCACGTCTTCTGGCGGCTTCTTGTGCTTCTCCTCAATATGGCTTCTTGTGTTGAGTCTGCATGGTGAGTTGGGCCAATTGCTAATATTTCCTTTGGGTCTGTTTGGCTTGTGTCTGTCGGGTCTATGACAATATACCAATCATGGCCGAGAACAAAGAGAGTCCAGAACATGGTGCCTTGGAGCGGCCAACAGAGAGGCTAGAAGAACCAGGAATAGAAATAAGGAGCGATAACGAGGACTGAGTAGGGAGAGGGCAAGAGACACGTCCCTGAGAATGTAAGAGCGGGACCTCCATGGATTCTTCACCCAGTAATGGGCCAGAATGGCGGCTCAAATATGATAGATGGTGAAGGGAGGAGGAGTGATGGGATCGACGGTGGAGGCGATGGCGGAGGAAGGTTTCTTGGTAGGAAGGCCGTGGGACATTTTGAGCTCAGATTTAGTAGCCATGGTGGTGGTAGGGAAGGAGAGGAGACGCTGACAGGATTGAGGGGCTGAGGAGAGAGAATATGGGGTTGTGAAAGATGGGGAGAGGTGGAAAGTACGTGGGTCCCACAAAAGCAAAAAGTAATAATGGTTTTAGGAGAGTTAACAGATTTGTTATTTTTGCCCCATTTGAAAATATTTATGTATATTTTTGTATCCAATAAAACATAATTGTACTAGACATCCCTTCGCTAAAACTTCGTTGTCAAATTTGCACCTTAACACTTAAAATATTTAACTAAGAATATATTTATATTATTTATTTTATAGTTATAATTTTTACTTTCAGATCAAAAAAATAATTTTATTTATTTTTATAATTATAAATTTGGAATCATAATAATATAGTTTTTATATATATGAATTTATTATATTAATTATATTTTATTATTTAATTAAATTTATGATTAAAATTTATATTTTAATGTTATATGTTTGTTTAATTTTAAATTAAATTGGTAAATAAAAATATAGGGACCCGATTAAAAATCATGTGAAACTATAAGGACCTAATAAAAAGAAAAGCAATTATAGGAACCTAATTAAAAACAACTAAAAGTATAAGAAACTAATAAGGAAAAAAAATATAGGGACCCAATTAAAATTTGATTGAAATTATGATGGCTTGTAGATTAATTACCTTTAAAAAAATTAATAAGACGTGTACTTTTATATAAAGCCCTTCCTAAAACCCTATTATTTTTTTTTTGATTACAAACTGGAGATCAACAAATCTCAATACAAATACAAAGAGACAAACAAACACACTGTCCTACACTCTTTTATCATTTTCCACCTCTTGAGAAATAGGTGGAGGATGATCAAAGATACAAAAGTTCCCTACAAGACCATGCGCATATTTGGCCAAACCATCGGCTAGCACCATATCCTCTCGAGGAACATTGATGGATTGAACCTGCCAATCTCTATAAATCAGATTCCTAATCTCCTCAACCACATCTCTGAAGGGATATGCCTATTCACATCCCCTAATTGCAAAATTAATCGCCTCTATGCAATCAGAGAATAGACACACCTTCCGGATCCCTCTCCACTAACATAAATGCAGTCCATGAATCATCCCTATAAGCTCTGCTATAGCCGGCGTGGAATAGCTATTAGTTTACACAAGAAACCGCAAACCCATTGCTTATTGAGATCCCTAATTACTCCCCCACAACCACTCCTCCCATCCCTCATAACAGAACCATCTATTTCCAAGGAAAAGAAATCTTGTGATACCCTCTGCCAAAAATGATGAGAGGACTGACTCCTATTCGCGAACACACTCGAAGATAGGATATCTTGATCGGCACAGGCTCTGAAGAAAGAAGAAGCCACCCCAAGATCTTCGCCTGGACTAGAGTCTCCAAAAAGCTTCTTACATCTAGCTACCCAAATATCCCAACACATATACCTAAATAGAGTTTGCCATTTTACCTTCTTTGTGAAACCCTTTCCCACTTCATGAGTAAGGTTCCATTTGATCCAATCTGTACCCTAAAGAGAAACAAAAGTACTCCATTGATCCTGCTTCACCACTGCTTTCCATCTTTCAATTGCATTTGAACAGTCCCGCAGCAGATGCATAGAGTCCTCTGCCTGGTTGCAAGAGAAAGGACATGAGTCTGAATCTTAAACTCCTCTGCTGACACAAAATTGAGCCATATGGGTCCGACCATGTGAAAACAGCCACATAAATGACTTAATTTTTTTAGGAACAGAGCATCTCCATAGAATTTTCCATATAGTCTCAGCACTCCCATTTGTACCTGCAAAAAGAGAAAGGTATGCAGATTTAACAGAAAAACGACCATCCGAAGATGGCTTCCAAAAGAACATATCCTCTCCTCTCTCCTCATAGGGTGGGTAAGCACAGGTGATTCGATCAATAATCGCTGGTGAAAACCAACTCTAGAGTTTCTCAAAATCTCATTCCCCATTACTCAGGACATAATCAGCAACCCTTTCATTCTGGTCAATAAAAACTTCCAAGTCCGGAATCAAATCAATGAGGGGTACATTAATATTCGACCAATTTTCAAACCAGAAAGAGGTATTTCTCCTATTCCCAATCCTCTTTCCCAAACTCTTTTTGAATTGGTCCCAAACAGCACAAATTCCCCTCCATGTATGGGAGGAGTTACTCTTCTTTCTCACCTCCGGCACCTCTCTGTCTGCACAATTATATTTAGATTTCAGAACCTTAACCCACAATGTATCGGGCCTATTTAACAAACCCCAACAGAGTTTCATTAAGAAAGCTTTGTTCTGGTATCTAAGATTTCTTATCCCCAGCCCTCCTTGCTTCTTTTCCTTGGAGACCACCTCCCACGAAATTAAATGGATCTTCCTGACTCTATCTTGTTCTCCCCATAGAAAATCTCTACTCTGCCGTTCCAGGTCATTACATAATCCTATAGGAAGAAGCATAGTCTGCATATAATAAGAAGGCATAGCTGATAACACAGCTTTAATCAATGTAGTTCGCCCAGCCATGTTTAAGCATTTGCTTTTCCAACCCGATAACCGCTTCTGACACTTCTCAATGATAGGGGCAAAAGTCACCCAAGATGCTTTCTTGTGAAGTAAATGGATGCCTAAATATTTCCCCAGATCCCCTGTTAGGCCTACCCCTAATCTCTGACTTAAACCCAAAGCTCTGTTGAAGTGAACATTCTTGGAAAAAGTTACTTTGGTTTTCACTTTATTAATCAACTGGCCTGAAAGAGAACAAAACTTATCCAGACAATTCAGCATCACATCAACCTGAGATACAGAAGCTTTCCTAAACAGAATCAAATCATCCGCAAAGAAGAGATGGGAAAGTTTTGGCCCTCTAGCACTCAAATGTATGGTCTCCCACTCTCCTTCATCCACCGCATCTTGGATTATATGGTTCAATCGTTCCATACACAAGGTAAAAATATATGGGGACATAGGATCTCCTTGGTGAATACCCCTGGAAGGGGTAAAAGGATCCGTAGGTTGACCATTCCATAGAACCTGAAAAGTGGAGTTAGTGATACAAGCCATAATGATCTCACATAGCTTGTTATCCAACCCAGTAGCCCTCAGTGTGTCATTGATAAAAGCCCATTCTAGACGGTCATAGGCTTTTTCGAGATCCACTTTCATTGCCATCCAGCCATTCTTCCTCTTTGAAACCTTTATAGAGTGAATCACCTCTTGAGCTATAATGACATTGTCACTACTTTGCCTTCCTGCAATGAAGCTGCTTTGATGATGCCCAACCACCTTCCCCATGATTGATTTAAGTTTCTGAGCAATAACCTTAGTAACAATCTTGTAACTTACATTACAAAGGGATATAGGTCTGAATTCTTGTATTGTAGCCGAATTCTCAACTTTAGGGATAAGCACCAGATTTGTATGATTAACACTTTTAACATTTGAAGGGATGCTAAAAATATCTTTCACCAAGGCAAATACGGACCTTTGCATAAGGTCCCAGAATTCTTGATACAGAAAAGCTTGAATGCCATCTGGCCCTGGAGCTTTAAAGGCCCCTAGATCAAAGACTGCTACTTTTATATCATCTTCAGAGATATCACCATTTAATACTCCCAACTCTTCTGAAGACAGTCTAGGGAAGTTATTGTTTGTAACAAGGGACTGGAAGTTGCTTATTTCACTATGAAACAGAGATTTATAGTATTCTAAAGCCAATCCTTTAAGTTCTTTCTGCTCAAAAACCCATTCCCCTTCCTGATTCTTCAAGCCATCAATCTTATTTCTTCGTCTTCTGATCATAGCTGAGTCATGGAAGAATTTTGTATTTCGGTCACCCCCTTTTAGCTAATTACACCGGGATTTCTGGAACCACAGCAACTCTTCCTGAGCTAGAACCTTACTATATTCTTTGTTAAGTTCTTGTTCAACCTTCAGAAGATGTTGACTATCCCGTCTTGCTCTTGCTCTATCTATGCCCTCGAGCCTTTGAATTAACTTTCTTTTCTTCTGGAAAAAGTTACCCACTTTCACTCTGTTCCAATCTTGAGCTTTATTCCTGAAAGATGCTAATTTCTCCTGCCAATTCCCTGAGCTCCAACTATCTCTAACCACCTCAGAGAATCCTTCTTCTAATATCCAAGCTGCTTGGCATCTGAAAGGTGGTCTAGGACAATTCATATTTTTCTACGGAGAACATTTAACCAGAAGAGGCCTATGATCAGACCCAAACTTACTTAAGTGATGAATTTTGGTCAAAGGAAACAAACTATTCCATAGATCATTAGAAAATCCCCAGTCAATACGCTCTTTAAGGAAATTCCTTTCCCAAGTAAATTTTCCCCCTACAAAATCCACCTCAATTAAGGATGGCTTATAAACACAATCAGCAAACTGGTGCATAGACAAGAGATTTGGATCAGATCCCCCATACTTATCAGAGACCGATAAATACGAGTTGAAGTCCCCCACAACAAACCAGGGTTTATTAACATTATTACTGATCGAAATAATATCATCCCAGAGAGATTGCCTCTTAACACGAGAGGGTTCTGCATACACACCAGTGGCACAGAATTCAGAATTATTACCCAACACCTTCACATTCAAATGAATAAATTGCGTAGAGGAAGATAAATATGAAACCCTCACACGGTCTTCATCCCAAAGAAGCCAGATTCCTCCCACATAACCCGTAGCTTCAACCCTTATCCATTTGGAAAAACCCAACTGACTCATTACTCTGTCCGCTTTACTACCACTAACTCTAGTTTCCAAAAGAAAGGCTAGATCAATATCCCTCTGTCTGATAAGGTCTTTAAGTCGAGCAGGAAAAGTCCTTGAAGCCGCACCGCGGCAATTCCATGATAAGAAATTCATAGCAAATAACAAACACAGATAGAAGGAAAAAGAATAACTTATCTGTTCAAAACGGGTGATGCCGCTTGCACCATAGCAACATCTCCTCTGCTATCCTTCATGTCTTCCAGTTCCCCCATTTGTGCATGAACCACTTCTTCTATTAACTCCGGAGTTTCAGCCACAATTTCTTGCTCCTGAGAAGATGAAGATATGTCTGGTGGAACACCCCCAGCACTCTCCGTGTCACCCGAAGGCACAATAGGATAAGTACCCAAATTCTTTATTTCTAAATTCTCCCGTATCACCACTTGCTGTTTTTTATCAGTGGTAGACATAAGACCTATCCCTTCCATTTCTTGGAAATGATCAAGTTCCAGCGACTTCGATTGAGAATTGGAGCCAAAGACTATATTATGAGTACGGTTAGAAGTCCCATATTTTCTTTTAAAACCATGAGATTTCAGTTTTGGCTAGGGAGGTAGATTTTTTTTCTTACTGACCTTTAAAACCACGTTTGGGCTTTCACCCGCTATAGACATTACAACATGATTCTCATTTATCTTGGGATGAACCGCATCATTACCTAGCCCAATATCCATTTTCTCCTTAATAGCACTCTCATCATTTCTTTCTTTCGGCCCACTGACCAAACTCACCTTGACCGGCCCAACATCACTGACCTCCAGCCCAATTGAGCCTTCTCCTTAAATGCCCTCCACACGTTGCTCCCTCATCCTAATACCGCCAGATGACACCTCATTCCTCACTTTCCCCTCCTTCTTCGATACACCTACCTCCCTCACATGAGCTTTGGAAACTGAGCTCCTTCCTCTCGCCTCTGCTAATCTACCCGCTCCCCCTTTTTTATCCTTTTCTTGAGGTCCCATCGTCCTACCTTCCTTAGATCCTGACTCACCTTCTGATTTCCTTCTCCATTCTTTCAAACCTCCCTTCATCGTAGAGCCTTTCTGATCACACACGGGTTCAACGCTGCCATTACCCTCCTGCAATGCATCAAATCGGGATCCTATTTTGAGACTCTTCTCCTTGGTCTTCCCACCCTCTGGACCTATCTATGCCTGCTTGTCGTCCGCTACAAGTCTAGGCTACCTATTTCTGAAGTTTCTAGTCACTTTCATCCACGCGCCGAACTGTTCATCCGACGGAACTCCTGGCACACTCACCAGCGAACTCTTCCCTGGCAAAACCTCTACCGGTAAGATAGAACTTTAAATCCCCAAACTTCGATCATCTTTCTGTATTAGCTGCTGTTCTTGAGATTTCTGGGCCAACTGTGAACCCGTGGTGGCTCTCTGGACTACTAATGGGCACTCTTCTTGATTGTGTCCGTATTTACCACACTTGAAGCAAATTGTCTCTAATCCTTCATATTCTACTGTAAAAATTCTAGATCTCATCACAAATCTAGATTGGAGTTGTTTATTGAGATTTACTTCAACACTAATTCTGGCAAATTTACCCCTTTCCACTGTGGTGCTTGTATTATTGCTATGAGCTAGTGTATGCAAATCTACTTTTAATGTTCTCCCAATCAAGTTACCCAGTTCCCACATACATTCTGATGAGTAGCAATGGTTAGGAAGGGTCGGGACCCTTAACCAAATCGCTACCTTTCTAATACGATTACAGTACGGGTTGAAATTAGGACTCCACCTTTGGACTGCCAGGTAATGCCCTTGAATAAGCCAAGGTCCATCAAACAAAAGCTTCCTGCCCAGCTCAAGATCATCAGACCAAAAGACATAATAATTGTTGGGGAGATCGATTAGTTCAAACTTCCTAGTTCTGAGATGCCAAGCGATCCTATCTTTCATAATTTCCAAGCTTGTTGTCGTCCCTAGCACAGTCACGATTAACGCATCTTTCCATGGCCAATAGAGATCTCTTAGTCTTTCATCTGGCATATTAAGTTTTGGCAAAGTTTGGAGAAGATTACGTTCTGCTTCCGATAGTTCTGGTGCATTTTCACGCTCCTCACGCAGCCATTCTTCCATGAGGACCTCAAAACTCTTATTTTCCATATTTTCGTTGCTACCCACAAGCTTGGATTTATACGAAATTTGTGTCTTCTATAAATTCTGCATGCTCTGTTTTAGCTATTGGTGTTCTGTTATTTGAGCTGCTTCATCAATATCCATCTGGGGATTCTGACTAAGATACTCACCCACCGGAGGGAGATTGGACATTTTTTTTAATACTCTTTGCTAACAGATCAGATTGTTCCTTCGAGATTTCTCGATTCTCAGTAGTTGAATTGTCACCAGCTTTTACCTGTTTCCGAAGATCACCTGAGTTCTCACCCTTTCTCTCTTTCTCACTTTCTCTCATTCTCTATCAGGCTATCCAACTACTTCTCACTTCTGAATAATTGGGTCCTAAAACCCTATTATCAGTACGAAGTGAAGTTGGTTGTTTTCTTCGGATCGGAGCCATGTTATTTTTTTAATAATAAATTGCATGACGAATTTTTGAAATTATATTTATAATTAAAACCAAAATTTTGTTTTTTTTCTAGAAAAACCAAAATTGTGTTACTTTTCTGTTAGTTCTGAACTATGTGAAAATTTTTAAATATTTGTGCGGGATTAATCTCTAGTTTCATTTGCAAATTTGGCAATTATTAACTTTTAGCCAAGCCATTTTAAATAGTAAATAATATGTAAGTGAACCTTCAAAAAAAAAATAATATGCGATAAAATTGAAAGAAAATAAATTTAACAACAAAATTGAAACTTAAGAAAATATCGATAAATTAAATTAAACTTATAGATGATGAAGTTAAGGGATATGAAAACGAGACTAGCTGAGTAAAGTAAAATGATCACAAACATCATCAAAAAAAGTTATACCACATATGAGTGTAAATGTTCACTCCATCATTTTATTTATTTAAAAACTATAGCTGAGTTTGCAAGAATTATGCATAATTACATTGAAAGCGTTTAGTTCCCCAGCAAATATAGAATAACGTACGACACATCATAATTAAAATTTTATTTGAAGACAGAAAAATAATTAATCCAATGATGAATTTAGCATGGAATAATATTAAGGGTAAAGGTTGAAAAATAATAATAATGTTTTATATTTTGAGTATCCGACAAAATTAATATTTGATGGGTGCAAATATGGTCATAAACAATTTTTTAGAGAGCAAAATTGAGAACGCTACTATGTTTTTGTTACATTCGTCACTTTTCTCTTTGGGGCTACGACACTATACTACCATTTCCCTTACTTTTTATAATTGGCCTAAAAAATGCAAATCTTATTATTTGTTTGTTTGCTTGTTCGTGTATTTACAGTATTAAAAAAAAAAGCCTTTAAGACCACTATATCTAAACCTATATAGGCAGAGACGGTTCAAAAACTTTGATCGGTGACCTTTTAATAAATATTGATGCAAATAACGTTGATCGAGAGAGGATACCACGCTAAAATTTTTAAACCGTCTTGATGTCAAAATTAAAATTTTCACATATTTAATACTTACCGAGACTGCATTAACGGCATTAGTTGTATCAATATTTATAAAAATGTCACTGGTCATAGTTTTTAAACCATTTCTGTCTATAGAGGTCTAGATGTGGCGGCCTTAAAGCCTTTTTTCTAGTAGTGTACATATACCAACGAACAAATAACAAGATATGCATTTTATTTAGACTGGTTATGAAAAGTGGGGGAAATGGTAGTATAGCGCAATGGCATTTCTGCTGTTATGCCGTGGCACCCAAGAGAAAAGTGATGGAAGTAACGGCAACTTAATGGCATTCTCAATTTTGCTTCTTGAAAAATTGTTTATGACCATATTTGAACCCATCAAATGTTAAATTTGTTAGATGTTCAAAGTGCAAAACATTATTATTATTTTTGCACCTTCACCCTAATATTAACTACTACCTCCGGTTCTAAATATAAAAGCTAGATAGGAGTTTGTTTAATTCTAAATTTAATATCTTAATTTACTTTGTCTCTCAAATTTATAATTTTTTCCTTAAAGTATCGCTATTAATTAAACATACTAAGGGGATTTCTCAAGGGGTAGTTACATTGTACATAATATTTTAGGTAAATCAATAGATGTTAATTATAAATAACTAAGTTCATTAATTCTCTTAATATCCATAAATAAATTATCTAGATATTATATTAAGTAATAGAGTGAGTATTAATTATATTATGAAGCAAGTATCAAAGGATTGTGAATTTAATTCTAATTGGTTGCTATCATTTAATTATTTAGGGGATATTTTGTTGTCTACATCTCAGCTGCATCAGCAGTAGTGAGCTGTTTCAACACTTGTGGCGCCCTTTTTCTTGAAATATCAAGCATCATCCATGATACACTTGTACATCTATATACTGAAAGCATATTTATTTGTGATAATCACGTGAAATCAAATTTCGTGTGAAGCATGAGACTCATATTGTAATTATTATTTATGTACTATAAATCATACATCACTGTGTGTATATTGTTAGAATTTTGCTCTAAATAAATCCATATGAGCATATAAGAATTCTAAAACATCAAAATCGAAGTGGAAATTTAAAAATATAATTTCCTATAGCCATGCTTAAATGATATGAATCCATTATCCACATAATCACAATCTACTATCAAGATAACTGTAAATACTGAACACAATTAGTAGAAAAGAATCAGGGATGGTATGTTGAATGGCCGTTACCAATCAGGAAATCCTTAGAGTCGAATATCATGTATCGCTCTTACTTAGTCTATCTCACTTGTTATCCCCCATCAAATTATGAGTGATTAAATCATCTGAGTAAAAACCCTAGCTGGACTTAGCCCAAACTAACTAACAGGTCACACTCAGGATATTTTAATTAAACCAATAAAATAAAATAAAAGAAGTATTAATATATATATATATATATATATATATATATAAAATATAATATAAATATAATTAAAATATCTAACATTCTTCTACTTGGCTAGTATACCATGTCAGTTGGTATATCAAGCTAATTAAGGATATGCTACTAGAATTATGGCGATAAGTCTCTTTAAGTTAGATATTATCTTCTATGTATTACAAGCAGTACCCTTACTTAATAATTTAATAAATAAACTTTAAATGTTTATTCGGTTCCTACTTGAATGTTGTTAATCTCGTATGACTAGATACCAATTTGAGACAACAAACTCTAACTTGAATTTCAACATCATACCTCATATAGATCACTCAATGTGATTAATCTCACAAATAAGGTATTTGATCCTTGAATATCTCTAAATGCATGAAATTTATTCATCGGATCTATGCTTTATGTGTTTATGACCTATTGACTTTGTGGTCATACAACATCCTTAATGGTTTTAAATTAATTTAAAGGGTTAAGGTACAAATTTAACAATGAAATTTTGTTTGAGGGACGTCTGACACAAATATGTTTTGGAAGGGGCAAAAATAACAATGAACAATTAAAAAGGGTGCCAATTTAACAAAACTGTTAAATTTGACCTAACTGCGTTAAATTATAAGAGAAGAAAACCCCTAACAGCATTAGGTCAAATTTAACAGTTTAGTTAAATTTGCATCTTTTTTAATTGTTCATTGTTATTTTTGCCTCTTCCAAAACATATTTGTGCCAAACACCCCTTGGACAAAACTTCATTATTAAATTTTCACCTTAACCCTAATTTAAAATCACATGATGAAATTCTTTAATCAGCAATCTTATCACTTATCTCCAAGAATGGCTAGATTAAGTAATTCATGGTGGAAATAAGTAATCAATAACTACTTAACAATCTTGTACTCCTCTATGATGCAATTTGTTTAGTAAATGTAAAGGTGCATCATAATATTAACTATTTTATAGTTAGCACATTGTAATAAACTAAAAAAAGCTAATCATTCTCCTATATGTAGAGCATAAGACTTAATGTACATGTTGTAATGTACTTCATGACCAACAACTTTTCAATTGTTATTCAAGCAAAAATATGCTTGATGATCCTTCTAAAGTTCCCTTGCAATGTCATTGCCTATTTTGTGCGCATTCAAGCAAGTCTGCACCTAGGAAATTAAATTAAAAGGAATACTATGACATATATACACACACATATATATTAGAGACATATAGACAATCTAATCATATTTTCATAATGGATGTTACTCACAAGTACCATCTATGCATGAATGTTCAAATACTTGTGATCGTGGGTTACTTATGACATCCTCAAGTATTTTAAGAATAATCTCTTTATGTATTCTATGGGAATACCAAAATCAACCCAGTAATATCACAATTCTGAATAATGGTGACTTAGTTATTTGTAACTCCTTAAGTCAAAATTCACAAGCAATGAGTGAATGATCATTATGTATAATATAGATGAATCAACTCCCACTAATCTAGATATATAAACAAGACTATGCTGCTTTCAACATTATCATGTATGTGATTGCATCATGACACCTTATTCATCACTAATGTGAGACATTCTTGCTAGGATGGTTTCTCAATTTTGCTAAATAAATTCTCTTTATCATTCATTTGACCCTTTCTTTTAATTCACACACATCTCTCCCTATGTCTGGAAAGGTGTCAATAATATTCCAACTCAAAATAGGCATTAAACATCGTGAATATATGGAAGGACCTATACATCAACATATGAGGAGATACCCCACTATATTAATTCCTTCTTGATGGAGTATTTTTAGCAAACAACTTTCTTTGTATTGCTTAATGTTGCACACCAACATCTTTACAAATATCCATATATTGTTGTCTGCCTTAAGGTCTCACACATCTATCATGAATTAATACCTTTATTTAGAATTTAGGGTCACACTCAATGTTTATATTCTAGTCAGATTACTTGAAATACATGAAATAGTTGGTAGCATTTGCCAAATTTGAATTGTCATTGGTCTTAACCCAATCTGTTGACAGATTGAAGTTGTATAAGAGCACAATCTATCAATTTAAAATATCCATTGTTTGTGTCAAGATACTCTTTCTAATAATTGATAGAGTCCTTAATGTTGATACATCTTATTTCAAGCTTGATCAATTGAAAATTTCAGAACTTCATTATGTTTTACAGTTATCTCACCGAGAGGAGTATCATGTAAAACCAAAGTTCTATCATGATTAGAAGTTACAATATGTCATATGTGATATGTTATGTGTGATCATCTTGAATGAGTTTAATCACTCCTATTAATCATGTCATTTCTTAATAATTTAGCATTTCAAAATGACTACACAATTTCTAAAATGAAATGGACAGGTCATTAGAATTCCCAAGACCTCTATGCATCTTCAACAAAATATCCAGTCTTAGTCTCTCGTGATGTTATCCTTCCACACTCTTTCATTTATAAGACAATTCTATATAGCTGAGCTTCCAACTTTCAAAGTTTAAAAGGGTTCAAACGTAAATTTGTTGGAAACTTATCTAAGATATAGTTGTCTTGAGTGCAATCTTTAAGAGAGAAACCTATAGGCTATGTTACTGTCCCCAATCATGTAATCCATCTCTTCTAATTGACTTTACTAAATTAATTTGTTTATTAGATTAAATGAGCCACTTTTGCCTTACATGCTCTAAAAGTGTCAAATGTCACTACTTAATTATAAAGCAAAAAGTGTTTAGGTATTCAACTGAAAGCATGATTAATTATTTCATTTGTTAGAACATAGCCAATGGAAAGTGTATATTCGTTATTGACTCCAATCAAGCCTCTAATTATAGACACTTTAAACTTTATATGTCTATTACTTTATGATCTTTGGGTTGGTAGCTTGATAGTCCTCATTTAAAATCCCATTCTTTTTCAATTATGAGCAAAACTTGTATATACACATATCCAATAAATACTTAATGTCAATGCATGTATTCATGAAAAAGGCTTATAAGATAACAAGAGGATCTGTTCCACCACGATTAATGGAGACAACTTACCCTATCATGGAGAATTGCTTAATAGTCAACAAAACAATGCAATAACATTTATAAAAAATTTCTAAACTTGTCCTTCAACCCATAAACAACCATTGACTTTGTTTCATCCTTCATGCACTTATAATAACTAGCTTTTAATTCATATTACTTTATTGAGATAATAATGTTATATCATTTCTCATGCTAGTATTATAAATACTAGAATTTTTCTTAATGTCAATTTTATCTTAATGGTAGAAGTTCTCTTTATAGGTTTAGTTGTCTCCAATAAATTATATTAAACTAAACAAGTGAATAGATAACAATCATACCGCAAAGTAAAAATAACATTCAATCATGCTTACAAATTACTATAAGAGGCAAGCAACCATCACATATAGGCATATGTTTACAATGTAAATCATATAATTATAAATTCGTGTCACTAAAATCCACCTGTTGTAACCCCCTTCCCTCCTGAGGCCGAGATTAAGTTCTTAAAGTCATAATTAAGTTGTACTTAGAGACCATATTTCAAAATGGGACTTATTAAGATACTCATTTGCCCAAAAATCGGATTTGCAAAAACTTTTCTAAACTTATTCACAATGGTCCCAAGTTCTCAATACAAATTAATACTGGCCTGAACAGGTGGATTCCATTTACAATTATCAGAATGCAAACAAGTTCCCGACTCACTCGGGTTCCATTCATATTAAAAGGGATTTACACAAGGCACAAAGCCTACAATTCATACCCTTTTACTTAGGGATTACACAAAATCCACTATATACAATTCCAAAATATACAATGATAACCATAATCTCCAAAATATACTCCTGAACAGGAGCTCTAACTACTCTTCGTCGCCCGCTTGCCTCTCGATCCTTCAGCCCTGTCTAAAAGGTTTAATTTTGGGAGAGTGAGATTCTAAAGAATCCCCGTAGTAACAAGTCAATCATATAATGTACAATAATAATGCATGTAATCAAATCACTATCCACACAAGCAACTACAACGGCAGTTACAACGGCAATGGTTAGTATGACACATGTCATCCCTGACGATTGCTCACGCTGAATTGCTCACATTGTATTGCACCACAACAATCAACATAGTATAATTCACCACAGCTGGGATCCATATAGAGCATATCATATTCGCAAGCCACATAGGCAAGATACTCACACACAGCCCACGGCTGGTTTTCACATACACCGCCCCCACGGGTCGGATTCACAAAGATCCATGTCGATTACGACGGCAGTCCAACGGCCGACTAGAGATGACCACTGTCACTCCCTATACGGCTCACGCTGACCTGCTCGCGCCGTAATGGATCATGGCACACATTTCACAAGTTCAATGATAAGATATGCATACCAAAACATCATACAAGATATGAGAGAAAAGTCACTACCTTGATCCTTCCGTGCGTGCCCTAACGCCGGTCTCTCCCGAAGAAGGCAAATGTCAAATCCTATTTTCACAATTAGGGACGAAGAGTTAATCTCTATTCCAAGACTTAATCCACTTTATAATGCTAAGTTGGTTATCATTATTGCTCTCTTAGAGTCACTAAATACTCCTAACAATAGCCTAAAAGGGTAGGAAGAGCTATCCCAAAGATCCCCTTTTGGAAGCACAAAACTGAGATTTTACACTGTTTCACTCGAGCACAGATGACCATGCTCGAGCACAAGTACGGACATTACTCGAGCACAAATGCTCTCACTCGAGCATTGGTATGGACAGCACTCGAGCACAAGAGAAAGTGAAACCGCGAGTGAGCACCCGAGAGCACAAGAAAGCTTTCAGGAACTGGCTCACTCGAGCACAAAATCCTCACTCGAGCATAAGGCCAAATGCCTCACTCGAGCACCCGCGAGAGAAGTCCAGGAAGTGAGGACCCGAGAGCACACAAAGCTCTCCAAGCACAAGATCACTCGAGCACAGCCATATGTGCTCGAGCACACAACTCACACCCGCGAGCACACTCCTCTCACCCGCGAGCACCTCTCTCACCCGCGAGCACACCTCCCACCTGAAGCACAACCTCACTCGAGCATGACCCCCAGTGCTCGAGTGAGAAGGCTATGCTCGCGAGTGTCAGAGCACACTCGTGGCATCCCCCAGCAAGTGAAGACCCGAAAGAAATCCTTCACTCTGAACTCCCACTAACACTCGAGCAGACCATGCTTGCTCGAGCATGTTCTTCGCTCACTCGAGCACAAAACGATGTGCTCGAGCATTGCACATGAAAACCCAGACGAACTCGAAGCACAAAGGGAAAACCTCATATCACTCGAGCAGAGTTCATCCCTGCTCGGGTGAAACTCATCCCTCACTCGAGCAGACCCCTTCTGCTCGGGTGATATTCATCCTTCACTCGAGCAGACCCCTCTCTGCTCGAGTGAATCCCACAGATAGCAGAAAACGCAGAAACAGAGGCACTTTCCCTCACACTTGCCCAATTGCTTCCTATCGACTCAAAACTCAACCCAAAGCCATTCCCACACAAAAACACCCAACAAACTCAATGGAATACTCAAAATCATCAAAATCCTATTCCATTATCATGATTTGGGTTTTGGGCAACAATTTCAATACTACACCAATCTTAACCAAACTTCATATTTCCATTACCAATCAATCTATCTATCATAAACTCATTCCAAAACACCATTCTCATGCCAAAAACATACCAAATGAACAGTGGCATCCAATTTTCGGATTCAAGCCAAAATTTCCAGAATTTATAAACTACTTCAAATGGTATGAAACTTAGATAGATGGATTAGTTTCACTCACCTTAACAACTTCTCCAAAGAGAGTTCTTGATCCACCAACAATCAATTTTTGTGTGATCACCAACCACAACCAAATGGCCAAACTACACATACCAAAATGAAGTCCATCACTTAAGGATCAACATTAAGGAAGTGAGTTTGAGCAAATGAGATCATTTACCTACTCAAATCACAAGCTCTTCTTTCTCTTTCTTGCCTAGCTGACCGCCGGAAATGGAGGGAGGGAAGAGAGAGAAATGGAGGAATGGAGTAAAAGAGGAAAAGAAATCTTTTGTCCTCTTGTGACTTCATTCAACAACTCCCACACTGCCACTTGTCAGCATCTCCTTCATTCCCACAATAAGCTCACACAAGCTAAATGCACTGGATTCCGACCCATGTACAATGAATCTCAACCCTTGATTTTAATTACCACACACATGCACACCAACTTCATGTTACATTAATTCCATTCTTCCAATTTTCATTAATTATGACATTAATTAATATTGTCATAAAATACATAATAATCCCAATTAAATTCATAATTATCCATAATAATCATGATTAACCCATAATCAAAAATTGGGATATTACACCTGTGGACAAGGATATTAACATAGCATGAATTAATTTCAAGTTGATGAAACTAGAATGCAATTGCATCTCTTAATACCTATGGGTTACTTAGAAAATATAATGTCGTTCTATTCCACCCTAATTAAACCTATGATTATAATTATTTACCTATGAGTAAAGATTAATAGAACTACACATTTAATTACAATTAATGTCTTTCAATCTTTTGTGATGTATTTGGTTTGTTATAAAAAAATAGAGTACATGCACCTAGTAAGGATGTTGTAACTACTCCTTAATTCTACATACTCATCACAAAGACATCACACCATTGTGTATATTAATTGTATATATAATCATAATTGATATCATAGAACCTTATGTGATTACCTATGCATACTATATGTATATGAGGATGCTGTAGCTATTCCTTAAACAAAATATATATGCTAATCACCAATATCAAATATATACAATTTAAATTCCATACACACACACACACACACAATGTCAATGAGAATCTTAATTAATTAATTAATTTAATTGACTAAATCATTAATGTGAATAAAATAATATTTATTCACCTTCAAAAGATTGATATTCTAAAATCTATGTGTGATTATTTATGTATGTTGTAAGAGGGCACTATAGCTACCACTTTAACATGTAAGTTAATCATGAATATTAATCATGTGCATTTAAACTCTGTATATGCATAACTTAATGGAGAATTTAACGGATTAATTTAATCAACATAAATGACTAAGTGTATGTTTGGAATAATGATTGCAAAAATGACTTTTTTCAATTTGACTTTTTGCAACCTTACTTTTTGCAAAAGCCAGATTGTGTAATGTGATTTATATTTGGATTGACAGTTGTATAAATAACTTTTGTAAAAGTAAAACTTGTTTGGATTAGCTTAAACATAAATGACTTTTGTGATAATAGTAAGAGAGAGTGGGTGGAAAAATATTTAAAAATCAATTAAATATTTAAAATTTACTTTAAAATATTAGGTGCTACTGGAAAAATATTTTAGAGCGGGTGGAAATCAATAAATCAGTATTCTAAGTTTTGGGTGCTCTTTACTACTAAAAAAAATACATTAAAAGAAAAATTGTAGTCAGTCTCTTAAGACTGGGTACAACTGAAAAAATAGTTTAAAGGGTTAAAAGCACAAAAAAACATTTTAAAGTAATTTTAAGAGCTGAAAAAGTATATTAAGGGTAATTTAAATATTTTAAATATAAATATTTTAACATAATTTAAGTTGGGCAAAATAGTTTGACAAAGTCAAATTGTGTAATGTGATTTATATTTGGATTGCCCAACTTTATCTTAAGCTAAAAGCTCACCATCCTAGCTTCATCTGATTGTGCAATTGAAGACAAAATTGTAGTTGTCTGATCGGTTTCCCAAACACATGAATTTGAACTCAAGTAACCAATCGTGCGATTGGGCCTACAATCGCACGATTGGGCTAGAAAAAAGCACCTCCAAACACTCACTAAATATAATCCTTCCATTTTGATTAAATTAATATTATCCATTGAATAGAGTTGATATTTTAAAATACATGAGAGATTATTTGCACTTGCAACAGAGGATGTTGTAGCTACTCCCCAAGATACATTCTAATCATAAATATCAACTTTGTGCATTTAAATTCTAAATATGCACAAATCTTTAATGAGAATTTAATTGATTATTAATCAACAAAATATGACTAAATAATCATCATAGATAAATTCTCCCACTATCTTGTTCATCCAAATTAAATATAATATGTGGACATCTTAATGGAGCAATTAATTAATTAATTTGATCAGCAAATGTGAATAAAAAATTAAATTAAAAACCCATCCACTGTTTTATGTATCCAAAATTTGCTGAAAGAGTTAATTTTGGCATATTTTAACTTAAATTTTTGTTGCAAAATTTAGAATGGTTAGATATTTGCCCAAAAAAGAATTATCAAAAAATTTAGACACTTAAATAACATACCAAAATGATTTTGCATACTTTTCAGAATGTGAAAATTGCCAAAATTAACCCATTTTCTTAATTTAAACAATTTAATTTGATATAACGAAATATTGTACATAAAGAATAATATTAATTTAATAAAAAGTGAGGAAAAATGTTTATTTAGTCCAAAGATCATTTCTGGAAATTAAAATATCATGGCCAAGATAATTAAGATCAAAATGGAGCCCACAAATAGTTTCTCCAGAAAAAGGACGAAGCAACAAACCCCAGTACACTCACTGTACAAATGAGACATACATACCCAAGATAATTAAAAAAAAATGATCCAAAAAATCTTTACAAAACTCAAAGTAAGAGGTCAACACCGAAAAGGAAATACCTAATAAACGATGCAGAAACTTTAAGACCCAAAACATAATAATCCAAAATTTGACAGAAAATACTTCGGCCGAGATGGTTTATTTATTCAAAGGCAGATCAGTAAACCCAAAATAGTTTCCTCAGCCCAGGTGATTTAAATGAAAAAGGGCGCAAAAAAATAATTTTCGCTAGTCCAATAAAGATTTTGGCCCAGGGTGAATTGACAAAAAAGCCAAATCAATACAAAGCCTCGGCCCAGAATGCACTTCATAATAAGACAAAATAAAAAATCAGGCCCAGAAAAATGTTTAGCCCACCCTCCTGGATAAGTGAAACGCAGTGTTTCACTACATAAGACATTGTGGCGGGTCATCTTCATGGAGTCGGATATCCAGGATGAATGTTGTATATCACTGTACAAAAAACCGGATAAAACCGGCCGGTTCGACCGGTTGAACCGGAAATCGGTTAGTGGTCCGGTCTGGTTTAATGATTAAATCGGGGAACCGGTATGAAACCGGTTGAACCGGTCAGAACCAGTTAAAATCGATAAAACCGATGGTTCAACCGGTTTGACCGGTTTCATTTTTTTTTTATAATTTTTTTTTTCTTTTTCTAGGGGAAAATTGAAAGTTGAAGACCAAAATAAAGAGAAAAATAGGTAAAGAAAGAAAAAATCTAAAATATTCGTTATATACATTTCTTATGTATTTATTACTTTTAACTAATTTTAACATATTCATTAAATCCATTGTACAAAAAACCGGACAGAACCGGCCGGTTCAACCGGTTGAACCAGGAACCGGTCAGTGGTCCGGTCTTGTTTGATGATTAAACCGAGGAACCGGTCTGAAACCGTCAGAACCAGTTAAAACCGGTAAAACCGTCAACCAGTTTCATTTTTTTTATTTTTTTATAATTTTTTTTTGCTTTTTCTAGGGGAAAATTGAAAGTTGAAGATCAAAATGAAAAGAAAAGTAGGTAAAGAAAGAACAAATCTAAAAAAATGAAGAAGATAATGAAAAAAATTATTTAAAAAGATATAATAATTATAGAAAAGGATATATCATTACATAAGTATAGGCATTATAACTCATACTAATATATTTTAAGTATTTTTTTTCTCTAAAAATCTTCATTTTTATCTATAGAAGTTTAAAAATATATTAATATATATTGCCACTAATAAATTATATTATTTTAATATGACCGGTTCAACTACCGGTTAAACCCCGGTTGACCCATTAACCCTTGAACCTGTGCTGTAACCGGTTTATCGCCCGGTTTGATTTTTCGTTCCTTGTTGTATATACACATAAATGAATTGCAAAATAACATGATATTATGAAGAAGCTAATATGAGGGCACACTATGAAAAAATATCCGACGAAATTACCCACGAAATTATTTCCGTAAGTAATTTCTGACGCCTTACCAACAGATTTTCTGTAGAAAAAATTACCGACGGAAAAAAATTCCGTCTCTAATTACTGATGGATTATCGATGGAAAAAAATACCTTCTCTAATTACCGACGGATTATTCAGGGAAAAAATTTCATCTGTAAATACTGACGAATTACCCACAGAATTTTTTTTATCGGTAATTACCAACGCCTTACCCACGAAACTCTGTGAGTAATTTTATTGAGAAATTACTAACGGAATTTTGTGAGTAATGCGTATCTAATTACCGACGGATTACTCATGAAAAAAATTACGTCGATGAATACTGATGGATTACCAACAAAATTTTTTCTGTCGGTAATTACTGACGACTTACCCACGGAATTCCATGGGTAATTTTAACGAGAAATTACCGACAGAATTCCGTGGGTAACTTGTAGGTAAAACTAATAATTTATTTATTATCTTTTAATAATTTATATAAAATAATAAAAATAAAAATAATCTATCACAAATGAAAATTTAAATATCATAAAATTAATATTTAATATAATATATTAAATATATATAATATTAATAATAAAAATTTTAAATAAAATAAAAAATAAAAAATTTTAAAATTTATATCTTAAAAAAAAAAATATATATATTTATATTAATATTAAATATTTAAATGAAATCATAAATTAATAAATTTTAAATTTATATTATAAAAAACGAAATATATAATTATATATAAATACATATTTAATATTATATATATTTATATTAATATTAAATATTTAAACAAAATTAGAAATTAAAAAATTTTATATTTTATATTATAAAAAATGAAATATATAATTATATACATATTTATCCTAATATTTTATTTGTTTTTTAATTATTACATTATATATATTATTATGTGAATAAATAATATAAGGTTAAAATAGTTCAACTAGCAAAGGTATCATAACATATACCAAAGGTCCAAAGTTTAAATCCCACCTTTGTCACAAAACGCAACAATTATCTCACAGAGACACATGGTGTAAGGTTAGAGGGACACGTGGCCCCTGTTCGGGGGTCGGATGCTGGGGCGAGTGGTGGGGGGCCTCTGGTGATGTTCACGTGGCCTCTTTTAAGGTCGCCACGTGGATTTTTTTAAAAAATAATATTAAATTATTGACAGATTACCTATGAAAAAATTCCGTCTATAATTTTTCCATTATAAATCCGTCGGTAATTACCGATAGAATTTTTTCGTTGGTAATTATCGAAGGAATTTTTTCCATGGGTAATTCATTGGTAATTTTTATTCCATTCGTAAATCAATTTGCCACGTACTTTTTAGAGACAGAAAAAATTTTGTCGGTAATCCATCGGTAATTTCGTTTCCGTCCCTAATCCGTGGGTAATTTTCTTTCAGCGATGGAATTCCGTGGGTAATTTCTATGGATAATATGCTATTTTTTTGTAGTAGCAATAGATGACCTCACAACAATAAGAGGGTAACACCACATGATATTATCCAATGATCATCAGCAATCAACAAATTGATAATAATGATTAACACTCTCGGATCAATAAAAAAGGCCAAATAAATTTGACCGAAATCCACATTAAATAAATTGAGAAGGATACTAATGTTAAAATTTCCCCAAATTCTCTAAATAGGAAAAAAATAAACATATTCTTAATGCATGATATAAAATATTAGCAGGCAGAGGGGATTTAGAAAATCATGTTCTGATACCATATGTTAGAATTTTGCTTTAAATAAGTCCACATGAGCATATAAGAATTCTAAAACATCAGAGTTGTAGTGGAAACTTAAAAATATAATTACCTCTAGCCATGCTTAAATGATCTGAATCCCTAATCCATATAATCAAGATATACTATTAGGATAACTGTAAACACATAACAATTAGTAGAAAAGAATTAGGGTCTCTTCTGACTAGAAGATAGGCATAGTGATGGTCTGTTGAATAGCTGTTACCAGTTAGGGAACCCTCAGTGTAACATGTAACATATTGAAATGTGAACACCCGATATTTTTCATAAATAAATTAGTTGGACGAAGCTCATCGGCGCCAAGTATATGTGTATGTGGCGCCATTTTCCAATAAAATAGATATTTGACAAAATTCTATTAGTCAAATTCATATAGCAATAATTAACTAAATTAATTTTACTTTATGTGGGGACCACAAAAAATGACATATCATAGGTGGACCCGAGGAAATCCCCTAATTTTTCTTCCCATGATAAAGTAGACATATGACACCATCTTATGGTGGAAGGATAAAAAGTGTTTTTTTGACTTTTGTGATGGTGCAATCTCTAAGTGACACATGTCCCCTAATGATGAAGTTACTTTTTATTTTATGTGTTGGCTAAATGAGAGCATGACACTTGTCCCCTAATGATGATGAAGTGACTTCACCTTTTGAATTGTCATCACCACCTCACCTCGAGCCAGGGAAATCCACCGATTTTCGGTCCGGTCACCTGACCAACTTTCCCCAACACCAAACCAGGAGCCAGGGAAAATCATCAAACCCTCACTTTCCCTGACAAAAAGGATGCATAAAACTCTGTAAAAGGAGGCGGGACCCACTTTATTAAAACAAGTGACACATGTCACCATTTGATTGGAACACCGGACAAGTGGCACCGCAATATTTTGACACATGGAAAAATTTTTCATGACTCCCTCCTAGCCCATAAGTTCGGCCAACATGAGGAAAAAATGAGAAAAATCAGATGTTAATCAAGCAAAAATTGGAAAAAAGTTGGAAGAGAGAGAGAGAGAGAAAGTGTGAATAGTGCTTGTTCTTGATTTCAATTCGTTGAAACTCTACCGAATCAGTGTTTCCTCCCGAAATACCCTTTACAAATCTTCTTCTACTCATCACAATCTTCATTTCTATAGTTCTGAATTTTTGTTTGGAGGTGTTTGGAGACTTCTCAAAGGACAAAGTATTGCCGGATTTTCGAACAACTTGCGGAAATGCTTAGAGGTAAGCGTAAGCTTCGTTTTGAACCAATTGGATCATTGTTTGGATGAGTATTCTTGATGGTGGGCACTATTCATGATTTCAGCTAGGGCTATTTTTGGAGGTTTAATAATGGTTTAATTCTATAATTATGGTTAGACAATGATTTATGATGATATTGGACCAAGTTGTTAGACAAAATTCTATTTTGGGACTTTAGTTAAAAAGGAGTCTATTCGATTAGGGCTTTAGGGGGGCTAGAGCTTTATGATTTTGACATTACCATTGTGTTTAGAATGCAAAAATGAGTGGGGAATAACTCTGGTTGTAATTCTGGATCATTGGAACTATATATTGCAAAACTTACAATACTGCCAGTGGGTGTTCTGTGCAGGGAAGTTTGCTTGTGTGACGTATTTAAATAAGTAAATGATGTCCAAAAATTGTCAAACTTTTCAGTATAATAGTAGACATGTCAAGCTTTAAATTGATAGATAATTTGTGTCATTCGGATGTGTGTGCTGGAAGTTATGTATGCTTAACATTTGGCTTGGAAACTGACGGATTTTGGAAACAGTGAGCAATTAAATGAGATACTGTATTGACATGCTTCCAAAAGTATAATAGCTATATTTTTCCATGAAACTAGACTTATTAGGGGTCACATAGCCTTTGGAATCATCATAATTGGACATCTATATAATTAAATATGATTTTTCAAAGTTAGGTCTTGTTTCTATAATGGAATATGGAACAAGTTGGGTTTGGCATAATTCTGGGAATTTTGTGGTTGTAATGGCCAGAATGAGTATTTTTGTGTAAAAGTATACTGAAAGAGATTTACATAGAATTTGGAACCAACCAATTTGGAGTTCCCTAGAATTAATGGTGAATTTTTGAAGTTGATAAGCAAAGCTGGCAAAATTAAGAACAAGGGTGAAAATGAAAATATAATGGTACCAGGTAATTAAGTATAACTTTAAGGGTGAAGTTAACCAACTTGAGGTAGTTGGACTACTTTGACTTTACTTTTGAATTAGTATTTTAACTTTAATGACAACCAATGTAAGTGCTTGGATTGTAAGAAAATTTGACCAAATAATAATATGTCGTTTGAAATTCTAATTATAGGACCTAACCGCTGTCTGGGATCTAAGACTTGCTCGAGCTCTAGGAAACAGTTGGATATTGCTTAAGGGAAGCGACCAGGTAGTAATTTGTCTTTCATATGTTTATAAGACACACTTCATGTTTTGTGGATTCATCATGAATTGTCTGACACATTCTGATTTTGTGGGGTGGTTGCCTGGGGCTTATTGCATAGGTGGATGCTCAGGCCAATATGATATTCTATAATGCACGATTGGATGCATGGGGCCTATTGTACAGGTTATACTCAGGGCCATGTGATATATGTGTTAGACCAAGCATTTCACCCGAGAGGGGGGGGGGTGAATTGGGTGATACTAAAAATTTTCGTTGCAAATATAAAACTAGACGGTGAATATAAAGCAGTAAAGAGTAAGGAGAAATATCACCGAAGTGTACACCAGGAGTTATACTGGTTCGGCCACAACCACTTTGACCTACGTCCAGTTCTCAGAGTATCTCTGAGAGTTTCACTATAATTTCCAAGATTCAGTGGGTTCTTGGCACCTCGGTACAAGCAAGTTCCTTCGCCTGGACACTCACTCCCCCTTACAAGTTGTAATCCAATCCCAACTCAAGGTTCCACAACCTTAAGTTACCTCAATAACAAATATTGAGTTTGAATGAAATATCTCTCTTATAGAGTGAATAAGAATCATTGAAGTACAGATTTACAAGTGTGTGTAAAAACAGAGTATTGAACGTGAACTTGATAATGCGTTCGTGTGTATGTTCTTGTTGTTTTCTCTGTTTGGATGTTCCCATATATATAGATCTGTTGATAATGACCGTTGGAACATTTTCTTCTCGCCCGTTAGAGTGTTCGCAGCCACTGTTGACTTTTCCAGTTTTTGAAAAATATCCGTTTGCAGTAGGTGGCGTTAGGTAGCGTTTGAACGTTGCATTTGACTTTCCTTATTTGGTAAGATCTGTTCATTGTTTATCTGCGAATATGCTAAGAATACTAATACAATGAAAGGTTAATCACATAGGAAACAAATCAATGAATGTTGGAATGATTTCTGAATTTCTGGACTTGGATACTTGAGTATTCATTAAGTTTACTCGAGTAGTTACTTGAGTATCTTCGTGAAATCATTGATAGAAAGCAAGTCAATAAATGAACATCATAATACTCGGGTAGTGCATGGAGTAAACAAATTTACGAACCTTGGAAATACCTGTTTACTCGAGTACTTACTGGAATATAGTACAATTTTCTTCACAGGTTACTCGAGTAGCTACTTGAGTAGTCTCTCAAATAACCTTCAGATTACTCGATGCTTCACTCCAGTAATGTTGGCAGGATTTCAAGGCCGAGAGCACTTCAAGTTTGCTTACAGGTTTACTCGAGTACCGCCTCGAGTAAACATCTATTTTCTGAATAGCTTACTCGGGTAGATACTTTAAGTGCTTTGCATATAATTCTGCAGATTACTCGATTACTGACTCAAGTAATCACGTTCAAGTCTTTGACATAGAATACCTGCATACTTGAGTAGTGCCTCGAGTAAAGTGCGATAATAACATTTAAGATTAATCGAGTATTACCTTCAAGTTTTGTTTACCACTGTGCTTTACTTGAGTTGCTCCTCGAGTAGCATTGGCAGGATTAAAAAATGCCGAGAGCAACATATTTCTTGAAGCAGGGGACTCGAGTACTGACTCGAGTAATGTTGGCAGGCTGAGAGCAACTGGAAGTGATTTCCCTGATTACTCGAGTACTTACTCGAGTAACATTGGCAGGCCGAGAGCAACTGCAAGTGATTTACCTGGTTACTCGAGTACTTACTCGAGTAATGTTGGCAGGTTACTTGAGGGTCGACTCTGGTTACTTCAATTTTCTGTCTCATTACTCGAGTTCCTACTTGAGTAACCCTTTAGAAATTTTGTCAGTGATGAAGTTTCTTAGCTTTTTCTCTTGGCCTTTCTTCATTATTCCAGTGCTTACTTCAAGTCATGATTTGCTCTGTTATTACTTTGTTCAAACTTATTTGTTTATCAAATCTTTTTCACATCCATTCTTTGTTATCATCAAAACATGTGAGATCTAACATTCTCCCCCTTTTTGATGATGACAAAACTTAGTGATTTTGAACAAAGTTTTTGAAATTAAGTTCTCAAATAAACACTTCTTGAAATTAATTGTAACTTTGAAATCCTTTATGAAATAACTTATTAAGTGTTAATTCAAAGTGTTTGGAAAATTTTGAAAAACAACATATTCACCCTGCATACATAATAAACTCATTAATCCCACAATGTATTATAACTTAAAAACTTAAATGGACTTGAATTGAAATTAAAACTTAAAGAAACTTGCATTGAACTTAAAATTGCATTACAAGTATGAAAAGCTCCCTAAATCCCATGTACATCCATATTCCCAAAATGAAAGAAAATCAGTCAACCACAAAATCACTCAAGCTCTTCTCCCCCTTTTTGTCTTCATCAATCAAGTGGAGGACTTGAAGGCCTGACTGCAGATATAGGCTTGACAGGAAGGACCAAGGAGCCATCTGAACTAGAAGAATCAAAAGAGGAGCTGGAAGATTCTGGTTCAGGAAGGTTGAGTGGAGGGATATGAATGTCATCTTTTGGAGGGATTGGAGATGACTGATATGCAACAATAGAGGTGGTCTCAACCTTTTCTGTGGCAGCTAGAGTATGATGATCAGAGGATGAAGGAGAGATTTCCTCTGTATGAGTAGGAGAAGGAATAGGTGTAGGGGTGGGTTTAGGCTGAGCTCTGGGTGGTGAATCCTCAATGGTGATGTGGATGGTTTCATTGGTTTTAGGATCATCCACTGAGCATAGGATATCTCTAAGAAGAATAATGGGGATTTTGAGTGTAGAAGGTCTAGGTTCAAGTGGGCTAAATTCTGGAAGTGTGGGAAAGGAGATCTCATGAACAGTTGGCTCAATCTCAGTATGATGATGCTTTGGGGGAATGTTCTCTGGAGGTGAGATATTCTCTGGAGGTGAGAATTCCTCAGGAGCAGATGATGGACCAGCATAAGGTCCAGGACCCATAGAATCCAATCTTGCCACCTGGCAGAAGGATGATAAAGTAAATGCAAATCTTAACTTCCTCTCATTGGCGAAAGTTGAGAAATGAAAAAGGAGGGGATGCCAGTGACATATCATGTTCTTTTCTGTACAGACAGAGACATAAACAACCTTGGAAGATATAATAGTTGTAAGGGAATTTCTTGAAGTGTTTCTGGATGACCTTATTGGTTGCCTCTAGAAAGAGAAGTGGAATTTGCAATTGAGATTATTCTAGGAGCTAGATCTATATCCAAAGCCCAATATAGAATGGCTCCAAATGAGATGGTAGAACTAAAGAAACAGATCGAGGAATTACTTGAGAAAAGGTTCATTCAACCCAGTGTTTCATTGTGGGGAGCTTTGGTGTTATTCGTTAAAACGAAGGACAGAAGCCTAAGGCTATGTATTGATTATATAGAGTTGAATAAGGTGATCGTAAAAAATAAGTACCCATTTCCCCATATCGATGACCTTCTAGATCAACTGTCTGGATTAAGTGTATTCTTAAAGATTGATGTAAGGTTGGTATATTATCAGTTGTGAGTAAAAGCAGAAGACATACCGAAGACTACTTTCCGAACAAGATATAGACACTATGAGTTTCTAGTAATGCGCTTTGTGTTAACCAATATACCTGCTGTGTTTATGACTACATGAACCACATCTTTCATCAATATTTAGATCAGTTCATGGTAGTCTTCATCAACGACATTTTGATATACTCTAAGAGTATAGAAGAGCATGAGGAGTACTTGAGGATCGTACTGGGTATTTTATGGGTGAGGCAACTCTACACCAAACTAAGCAAGTGTGAGTTTTAGCTTTCAGAAGTTAAATTTCTGGGTTATCTCTCAACATACGATAGGATAATAAAGAAAGCTTCAATGAATACCTGGTACATTATGTCCGATTGTCTCGGTATTCCTCTTATCTAAGACATCGGGATGACGATGAGTGGAGCTCTGATATCTTGATGCGAGGGTTGAAGCTAGAACTATGAAAGAGATTGATTTCTAAATACTTTATAGTATTTACCGAAGCGGCTAAAGAGTGTCGACTCGTTGAGAACGACTTGTTAAGCTTGTACCCGACAGAAGTAACAACTACGGGAATGTTTCTGGTAGTGAAGGTTTTTCACAAAAATGCAAAGAGTAGAATGAATTGTACTGGGGTGATAATAAAAGACTGATCAATCCAGTTGCTGAGGAGGCCAGGGTTTCTCTGGAAGCATAATTTTTTGGCACTGTCGAAAGCCACCTCACCCTAGCAGACCTTGTGGCGGAGTTCCGTTTAGATCAGAACCAAATAAGTTGTTTACTTGCTTCCATTGCAATGAGCTAGGGCATATTACTAAGAATTGCCTACAGAAGCAACAGCTAGAGGACACTAGACTATGAGCTCGTGAGGTAAATGTGATAGATCAGGAAGAGGCCAAAAAATCTCCTGAACTTATTAAAGGTATGACTTCTTTTAATAATAGTTCAATTTGAGTAATATATGATTCAAGTTCAATTATTTATTCATTGTACATGCTCCCTAGTGCTACTTGATACTTGATTAAATTTGGAAGCTAGTCCTAAATGAGATCAGAATAGAGAGAATAGAGGATAGGTAAGTGACTAGTAAGTTTCTAAAGGATATGAGTGAATGTAGAAATGACTGAGGTGATATGATTTTGACCCCTGATAAAGTTGAGGTCTTAAGATGTGATTAAGAGAATGGTAATCTGAAATCAGACTTAGTAGCTGAGTTGACTTCTTAGGCATTTGATATTGTAAACACCCTATTTTGTCCAGGCCTCACTCAAAAATTAAAAAAATAATAAAAAAATAAAAGAAATTCCTCTTATCGATGATGATTGGTGTCTAAATTGGCAATCATCATTAAAAGGAAAAATAAATAAATAAATAAATAAATAAATGAAAATAAAAAAAATCCTCTAACTGATAATGGTCGGTGTCCAAATTGACAATCATCATTAAAAGAAAAAAAATTAAAAAAATCGTCTCATTGATGATGATTAGTGTCCAAATTGGCATTGTCATTCATAAAAGAAAATAAAAAAAAATATAAAAAATTATCTCCTATTCATAGGTTTAAATTAAGAAGTTGCTTGTAGGGAAAATATAAGAAAATAAATAAAAAAAAGAAAAAAAATATCTCGTTTATATTGATAAGTTTAAATTAGGAAATTGTTTGTGGAAAAAGTAAAAAAACTAATTAAAAACTAAAATTAAAAAAAAATCTCCATTGATGGTGATTAGGTCAAGTTAAGAAGTTTTATTAATAGAAAATACAAAAAAGAAATAAGAAAAAAAAAATAAAAAAAAGCTATTATTGATGGTGATTAGGTCAAGTTAGGTAGCTTTTAACCTAAAATACAAAAAAAATTCAAAAGTGAAAATTAAAAAAAAAGAGAGCATTTATGAAAAAAACCATACCTTGAGACTGTAAATAGGAGTGTAAGAGTTGAAGCAAGACACACACAAAAAATGGGGAGAGCAAAGACACAAAAATTTTGGGAGTGAAGAGAGGCAAGGTTTGTGCTGCCTTGTCTTCTTATGATGATAGTTGTCATGCTTAATAAATATAGATAATGTGATTATACTTGCCTCTTGTTGATTATATGGTTCTATCACCTTATCTCTTGTTGTAGTGGAGTTCAAAGCATAAAAGGTACATGCTCTCACCATGTTTTTCTTGATTTTCTTGTCATCTTGAATTTTCTACTATGAATGATATGATGAGAATGCACTTCTTCTTTTTCTTTGCAAATAAAAGAGTTTCAAAAAAAAAAAAGAGAGATTCTTTCTTTTAAAATAAACAAATTTGGTTTCATATGAGATAATAAAAAAATGGTTTTTTAAAAAAATAAAAAATACAAACCAACCAAAAAATAATTTTCTTAAATAAATTAAATAAAATTTTCTAAAAACACCAACAAAGTGACACGCATTTCTACCCCCGAATTACGTAGACTTTGATCCCTCTAAAGGGTATGTAGGCCCTGGGTCCTCTTCCTATGTCAAGTCCAACTTTGTAAATAAATATATTTTTCCTTATTTTTTTTGTAAATAAATGTTCCCTTTTTTTTCTTCTTTAGTTTTTATTTCATTTATTTTTATAAATATTCTTTTTTTTATTTGAGTAATTATCATAAGATTAAAGGCCATAATTTTTTAAATAACTAACATAGGGTCACCATTCTTATGAATGGGTGTTGTGGGGTACCTAACACATTCCCCATACACAATTGACTCCCGAACCCTAAATGGTTTTCGTAGATCAGTTCCATTTTTCAAAAAGGGTTCCCAAAATTATCCTTTTTCAAAATTTTGGTGGCGGCTACATGTTTTCCAAATTTCGGGTGCTACAGATATGACTTAGAGTTATTTGAGGTATTAGAATGTGATACATAATGTGGGGTGATTATGCAGTAATTTGATCCTAGAGGATCCGATCTGATGATACTGATGGTCGAGGATAGGCTTGAATTTGATCTAAGCTCAGCTAATGCTTTGATCGAAATGTGAATTAGTTGCACTGTGGTTCTATTCCATGATGGAGGGTTAGACCATGTGAACCTTGCGGATAGTATTAAACCTTCAGTAATGTCTTGAAGATAATACCCGAATACCGTGAAGGTTAGAATAGACACTATTAATCGTGAATCTTAGCGAATCTATTGGGTATAATTGAGGAAAACAATTTTCAATGTATGTGATGTTGATGTACTAGATTTCATGATGGACCTAAGAGTTGGGTTGGAGACCCTAGGCTATAAAATCTTACATGTTGGATATTGTAGTGGACCTGTGTGTCCAGAGGCTCTAAGACCTAGTGGACTAGTATGTGTTAGATCTCATATGCTTTGATGATAACAAAAATTGGAAAAGCTTTAAATCAAAGGTTTGAACAAAGTAACTAAGATCATGGTTGCAGGCCATAAGCATTACTCGAGTATGTAACTCAAATAATGCAGAAGAAATGAAAGACAGAGTACATGAGAGATAAGCACTGTGAGATTTTTTGAAGGCTTACTAGAGGGAGCCCTTGAGTAATGACTTTATTACTCGAGGGATCACTCAAGCAATCAGTGAAGATTTGCTCTCTGTCAAAATTTGCATTGGATTACTCGAAGGGCTTACTCGAGTAATCTACAAAGTTATTTGGAAGCTTACTAGAAGGATTACTCGAGTAACCAGAATAGAAATTATGCAGTGGCTCTCGGTTAAGAAATCACAGACATTACTCTAGTAGTCACTCGAGTAACCACATTTGAAAAGCACTTTACTCGAGTAACATGAAATGAAAATTGTATTACTGGAGGGTATACTCGAGTAATCGGGTAAGCAAAACAGAAGTTGCTCTCGGCTAAGATTTTAATGCTATTACTCTAGGGATTACTCGAGTAATCTCCAAAGTCATTTGAACCATTACGCGAGGGACCACTCGAGTAATCATAAGAAATGGAACACTTACTCGAGGGATTACTCAAGTAAGCAAGCTATATTCTGGTCAGACAATGTTGACTTACTCTCTGGCTTATTTTTAATGAAGTTACTCGAGGGACTACTCGAGTAATCAACTTGATCACTCGAGTAGCCACTCGAGTAATGAAGTATCGAAAGCTTGATTTTAATCCGATATTCATTGATTAGTTATCTATATAATTAACCTTTCATTGTATTAGTTTCTTGAGTATACTTGTAGAAAAACAATAAAGAGATCATGCATTGAGAGAGAAGTCAAACATATAGTCTGTAATATTCAAAAGGTTTACCTACCGCAAATGGCTAATTTTCAAATTTGAAGAATGGTCAAACGAAGCAGCGCTACTCTAACGGACGTGTTTGAAATGCTTCCAACAAACACTACAAAATCATCTATATATATGGAGCACTCAAAGAACAGAACACAACAACTGAGAACACGCAAACTTACATCGATCATAATATTCTTTGTGCTTTGTTTTCTTATACTCACTCTTTGTACTTTAGTAATTATATATTTTCTCTGTGAGAGATATTTTCATTACACACTCAATATTTGTTATTGAGACAACTTAAGGTTGTGGAACCTTGAGTTGGGGATTGATTGCGACGTGTAAGGGGGAGCGAGTATCCATTGAAGGAACTTGCTGTGTACTAAGGTGCCAAGAACCCACTGAATCTTCGAAGATATAGTGAAACTCTTAGAGAAGCTCTGAGGACTAGACGTAGGTCAAAGTGATTGTGACCAAACTAATATAACTCCCAGTGTACACTTCGGTGATATTTCTCATAGCTCTTAATTGTTTTAAATTTCCAATCAATATTTATATACGCAACGAAATTTCTGGTATTACCCAATTCACCCCCTCTTGGGTGAAACGCTTGCACTAATATTTGGTATCAGAGCGTAGGTCTTCTTGTTCAAGTATAACAACCTAAGAAGGATCCAATGGCAAGCATAGGTGAAGGAATTCTTCATGATGGAGCTTTTATCACAAGACCTCCGGGTTTCAGTGGTGAACACTTCTCTTTCTGGAAAGCCAAGTTTAGAGTATTCGTAATGGCTACAGATTACGGACTATGGGATGTGATTGAGAGTGGAAACTACAAACTTGAAAAGATTGTTGATTCACAAAGGGTTCCCAAGACACTAGCAGAATATGATGGGAATGACAAGAAAATCATCACACTCAACAGTAAGGCAATTCTAATGATTCAAAGTGCCTTGAGTCAAAATGGGTACTTCAGAATCTGCACACTTCCAACTGCTAAAGAAATGTGGGAAGCTCTGGAAATAGCACATGAAGGAAATTTGAGAATAAAAGAAAATCGGGTCAATGCTCTAGATACTGAGTTTGATTTACTTTGAATGAAATCAAGTGAGTCGATAGATGAATTAGAACTTAGATATACTCATCTTATTAATCAACTTGCAGCACTTGGGAAAGTCTATGATCAACATACCCAAGTACGAAAAATTCTGAATATTCTTTCTAAAGACTGGGAGGCCAAAGTCACTACAATTGAGGAAGGAAAAGGTGAATCAATGTGATCGGTTGCTTCTCTATTCGGAAGTTTTTCTGAATATGAAAGTAAATTAAAGTTTAAATAAAAACTAGATGATATTGGTGACAAGAAGAAGAGAGGTCTAGCATTGAAAGCAAAAGAAGAAGGTCAAGATGAAGATAAAGAGATTGATGATGACGAAATGGGACTAATGATAAAACGATTTAGAAAGTTTTACAAGAAAGGCCAAGGATTCAAAAACTTTCAGAAAGGAGGAACAAGCAGTAAAGAACACATCATCTGCTATGAATGTGGAAAGCCAGGACATATCAAATTAGAATGTCAAGAACTGGCTCAGAAGAATAAAGAAAAGAGAAAAGGCAAGTTCTACAATAAGAAGAAAGCCTTTGTAGCTACCATATGGGGAGATAGTTCATCTGACGAAAATTGCGATGGTGAAGAAGTAGCCAACATCTGTCTAGTTGCTCAAGAAGAAACAGAATAAGAGGTAACTTTTAATGAGTACCAGTGGACAAAGCCAGTTTCTTGGAGGCTCACTTGTATCATGGTTTAGCAAGAAACAAAATACAGTGTCTCTTTCATCAACAGAAGCTGAGATGTTGCAGCTTCAAGTTGTTATGCACAAGTGTTATGGCTTAAGCAATAACTCCAAGATCTTGGTATTTATCTAAAGGAGATACCAATATATTGTGACAACACTAGCACGATAAGCTTGGCAAAGAATCTAGTTCAACATTCCAGAACCAAGCATATTGATATTAGACATCACTTCATCAGAGATCATATCTAAAAGAAAGATATTAAAGTGATATTCATTCCAACTCATCTTCAACTAGCTAATATCTTCACAAAACCTTTTGCAAAAGATAAATTCTTATATATCGGAAGAGAATTAGGGATGGTAAATTCCAATGAATTGTAAGTTATTTAGTATTTACAAAATGTTAGATGATGTTATTTATTGATTTTTTGATGATTACTAACTTAAGCATAGGATTTTCTAGCAATTTGTTTTGCAGGATCTCGACATTTTGTTTTAAGGTATGAAAAGCAGAGGTTAACAGAGGACAACATTACTGGAGGGACAACTTCAAGTAAACCTCATTACCCCAGTAATACCTTAAAGCAATTAGAAGGGTTACTCGAGTAATCACTTGAGTAATGATCTAAAAAATGTAGCAAAGAAGGGTTAATTCAAAATGAATCCAAAATGAAATGGCATAACGGTTGGAAATAGACAAGCGGGAAATGAAGAGACAGATCATTCGAGGGAGGCCTCAAGTAAAGCATCAACGTTACTTGAGTAAGGCCTCGAGTAATCATGAGAGGAAATCAAAAATCAACTCAATCTCCATCCAAATCAGTGTTAAATTGCCTTCAAATGATTGAGGGAATATACATAAGTAATTACAACATTATTTATGATAGGTGCGCGTTTAAATTGCACCAATTTTAAATTTTTTTAAGTGTTACTCTAGGTAGCCCTCGAGTAATGCCCATGATCACTCGAGGGAGCCTTCGAGTAAAGTCGGGCATCTGGGTTATAACTTAGCGCGTCGCGTCATTTTCACAAAATTACTTTGAGTACTTCTCTGAGTAACCTCTCTGAAAATCTTTCCACAAACTCTTCCTCACTCTATTTTGGTCAAAACCCATCAAAATTTCTTGAGAAAAACTGCCTCAAATCTCTCTAAACACTCTGCCCTAATCTTCGACTTACGAAAAAGAAGAGTTCTAAAAATTTTGATCTTTCATTCAAAATGGTCAGAACCAAAACTACCCATCTTGAATCTCTTTTGAGTCTTCGAATCCTCAGCAGTCGCAGGATTCTACCATCTCCTCCGGCCAAAAGACAGAAGCTCACTCCCTATTCAAAAGCTAAAACCAAGCTACAAGCTAAACCCAAAGTGAAGGGGGTCGTGATCAAGGAACCATCTACCATAAAAGCTCAATCTAAGAAGAATGTTCCTTCTGGTAGAGGCAAGGAGACTAAGCACCATCTCCACCTCCTTCTAATTCATCTGACACACCAACATTCTTTGAGAAGCCACCGAAAAAGCCTACATATGACAGAAATCATTCTAAGACTATGACAAACTTACTGCATGAGATTCACAAAGAGAAGTAAGGATAATCTACAAAGGAACCAGAGGAAGAAGAAATCACATTTCCTCCAACCAAATTCAATATGAACAAAATTGAGGATTCACAGAAATGCAAAGATCAATTTTCAAGGAGAAAAGTGTGCAAGATGCACTATATTGACCTCGGTGTTCTTCAAGAGGTATTGAAATTCAACCTCAATTCATATCTGGAATCCTATATGCCTTGGCTCTCTGTAAAACTTCCTTTCTGTTCCAAAATAGTGAGACATTTCTATTGTAATTTAGAACCTGTTAATGATCCACTTAGGAATTCTTTGGAAGAAGAAATGTTCTCTAAGATTAGAGGCATGGAATCCTAATCTCACCCTCCAAAATCAATACTTGGCTAGGAATATAAGACCCACCTGAGGATAATTATCCTAATCTTGATTCAAACAAACTTTTTTCTATTCTAAGGCCTGGTGAGATTGTAGGACCTCTTGGTTTCAATCTGAGTGATATGTGTGATCTTCACAGAGTCCTATGGCTTATCTATTCTAGAGCCATAGTGAGCAAAGAACATAATTACACACATTTCATAGAGAGAGACTACAGGAAATTTGCCTCATTGCTACTGAAAGAGAAAAAGGATTTGGGGGAATATATCTTTGCTAAAATAAAAAGATATAGATTTGAGGGAAAATCCACCACTCTAATGCCTTATCCTCAGCTTATATCTTTGTTTCTCAAAAAGAACAAAATCTTGTATTTGGAGAAGGGTGAGCCAATTAAGAGGTTGGTTCCAGTTAGAAGAAACCAAATTGGGAAGTTGCATATTACACTACCTCTGAAAAACCCATTTGAGACAAGTCCCAAGAAGAAGAAGAAGATTAAGATTGCAACAAGCCGGTTAGATGAGACACAGTCTTTTGCTCCATCATCCACATCTTTTCCTTCCTTCTTTGGTGCCACATTGCAAAATTTTATGGAAAATATTCTCAAGGGCTTCCATATTAACATTGCCAATACAAATGCTGAGTTGATAACCCATATAAATGTGAAGATGGGAGAACTTGTGGAGAGAATGGATAAGAGGTACGAAGAGATGTTAGCAGAACAACGGGCTCAAGGTTAACTTCTGATATCACTCCATGCCAGACTTGGTGCTATGGCATCTGGTTTATCCACCCCTGGTTCATCTGTGCCTACTACTACTGTGCCAGTACCTCCTTTTCAGCCTGGACCTTCTCAGCCTAGACCCTCATCCATCCCTCCTCCAGGTAATCTTTTATTCTTTATGCCTGACCCATTATCTATCTTTGAGCACATAGATATCACAGCTGATGATCTTATTCAGCCAACTCAGCCTATGCCAACACCCATTGCATCCCCAACTGGCACTGAGGAAGTGGTTATCTCTTCTACTGATCATCAATCACCTGAAGGAATAGTAGAAGTGGAGATTTCATCTTAGGTCAAACCAAGTCCTTCAAAGGAACTTATGGTGGTTCCACCTCTGGTTCTTCCTGACCCTGAACCTTCTAGCTCCTCTTCTAATTCTTCGAGTTCAGATGATTCACATAGCTTTGGATTCACACCTCTTCCTGTAAACCCCAACTCTATAGCCAAGCCATCTGGACCTTCTCCTTCTCTTAGTTGATCCTATTCCTTGTGATGAAGACAAAATGGGGGAGAAGTACTTGGGGTGATTTTGAGATTAATGATTTGATGATGTAAATGTATTGGAATTAGGTGTATAGGGTTTAAGGGAGCTTTACTAGTTTAAGATTATGTAATGAACTCTTTATGCAATTTCAATTGAAGTTAGATTTTATTGGAGTTATATTACATTGTGAACTAACAAGTTTGTGATTGTGTATGCATGGTGAACAAATTAGAACATGTGTCAAAATTATGAGTTTTTAGAACTCAAAAAGGTTTCAAAGACTAAAATTTTCAAGATAATTAGATTTGGATTCAAAAATATCTTTATCAAGATGTTTCAAAAGAATTTTCAAGTTGAAATTGAACAAAGGATATCATATGAAAAGCTTTTAAGAAAAACTTGGTTGAAAACTCAATTTCAAAAACTTTGTTCAAAATCACCAAGTTTTGTCATCATAAAAAAGGGGGAGAATGTTAAATCCCATATGTTTTGATGATAACAAAAATTGTAAAAGCTTTAAATCAAAGGTTTAAACAAAGTAACTAAGATCATGGTTACAGGCCATAAGCATTACTCGAGTACATACCTTAAGTAATGCAGAAGAAATGAAAGATAGAGTACGGGAGAGATAAGCACAGTGAGATTTTTTGAAGGCTTACTCAAGGGAGCCCTCGAGTAATGACTTAATTACTCGAGGGATCACTTGAGTAATCGGTGAAGATTTGCTCTCTGTCAAAATTTGCATTGGATTACTTGAAGGGCTTACTCGAGTAATCTACAAAGTTATTTGGAAGCTTACTTGAGGAATTACTCGAGTAACCAGAGCAGAAATTATGCAGTGGCTCTCGGCCAAGAAATCACAGACATTACTTGAGTAGTCACTAGAGTAACCACTTTTGAAAAGCACTTTACTCGAGTAGTTACTTGAGTAACATGAAATGAAAATTGTATTACTCGAGGATGTACTTGAGTAATCGGGTAAGCAAAAAAGAAGTTGCTCTCAACCAAGATTTTAATGCTATTACTTGAGGGATTACTCGAGTAATCTCCAAAGTTATTTGAACAATTACTTGAGGGACCACTCAAGTAATCAAAAGAAATGGAACACTTACTCGAGGGATTACTCGAGTAAGCAAGCTATATTCTGGTCAGACAATGTTGACTTACTCTCTAACTTATTTTTAATGAAGTTACTCGAGGGATTACTCGAGTAATGAGCTTGATCACTCGAGTAGCCACTCGAGTAATGATGTATATAAAGCTTAATTTTAATATGATATTCATTGATTTATCTATATAATTAACCTTTCATTGTATTAGTTTCTTGACTATACTTGCAGAAAAATAATGAAGAGATCATGCATTGAGAGAGAAGTCAAACATATCATCCGTAATGTTCAAAACATCTACCTACCACAAATGGCTAGTTTTCAAGTTCGAGGAATTGTCAAATGAAGCTACGCGACTCTAACGGACATGTTTGAAATGCTTCCAGTGGACACCACAAATCATCTATATATATGGAGCATTTAAAGAATAGAACACGCAAACTTACATCGATCATAATATTCTATGTTCTATTTTTTTATTCTCACTCTTTGTACTTCAGTGATTATATATTTGCTATGTGAGAAAGATTTACATTACAAACTCAATATTTGTTATTGAGACAACTTAAGGTTGTGGAACTTAAGGTAGTGAATTTATTCGGAATCATGTTGTAATAGTGATAATTCATGGAGTTGAGGAAAGTGATTTCCCAGCTCAGCTCATTTTGAGGTTCTCAGAGTTGAATTGTGATTCAAGAATCATAATCAATAGTTGAACTGATTTCTTAGGAATTTGAATTGACCTGATGGTTTGAGGTACTACAACATGGTACTAGAATGCATTGAAATGTATGTAAGGTTTCTCGAGGTTGCTAGTTACTAGCCTAGTATAGGGAAACAACTTCATCATAAACATATTTCCATAGAAAGAATGATTGAAAGTAACTTTTTGATAGAATAAAGGATGGTTGGGAATCATGGTTTAACGGCCTGGTAGGCTGATGGACTCTCTGGAATTTGTTTTGGAGGATCGAAAAAGGGCTACTCTAGAAGGGGAAGTAGAATTGGTAAGTGTGCGTAGATTCCCATACGAATAAATTGTGTTTACACCCACGAGTGCCAGGGATTGTCATCGTCGATGTATGATTAAATGGTATAGTAAATGTTGAGGGACATGAATCCCTAGTGGATTGGATTATCTACTATTGCATAGTAGCATGTCTTGGTGGTAATCCTCGAAATTCGGTTGGTTGATGACATGTTGGTGAACTCACAGAGAAAATGATACATGAGCAACAATTGCAAATAGTATTGAATATGGTGAGGGAAAAACAACTCTATGCCAATTCAAATAAATGTGAGTTATGGCTTTCAGAGGTAACATTTCTGGGCCACGCAGTCTCATAGTAAAAGATCCTGATGAACCCTGGTAAAGTGGAACCAGTACTGAACTGAGAAGATGAGTTACTGTGGTTGTGATACGCAGTTTTGAGTCTTGCTCATTAGAGTGAGGGGCCTACATTGAAATTCCTTGGAACTCAACATTATGCATGGGATGATGATTGTGAGAGGAGCTTTGGAGAGTTGATGACGAACATTTACTAAAGTACTAACACTGACAATCCCATATGCGAGTAGGCATGAATTGAGATGTGAGTTGATGTGAGCTAGGTGAGGGCGTATGCATCTTGTCAATTGAATCTTCGAGAATTGAACTATTCCATCTATAATCTTGAGTTGATTGTAAGAATGTTTTTATTGAGTCTGGAAACATTGCTTTTATGGCATAATTTTGGAGTTGTACTGCGACCACAAAGTTTGAAATATGTGTATGATCAAAAGAGTGAAATATGACGCAATGTGAGTGGATAGAGTTGTTGAAAGATTAAGACTTGTAATGTAAATGTTATCTAGGGCAGGCTAATGTTGTTGCTGATGCACTGAGTTGTACAATAGGGCAGCAAGCAGATATGATGATTTATGAGAAAAAAAACAATTGAGGAATTTGAGGGATCCTAGTTTGTATGAGCAAATTTTGATCAGCGGTAATGATGTCAGTAAGACATACGCAGAAGTGTTACCCCGGAGTTTATGGTTGGTAAGACATGTCAGTAGCAAATTTCGTGGATGAAATTTATTTAAGTGGGGGAGAACTGTAACACCCCAAATTTTATTCACCAAAATGCATTGTAATTATTGGAAATATTCAATGAAATAGAATGATGAATTTTAGCCAAAGGAAGGAAGAAAAGGAATTAAATTCAAAACAATAATGGCAAATTCATAATTTTGCCAACAAAGCACAAGATTAATTATTTTCCAATTAATTGAAGTTAATTTCAATTAATCAAGGAAAATAAAAGGGAAATAGATACTTGGGATATTTTTGGTCAAGAAACCAAGGTTTGAAAAATCAAGGTGAACTTGTACAAAAACTAATTAAAGAAGAATTTGGAAAATGTTGGAACAATTAATATTTCCCTTTTGCCTTCATAATTTTCGTCCAAATAAAGGAAATAGGAGGGAAATAATTAATTGTATTCCAAATTATGCCAAGTGTCAACATCTTAAGGCAAAGGATTAATTAATAATTGTTAGAGATGAGTACATGTGGAAATGGGATTAAAATAATGTTTCTTGTGCATGTAGTAGGCTTAAAGTAATGAAGCTCAATTGGATCATATAAGGGGACCCTTATGCATTTTCATGGGTTAACCAAAGGGAAGAGAAAATAGTTCAATGCTAATGAGAGGTTATGACACTAATTGGACGAGCATACGCTCAAGTACAAGACTTGTCATAAGTTGAATTTATGACTATAAGTTAATTAAGTGAAAAGGTAAGATATTTTAAGTCTTGGATCACCTTTTTCCTTGTCATTTCTCATGCCTAGACACCCAAGATGAGAAAGACAAAGGGTCATAAAATTGAGCCAAGTACATGTAGTAAGCAAATATTCAAGGTTGAAGAGAGAGTGAACAGTAACTTCTAGAGAGAGAAAGTGAACAATCAAAAGGTAACCTCTAAAACTTGAATTCTCTTGAGTTATATGGTGTTGTTGTGAATGTTGTTGTTGAGTTTGGTTTGATTTGGCTTGTTTTGAGATTTTGTGATGATGAACTTTAGAAAGGTTAAGTTGCCCAAATTTCTATAAATTATGTCCATTCAGTATTTAGGTAGCTAATCATGTGAATAAAAGTAGAAGTGAAGTGATTGAACAAGAGAAATCAAGGAAACACAATTTTTCTCTTCTAAATCCTAATTTCGTCCAGCTACTGTTCACTCAAGATAGAGTTGGAATTTTGAAATTTTGATGGTTTAGAAGGGAGAATTGTGTGGGAATATAGGTGTTTATGATTTTTGGAGATTTGTATACAAGTATGGAAATTATTGAAGTTGCAAGTGCTTGCTGTTTGCTTTTCTCCTATGAGGCAGTGTTACTGTGCCATGAATTTTGTTGGCCAAACCAAGTTCAAATGTAATGGAACTTTGTAAGATTAAAGTAGACATCTTGAGCTTTAATTTGATAGGTGTTATAAGTGATTTAAACTTGTGGATTGAAAGTTATGAATTTTCAAAATTTTGCCCTGTTTCTGGACTTAATTTTGGAGCAGCATGGGAATTTATTAAATTCTGGAATTTTGTGCTTGTACATTCATATTTTTCTATGAAACTACACTTAAAGAGTTTTCTATAGAATTTTAGAAAACTCCATTTCGATTTTTGTAGAATTAGTTATGATTTTTTGAAGTTGAGTCAAGAACACAGAATTTCTTGACCGCGACCCCAAACTTTTGGACCTCTCTTAGCTGTGGCCAATGGATTTTTGGCCGGGGCCAAGACCCCTATTTCAGCATTTTCACTTTTTCTAATTGGTTTAACTTTTCTAATCCCATGGGCATTTGTTTGGGTTTCCAATGGCCATCTAAATAGCCCAAAATAGAGCAAATGCAATGAGTTTAAAATATATAATACATGAATATTAACCTAATTCTTGTACATTTGATAGGACTAAGATAGGAGCCTGAGCTTGGCACACTTTTTGAGGCACACCAAACGGGGTGAAAAGACTTGAGGTAGGAATATTATCTTTCATACATCATGCGATAGTGCATATGATTGTGTGGCCGCCATTGTTTGTACTTTTATTAATCAACATGGTTTGGTTAGAAGGAGCAGTTAGTGCCGGAGGTGCACTTACACTTGGGAGTTGGGTAAGAATCCAACCGATGTATGATTAGTGGGGCAAGAGCCCTACTCATGTATACATGACGATGATGTGCTACGATGATGTATTATGATGATGTGTTATATTGTTTATTAATTGGTGTATACATGGTGCATATCATATTTACTTATCGCATTTTATATGAACAATAGATGTTTCTATTAATCTCATCCCTTTTTCTAGATATAATTATCTCAGTGAGTGCCAGCGGCTCAAAAGGCAAGGATGTAGATGCGGGGAACTAAAGGACACATTTCTTGAGACGAGGATCATGGATATAGATAGTCTATCTTTTGAATATTTTTGGATATTCTATACATATTTGTAAATATTATCAAATTTTGCATGGTTGAATCCGATCTGTAAACAAATACTTGTATCAATATATTTGTACTCTTCTGTATGCCTATGGAATATGGTCTTTATTATTATATATATATCGAAATAGAAACATGTGTTGACACTTATAAATAGGACAAGAGTGATATTATTTAAAAACCACATTCGTTTGAAGATAAAATAGGTAAATTTTATTAGCTTAAGACACGTTAAATGATTTCACATACATTTGTTGATTCAAGTCAATTAATTAACAATGTTTATATTATACTTTCTCCAGTATTTTTTATAAGAGCCCAAAATTTGAATTGGTTTGGTTCTTTTTATAAGAGTCAGACAAAAATTGTCTAAACATTTAATGAGTTTTTTTTTTTCATTTGTGCCCTTCATTAATTATATATATTACATTAATTAAAGAGTTTGTGATACTTATTTTTACTCTATTTCTTTTTTACTTGTCCCTTATAAAAAAGAACATATTTAAAAAAATTATTTTAAGATATATTTATTATTTTAAACTAATTTTAACTATTTTTTCAAACCGCCTAATTTGATTTTCCTGGGTTGTTATCAATAGCACCAGAGTCCAGAGGGAGTATTAAAGACATGGAGGAGTACATAAAAAGTAACGAAGGTCGAAAAGGGATCCAATCAACAATTTTCTGATAAGCTTTTTTCTTTCTGGCGATTTGACCTGACACTTGTTACAGTAGCCGCGCAGTGACCGCCTTAACACTTTAAGTTCGTTGAAAATTTATAGTTCATAAATCGATCCAAGCATTTAACTCAACGTGGCCCACCAACAAAGAAATATCTGATTCCATTTACTCCTGGTAGGCTGACGTTGGCATGAATTATTGATGGGTATAGGTGTAAAAATATACATAATTTTTTTTTTCAAAGGGCGCCTAACGCTAATGCTTATGGCCATGGGCAATAGTGATTATGAATTTTTACAATATGTGACAAAATACACATAGATTATTAATTGACTATTTGTTGACTTTTAAGGCTGTATGATGACGTGCATGCTGACTGGGCAAGGTAAAAATATTGTGGGTAATAAAGTGGATGGAGAGGGATCTGGATGATTCCGAGTGGTTAAAGGGTGTGGCCAGTGAAGAAGAGGTTGAGAAAATGGAGGAGATAGTGAGACATTTGGCTAATCCAAAGATTCCTACGCTTAAAGCTAATGACATTGCTGAGGCTGCTCTTTATTTACCAAGTGACAAGTCTCGATATGTGACATAACCTTGTGGTGACCAGTTATATGCTTGCTCTATTATTTGTAATCACTTGCCATCAATTTGAGTGGATATATATTAAAACTTGCAACTGGACAATCTCACCTACAAAAATGTACCCAACATGACAGTGAGAGCGAGTGATATCAATTCTCGGCCGCTAAGCAGACTATGGCTTATCTATGCAGGAGTTTATCTCTCGGTAAATATAAATGACGAAGAAGAGAGTAGCGTTTTAGTTCATCAACTCAAATGAGACCAAAGCTAGCTAATTATTAATAAAAACTTGGACAAAACTAGAATGGTCATTCAATTGAGGCTGACGATAAAAGCAAGGGTAGTTTCGACTTCGCAGTTGGTGAAATATTAAAACCAGAAAGAAACCTTCAAAATTGGTTATTTCAATTGGAAGATGCAGCAATATCGTTTGCATCTCAGCAAAACTGCTTCTACTTTTCTTCTCATCACTCCTTTCTCTCTCTTATCCGTCCATTATTCTACCATTTTGCTAAATCAAGTTCTTAAAGAACAAGAAAAAAAGCAATTGTTTATTTTGCCTTGCCCAGTGAATATCCACGTCATCATCCATGTTAGCATTAAAAGTAAATAGATGATCAACTAACGGTTAATGTGTATTTTTTCACTTATTTTGGAAGTTTATGGTCACTTTTGCCCTTTAAAAAAGTATTTGGTGTTGGATGCATTTTGAAAAAAACAAAGCTCATGTGTATTTTTGCATCTTAACCCATTATTGGATTATCTTTTTTTTTTTCCAGAAATCACATGGTATCACTATTAATTAACGGAATTAAACATTAGCGAAGTTACGGTATATAAATACACGTTACCTTGTAGTATATACAAGGAATATTTTATTTTATTTTCCAATCAAAACATTAGGAATATCTCATTTACTTATAGATCAAACGAATTAGTTTAAATGTCATTATCATTAATCAATACTATTTCTATCATACAGATAATTCCCACAAACTTGTGTCTATATAAACAGCCAACCATATGTCCGACTTAGTAAACAAAGCAACGTCCTCTCCTACATACCCAGATATATATATATATATATATATCTTCTCTTGAAACCTCAGGGTTCTCAAAAAATGGCGACGAATCCAGGCATTCTGACCTACTGGCCCTGGAAGCCTCTCGGAAATTATAAGGTTTCTTACGTTATTCTATTATAATACGTTATTCATTTCCATACAGGAATGTTGTGTGTGTGTTATATATTATATATGTGGCTGACATATATATATATATATATTATTGCATGAAGTGGTTATTGCTGGCACCGTGGGTGGCACACAGTACTTATGATATGATAATGAAGGAGGGAAAGAAGAGGGATGTTGGATATTTTCTGATATTTCCATATATGTTGGTGAGGAGGCTTCATGATCAGATTTGGATCTCATTTTCTCGTTATCAAACTTCCAAAGGCAAAAACAGAATACTGGACAGGAGCCTCGATTTCGAACAAGTTGATAGAGAAACTAACTGGTAACTCTTCTTCTTCATCTTCATCTTCATCATCATCATCATCATCATCATCATTCTTATATATATTCATTTAGTTAAAAACAGATTACTTCCTGGATATATAGCTGGAATGATCTTGTGAGTGCGAATGAATTCTTTGGATGGATTCTTCGTTTTGTTAGTGAATCTAAATTATTGATAATAAATTTGGTGGGGTCCAAGATAATTAAGGTTCATGCATGAGTGAAATTTTGAGCTTTTCTCAAATGACATCGATATATACTTAGTTCAAATTATAAGATTAATTTAATAATAATTATGTTAAAATTGCTGAAAAGATGAGATAGATTTGGTTTTCAATAGAGCATAATGGCTTCGTGTGATCTATATAGTCGACCTCACCTAGTGGAATAAGGCTTTATTATTGTTGTTTACTGAAAAGATGAGTTACCTATTGAATTTAAATTGTTGCAAACTTGAAAGCTTCATGTGCAAATAAGATATTGATGTCTTACATATCACTCCCAGTTATTTGAAATAAAGTTTTCATATCTACAATTATTTAAATGGGTGAAGGAGGAGATTTACTAACAAAGTTTTAAGAAAGAAGCACATGACACAATTATGTTTTAGAAAGGGGAAAAATATACATAAGGAATTAAAAGTGGAGCATCCAACATAAAACTGTTAAATTTGACCTAACGGCGTTAAATTATTAAAGAAGAAAACCTTTAACAGCGTTAAGTCAAATTTAAAAGTTTTGTGCTAGATGCTCTACTTTTAATTCCTTACATGTATTTTTGCTCTCTTTAAAACATAATTGTACCAGATGCTCATTCCTTAAAACTTTGTTGGCAAATACGCTCCTTAACCCTATTTAAATTGATATATATGTGTGCGCCGATGCAACTCAGATAATCTTTCAGCTATCTCTATCTCTATCTCTATTCGTGTGAATTTCCCCTTCTCATACTCATTATAGTTCATTTTAACCACTTCTCCTCAAATGTTACTCCCGTCTTGTCTTATCTACACTTTTCACTGAGGCATCTAATAGCCTTCTTCTTTATATATATGATTTCATCACAAACAATTTTCCACCATTTTCTTTTCAATAAATGTTACGATTATGAAATTTATCCTTTCTTGTATTATCGCACATTCATCTCAATATTATCATATCTGCTACCTCAAATTTATGTTCTTGTTTTCCCTCTTGTCTTATCTACCCTCTTGTGGTATGTATTTTCTCCTTCTTATGATATGATTACCCACATCTCATGATTATGGTAATAAAGGTCTCTAACTCATCGTTGAGCCATCCATTAGGTCCACACCTTATACCATGGAGCTTCCTCATCCCTATGCTTTATATTAGTTTCTGTCAAACCTGGAACTGAATTAAAGTCCCATGAGAGCCTTAAAAAACACGAAAATTCATTCACACTTTTTTTAATTACCTGTGATGGGAGGAAACAAATTTATAAATAAGCATGACATCATTCTTAACTAGAAATCACGTCATTGGGACCTCCATCCTTTTCACATTGACAAAGTATGATATGCCCTATTCCCCTTAGTCTTTATGATAAGACACCTGTACCCATATTTAAATGAAATATATTCAAATTTGTATTGGTATATTCTCTTTCATTGTGTTAATTAATGACTTCAAATAGGGATGATATTGGAAAAGCTTAATTAATATCTTATCAGAACCATCCATTTATTCTAGTAGGTGCCTTATAATAAGAATCAGATGGAGTATGTACAACTAGCCCCCTCCCCCCCAAAAAAAAAACCACCTGAGTTTTGCAGTCATATTGGATTTTTACTAATTAGGATCAAATCATGAGGTTAGACCTTAAACAAGAGTTAACTTTTTGGAGGCATTTTCCACAATCACATAGACTTAATCTGAGGCAAGGTTAGCCCATTCCTATAGTTGGTCATGGGATATATTATTTTAATGATTTGTATCTACAACCTTCCACTTACGGGGAAGACTTTATGCCCACTAAGCTATAAGGAAATTGGCTTATATACATTGTTTTAATGAATGTTATTGTTGATGTTTGCAGGGATGACCAAATCGTGTTTAATGCACTCTTGGTTTACATTGGGCATATGGTAGTACCAGAGGGTTCAAATATGCCATTTTGGAGATTAGATGGAGTGATTATCACAGCACTTCTGCACGCAGGACCAGTGGAATTTCTGTGTTATTGGTTGCATAGAGCTCTTCATCACCATTTTCTCTATTCTCGCTACCATTCTCACCACCATTCCTCCATCATCACTGAACCCATCACTTGTATATGTTCTTTATCTCATATTTTCTCACTTCTATTTCATTCCCATAAATTCTATTTCTATATATGCTGACTCATGTTGACCTCTTAAGGGCATGAATTTGAATCCAAATACCTTGACCCTAATGAATTCCTACACCTAACTGATCATCTAATCTTTTTCGTGTTGATGTTGAAAACTATAACTTTACTGAGAGATCCTTATATTAATGTAAGGGCCCTTGTGTAAATGGAGTCATCTGGTCTTATTTATATGTCACTTCCCGCATATTTCATTGAAACTAAGAAAATTCCTAAATCTCATTATCACTGTTTAGTCATTTTTCAACTTTATTTTCCATTTATATATACATTTTTCAAGAAAATAACATTTTACATAATAATAAATGAAGGGTAAAATTGTATATTAAGATCAAAATTTTGATTTGATATATAAATAGGACAAAAAATATTTTCTCCCCAACTTATAAATAAAACCAAAGGAATATAATTTTGGGAAAGAGATTTTTCTTGTCCTTAATATAAGTCCTTCATTAAATTTATTATATGAATGTATACTCTTACCTCTAATTCATTATTTTGTATACCATTATTTTTTTTTGGACTTCTCATTAAAGTGTGCGTGTATGTATATTAAATAGGCATAAAATTAGAAGATCATTAAATTTTAAGAGAGAGTTAATAAGATATAAAGTTTTTCTTGATTCTGGTGGAGGTTGTGGGAAGTGCTTTATATATAAATAGGACGAGAGGATTATGTATATATGTGTATGAGTTTAAGCTCATAAATAAATATGAATTTAATTCCTCTTTTTGTTTTGTTGTTGGGACAGCTGTGATACATCCATTTGCACAGCACATAGCATACTTTATGCTATTCGCAATCCCATTGTATACAACTATGATAACAAGGACGGCTTCAATAGTATCATTTGCAGGTTATCTCACATTCATTGACTTCATGAACAACTTGGGCCATTGCAACTTGGAGCTCATTCCTAACTCTCTTTTCTCCTTCTTCCCTTCTTATAGTATTTCATGTACACCCCCTCGTAAGTATCTTCATCACTCTCTCTCTCTTTCTCTCTCTCTACAATTGTTCTTTTGCAATTTAATATAGGATAGTGATAAGTAATTCAATCTTATACTCATATATTGAAAATGTGTTCATATAATAGGGTATACAATTGTTAGGTTCAGTGAATGAGATGAAGCATATTATCTCTTGTATTAGAAAAACTGATATGCTTATATACATAGAAAGACTTAGTACCCTATAACATTTCATACACATAAAGTATTGGTACTCAAATTCAAATCTTTTTTTACCAATTAAATTTTTAAACAGAGAATTTTAACTACTTTTTTCAACAATATTTCATTTTCTACTCACAAATGTGGAATTAGGAAACCAAAGAGAAAGATGATCAGCGGGGAAAATGCCACGTCGTGTCATATACTCATATCGACTCTTTGCGTGTAATTGAGACAAGGACATGATATAGATTCCACAAATTTTTTATGCATTAGATACAAAGAATTATCTTAATTTACTATTCTTAGGATTAGAGTGAGGGAGTAATAATTAAAATTTTGAAAAACAAGTTTGAAATGTATTATGTAGTTAATGTGATATTGACTTGGTTTGACAAAAAAAGAACAAGTGCATGACTTATACGAAGTTAGTTACATGTCTGCATCAGAATTATTTACTTTATATCCTTCAAAAATTATGCTAAACTTTCTATTATATTACTTTAATGTATCATTCTACTCCTCTCCTATGCCATGACACTTATAAATCACGAATTTTCACACTAGGTATACAAAAGTTAACAATTATTCATCTTAAAACATATTTAAATCAATATTATTGAAGTCATTCCGTCATATATAACTTTGCATGTATTTATTTTGATTATTGTCACTTTTTTAATCAAAGCATCATACAATTGTAAGCTTTCAGATGCTTAATGACTAGTTAATTCACCTGATTTAATTGTTTGTGATAGGTTCCACTCTCTGCACCATACGCAATTTCCGACCAATTACTGTCTTTTCATGCCTATATATGACTATATTTATGGCACTGTTGACAAATACACGCAAATTACGTATGAAACATCTTTGAAGAGAACAGAAACCTCGCCAGATGTTGTGCACCTAACACACCTCACAACTACAGATTCAATCTTTCATCTTCGTTTAGGGTTTGCTTCTGTAGCCTCAAAGCCCCTAACTTCAAAATGGTACTTCGTCTTCATGCGGCCTTTAACCCTTTGGTCTTCTCTTATGACTTGCTTTTATGGTCGAACATTTGTTCTGGAGAGCAACAAATTCCAAAATCTCACCACGCAATCATTGGTTATACCAAGATTCTTTGTACAAGTATGCATTATTATTATTAATCATTTAATTATCTACTTCGTTTTCTTAGTAAAGCAAAGCTAGTCATTTGACTAATTAATGTTTGTGTTTTATTTTTTTTTTAAAAAAATCCTTTTACAGTATATTTCCAAGTGCCAAACAGAAACGTTGAACCAACTGATAGAAGAAGCAATATTGGAGGCAGAGTTGAGTGGGGTTAAGGTCTTGAGTCTTGATCTTCTAAATCAGGCAAGTTTCAATTCTTGATGGGAAAGTTTATCATTAAGTCCCTATAATTTTGCCTCAATTGGAATTCAAGCCCTATAGTTTTGACTTAGGTGAAACTCAGTCTTTGAACTTTGACTCGGTTGCAACTCTTATCAATGTAATGACTTGAATATAAATGTGGATGAAGGAAGAGGAGCTTAATAAATGAGGAGAGATTTACAAACAAAGGTACCCATAACTAAAGGTGAAGATTGTGGATGGAAGTAGCTTAGTGGTGGCAATAGTTCTTCATAGCATTCCAAAACAACAGCACAAGTTGTCCTTTGTGGTTCCTATACCAAGGTTTCTCATGCTATTGCAACTGCTTTATGTCAAAGAAATATTAAGGTATATATGTTCAATTTCACTTCTAATCGTCTAAGTTTTTTAGTAAGTATATATTTTTGATTTGAGGAAGATTAAATAATTTACTATATTGGTAAAAGCTTCAATTATTGGAAGCAATAACAATCTATCCACTCACATCATTAATTGCTAAACTTGAACTTAAATATATCATATTATAAGAATTTGAAATCACTTGGTTCTTTTCTGCAGGTAATAACAATGTGCAAGGACAGCTTTGAGAATCACCAATTAAGGATGAGCCCTTAGTTGACATATTAGAGTATAATTAGTTAGACTTAGTTAGTTTTTCTGTTTTAGTTAGAAAGGCTGTTATAACAGTAATATATTCTGCACAGATGTAATTAGGTGTAATTTAGCCTATATAAAAGCATGTACATTGTAACAGAAGGTTCATGAAATAATATTCAGAAAATTTTCATTTCCTCTTCTTGCTATACACAATATGGTATAAGAGAAAGAAAGTCTTTGACTTCTTGTGTTCTTCTAAAATTTTTTGAATGGAAAACAATGTATTCCTAAATCTTACTCCAAAGCTATTAAACATGAGGGTTGGAGAAATGCTATTAAGACTGAACTTGATGCTTTACAACAAAATAATACATGGGTTTTGACTGATTTACCACATGGAAAGCGCCCTATTGGGTGTAAGTGGGTTTTTGCCAAGAAATATAACTCTGATGGTAGTCTTAATAGATATAAGGGTCGATTAGTTGCTCAAGGATTTACTCAGGTTGAGGGTATTGATTATAATGATACTTTTTCTCCTGTTGCTAAACTTACAATAGTAAGAGTCTTACTTGCTTTGGCTGCTGCTCATAATTGGCATTTGAAACAATTAGATGTTAATAATGCATTCTTGCATGGCGATCTTGATGAGGAGGTTTATATGCTTCCTCCCCCTCGACTTTCTGTTTCTTCTCGCAATCAGGTCTGTAGGCTCCAGCACTCCCTTTATGGTCTTAAACAGGCCAGTAGACAATGGTTCTTTAAATTGTCCTCAGCTCTTCTGTCTTGTGGTTACAAACAGTCTCATGCTGATCATTCTTTGTTTCTCAAGAGTACAGACTCCTCTTTTACTGCTCTACTTGTTTATGTAGATGACATTATTATTGGTGGTACTGATTTGGTTGAGATTGATAAAATCAAGTCTTATCTTGATGATTGTTTCAAAATTAAAGACCTTGGGGATGTCAACTATTTTTTGGGTTTGGAAATTGCTAGAAGTTCTGCTGGTATTTCTCTTTGTCAACGAAAATTTGCTTTAGATATTCTCTCTGATTATGGGTTTCTGGAGTGTAAGCCTGCCCATACTCCAATGGCCCGTGACCTTAAGCTTTCAAAGGATTCAGGGACTCCTCTTTCTGATTTTTCTACCTAACGAACTTTAGTTGGTTGCTTATTATATTTGTCCAATACTCGGCCTGATATTTCATATGTTGTTCAGCAGCTTAGTCAATTTGTACAACAACCTACTGACATTCATCTCAAGGCTTTGCACAGGGTTCTGTGGTATCTTAAGGGTGCTCTTGGCCGAGGCCTTTTCTTTCCTGCTTCCTCCAATCTAAAGCTCAGTGCTTTTAGTGATTCTGACTGGGCTGGATGCCTTGATACTCGACGATCCATTACTGGTTTTTGTGGCTTTCTTGATCAGGCCCTAATCACCTGGCGGTCCAAGAAACAGCAGACTGTATCTACTTCTTCTTCCGAGGCTGAGTATCGTGCCTTGGCTGCCACTACATGTGAGTTACAATGGTTATCATATCTCTTACGTGACTTTGGTCTTCCTCTCACCAGCCCTGCTTCTTTGTACTGTGACAATCAATCAGCCAGACACATTGCTGCCAATCCTACTTTCCATGAACGTACCAAACATCTTGATATTGATTGCCATCTAGTTCGTGAGAAACTACAGCAAGGATTGATTCATTTGCTTCCTATTAAATCCGAAGATCAATTGGCAGACATTTTTATCAAGCCTTTGGCCCCTTCTTCTTTTTGTACATTTCTTACCAAGTTGGGAATGATAGACATACATTCACCAACTTGAGGGGGGGTATTAGAGTATAATTAGTTAGACTTAGTTAGTTTTTCTGTTTTAGTTAGAAAGGCTGTTATAACAGTAATATATTCTGCACAGATGTAATTAGGTGTAACTTAGCCTATATAAAGGCATGTACATTGTAATAGAAGGTTCATGAAATAATATTCAGAAATTTTTCATTTCCTCTTCTTGCTATACACAATATGACAAGGAATTTGTTTCATTCAACATCTCACACAGCAAAGGTAAGGAAAGAAAACTCATTTGGCCTATGAGTTTTTAATCAACCTCTTTTGACTATATATATAACTTGGCTTACACATAAACCAAATAATTTTTCCGTAATCACTATATTCAGATATGGTTAGTAGGAGAGAATTGGAAGGGGGATCAACAAATGAAGGCACCAAAAGAATCATTATTCATACCATTGACTCAATTCCCTCCAAAGAAATAGCGCAAAGACTGTTATTATCTGACCACACCTTCTATGATAACTCCCTCTTCTTTTCAGAATTTACACTCTTGTGAGGTCAGTTATTATACACACACACATATTTACACACACACACACACACACACACAAAATGTAAATTATTTTTTGGTGTACAATATAATATTGTTTCTAAGGAAGTGAAGTTTCGTTGTTATATGACAGAATTGGTTACCAAGAAGGGTGATGAGTGCATCGCGTGTTGCTGGAATATTGCATGGCTTTAAGGATTGGAACGTTAATGAATGTGGAGAAGTCATGTTTAGCGTTGACAAAATATGGCAGGCCAGCCTTGAGCTAGGGTTCCGGCCACACAAGATTCCGTCCATTGAAACCCTAATCAACTAAATCTAAATGAGCTTTCGTCTGGGAATTATCTTAGCTTATGTTCTGGCTCATCAAGTTGGCTGGATACTAGATGATATGAATTAGTTTGTTGTCTTTTGTTTTCATGTTATGATGTTATGTCATCATATTGTAACTTTTTGTCGTTTAATTTGTATCTGAACTGTTAAACTATATATGTGCTAATAATATAGGTAAAAGTTCCTTAGTATATGTTGGGGGATCCATTTTCCATTTCTTCTATTCATGGACACGAACTCACTGTAGGTTATGATTTCAGTAGATAAACCTTGAGATCTTGTTAATGAAACTCAATGCAGAAACCAAGTTTTGATGAAGTTGGAGGATGAAAATCCATGACATCATGTATACTTTAATTTCTAAAGGCCTTCTGCATCAAAGAACCTTTGTTATAATTAAAACACCTCTACAATCCGGCAAAAAATAAAAATAAAAAACCACACAAAAAAATAATTTAAATATACGGGCATAAGTGTAAGTATACCATGGGTGGGGCTTCATCAGCATAACCCTATATGGAAAAAAGGACTTGTGGACCCAGTGTGCAGGGGCTGGGCTGACCCATTTCTGAAGAAACTATTGCCAATACGGAAGTCATTTTCAGTGGTAGGCGCCATGTCACCGTTGTTATAAATTTTTTTAAAAATTTAAGGGATTGAATTGAAATAAAAGATAGAAGAAAATAAAATTTCAAGTGAAGTTGTGGGTTCAAGACAGATAAAAAGTTGCAAAAGCCTTCTCAAAACGTCGCATGGAAAATGTTGAAAGGGCTACTGCTTGGGTCAACCGTAGGACTCAGCATGATGACAATGCTGCATACGTGGCGACTGACTCTGCTAATGACTAGGTGATATTTTTCATTTCTAATATACTAATTCATGCATCATTAGACCCATTTTAGTGTGTTTGTTGAGTAAAAATTGAATTATTTATGAATTAATATTCATTTAGAGTTGCATGAATTAGTGATAAAAACGGTAAAATACTCATTATTTTAGTGATTATCCAGATGTATGGTATTACAGTGTTTTGAATTATATTTTCAGGGCATTTAGGTCATCTGGGTGAATTTCCGAAATTACAGTTCAGTCCCAAGATATTTCCAGTTTAGTCCTCAAATTCCAGAAATGACAGTTTAGTTATATTTGTTGATTATTCCAGTTGAGTAATTAATTTGTGTAGCTAGAGTTGAGACATTCTAGTTTTAATTTTGTTTGGGATTGAAACATTGAGATTATATGATTGTGTTTTTGACTTGTAATGGAGTTTAAATCACCAATCCAAACAATTAGCTCAAGCAACTAGTCAAGCTTAGGCTAATTAACTTGCTAATGGACAACTTCAACTGGAAGAACCATCACAACATTAACAAACCACCAATTAACACCATTGGATGAGATTAAATGATCAAGCATGCACAATGAATTCACAAATCACATAAACTATATATGATGGACAAAGTACTCAATTTAATCATAACAACATTAGATTAACTAAATGTCTAAATCCAACATCAATACAACCGAATTGAGTAATGATGGCATAGTTCGAAGCTCCAAGGGGAATATCATCTCGTTTGCATATTTAAATCTACTTTTATTATTTTCAAACTTATTCATACTTTCAACCATTTTATAAATTGAAAATGCGAAAAAGAAGTATTTTAGAAATATTTTCATTACATGGTCAATCAATGGTGTGGCTGCTGACTTGGCAGATGACCTTGATGGTTGGATGACATGGTGTATACGATGTGGCCGTAGACAAGGCCAATGAAAAAAACAAAAACTAGGTGACCAAACTGACAAAACAGAAAGCAGCAAACAAAAGACACAGAGATGCAGAAAAACAAAAACTAGGTGACTTTGCCCTCAACCAGCAGCGCGGGAAACATAACAAAGAGCACATCATCTACAAAACTTCCACCCATTCCTCCTTGTGGCTGCGTTGCCAACACATTGTAATATATACATATGTGTGTGTGTGTGTGTGTGAGACCTCATAAATAACCGAATGTGGTGATATAGAATATAAATATTTAAGCACGCACAGAGTTAACTTTTGCACGAGAGATTTGGAGGGGAGGAAAGGGAAAATTTTTATAAATTAAATTTAAAACAATTGAAGAAGTGGAGTTATAATATTTTAATAAAGAAAATATGGAAGATAAAAATAGTCAGAAAAATTAATTATATTAAAAACTTTTAACTCCACCTCTCCAATTTTTTTTTTTCTAAATCAAACTCAAAAAATATTTTCCTTTACTTCCACCGTACCAATTACAAGCCTATGAGTTGTGAAAATTAGTTACTTTTCTCTTTTGGAGTGGACTGAAGAAAAGCAGAAACTAAAATAATTTTTTTTCTTCAAAAAACTCATCTTAGTAGTGGTTTAATTTAATTACTGTTAAATATTTTGATGAGGGCCTTTTGTATGTTAGCTTTGGGGTCCACAATAAAAAATTAACTAAAGATTGTATATAGGCAAACTTAGTATTGTTCTTTCTTCTCGAAAAGCTTTTTATTGATTCATAAGTAATCTAAATGCTATGCAAATACAACAAAAATAAGGAAAAATTTGTTTTGGGTTTTGCAAATTAATAAACTAAAGGAGTAATCCAATTTAATTAAATATTAAACTATTGTTTTTGGTATTTTCATAACAACGTGAATGAGTGAATGGAATAGGATTTGGAAAATATGAATGATTAAATGAGTCTTAGTAACAAAGTTAATAACTTTCCTAGTTTCTTAAAACTAAATTGAGAGTTAATTTTTTATCAAGTCAAATTGAAAACCTCAAACAATCAGATTGAGTCCAATTTATCTAATTAATTAATGACTAATCATACTATCCAATTCATAGTTATCTCTTAGATAAATTGTTAAAAATCATTTGATGTGTTTTTAAAAATCATTTTATTGCACTTACTTCATCTAAAATGAGAGTACAATCATAATACTCAATATGAATTAACTCAGTTATACACCAATCACATACAATACATATATAATCTCATTAAAACATAAGAAAATAAGTTTAATATAGAGTCCAAGAGCATCAAAGCAAAATTCAACACAAGAGCAATTCATCATAGATAAATAATTACTAATCTAAGTCTTCTACTCATGTATAAGTAAAAAATCATTATCAATCGATCCATATACATGATAAAAGCTAATAGAAAACAAATAAACTCCCATTTGTAACACATTGAAATTGAAGCTCTAACCACCTTCTTCACCACCAAAACTCAAGGAATCTAGCCACTCATTAGCTTAACAGTGATCATAGCTTCTTCAAAACTCAAATAATTCATTGAGCAAGAGTGAAAAAACTATGAAATTGAAATCAGAGCTCGCTGGTAAGTTATAGATCTCGCCAGAAAATCACAGACATCGCCGCAAAGTTACGGAACTCGCCGGAAATCACAGGTTCTCGCCAGAAATCACAAAAGGATGCCAACAGAGGAGTGAAAACGAGAAAGGTAACGCAGGAAATCATAGAACTCCTCTGTGGTTCAGCTTCAAATTGTGAAACCGGCGGTGGTGACAGGCGAAGCTTGCTAGAGATGGAGGAAGTAACGATGGTGGTGAGTGAAGTTCGGTCTCTTCCCTGCCTTCTCGTTTCCAGTCGAGTTCTCTCTTACCGTTGGTTGGCTCTAGTGTGTGTGTCGAGCTTCTATCTTTTCAAGCTCTTCAGCTGGCTGGCGACGAAAATGTATGGTGATAGTAAAGCAAGGGCCACCGGCGAGGGAAGAAGAAGAAGGTCAAGGAGAGAAGGAAGGTTCACGGCACTGGTATGAGCTCTGAACTTATGGTTTGTCCGGCTCTTCACTTCAAGAAGAAGAAGGAAGGTTCGCTGCGCACCAAAGTGTCGGGTCTCGGGCTATTTTTTTTTTCACAAAGAAGACGACCTGAGTTTTGACCAGGGACATTGAAAAGTTTCAAAAGTTCGTGGAGAGACTAAAATATAAATTATTGAAACATTTGTAGCATAATTGAAAATTTTAAAAACTATGGGCTCTTTTCTATAATTCATGTGGCCGCTTTTCTACATTGATTTGAAATTTTTAGAAATTATGGGGCCCTTTTCTGTACTTTTCTCCAGTATCAAAAAAATATTAATTCTGACCCAAGTGACATTTTCCAAAATCTCAAATTTTCTTCTTAAACACCAAGATTAAGTACAAGGTAGTACCAAAAGTCCAAGAAATCATTTGCATGAATAATTAACAAATTATAACCATTTTACTCCTAATCATATTTAATTCAATACAAATGTCCCTAACTCAAATTAGTACTTAATTATATAATAATAACCTAAGAAGTACATTAAAGTCCCCAATTTAATCATGGAAAAATATGTAAAAAATATGGTCCAATCACATATATTTATTAATAAATAATAGTAAGCCATTAGTTCAGTCTAGTGACAAATTCACTGACAATTATTTTCCAACAAATGAAATGGCTATTATATTTAAACGTGTGCTCCATCATTACCAAGTGAATTGAGGCTTGGTAATATCTCACCTAACACTTGTTTTTTACCTCACAATTTTCACATCAAATATCGAAGTGAATTCAGACACATGGGGTCATACACTTAATATATTGGACCCTTAGGCTGGTAATTCCATGCATAGGGTGGAAATTATTATGACAAACTAAGCATAGTGTTTTTTTTAGGGACCCACTTATAATTAAGGTTTATATTTTGGCATATTTTTGACTAATTTCAGTCATTGTCTGTCTAAATTTTGTAAAACTGAAAACTTTCATCAAGTTGGATGACAAAGCAAGCCGACAGCCCAAAGTGACATTAAATTGAGAACCCCACTAAATATATTTGAATTTTTAAAAGGAATTGAATTGATCATCATTATATATTGTCAATGACTTCTATGAAGAATATTTTTGTTTCTTTCATAAGGTAGCACATTACTGTAATAAACACTACAAATTAATTAGTTGAGTTCAAACAATACACATTAGCTCGTTTCGGAACATTGGTTCAAGCTAGGGTTAGCTTATTTCTAATTATTTGTCCTTTTATTTCATGGGAGATAAAATGACAAGCAAAAGAGAATCAAATATGCATATAGCTCTATCATTACAAAAATTTAGGGCTTGTTTAATTTTGTTTTTAAAAAATTTTTTTTTAAAAAAAACAAAAACACAAAAATATTTTTTTGTTTTTAATTTTTTAATTTTGAGGCTGACACCTGTTCACTATTGACCCCATGACGACCACCGCCAAGTTAACACCAGCGACAGTTACCACCACGTCACTGCAAAAACATATTTTTTTAAAACAATTATCCAAACTTTTTTTTTGTTTTCAAAACTTGTTTCCATAAACATCTTTATAAGACTATTTTGAGAACATGAAAAACAGATAATAGAACCAAACAAGGCTTTGGTTTCTATTTTATAGCATTTTATTTTTTCTAAGAAATAAAATTATACTATTACATATTTCTACATTATTTTGGAACGACTATTTTTTCAGCACGCAAGTTTTGTTCTTAAAATACAAAAATAAATAAATTAAAGGTGCAATGGTGGGCACAGCAAACAGCCTATCCCCGATTATAGCTAAAGCCAAAGACTTCCAATATCTTGTAGGGAGGAGGCGTTGGAGGCCTGATAGTAACAGTTTAGGATGTGATGATCGTGGTGATTTGGAATAGCTTATTTTTGGATAATAAGTGCTTATAAATCATGATTCACGGTATACGAGGTAAGTATGTGAGATGATTTTTATCTCGGCTTGCATAATAAGGACTTATTATCCAAATATAAGTGTTTCCAAACATGCTAGATATCTTGATTGCCTACCTGTATTTATCATACTTCAACTAACAAGTTATTAGTCAAAGTTGTAAACGGTGTTATCCTTGTAAGGATGAGCATACATGTTTGATTTTTGGGAAGTGCACTTATTAGGAGACGTAAAAATCTTTTGACCTCTAAGCCTCAAAAGGAAATAGCCTCAATCAAATAAAATAATTATCAGACTTCATCTATATAGCGCTGAGTCGTAATCTTGTATTCCAATTTTATTTTTTTTTAAAATGTAAGCGGGCTGACATATATAATACTATTGACATCAAAATATTAATTTTGTTTCAAGGCATCAAAATGTTTAATTTAACATCATGCTCCTCTTGTCCTTAACGTATGACCTATTTATTTAATTTGAATAGATTAAGGAAGCTAAATAATTACTTAATCATAACCATATAATATGATCTCTCTAAAATACTTATGTGTGACATTAGATTATCTATAAGTTTATAATTTAGATAAATTAGTTTGAAAAAAATGATAAGTATTAGAGATAAAACACCAAAAATGTCTTACATTTAGGACCAAAATTCACTAATATACTTGCAAATAATGGTTGATTGTATAATACTTTTTTTGGGCTTTAATTAAATGTATATTAATTACTCGATTTCATTGTAATGCAAGAAAACATAAAATATAAATCAGACAGAAAGCTTGAAACAACAAAAAGAACCTTAGAAGCAACTAGCTAGTAAATGTGATACATGGAAGAGAATTGTGTGAAGCATGTGGAAACTGATGGATGATATGATAAAAGTGTGTAGAGATACACTGAACTTTAATATCAGGATATGGAAGTCAGTAGGATGCGAAAAGATATTGTCTTAATAATTAATGACCAACTTAACGTCAATCACGCAAACATGCTTTAAGCTGATTTAGCAACCACACACACCTCCATCTTATCAATCCTTTTAATTTAAATTAAACAAATTACTCCCTTCGGTGGTTAATATAAGATCTATTTATCTAATTTAATTAAATTAAGAAAGTTGTTTAAGTTATTTAATATAACATGTATCTTATAAAACATCATAGTCATTTCCTTAATTTCCTTCTTCTCTCTCTTCCTTAATTATTGTTGAGAGAACATTGATAGTGGTAAATTAGAAAAATATGTCTTATATTTAAGATCAATATCAATTAATCAAATAGGTCTTATATTAAGGATAGGAGGGAGAATCTCCCACTTCTTTCTTCTCTCTATATCTTTGACTATCAACATTATTAACCTTAATCACTCCATGTGATTTCATTTATCTAAGGATCTCACACATGGGTTAGTTCTAGCTAGTTAATCTAACCCTTGTCCACAGTCTCATCTAATATCACGGCGACATTTAGCTCAAATCAGCATCGATGTAATATAATATATAAAAAGTATAAGACATTATAACATTGTGAACAAATCATCATGAGTAGTACTATGAATATGAATCACTTGAAATTTATTTTGTGCAACGTTATAAAAAGTAAAGAAAATTAATTCTCAAGTCTTTATATTTTAGCTCAATTTTGAAACATGTTCCAATAGGTTATTTTGTTTAAATGCTATGTTATATATATGCACTCATCTTTGAGTGTAAAATCCATTAATTTTAATTTAAAAAATTCTATATATGGACTTTACAGAATTTCATTTTTTTCATATAACACCGTTTTAACAACCATGCATTCTATTTATGAAATTTCATAAATCTTATAAATTAAAATTATCGGATTAAACAATAAGGACCCAATTAAATAAAATAAATTATAGGGATCTAATTCAGAAGTGAAGAGGACATATGGATTAATTTTTCTTACAAATCATGAATAGTATAGATTTTAAATCTTCATTATTATTTTAACTTCTACACATTTTTGTGCCGTATTATTTTTATTCATTTTCTATTTGTCCTCATACATTAATACAGAGTTAAATATGTTAAAACCATAGCTTACTAGAAAAAATAAAATAATCTAAATTACGTAATGTAGTAACTTGCATCCTACATAATTAATTGTCAACGTCACTTTCTCTGTACTCACGTTCAAGATCTCTTTAAATATATACAAACAATAATACAATATACACTATAGATTCATTATCTGAGATCTAATCGAAAATGACTTGTGTTCTCTCTTTTCTGTGGTTTTTTTTTACCAATATGACAATTTTTCTTTCTGTCCCACAAATCATTATGCATTCCTGTATCTGAACATGCACTAGCTGCTTTCTCTTCTATAAACTTCGTTTCACAGTTTCAAATCCCAAGATCCATCCAACTTCTAATCTAGTCTCTGATTTCTCTCTCCAATCTCTGTCTCTCTCTCTCATGGCAGATATTACTCCGACCACTTCTCTAAAACTCTTTGGCATTAACATTCACAAAGTTTCAGAATCCGATCACGAGGCCTTGATCTCCAGCGGCAACGATCACCGGAAATACGAGTGCCAGTATTGCTGCCGTGAGTTTGCTAATTCACAAGCGTTGGGAGGTCACCAAAACGCACACAAGAAAGAAAGACAGCTTCTAAAGCGAGCTCAAATGCAAGCTGCTCGAACTGCTTTTTCTGCTTCACACCACAGTTATATTCATCATAACCCTATCTTATTGCCTCCACCTGATATCCTCTCCGGATCCCCGCCTCCACCACCACCACGGCAGTATCCGTGGCCGCACAGTGTGCCACATAACCCACCGTCTCCGGTGTATCATTCTGGGACATTCGGTGTGTGTGTGAATTCTGGTTTTTCAGGTTTGCATGATCATCCTTCATCACAGCCCTCATCTATGGCGGGATATGGTGGCTTGACGGGTAGTGATGGTGGCCAACGAGGCTTCAGTTTGGATTTGCAACTTAGTCTATGAGTAAGCAAACATGTTGATATTTGATGAGATGCAAGATACAAAACATGACAACACAATACGGTTATATATATGAAGTTTGAAGTATCTTGTCGTAGTTAAAATTAGTGTTGGAGACAGTACTTACTGTACTGTTTCATCTTTTTACGATCAGTTGCTTTTAAGCATATGCCCAGTTGAGTTTCAGTTTTTTTTTTTTGGGAATTGATGTAAATCTTGGTTTCTAATTATAAATCTGAATGAACCATTTGATATATTCAAGCATTTTCCACACGACCAAATCATTAGAAATTAGAAATTGTTTTTCACTTTTTTATGTGCCTCTGGTTCTTAATATAAGATCTAGATGATTAATTTATGGATATTAAGAAAATTACTTAAATTAGTTGTTTATAACTAATGAGTGTTAATTTCCTTAAAATTTCCTTTTCAATTATGTGCACTGTAATTATGCCAGGAGGGAAACCCGATTATTATGTGCGATCGCTAGGATACTTTAGAGAAGAAATTATAACTTTGGATGACAAACTAACTGAATTGAGATTTTATATTTAGAACTAAAATAAATCCCTTATTTAGTTCTTATATTTAGGCCCGGAGAGAATATTACTTTTATTCCACTTTCCCTTAGTTTCAATGAGCTTCCATATGGAAAGAAAGATATGGGAGAGAATGTCACATACATGAGCTTATTTATTTAAAAAAAAAAAAGGATGTACGTAGGATTACACATACAGGAGCGTTTCTGAAGAAAATGATCTCACGCACCCGCAAGTCAAATTTGTCGCACCGGTCACACACACACACACACATGGGAGATTGAAAACTTGTAAAAGAGTCTAAGGCCTACGGACCAGCCTTGAGCACGCAAGTTCACGGGTCGAGCTTTACAAATAGGACTATTTTAGGGTTAGCTTTTGGGCCCAGCTCTTTTGTGCCTGTCGGGTTGACTCATTTTTCAACTTCCGGTGGGAAGAGAACGAAAGAAAAAATTTATCGGCCCCACGTATACGTGATGCTTTTTATTTTTTATTTTTCATTGTGCAGTATTAAGGTTGAGGTGTTTTAATAATAACACAGGTTCATTGGTGTATGCAGAATGCCGTTGAAATCGAAGTATACATGATGATGTCATGGATTTTCAGCTTCCACTCTCATCAGTTCCTAATTGAAACTTGAATTGTCAACGGCTTGTTGTCCTAGTGAGTACCGTGTTGACATATTTGAGTGCATGTGTGTGCTTAAATTTTATTGAACAAAAAGAATTAAGACTTGGATTCTGCACCAAAGATGTTTAATTATGCGTCAATACTGACTATGGATGAAGTTTTGGAGGCCAGCAGTTCTGGTTTCTGCTTTGAAATCATCAACTAAAGAGTGTGGTGTGTGTCCATGAATTGAAGAAATTGCTAATGGATCCCCATATTCCCCAACATGTCCTAAGGGACTTTTAACTTTATTAGCACATAAATATGATCTAAGATTAAGAGTTCAAATACAAACTAAACGACATAACATCATACCAGAAAACAAAAGACAATAAACTGAATCAGATAACCTTGTCTAGAAAACATGAGCCCGAGCGAGCAAATTAAAGTATGAAACATGAGCAAGATAATTACCAGAAAAGCTCATTTGCATTTAGTTGATTAGGTTTTCAATGGACGGAATCTTGTGAGGCCGGAACCCTAATTCAAGACTGGCTTGCCATATTTTCTCAACACTAAACATGACTTCTCCACACTCATTGACGTTCCAACCCTTCAAGCCATGCAATATTCTAGCAATAAGCCATCCACTCATCACCCTTCTTGGCAACCAGTTCTGTCATACAATAACGAAACTTCACTTCCCTAGTAACACCAGAACACAAATACGAAACTGAAAAATATTATTGAGCTTCTTATCTTTCACAGTCATGTACATCTCTATATATAAGGAAAGTTACTGCTATAAATTATATGCCAACTGTCACTCTTTCTAACTAATTTCTGTTGCACATATTGAACTATATTTAACTAATATACTCTAATAACCCCCCCTCCTCAAGCTGGAGAATGTAAATCAATCATTCCCAGCTTGGAAAGGAGTGTGCAAAATGGTGTAGGAGCAAGAGGCTTAGTGAAAATGTCGGCTAATTGATCCTGAGACTTAATAGGTAGCAAATGTATCAAGCCACTCTTGATCTTCTCATGTACAATATGACAATCGATCTTGATATACTTAGTTCTCTCATGAAAATTAGAATTGGCAGCAATATATCTAGCAGATTGACTATCACAATACAAAGAAGCAGGAGAAGTGTGAGGAATACCAAAATCCTATAATAAGTATTGAAGCCATTGAAGTTCACTAGTGGTAGAAGCAAGGACCCGATACTTTGCTTCAGAGGAGGAAGTAGTGACAGTTGGCTGCTTCTTAGAACGCCACGTAATTAAAGCCTTATCAAGGAAACCACAAAAACCAGTGATAGAACACCTTGCATCAACACAACCTGCCCAATCAAATTCACTAAAAGCATTAAGTTCCATAGTAGAAGTGGTAGGGACAAATAAACCACAACTAGGAGCATCCTTAAGATAATGTAAAATGCAATGAGAAGCCTATAAGTGGGTAGTAGTAGGATGTTGCACAAATTTACTCAATTGCTGAATGGCAAATGAAAGATCTAGCTGATTATTAGTCAAGTACAAAAGGCGACCAACTAAAGTATGATAAACAGAACAATCAACCAATGGTGTACTCGAATCCTTGGATAGTTTAACATCCCTAGCCATAGGTGTAGTAACAACCTACAGTCAAGAAAACCAATATCAGACAGAATATCTAGGGCAATTTTTCGTTGATATAAAGCAATACCTTTAGTACTTCTAGCAATTTCCAAGTTAAGGAATTATTTACATCACCAAGATCTTTGATCTTAAAAGTAGCATCAAGAAAACCCTTGATCTGATTAATTTCCTCCAAATCAGTTCCACTCAAAATAATATCATCAACGTAAACAAGTTAAGCGGTAAAAGAAGAATCGGTAGTCTTAATGAACAATGAATAATTAGCTTGAGAATGATGATAACCACAAGAAAGAAGAGCCTCAAAAAGCTTAAAAAACCATTGATGACTTGCTTGTTTCAAACCATAGATAGAACATTGTAACTTGCAAACTTTAGTAGGAGGAGAAACGAATAAACCAGGTGGAGGAAACATATAAACCTCCTCATTAAGGTCACCATGAAGAAAGGCATTATTGACATCTAGTTGCTTGAGATGCCAATTATGCGAAATAGCCAAAGCAAGCAACAAACGAACAGTAGTAAGCTTCGCTATTGGAGTAAAAGTATCATTATAGTCAACACCCTCAACTTGTGTATAGCCTTGAGCAACCAAACAACCTTTATATATGTTTAAGCTACCATTTGATTTATATTTCTTAGCAAAACCCACTTACATCCTATAAGACGTTTACCAAGAGGAAGATCAGTTATTATCCATGTATTTATGTGTTGTAAAGCATCCAGTTCACTAGTAATTGCATTGTGCCAACCCTCATGTTTAATAATATGTTTTAGGGATGTCATCAATGGAAATAGAAGGGCAAAATGTCTACGAGAAGAAGAAAGATGATCATAAGAAAAAACATGGAAAGAGGACGATAATTGCCTACCTCCATAGAATCTAGTACCACTGATGCACATTGAAGGGGATAGTGATAATCATGCAAATACGAAGGAGGCCTTGTTAGTCTAGTGGAACGTCTGGGCATAGGAAGAGGGATTGAACTAGTAGAAGAAGAGATAGGGGGAGAAGAAATAATAGGGCTAGAAGATGGAGATGAAGGGGAAATGTCAGGAAAATCTAATAGGGGCAACTCTTAAGGAAGAGAAATAGAATCAGCGAAGGTAGGTAAGTCAAAGTTACGAAAAGGAAATATAGACTCATAAAAATAAACATGGCAAGATATAGAAATCTACCTAGTGTGCAAATCTAAAGTAACAAAACTCTTAGTGCTTGACTTAAAACCAAGAAAGACACATTTGGCAGCCCTAGGATCAAATTTAGTCTGATGCTGAGTAAGAGTAGATGGAAAACATAAGCAACAAAAAACTTTGAAAGTAGAAAAATCAGGTGGGTGCTGATACAGAAGTTCAAAACGACATTTGTTATCTAAAATAGGTGTAGGTAAATGGTTAATGATATAAATGGCACGAAGAATAGCATAGAACCAATAGACCTTGGGTGAACATGCTTGAAACAATAATGTGAGGGCTACATTTAAGATATGTTGATGTTTTCTTTTGACCTTACTATTTTGTTGACGAGTTTCAACACAAGTATGATGAAGAATCCCTTTTTCAGCATAAAAACCATGAAGTACAAATTCATGACCATTATCTTTCCAAATGATTTGAATAGAAGTATTGAATTGAGTAAAAACTATATGCACAAAATTCTTAACAATATGACATACTTCTAATTTTTGCTTAAGATGATAAACCTATGTATAGCATGCAAAGTCATCTACAATAGTTAAGAAATACTTATGAACATGAACATAAGGCAAATGATAGGGTCCCCAAATTCCATATGAACCAAATGAAAAATCTTATTAGACATAGTAGTGCTTACATGAAATGGTAATTTTCGTTGTTTAGCAAAATGACAAACATCACAACACTTAAATGTCAAATTAAAAGGAATAGGTGGATTTTGTTGATGAATGGAATACAAAGTAGAATTAGAAAGGTGTCCTAACTGAAAGTGCCAAAGGTCAAATGGTGTGGAACAAGGTGTAGGTGTGACCACATTACTAATAAGGTGTGAAATAATAGGCACATGATATAACATTATGTATAGCCTTTCAATGAGATCAATTGAACCAATAATCTTCTATGATGGTAGGCGGCAAATAAGGCATTATGGGTCTGAAAAGAAATAGAACAAGTAAAAGACAAGGTAAGTTTTGAAACTGAAATGAGATTAAATTGAAATTCTAGTGCATACAGAACATCATGAATAATAAATGAATCAGAGAAAGTAACAGTGCCACTAAAGGATACAATGACACGCTAGCCATTAGGTAGATTAACTATAATAGGTGAAATTGTGTGATAGGTAGAAAATAAGGACAAAGAAGAAAAAACATGATCAGTGGCTCCTAAATCAATGATCCAGGAGTTTGGAAGAAAAAATGTGACAGAATTAATATACATACCAGAAGTAGCAACATGATTAATGGATGCTCAGGGTTAAGTTGGTTTATCTAATTGAACTAGTGCTAATAATTTTTTATATTGCTCTTGAGTAAAATTATAAAATTGGTTAGCCACCTTAGGATGATCAAGAGAGTTCTTACTAGGTAATACAGTAGCAAAGAAGTAGCATTAACAAAAGGATTTCAAAATTTAAATCCTAGTGGAAACCCTTGCTTTCTATAACAAGTAGACTCTGTACGTCTGGGCTTACCACAATAGGTGCATTGTTTCACAGAACCTAATAGCTGCTTAATGAACCTGGGAGATGGATATCATGGAGTTGAAGATTTACTTAGCAATGGTATAGCTTCTAAACCCTAAAAACCAAGTTCTCGTTCTTGTTGTGCTACTAATGAAAACACACTGTTAATATTTGGTAAAGAATCGATTAGCATAATTTGTGATTTAATAGAGGCAAACCAATCACTTAATCCTTTAAAAAATTTAATCACATAATCTTGATCCAAAGCCTTCCTATAAGAGTTAGCAACACCACATGAGCACTGTGGAATACAGGTACATAATTTCAGAGGTCATAATGTAAGAAATTCATCCCACAGAATTTAAAGCTTGGTAAAATATTCACTTATAGCCAAATCACCTTGTTTTAGATTCTAGATTTCTTCTTGTAAATCAGCTAGTCAAAATACATCGTTATGAGAGAATCAATCAAGCAAATCTTCCCAAAGATCATAGGCTCGATCTATCCACAAGATGCTTTGTGCTTTGGTAGGAGACAGAGATCGAGTGAGCCATGAGAGTACCATCATATTACAACGCTTCCATGCCGGAATAATCAGATCTACTGAGCTCGATATTGGAATCGTCCGATTAATGAATCGAAGCTTGTTCTTCGACATGAGTGCAATCTTCATCGTACGTGACCAAGAGTGATAGTTAGGTCTAGTGAGGATTGGTGAAACCAGAACAAGTGAAGAGTCACTACTACAAAAAAATGTCATAAGTGACGCTTATTTTTATGAATACTATGACGCTTAGGAAGTGCCACAGCGTCCAATACCATTAAAAGAAGCTGTGGCGCTTTTTGAAGCTGTGGAAGCACCATTTTTATTTTTTTTAATAGCTTCCTATATGCACAGGAAGTATGACACTTCCTATAGCGCTTCCTTAAGGAAATGCCATACACACTTCCTATGGCACTACATAAAGAAGAGTCATAGGAAGTGATACTTCCTATAGTACTTCCCTAAAGAAGTGTCATAAGAAGTATTTTTTTAAAAAAATAATTTTATGTAATTTTTTTCTTTTCCTAATGAACCTTGTATTTTACAGTAAAAATCTACAGCAAAATGAACAAAACCAACTATAATCAAACCAAACCAGAATGAAATAACTCCAAACAAATAACTAATTCATAAAATCACTACATTTCATAGTTAAATTAATTGGTTGCATTACAAGCCAACAAAAATATAAGTGTTATAATTACTTTACTTATCCAACTCATCAATAACAATAACTATAAAGCTAAAAATTATAACTACTACACATATCTTCACATATACAACCTATATATAGTAACATTTACTATTATCTCAATTAATTTTCAACATATTCAATGCGAATAATTTTTTTTCATATTTTGTAATAAATTAAATATAAAAGACATAAGCTATAATAATAAAGTTAACGCTTTTGATGCATAATAAAGGGGTAAAAGGAATGGGTGTTGCACAGATGATTATGTATATTCACTGAATGTGATTTTGCGATTATATGTATAAAATAATATTTTGCTATTAATTCATCAATGCTATTAATTATAGCATTGAATTATCCTACCTTGACTTGATTTTTTCTTCCATTCATGAATCCAAATCATTAAATGCAAGAAATTCAAATAATGAAATGTAATTCATCTCTATACCAATATGTAAGTGATCTCTATCCCAATTTTGCAAATTAAGGAATGCATTTAATTGGTGAGATTTGTTAAACTTGGCTGACAGCCAAGAGGGGGTGAATTGGATGTCAGATAAAAACTTAGAAACTTTCAAAATCTTTTTGTATCTTAGTAAAAATAATAAGTATAAAGATAATGAGCCATAAAATCACAATCAATTAAACAAATCAGGTATGCTGGAAATATAAGAGATAAGGGAAGAGAATATGCAAACTATGATTTACACTAGTTCTGTCCAATTATTGATGACCTACGTCCAGTTCCCAAGTTGCACTTGATATTTTCAATCTACTATCTTCTTGTTTAAACCGGGTACAAGAGAAGTCTCTACAATCCCATAAGTTTAGCTGGGCACTTGTGAAACATTTTACAAATCTCTCACTGAATTACTTCCCCTTACACACTGTAAGGATACAACCTTGATGATGATGGATTACAATCAATCTTCTCTCTCTGAATTGAATAAAATGAACACTGAAGTATGATACAAATAATGTACTCTCTAAAGTAGATTATGTAAATGTTGAGAAATAGAGAGTATATCAGTTGGGATGTTGGAGTCAAAGTTTCGGCATTTTACGGTGATGGTGCAATCTCTAACTTTGGCTTTGAATGCTTTTCAATTTATAGTTGATGTAGCTCTGATGATTGTTGGAGATATTGAAGTATTCATCAATCACGTTCATATTCCTGTTGTGATTTTGTCTTTGAGCTTTATAGAAATATGACCATTGAAATAGCCGTTGGAAGCTTTTGACACAAAAGTTGCATTTTGGCCATTGAGCTCTATTCTGAATTAATCACCTATAATCCTCATATAAACTTGATTAGTGATGATTAGGAGTGGTCAGGAACAAGATAATCAATATTTAAATGAGTTTGAAAGAATATTGAAAAATCCAAGATGGTGATTAAAAACTACTAATGAATAATCACTCAAGTGTGAGTTGAAATCACTTGAGTAATCTTAGAGAGTTTTGCACTGACGTCAACTTTCAGTGGCATAACTCTTTGAATATAACTCCAAACTTGGCAAATGATCTATCCCCAGAAAGCTCTTTAAGTCTACTTTTCGCAGCAATTGGAATCGATCCCAAATACAGTGTATTCCAAAAGTTATGATCCAATTTATAACATCTGGTCTTGAATATAACGTTGATTTCAAGCACCAATTTTCAAAATTCATATATCTTTTATTTGAAACTCTTTTAGCACAAACTAGACGTTCAAAAACTACATTAAAAGTCTAGTTTTATATAAAATAAGTTTTAGCTTAATCAGAGTTTTGGTTTGGGAGATATGACCAAATTACCAAACTTGTTTTGGAATACAACGTTGGTTTCAAGTGCCATATTCAAAAATTCATATCTATTTCATATGAACTTCTTCTAACTTGATCTTGGTGCTATATGTTTCATTTGAAGTCTAGTTTCATATGAACCTCTCTCATGCTGAATGAAAATAGAGTTGAACAAAGTATACTAAAATTGAATAATCACTTGAGTGATGCTTTCTTCACTTGAGTGAAATGAATAAAAATCACTTCTGGAGGTGCCATTCAAGTGAAAATGAAGTGTCACTCGAGTGAAGATGAAATAGCTTCCAGGTGAGGTATTTTAACTTCGATTTGAGCTATTCTAACTTTCATTTGATTATAGAGATTTCCAATATCAAATCTAAGAACTTGAACCTTGATATTATGTTCGCCGTTTAGCTTCCACAAGCATACGGGTCGCAAGTAATAAAGTGATGAGTAAAGATCGTTCCCACAGGGACTACGACAAAAGTGAATTAACGAGTGCAATCATGTGTTCAAGTAGGTTGAATGGATTCAATTGAAATCAATTAAGTTGAGCCAAAACATGTTGTATGGGAAAAAGAAGTTTCAAAAGATGTTTTGATAAAAAAACTAAGAATTATTGAACAAAACTCTGATTCTTGTGAATTCAATCAATTATAATAAGCCTAGGATTGTTCATCCCCTTTGTATTTTATAAACTTAATTCCTTTCCTTTCCAAGAATACTTTCATGGGATATATATATGTCAGTCTAAGGTTCACAAGCAATTGATTAAGCTCTCTCAAGTCATAACCAAACTTATATCCTCCATTAACATGAACAATCTCTTGCTGCAGTTAAGGGAGAATAATCATTTAGTAACCACCTTAATTTGACAATGCTAGGTTAATAACTATATCTCTATATTACTAACAAACCATCTGTTTAGTTCTTAAACTTCAAGTCTAGCATAGTTCTACTAAAGTTCTACAAATAAGTTAACTCTCTCAAGCTTAACTTAGATGAACAAATTGTCCACAGTGATGGCCAATCACGAATATCAGTGAAAATAGAGTAGAATCAACATATATATGCCATTAGACACTTAAAGATAGAAGGAATCAAGTTTAATCCATACAAAGGTTTATGAAAAATCCTAGAATGAAAGTTTAGCTGCTCATGTTAACGAAATGAATGCAGAAATACAAAGCATGAACTGCCATATCAGCACAAGGAAGAAGAAAGGGAAAGAAATCAAGATAACCAATGAAAACCAGCTCAAATCTCTGTAAAATCTCCAATCCCCACTTGATTTCCCTTGCTTTATGGCGAACTCAAGCTTAGAGGAGTGTCACAGCCGCCTCCCTAGGTATTTTCGGATCATATCCCCCTTTTCCAGCCTTAAGTTTCCTCTTTTATACCCACTGGATGTCAAAACGCATAGCACCTTTGTCGGGGGTTGGCCTCAGCCAGGGAGCTTCTGTGCTTCCATTGGCCACAGCCAATAACTTACTGACTACTGTTGGGCCGCGGCCAGTAACTTACTGACCATTGTTGGGCCACGGCCCAAAGATAGTTGTCGCGGCCAGTATGTTTCTGTGCTTCTTTGGGCCGCGGCCAACGCATTCACTAGCCGCAGCCAACAACCTCGCAATGCCAATTTTTGTTCTTTCAAGCTCTGTTCTCATTTCTTCTTGTATTTCCCTGGCACTGTGGATGGCTTCAACTCCATTTCACCTTCTTTTCATTGAATTTGGCTTTCTCTAGTTCCAGCTATGACTGAATCTTTATCCTTTCAACACAAAGAACTCATAAAAAATCTCAGTTTGGTAAGCATAATAGATATTCGTGTATTTCCCCCACATTTACACTCTTTCTGTGCCAAGCATGTATAGAATACATTTCCTCTATTTTAACACTCTCAAATGCCCACTAGTACATGAAAATGCCGCAGAAATAAGAGGAAATATGCAAATTTGAAAAGAAATTCATGAGGTTAACACACCCCCAAACTTAAACTTTTGCTCGTCCTCGAGTAAAACCAGTTAAGTGATAAGAGCTAGATTGATTAATCCCAATTGTAATGCTTATGCATAATAAATCTCCTCATTGAACACTCATGATGTCATGCTCAATAGGAAACCCAACAACATATAAAAGGGTGCTTGGTTCACAGTTTAAGGGCGAACTTCCCAATATTTTTTCAAATGTGAGTGTGTGATGAGAGTTGAAAAACAATCTTCCTACAATTGTCAAGATCAAATGCAACAATTTGACATGTATAAATAACCTCAATATCTGATATTAATCCTTCTACCTTCTCCTTTCTCTTCACGTATCTAACATTCCACATACTTTTAACATCAATGGGACTTCAGGGTTTTGTTGAATTACTTATTATCACTAATACAGCTAACACAAGTTTCAGCGTGAGGTAATATAGATGGACTAGATTAATACTCAATCAATCAAAGAAATGTACACAAGAGAACACTCAGGGATTTAAGTGTTTAGCTCTCACAAATATAGGGAATTTCGCTCAGTGCCACCTAGATTAGGTCCTGCCATAAGCTTGTAGAAACTCTACTCTCTCCACCACTTTGTATGCCTAGACTCATAAATCAAGGGGACTTTTAAAAAAAAGGGTTGTGATGTTGGAGATGGTCTCATGGAAAAAATAATGATACAAGGACTATGCATGCACACTTGTATATTGTGATATCTTCTTTATCTTCTCTTTCTTGTTCTTTTTCTTCTTTCTTTTTCTTTTTCTTAAAATCAACATACATAAGAATAACATTTATTCAAACCAACTGTATTCATGATATTTCAAAGCTATTTAAGTGCCAATCTAATATAGAAGGGAAACATGCATAGTGCTTGTTGTCAAATGCTAGATTTTTGAACTGTGAAGGGCTCAAAGGGGTAGCAATGGATTAGTATAGAAGGTTTATGTTTAGGTAAATGGGTTTAGAAATGAATACCCCTATCATATTCATTAATCTGTTTGTACATGTGATTTTGAAAAAGAATTTAAACAAGTTCTAGAGGTACACTAGAATAAGTGGCGCGCACACACACACACACACACACACTCATAAATGAAAATTTGGCTCGAAATCCTTCCATCAAAGGTTTTCTTCTCACATGCACATTCACCAAGATTAATGTAACATTAGCCTAATCTGAATGCATTAACTCAACTGATCCACATGTTAACTCTAATCCCATCATTTTAGCTCAAAGATAATGCCAATCATGTTCTAAAAGTGAGTGAAATGTTAATTTGTTTCAAGAAATTCAAATACAAATTCAAAAGATCTTCAATGAAAATGGTTCATACATGTCAATTTGCTATAAAATCCCCTACCAAAGCATTCAAATTATTTCCAACCCTCGTGCACAATGTTTAATCGGGAAAGTATTAGGAATTAAGCTTTAAAATATGAACCAAGCATTCATGAATATTCATTATTGTTTTCCTAGAAAGCATACAACTCAAGTAAAATCTAACTTGACTTTGACTCCAGGACAAGGCACAAAATATGTTTCCAAAATTTGAAATTCTTTGTTAGTGATCAACACATGCATTTGATCTATCAAATACCCCCAAACTTGAGGTAGACAGTGTCCACACTATCACAGGGCACAAAGTGCACACATATCACCTATAATGAAAAAGATGACACAGTAATCCATAGACAAAATAGTGACAGATATAAGTGAGAAGCACAACAGCAAGCTAAATCCAGAATCAGTCATTAATCAGAAAAATGTCAACAAGATTCAATGAACAGAGTATAACCAATAGTCAAATGAATAAAACAAGAAGAAAATCCCAACAACAATGAAATGTATATCTACTCCTCGCCCCCGTCATCACTGGTATATGTATCATTATCATCTCCGTCCTCGCCGTCATCCTTATCATCCTCATCGTCCTCATCGTCATCATCTTCGTCCTCACCGTTATCACCATCATCGGCTTGAGCAGCAACGGGTACATGTACAGCAAATAATTCTTCTAAACGGGTCAGGCGAACACCGTGGTCCTGCAGATATGTGAGGCATTGGGCGGCAATAGCCTCAGTACACTGGATGGCCACGAGGATTACATCTAAAGTAGCAGGAGACTGAGAAGAGGAAGGGGCACTGATGGTTCACCCTGCTCCAGATAAGATGGAGAGTGTCCCCCATGTTCCGCAGGAGCCTGAGAGGGTCCTACCTGTTCAAAAGTAGGGGCACTAGCTGATCGTTGGGATGTTGGAACTTGTTCATTCGGTTTTGGCTTGATGCTCAGGTAGTGAAACTTCTTGATATGTTTGAACAGAACATCAGTGGCCACGGCAGAGACACCCACAGAAGAGAAAAAAGCAGAGATAAGGTGTGGCAACATTAAACCACCAGTGTGCTCACGGATATGGTCTCTGAGAGACTTATAAATCACAACACCTATGTCTACTGGTTCCTTATTCATTAGTAGGTAAATAAGAAGGGCCTGATCCTGAGTAAGTCGGTTCCGATTTGATGAAGGCCAAAAGTCATCCTTGCCAAAATGCAACCAAACACGCGCTTCAACTGATAACTGAGTGTGGGGCAAGTACTTCTGAGCCCCACCACGACTCTGCCAAGCCACCTCATCATTGTAAACCAGCAATCGAGAAATAGCATCTTCAGGAATGTCATCTTCATTGTCTAAGTGCTGCTGGTATCTGCATTCCTTGACTGCTGGGAGTAATGCAAATTGCCGAAAACTGGCCAAAGTGAAGTCAATGTTGACTCCCCAATTGGAAACTGCCAAATTGGTCGCACATAAGCATTGGCATAGAACTCCTGAACAATTTGCAGATTCCTGTCAGTTTTGGGGTCCATAAGCCTTTGCAAGTGATAGGTTCGAGTGGCCAAATCATAAAAGGCATAAGAGATGGTGAATGGGAATTCACGCATGTGCTAGAGAACAGCAAACGGGAAGCAAGTGAAAAGAACCGCAAACGGGAAGCAAGTGAAAAGATCCTTGCTTTATTGTTGTATGAACCTCGGAAAGGTTAACCCTTTCATGATGCCCTCTGACTTTGACAATATAATGGAGATATGTTTCAACGTATGCTACTTTAGCATTTTTCTTATGATCATGATCAATACAATCTAAAGGCATTATGTTAAGAAAGAAGTTGATTCATATTGAAATGATATATGGGCGAAAGAAAGATTACTTGGAATATACACACTTATGCTTGTGTCTAAGACCGGTCCCTTATGTGTTACTTGGGTAATTTCATAAATGTAGATACTATGCATATGAGAAAGGCCATCTGAATTTTATCTTGACTCAGGAGGGATTAGATTGGCCATGAAGAAAGTGTATATGGGTTAAAATCTAGGACATCGGAGGCATTATATTAAGATGATCAAGCTGTACTACAAGGTTGTTTTGTGTTGGTCTCTGTGAAAGGGATTTCTAATACAAGACACCCAAATGGAGACATCATGCCTACGTGGTTACAGCAGAACACCTAATATGACAGAAGGATGGAAGAGAAAGAGATATGACCCATAACATTTGATCCACTAAGTGTGAGTGGGAGATGTTGGAATATGCCTAGTCCACCCTTGGTAGATCAGGGCCCAAGCCCAATTCAGTTGGGACTATTATGTAATTATAGAGAAGTATGGGTTCAATTAAAGAGTTTTATTCTTATGATTTGAATTTCAAATCATAATAACTCCCATACGTAAGGGGTTATTCTCACTCGATGGATGTAAGTTAACAACATCACATAGAAAGCTTCTGAAAATTACTCTCTCCTTAGGTTCTCTTCTCCAATGGTGAATTTGCCGTATAACGTAATCAGAGTCCAAATCAGTGATCCGATCTCGTGTGGGTACTCAGTGAGTCAACGGATTCCAAGTAGGCTCAAAATCCTACATTATTATTATCATATTTTATAAATTAATATGCTTTTTTATTGTAGTTATAAATTGTGTAAATCAAATTTTAACAATTTAAATTTATTTATTTATAATTATAATGATACTTTTATAAAATATTAATATGAATCATCTATTTTTTAAATTTAAGGGTGGATCGATATGGGATTTTGAGAAGAAATTTAGAGAAACCAACTCGGTCAAATACATCAAATATGCTTTTAATTGCATACATCCAATTGATAATTATCATGTGAGTGACGTGAACATTTTTGTCCAGAAAAAGTGCAATTGTGGTTATGGGGTAAATTTGCCCTTAAAGTTTTCCACCATGTGCCATTGATGGTATTTTTAATTTTTTAATTGGCTCATATTCTCCTTAAGTCTTAATTTAAAAATCCTATTGTAATGTAATTTAACCAATGTTGGCAGTTAATTGAATAATTCTGACCAAGATTAAAAGGTAATTTTGCCTTAGTTAGAAGTGACGCTTACGCTAGTCATCCATTTGCCGACTTGTAGTGGAGCCTCTACCAATAAAGACATGTGTTGTTAGTGAAACCTTTGTGATGGATGAGTCATAAGGGATGCCATAAAGAAATTTTCATCGAATAGCATGTAGAACCCTTAACGGACAATTTTAATACATGACTTAGTATTTGTAAGTTGCAAAGTAACCTTAATGTCACTATCACTGATATTCAGCCCCAGTCACTTTGATTTGTTCAACTAAATGAAAAATTGCCCTTTAATCTTAGTCAAACTTGTTCAACTAACTGCTATTGTTGGTCAAATATTACTATAGAAGAATATTACATCATTTTTGAAATTTTAAATGGAACATTGAGGGATTTACAATTCCCCCTTCAACACGTGGAAAAGACATACAGCATAATTGAAAATTAATAATTTAGATATCTACTGCAATTGAAACTAATAACTAATTAGAATGGATATATATATATATATATATATATACAGAACTTAACCGCGAATACGATTTGTTATGAATTTATATAATAAATATTATATTCTTTTTAATGAAAAATATTACTACATATAGTCCATACTATAAGAGCCAACTTTATCTTCCAAATTTATACTTTTTTTCTTAAAGTATCAATTGCACATGTTAAGGGATTTTTATTGGAAGGTAGTCTTGATAAAAGATTGTATTTTAGAAAAATCAACCTATATTTGTTCAAATAACTAATATAACTAATTTTCTTAATCTACATAAATTAGTCAATTAGCTCTTATATTAAAAACACATAGTTTTTTAATACTCTATGGTAAAGTAACAACTAATTAAAAACATTACCCTTGAATTTGGCGGCAACAATAGCATTGAATTTAAAGTATTTTAATTTACTAAAGCTGGGGGCAAGATCATTGAATTTGCTTAACCATTATCGTCCAAATGTTAATTAGATGCTTAAAGCCTTCCCTGCCCCAGCCGTCCAGTCGTCCACAAAGCCTTCTTTTATAGCAACTAGTCTTTTCTCGTCTTCTTGTCTCCTTTCTTTTTTTTTTTTTACCCCTTTTCTTTTGTGAGTTTAACCTTTTTTTGAAAGTAATCCTATATGACCATGTACTAATATCACGTAGAATCCAATTTACACTTCTCTTGTACCTTCTTGGCTTAATGATTCTTCGTCTCTTTTGTAATCTACAGACTTTTTTAATTCACCTTTCTCTCTCAAGAATCATGATATTCATTTTACCGTTGCAAGATTGAATTTTTAATTCTAAAGTACTGTAAGGTGAAGAACCCAAAGCGATTCACTAATCAAGCTTTTGATCCGTTAATTATGGCAGAGACAACAAGCAACGTCTCTCTGTAACCCACTCTTCAATCTTTCTTCCACACTCTGCTTGACCCTATTTCTCCGACTCCGACCACCCTCCTCTTCCCCTGAGACTCACTGCACTGGATCACCGCCCCAATGGAGAGAGGACCCAGATATGAAGCTTACGCTCAATTGAGAGAATCAAAACTTCGACTCAATTTCATTACTCAGCATAAACAAGAGCTTGATTGTCCAGAACCTGACCCGAAAGTAGTGACGCCTCCGACGATGAAAGAGGCCAGGTTTCGGTCGAGTTCGGAGAGAGAAAGGAATAGTGCAAGCGGTGCAGTTGGTGGACGTAGAGGGTACTCTGTTCTTGCTCAGTCCGTGCCGAATTTCTCACCGGTGTCCTTGCGGAAGGAGAATTGGAAGCCAGCGAGTATGCCGCCGGCAGCCAAGAGTTTCTCGAGAGCTTTCAGTCTGAAAGGAAGCACGACGGCGAATAATGCAGGGGAGAAGAGGGGTGGCGGCGGCGGCTTTCTGATGGCGAGGAAGAGCTACGCCGCCGTGGGTAATGCCGTTACCGCTGAAAGCAGAGGAGGAGGAAGAAAGACCGTTCTGGGATGCAGAAAGTTGGGATTTTGAGAAATGAAAGGATTGTGAATATCGTCGAACCTCTTTTATTTTTGCATTGTTCTTTTATTCCTTCAAATTTTTTTGGCCAGGACTTTACAGTATTCTTCAGTTTGATCAGGGAAATACTTTCTTTGAAATTTACTGATGTTAGAGAGGATGAGGGGAAGGAGATTCTTGGATCATAAAAATTGAAATAAAAATTTGTTAAGAGGATGATGAGGGGAAATTGTAATAAAATTTGGTTCCAACTTAGAAATAAAAATTGATGTTAAGTTGGGCCTAGATATTGGCCCAGTCCTAATACAATGTACAGCCCATTGCATCAAGGTTTGATAATTTTGACATGAGATTACATATAGGATCGCATATAGACTGCAAGATCACCGATAAGATTTGGTACTTCTCTGATCCTTTGTCTAAGATCCAAATTTTTAAATTGATTCAATCCTCTTTATAAGATACAGTTTGAGATTATCTAAACGATAAATGATACCTGAAATCATTCATGTTGTGAACGATTTCAATGTTTTATTTTTTAAAAAAAACTAACATCAGGTCGGTAAAATAGATCTAAGTGAGAATGATCTTCGTACAATTTGAAACTCGTTCATCCTATTAACAACTTATAGTACATTAATCAATTAAACCATTTCAAAATCAGAAAGGGGCAGTCAAGGGTGTTTAGAAGTTGTGCCTAGAAGTTGTTATGATCATCAAGAGGAATATAATCATCAATGCTATCGGAATTGGTCATTTTCTCCTCCAGCTAAATGGAAGAGATAGCAACTACAACTGTCTGGTTTGAGACAATCAATTCTCTTCCTAACATCCGAACATGTATATAATGTTTTTAATTTACCTCTAAGATTGCGCCTGATATATTGATACACACACACACACACACACACACACCACCTTTTTTCAATTTGTAATTAAACAAAGCATCACACCCTTAGTCTTGCCAAGCACCACTACAAGACGATATAGGCGAGATACTTTAAAATTTGGAGAAGTCTATGAAAAGTTTCGGTTTAAAAATTTAATTGGTTACAAAGACTTGAATTCGAGTATTGATACTTTTATGCGAAACTGACTCAAAACTAAACAGATTTGTATATTTTAGCCTAAAATTTTCAAAAAAACAAAATCTCCCTTAAAAATTTGGTAATCCTTTTCTTCGTAGTTCAGTACTTAATTGTGTTATAAAAAATGAACTATAATTTATAGTATCAGCATGTTTTAAAAAATATAGTTTATACATAAATATTAAGATAATGAAATCATAGAAAATTGAACCTTCGCACTATAGTAAATTTTTTTCGCAAATAAAAAAATTAATAGAGTAATACATTATGTGTGTGTGGCCGTGTGGGGGTGTGACATATGGCCTTCTTTGAAAAAAAGTTAAAAACATAACAAGGGTCACGACTAAACCCTGCAAACTAATCAATTATATAAAAGAACACAAATGTGAGTGGGAGATGTTGGATCTAGGGTCCAAGTCCACCCTTGATGAGCCGAATTAGTTGATTGGGAAACAAGTAACCTTATTAAATAAGAAACAAATCAGCATTAATTATGGATTTATTAATTGAGAAACAAGCTAAGTAATTGTATATTAGGAAACTAGTCAAGAATTAATTTCCTAATTGTTACTTAGAGGGTACGTAGGAGTGTATATAACTTTCTAATTAATGATCTCTCCTTAGGCTTCTATAAATAGAATGTGCCTATCTCAGTTGAACCTCACCCATGTCATTCAGTTATCTAGTAATCTCTCTTCTCTTCTACCATCTTTCTTGATTTGGTGATCTGATGTACCAATCCTATTTAGGCTCTAGTAGTTTAATTATTGTGTGAGCATTATTACGTTCGAGCTATGGAATAATGGAGCTTTGATCTGGATCGAAACGTGGATTTACCCTGGTATGTAAGTCTCTTCTCTCCCCTAATTTTTCCTTCAAACAATGAGTACATACAAGGTCCCACCTGGACATACACAAGTCTTCGATTGGTCACTTAATTATGCTCATACACTTCATTGTCAGCATTTCAAATGGCTACAATTTTCATTGATAAATGTATAGCTTTTAAATTAAGTATGTCTTGTGCGATATTTTATTTATTATAATATATTTATTAGTTATTATAATTAAGTGAATAATTAAAATATTCTCAGTGTAGCCCGTAAGTTAAGTCCAAGCCCAACTTCAGGATTAGGGTAACTTATTGACTGGTTATTAATGTGATATTTGTGATGGTGGAATAACACACTTAAGTTTATCGTTGACTAATATACAAGCGTTAGAAAAACTAGACTGCTCTTTGAGGTTCCCTGACTAGCAATTACTATTAACCTAGTTGTTATCACTGTGCCTTGCGGTAAGTTTCTGACATTATTTTTGTTTTGCAGTACTCCTTTACTAAGTTCGTGAATTCTCTCCAAGGTCAAAGTTTAGCAATGGTGAGAGGTAACCCTTAAAGTCTTATGTGGTTATGATAGGATAATTTATACACTATTTGATTAGAAATTTATTGTGTAGCATGAATTACTCCTACATGTATAAGTTATTTTCAATTAAAAAACAGAGATATATATATATATATATATAGCTTGTGTGTTTTTTTTTAAAAACATTATATATAGAAGGGAAAAATGATTCTCCTGTCTTTATAGTTTTCCTGAGTTTTGAATTTGGTCCTTGCATTGTTTCCTTTTAATTATGCCATTAAGTTTTCACCGTTAGATCAATATTAAATAAGAGCTAACGATGTTAAGAAATATGTTAATGAGCTATGACATATTTTTATATGGTTATAGTGTTTAATGTTGAATCAAAGGAAGTCAGTATGGATAAAGGAAACGAATTAATTAATATGATTATTTTGTCACTTGTTTAGGTCATTTAGGATGCTGAATATGTAAAAGAATTAAGGTGCAAATTCATCCCAGAAGTACTTACAAAGGAGCAATGTTGCCCTAAAAGTTTTTTTTTTTTGTCTTAATGTCACCCTGGAAGTTTCAAAATGTAAAATGTTGCCCCTAAATTAACAACTCAAATAGTCAAACGATAGCTACCTCACTTTTTTTTTTTCAAATCAGATTTACAAGTCAGGTTTAGAAATAGGAAAAAATAAAAAAAATATATATATATATCACTCATCTCATCTTCTTCCCAAAATCACATGCTTCCGGAAACCCATAAACATGTAGATCATTTGGTGTTTTGATTTTTGCAAAAGTCCGTCACAATTAGAATATATTGAGGTTGGGAAACCAACATGGGGAATGATAAACTGATAAAGTTGTGTGTGTGTGATTTTGCATTTAAAGACTATGTTGTTAATTAGCAACGGATTAATGACTGAACTATATCGTTGGTTATCAACGGAATTTGAATTCCTTCATCAAAGCAATTAGTCACTAAAAAAAATATTAGCATTCCATCGATAATAAGCTATTTTCTTTTGTAGTGATTGAACATCATTAATTCACCCAAAACTAGGTATTTTTTAGGGGAGAGGGGCCTCTCCATTTCCTTTACCATCCACTTCCCTCCACTTCTTTATTCTCACCGTCAGATTAACTTTGAATGGTTGAGATTTAATATTCTATAAAAATATTATTATAATGTTAAATAACAAAAATGTATATAAATAAATTTAAATCATTAAAATTTGATATAAGTGTTCATATCTTTATACTGTTGTTAACGTATTTTATGTATAATTTTTAATTTATATAGGATATTGAATCTCAACCGTTTAGAGTTAATCTAATGGTGAGAATAAAGAAGTGAAGGGAAGTGGATGGTAAGGGAAGTGGAGAGGCCCCTCCCCCATTTTTTAGGAGATTATATATGTTATGTAATAAATAATTTACATATTGTCATACTATTTATGACATAGATTTTCCCCCATTTTTAAGCCAAAGTAATTAAAATATCCCCTCCATTCCGCTCCAAACAAACATAAAAGGGCATGCATTTAAAATTATGCATGAACTTTGAGTCTGTGTAGTATGAGGGTAGTGGAGAGTAGGAGAGGGGAAGGGAAATTTTAATGAGTTTGATTTTAAAAAAACAAAATGGAGAAGTGAGGTTAAAAGCTTTTAATTGATTTTTTTTCTTTTATCTTATATGTTTTCGTTATTAAAATTTTTTAACCCCAGTTTTCCATTTCTTTCAAATTGAACTCATTAGAATTTTCCCTCCCTTTCCCTCCATTTTTCTCATCCCAAACAGACCCTAAAAAATCTTAGGACTCGTACAGTATGTTTGGCTCTAAATATTTTTTACCTAGTAATTAAGAAAAACTATTTTCAAAGTAAATATTCTAAACTGAAATAATATATTATTCACATTAGATAGATAGATGCATGTATGTTATGTACGTGTGGAACAGTGAAGCCTTTGAAGTCATCTAATAGAGTTATAAGACTGGAATAAGATTCACAGTGTACATATAATTTATTTAATTACTTGTCAATTATGTGTGTTGAATTGGGGTCTTTTCATGAACAATGAGTACTAGTCCATATATTTCATCTCTACCATGATTGATTAATTTTACTCCCTCCGGTCTTTTATTAAGAATTGGAAGTTGTATAATACACTTCATTATCAATATTTCCAATGGACTACAATTTTCTTAGATAAATCATACTTTTTAAGTTAAATTATCCTCTATCTACATATGTTTATTAAAAGCTATATATCTATATGTTATACTGCAAACCAGATCTTGTATAGATGCAAAATGTTTTTTGGAAAACTAATATTGAAAATATAAGAAGAATTTAAAGTTATTCCACTTTCAAAAAATATAAATGGTTTTTCAAAATTTATTAAAACTTCATATTTTTGCAATTAAAAGATTCTGTGCACGCATTACATTTTAGATTTTCGATTATCGTTATACTTGAAGTTTACACGATGAGTTACGTTTAAGATTTCTTGATCTTTTTTCTCACACTTGTTATCACTTTGTAGACCTTGGATGAAAAGAGTTAAAAAGAAAAAGAGAAGGTCGAGTTAAAAGTGAGTAAAATATTTTTTTTTGAGTGTATAAATATAATAGTGAATTAATTCTCATTTTTAAGATGACAGCATCTTGCTCTCAGTATTATTCGCTTGATAAGATGTTTTATGTTCCCCTCTCCATCTGATGTGAGACATTACACCCCACCCCTTACATTTGTTCCCCTGACTTGGAACCCCTCCTCTTCCCTCCTCCTCCTCTTTTTTTAGTCATTAGATCAAGATTTAAATGATCTAGATTTGACCTTTTATAAAATTATTGTTAAAATTTTAAACTATTAAAGAAAAATAATTAATTAAATACAAATTACTAAATTTTGATATGAATAATTTAATACTTCAATAAAGAAAATAAAAATAACATTTTGTATAAAACTAAATTTGAATCATTCAAATGTTGATCTAATGACTAGAAAAGAAAAAGAAGCGAAGAGTATGGGAAGGGAAGAGGAGGGATTCCAAGTTGTCATTCGCCTAGCTGATTGAAGATATCACACTCTATTCCTTATATTCGTTTCCCTCCCTAGCCGATGTGGAACATCACATCCCACACCTTGCGGGACCATCCTCCCTGAGGCATCGACCCGAGCTTGACTATGATATTATCTATAAAATTCCATGCCTTACTATCGATATTGTTCATTTTGGAGCCCCATTACCCCCTCACAGTTTTAAAAAGCATCGAGAGGGTAAGGTATTCAAACTCTTATAAGATGTCTTTCATTCTCCTCTCAACGGGTGTAACACACCACCCTTTTGGTCCTCAAAATTATTATCATTTTTGTCATTCACATCACAGTAAATATTATGTATCTCATATAACTCTATTAGTGAAAATTTCTCGTCCCTTTAAGTTAGTGCCAGATTAGGACGCAAATAATAGATTTAAAAGCTAATATATGATTATTACAACTACTAAATCTTTGAATGTTCTTGAAATTTCATCTCAGTAGCTGGACGCCTTGGCTTGAATGTACCCAGTATATGACAACCAAACAATATATGTAATACATAATTAGTTAACTTTCATAGCAGTGACATAAAAATAAAAATATCTCTTTTATTTAAACTATATACTAGACTATTAACATCGATCGTAATTGTCTTAGTTTAATTATGTGAATTTTAAGTAAGACAAAAAGCCTTCTCTATACCTTATAATTAACTAGTGATATGAGTAGCTGTCATGTAATTTTAAAATTTGTAATTTTTAATCATAAATATTCTCCTTAGAAAATGGATTATAAATCTATAAATTATTAATTTGGATACTTTCAGTTAATGCTAAGAAAGAAGGAAGTACCAAAAAAAAAAAACGCCATAGCACATGCTCAGCGCTCAGCACAAGTTATGAGCACTGATTGCGGATGTGGTCTATTTGTGATAATGTTACGTAACGTATGAAACCAGGAAAATAGTTGAGGAGTCATCTAATAGAGCCAAAAGACTAGTGAAATAAATTCCAAAGTATTATATAAGGACAATTACATTCAAGTCCCACATAAGAGAAAAAAAAATGAAGAAATAGTAGCGTCCATTGACAACTTTAAAGACCATTTCTTCATTTTTTTCTCTTGTGTGGGGCTTGAATGTAATTGTCCCTATTATATATAGTTTATTTCTTTTTCTTCCTAACAGCCAAACATGTCAATTATATATTAGTCTTGGATTGGAGACTTTTCATAGATAATGAGTACACACGCAAAGCAAAGTACAAGTCTTTGATTGGTGACTTAATTATGCTCATACACTTCATTGTCAGCATTTCAAATTACTACAATTTTCATTGACAGATGTATAATTTTTAAATTAAATTTGTGTCAATTATTTTCAATTAAAAACCATACATATCTTTTATAATACATTATATATAGAAGGGAAAATTTATTCTCATAAATAGTTGCACCGAGAGTCATACATGAATAAGTGAATACCAGAAGGCTCCTACTGTATTGATCTTTTTAGAAGTAACTTATGGAGATATGTAACCCTCAGCAAATACCTCTCCTTATTTTGTATTGACCAGGTACAAAGTTAAAGCTCTGAAGTTGAACAACGTGAGATCAGTCCTAGACTCTTCAATGTGAGAGTTTTTGAGCTACTTGGTCTCCGGTCTATCTAATAGAGTAGTACTTCCCATATTGAGTAGCGATGCAATTTATGACGGATCAAGAGTTTCAAGGCTTTGTAGCTATAATCAATCGCATTCTTGACATATATATCTTATAATGTAAGTGTTCACCTATACCTTGTGTTTCTTCAGCAATTAAGTTAGGAAAGCAATGACTAAGTGAAAAAAATGAATATCCCTATAAGAAAGGGAGTAAGGGGTATGCAAACCCTTGAGCAGCTCAAGGGTTTGCATATCCCTTGTGCCCTTCTTATATGAGTATTAACTCTTAGAAATTGATAACATTCCAATACATTTTCTTCTCTTTTTCCCTACTTTTGGGTTCAAAATGTACATTGAAAGAAGTGTATAGAAGAAAATGTGCATATTAAAGTATCAAGCAAAAATCAAAGGAATTATTTCTAGACTTGAAGTTTAGGGATCAAATGGATGGTTTGTTGTTAGAATAGAGATATATCTAACAACCTAGCATAGTCAATGGAAGGATTGCTTTGGAAAGATGGTTTTCATTAATTATAAACGAGAGATTGAATATTTTTAATGAAAATTAAAATTCAATCTTGACTTGAGAGAGCTTGGTTGATGATTTTAGAACCTTTGACTAGCCTATACACTCATTTAATCAACATAAGTGGATATTTGTATAGTTTCGTGAAACACAATGGTGAAGAAGTAATTCTAAGTTTATACCTCTTGAAGTTAAACCCAATTTCTCAATTCCACTGTTTTCCTTTGTCTTTTTCATCAAAAGTCTTTATTTAACTTGATCAAATCTAAATGATTCCATTCAACCTAGTTAAGAACATGGTTATAATTATTAACTCACTTTCTTCATAGTCTTTGTGGTTCGACACTCATTTTCTCACAAAATTATTACTTGTAACCCGTACGCTTGCGGAAGCTAAACGGCGAACAATGGGTATTTATTTTTTTCCCCTTAGCCTTTGCTTTTCAGGTTTAATTCCTATGAAGAGGCACAATCATAGGTCAACAGTTACATTATCACATATATACATCAACAATTTACATTGATTCTTCCCACAAAGCTTATAATGTCATGACCCATCCCAAATTGCATGTCTGTTAGTTGTGGGAGGTACAATTCTATTATATATAGATGAGTGCAACTAGCTTAGAAACTCTCACTTGAAGAGTCTAACACCATACATTATGGTTATTATATAAAAATCAATTTTTATGTTATTAAATAAATAACGATTGTCTATGTGAGACTGTTATTTATTATTATCAAAAGTCATGATTCTTACATAAAATATGTTATATATGTTACTGAATAAATAATGGTTATTAAAGTGAGATCATTATGTATTATGCCATCATTATACTGATTATATAATGGCTGTTTACATGAGCTTCTTTTTTTTTTATTATGCTTGCATCATGCAAATCATAACCTCACCAAGCCTCAATACATGGTGGGTGATATATTATAACTATTATAATAGGTACTGAATAAATAAATAATGGTTTGAAACCGTTATGTATTTGTGCCAAGCATATCTAGTGTCTGCGTATATAACGGTTCATAACCGTGATTTATGGTCAATAATAACTATCATATATCGATGAATCTATAGTAGTGAAAACAAGTGTAGCAACTGGTCAAAAGAAGATGGCATTCCCTTTAAGAGTTGTACCTAGCCTTCATTACCAAATAGCATTTAATTATGAGTTCTTCGCCACTTATTGTGCGTAGCTAAAGTACCATTTAGCATCTTTACATTAAAATAGTTCAGTAACATTAAGCATGAGTTATTGGCATAAATGGACTAAGATTACCTCTAAACTCCTTAGTGACAAACATCAAACAATGCATTGCCATGAATTACTCAGTTCACTTCAGCCACATCAACCAAATATTCATCCACGAATCAAAATATAGCTATACAAATTAGTCTTCCAATATTACAACTCAATTATCCTAACCTAGGAAAACTAAGCTACAAGTGGAAGAAGATAGTGGAAGAACATAGAACTCGCCTTTCAATTCATTTCTCTCAAGTATCCTACAATGCCAGAGTTCTCATAATTTTAACCTTAATAGAATAGTAATTATTTAATTATACGTTTACTGTTAATCACCAAAACCCAAAAAATATATAATGTAAATGTGTTTTCTTTTTTTTTTATCGAAGTATTTTATTTTTAATATTATCTCCCCCTACATTCGACTTGTTTTGTGTGTGTGTGTGTGTGAAAATATTCGACTTGTTTTTATTCGCAAGTGGGGAGAGACCACCTCTCCTTCACGAAGTTCCTGTTCGTCACCAACAATTTATTCAATAATTTTTTTATAAAAAATTGAGGTTAGCATATTTTCAATATCATGTTGACATTCCAAGCTATTTACCAATAACTACATTAGTAAAGAAATAAACCCTATACAAATCGGGACCAAAGTTCGGGAAGCTTCATTAGTTTGGTATGTTATATGTTGGGACTAAAATAATTACATTAGTTTAATTATATCTTATGTTATTAGTATGGCCAATAAGCATTATGTATATAGCTGAAAATCATGGTTCCCAAAACAAAGTACGCACATCTTATAAGACAAAAGTACATTTTTTGTACTCTAATTTTATATCAAGGTTTGAGTTTATTCACTTAATTTATAAAATTTTTTCAGTCCTATAAATTTAACACTATTAATTTCATTCCAACATTGCAATGTTAAATGGTGACAAAACATTTTCAAACGTTAAGAAATTAAATTTAATTTTAAAAAATTAAAAATGATTGGACTAAAATATCATCGTTAGACAATTCTCTATCAACATTTAAAATGTCAGTGTTAACATTTGTCATGAATGAAATTAACACTATGAGACATTTTACAAAACCAATTTAACTTTGGTTTTTCTCTGTTCTACCCTTAGACTCTATTTCTTATCCTTATGTCTTGCTTTACAAAGATAATATTTGTATAGAGTAAATTCTGTAATAGGTGGCGATAGTGGAGCCAGCCTCTTGTATTGATATTTATAGATAGCACAGAACCCTAGGGTTTACATACATGAGCCATGTGTGCATATGGACAAAGAATAAATAATGTTTCTTGTACAAATAGTAGGACTTAGCCCTTTAGGCCTTCTATACACAGTAACTCCTTATTGGGCCTCAAACTTTTATCCTTGACATCCCCCTCAAACAAATGTTAGGCACACTAACCAAATTGAGTTTGTCTCTAAAGGTCTAAAACTTTGAGTGAGAGAGATCTTTGGTGAAAATGTCCGCAATTTGATCAGAAGAGGGAACGTATGTAATAGTCAATTGATTAGATAGTAATCAATCTCTTACAAAGTGGATATCGAGTTCAATATGCTTTGACCGAGCATGGAAGACTGGGTTCAAATCTAAGGTTGCTACACTAAAATTGTCACACCAAGTGATTGGAGTTGATTTCAAATGCAATCCGAGCTCTTGAATAAAGGATTGAATCCATGCTAGTTCAGCAGACAGATCTGAGAGTTATCTATATTTCGATTCGGCGCTAGATCATGAGATGACGCCTTGTTTCTTTGCTGATCAGGAGCTCAATGAATCACCAAAGAACACACAATAGCCTCCCACAGATCATCTGTCATCTGGGCAAAAGGCCCAATTTGCATTGGAAAATTCTTGCAAGGTAATATGGCTGCTTGGTTTAATATGCAGAGCTAGATTTCTTGTGCCTTTAAGATACCGAAGCACTCATTTGAGTGCTTGCCAGTGTATAGTAGTGGGCGCGTTGAGAAACTAACTCATTTTGTTTACAGCAAACACGATATCTGGTCTTGTGTTGATTAGATATTGAAGAGAGCCGATTATTTGTCTATAAGCAATAGGATCTTTGAGTAGTGTGCCATAATTCTTGGAGAAATGTCAATTTACCACCATAGGAGTAGGAATGGGTAAGGAGTGTTGCATTCTACTATTGGTCAGAATGTTGGAAATATACCTTTCTTGTTTTAGGTAAAGTCCAGTATCGTCTCTGTAGGCTTCTATTCTTAAGAAATGGTGTAATTGCCCAAGATCTTTGAGTGCAAAGTGAGAATTGAGATTCAATATGAATAGATTTATCAATTTTGAGCAATTTCCCGTGACGATAATATCGTCTACATAGACAAGCACAAAAAAACACATATTTTTCTAACTTGAGGAAGAAGAGAGAGGAGTCACTTTTTGAGTATAAAAAGCCCCAACCTATAAGTGTTGTCCTTAGCTTCTTAAACCAAGCTCTTGGAGCCTGTTTTAAGCCATATAGTGCTTTGTTCAAGAGACAAACGTGGTTAGGAAATTTAGGATTAAAAAATCCTTCTGGTTGCTTCATCAATATAACTTCTTGTAGATGTCCATTTAGGAAGGCATTGTTGATATCCATCTACCTTATATACCAATTTAGAGTAACTACAATAGTAAGAATGAACCTGAGTATAGATGCTTTCAACACAGAGCTAGATGTTTCTCCAAAATCAATTTCAGGGCTTTGTTGAAAACCCTTGGCAACAAGTTGGCCTTTATATTTTTGTAGAGAACCATCTAGTTTGAACTTCTTCTTAAGTGCCCATTTCCAATCGACTAGGTTGCCTTGATCTTTGTATGGTACTAGCTTCCACGTGTTGTTTTTTATGAGGGCATTAAACGCTTCTTGCATTGCTTTTATCTAGTCACTACACCTCAAAGCTTCTTGAATACTATATGGTATATGATCTATGATATTTTCAGAAGTGATAGTGCTTTTGTAAGGCCTTTTTGGTTTAGAAATGCCTCCCTTGCTGCTAGTCACCATCTGATGTTGATTATGATTTGTATTTTGTTGCTGACTTTGTTGAGTGTCACTGTTGTCAGGACTTGTGCTTTCTTCAACATAAGATACAAGAGACAAAGATGAAGTGGAATTTCTGATGTTGCTAGCTGGAGAAGTGTTTACTATTTCAAAGAGTTGTGGCTGCTCTAGAGATAAAGTGCTAGAGTCAGATTGTTCCAGGTGTAGCTGATTCTGAGTTGAATCAGGATCTCGAGGAGAGGTGCCAGCTAGACATTATGCTATTAGAGGTTAGAACTTAGGCTTAAAAAATGTTCTAGGATGTACTTGCTCCTTATATTTTCTTATATGGTTGATAAAACCTGTTTCAAAAGGAAATTCATTCTCATTAAAAACAACATACCTTGATACATATATTTTACCTGTTGAACTTAAGCATTTGTACCCTTTATGATTGTTGCTATAGCCCAAAAACACACACTTAGTTGTTCAAAACTATAGTTTGTGTTCATTGTATAGTCTAAGGCAAGGATAACATGCTGAGCCAAAGATTCTTAGCCCTATATAATTTGGATATTTATGAAAAAATTTATAAAAGGGTGATGATCCACCCAAAACAACAGAAGGTAGCTAATTAATTAGAGCAGTAGCTGTATTAAAAGCTTCCCACCAATAGTGTAGGGGCATCTTGGTTTGTGCAAGTAGAGTTAGGCCAGTTTCCACTATATGCATGTGTTTCCTTTCTGCCCTTCCATTTTGAGCATATGTATGAGGATATGAGTGTCTAAAATATATACCAGTATCCTGAAGAGGTTTTGAAAAACTTCTGTAATCTCCTCCCTAATCATTTTGTAATATTTTGATTTTACTATTAAACTGATTTTCTACAAAGTTTTTGAACTGCACAAATATAGGTAATGCTTCATTTTTTGTTTTTAGAGGAAAGATCCAAGAGTGATGACTATAATCATCAAGAAATAGAACATAGTATCGAAAACCATTAATAGGTGTTGTTGGTGTAGGACCCCACAAGTCAGTATGTATTAATTCAAGAGGTTTAGTGGCATGAGACTGAGAAGATTTAAAGGGAAGAGAATGAGACTTTCCAAACTTGCAAGGTTCACAAAAGGTAACTTCATCATTCTTATTACTAATTTTCAAATTACAATCACTGATAACTTGATTTAATACTCTATCATCAGGATGGCCAAGCCTATAATGACATAAAGTCCTACTAGAACTAAGATTCTTTGACTATACTGAATCATCAGCTTCCTTTTCCGCAACAAAACCAGATCCATGCTTCCATCTGCTCTTTGATTTGAAACTTTGAACATTCCTCCTCTAGTTGGCACCCCTTGCAGAACTATTTGCCCTATTTCCTATTCCTTCACAGTAAACCTATGTTTGTTAAACACAACATCAGCATTATTGTCATCAACAACTTTGTAGACGCTTAACAGATTCTTAGTAATGCCAGGAGTATATAAAATGGCATTCAACTTCACTATTTTGTTAGGAACATTAGAGACTGTAGATGAGCTAACTTTTTCTACATTAACTTTATCACCATTACCAATAATAATTCTCATCTTACCAGCAGGCATAATAGGATTTTCAATGCAATTTGCATCATTAGTCACATGACATGTTGCTCCACTTTCCATGTACCATGCTTTATCATTAATGGTTCTAGGTGTAGCCCAATAAACTACAAAATCAGAGTTAAAACTAGAACCATTATAAGAGTTATTGTGTTTCTTTTTAGTTTTGACAAAGTTTTTATCAAAACGATGGAAGCAGGTTTCAACAGTATGACCAATATGGTCACATTGCTGACATTTAGGAGGACCTTCATCATCTAGAGTGTTGTTGTTATTGCAACCACCATTATAGTAAGTTCACCTTCTTTTACCTAGAGACCAGCAACAGTTGTAACAACAACCATTTGAGAAAAGACTTCCAAACTCATGGTGTTTAGAAGCCAGCCAACGACAAGTTGGTCAGCTACAACCCAATCTTCAAAGGCTGGATTGGGCTTCATCACATCATTCTCCTTGATGAACTATGGTGGATATTCTTTGGTGCCGTTGAGAAAGCCTTCAAGCTTGTGACCCTTGATAATAGAAAGAACATGGGCTTGACATACTAGAAAGCTGGTTCCATCAATGATAGAGCAAACTTGGTTGATGCTATTGTTGTTGGAGGAGCCCTTTGGTAGAGTTGCTACAGATTCAATGGATTTGGAGATTAAAGAAGAATCAACAACTTTAGTGGGTATTTCTGCCATGGCGGCTTGCCTAGAAGCTCTGATACCAAGATAATATTTGTATAAAGTCTGTAATCGGTGGCGATAGTAGAGCCAATCTCTTGTATTGATATTTATAGATAGCACAGAACCCTAGGGTTTATATACATTAGCCATGTGTACATATGGACAAAGAATAAACAATGTTTCTTGTACAGATAATAGGACTTAGCCCTTTGGGCCTTCGATATGCAGTAACTCCTTATTGGGCCTCAGACTTTTATCCTTGACATACAAGCATAGTGTATGAACTTAGATCAATTTGTTCATGAATTTAATTGTGAAATATGCTCTTGTGGTTGGAATCGGTTAGAATAGGAAGCAATTCAGGCTAAAGTTAGAGTCTCTTTAATGTGTGATTCTGTGGATGTGTTTTGATGGGTGGTCATTTGGATGATTTTTTATTCCTTTGATATCAGATTGATAATTTCTTGCTGAATTTAATAAGCAAGGCATTACCTAGGTGTGTTCAACCTCTTGTCCAATATGTGTTCAAATCATATACCAAGAAACCTTTTTAATTTCTCGTGATAGATACCTGATTGGATGTAAGGCTATTAATGAATTTCTGATTTGTGTTTTGAGATTGGCAATCATTATTTTCTTTAGGATTGATATTGAATGCAAGATAACCATTTATAGAAGTCTTGGTTTACTAAAGAAGTTGAGGATGCATGAGTACACATTGGAAGAAGAAGAGCTTGCAAGATGCCAGGATTGTAAGGTATCATCTTCAAGTGTCTTTTTTGCTTTATCATTCTTTTTATTTCATTATGGACTCATACTAATGGTCAAAACGTATTGCTTACTAAACCTTTTGTTTTAATATGTAAATTATCAGGACTATTATACACTTTACAGGGTGTTCAAGAAAAGCAGACCTAGTCCTAAAAATGGTGAACAGTATGGTGCGCCATTTAAAGAAGAAGAATGGGTAGACATGACTTTGTAGATTTTACTGTTAATTCGGCTGGTAAGGAGGCTTCGATTTCACAAGTTGATGGGGGTACTTCTGTTGATTCTGTGACTTTTAATGGCCAAGAACAGCCTTTGTTTGATGATGAACTTGATGAGATTTTGAGGAAAAAAATGCTGGATGGGCATATTCCTTTTAAAACCCATGCATAAACTACTGTCTAAGACATTTAACTAACCCTAGTTATTTTTAGTTTTCTCTCTTCTACCTCATACTCTTGTTTAGATCTTATTTCATCCTTTACTAGCATAAAGACTTTAAATTGAATGCTGAATATCACTGAGTTAATCATTTATTCTCTATTCTATTTTTCTTCAATTATGGCTTTCTGTCTTTTTGCGGTTGGGGTTTGTAGGAAAGAAGGAAGAAAGATATGGTCTTCATGAGTTCTAGCATTATAGATGTGACCAGTATGGAATTTTATTTTCCTCACTATGATCTAGGCATGTTTAGTAACTTGTAGCTCTCATAATTCGATCATTGCAGGGTGCTACATGAAATTTTTTGGCATGATTTTTCATTAACTCTGTTCTTTATAATCATCCATTCTAGGTTGCAGCTGAAGAAACATAGAGTGTGGTTGTGGATCAAATTTCTAATGAGGCGGCGTTTTTTGAGCCAAATAAAATGTTTCATTGAAGTGATCACTACTATGGTCCCGTTGTTCAAGTAGAGGAGCCTCTCATTCACGAGGATGATTTCTTTCAAGGTGACTTGCATTGGTTGATAGACGACTAATGCATGGAAGAAACCTTCCTTGACTACTAGTATTGTGGCATCTTTGAGAGGTTTATGTACTAATATTAATGTGCCTTGAGCTTGTTTCATGTGGCTTTTGTACAAAAACAGACAAAAACAAAAACAAAATAAACAACACAGACGATATCTAATATTTGTTAGTTTCTGGTCATATCTTTAGGTGAGGTTATGAATCTGCCAGCTTGCCTGCCGAAGGTAATCATAATCAAAGTAGCAGTGTGAGAAAAGTTCCTACAAGTAGATTGTCTTTTGCTCTATGGGCCTTCCTTGAGCTAATACCTACCACTCCTGCATCGGCTACCGAAAATGCAAACTGGGCTCTTGAGCGGGTGTCTAGGTGTAATAGGGTGAGAGATAATGTGAAGTAGGCAAGCATAGTTGCTGCCGCCATTGCTAATGAAACTGCAATTATGAAGAAAGCAGGTAAAGGAAGGGGAATCTTCTTCTTTCCAGCTCTTGTTGCTTTATGTGCTTTTTTTTATGGTTTTCTGTGGGAACATTGAGACTACTTGGGAGATTCACTCCTTGACATCTAAATCCCTAGTTTTACTAGTGTTTGTGATTTAGGAATCCCTAGATTCATGAACAAACGTATATTATTCTAAAACATTTTGTTAATGAAAGAAAAAGGATTACCTTTTTATGTGAATATTGAACTTGAGAAGGAAGGTTATGAGTGTTAAGATGAAAGAAGGTCTTCTAGCTAGCTAGGTAGATGAATACTAGGTGACTGCAGCATCGCACAAATCTCACTTATCTGTCTCAATTATCAAGCTTATTTAGGATTTAGCTTGAAGGACCTAAGTCCCTTTATTTGTTCATTTATTAGTTTGTTTATTAGTAGAACACCCCTATGCTAATCCAATTCTGTTTGGGAGTACTCATTTTGGACATTAGATCAAATCATATAAGTAATCACATTCTTGTAAAACCTATGTATGTGTGTTTGTGTGTTTTGAGGTGTTTTTCTTTCTAATGTAATTTATAATTTTAGTAATGTGTTTAAGTTGTTATTAGGTTAGTATCATTGTTGTTACTATTTCATTTTATGCAAATAAGTTGCAAGTAATCAAGTAGTCAATCAATATTTGTTTGGGAAAAGAAAAAGTAGAGTTATCATATTTTTACCACCAGGGGCGTTATCAATAAATATATACTAGCAATATTTATAACTATGCATCATATAATCAAATAACGTTTTGGAGAAATATCCCTTAGGATTTTTGATAGCCTTATTTATTTACAAAATCTTTTGAGAGGGCTCTATATTGTGGTTGTTAATACATTCATGATTATAAAATGCCTATGTTTTTCCACTTTGGTTTGGGAACACCCATTTTGAAGAAGTGATTACATAAATAATCATGTATTTGTGAAACCTCTAAAAGTAAAATAAATTTGTCCAGATGTACCAAGAGAAGTATGTGAAATCTTTTTAACAGTTAGATTGGCTTGCCAAATAAAAAGTTAAAGGTTATCATGAAAAATTGTTGTCATAGATTCATAGAATGAGAAAAGAGAAAAATTGATATTAAGTCTACACAGGAAAAGAAGGTAAATATGTAGCTGTGAAATTTGAATGAAAATATCATTATGTAATTAATAACATTTTAATTATGCATGCATGCATACATAGATTAAGCATATGCTACTCTTATTTTATTAGGATAATCAAACATTTGTATCTAGAACCTGGAAAAAAGTCATACACATACATTCACAGGCTATGATCTTGTTGAAAGAAGTTAAAATAAAATGAACTTTTGAAATGTACAAATAAAAGGCATGAGACCATCATTTAGTGGTTTTTGCTTTCACTCGGTTTGAACTCGAGACATGGTGTTTAAGTGATTGAAACTTCTCTCACGTAGAACAAGGTCTATTGTTTCAATCTTAGCTTCTCTCATTCTTAAATTCTGACTCTGCCCCCTTGACATAATATTTATTATAATTTGAGCAAACTCAGTTATCAATACTATTCATTCTTCTTCAGCTCATTTTTGGATCTTGCTTCTTCCTTCACAAACATACACTAACACATCCTAAATTCAGCGCCTAATATCATATGTCCATAATCATCTCTACATTTTTTTTCTTTTTAATAATGTTTTGCTCCATATTATATCATATTATTGCTATTTCAACTGACTATTGTCTTCTCATGTAATATAAATTAGGGTTAATGCCATTTTTTGTCCTTGTAGTTTATAGTCATTTTTTGTTTTGATTCCTAAAGTTTTGAACATGTTGTCAACACCTATTTCCATTTCGATATTCACAGAGTAATAGAGACCATGTTCCACAGGCATACAAAAAAGTACATATATACTGATAAAAGTATTTGTTTACAGTCCGAAATCAAGATACAAAAGGTGACAATATTTACAACATAAGCTATCTATAACCACAAACTTTAACTTCACCTACACGTGCTAGTCACTTTTCTTTATCTACGTCCTTGCCTTTAGATCCACTATCACCCGCTGGGATGTTTGGTTTAGAAAAAGGGGTGAGATTCTAAGGAATCCCAGTAGAAACATGTTATCGTTCATAAAAAATGCAAAAAGTAAATATGATATCCGCCAAGGTATGCACCAATTAATAAATATTATACACACATCATCGTCATGTGTACATGAGTAGGGCCCAGCCCCACAACCTACACCGGTTGGACTTCTGCCAACTCCCAGTGTAAGTGCACTTCTGGCACTAACTACCCCTCTCTAAGTAAATCATGTTGATTAATAAAGCTCATTTACAAATTTTGGCATCCACACAATCACATAACTATAGCATAATTTATGAAAGATAATGTTCCTACCTCGAAGTTCTATCGACCACTTTTTGTGTGCCTTGTGAAACATGTCGACTTTCGGCTCCCAATTCGATCCTAAAATATTAAATATACAAGAAATAGGTCATAACCTATCCAAGTATCATTTTAGAAACTTCCATTGTGTTTCTTGTGGTTATATTATCCTATGATGAAAGTTTACCAAAATGCCCCTGGGACCCCGGCTCAACACCACCGTATCCGGCCCGATGGCACGTTTTTTCAAATTTTTTAAATAGGGCTATCCTGACATATTTTTGCCCAAGGAATCTATTTCCGGGCTCAAAATTATCAAAATCAATTTCAAATTATGAAATTATCCTTGGTAGCCCTACTTTTAGGGTATTAGGGACGTTTTCGTAACTATGCTTTTTCAGCCTTTTCCGAAAAAGTGCCCAATTGTAACCCCACCTAATTTTCCCTTATGAATCCAATGGAATCATCAAATCATTGAAAATCCAACTCTAATACCCATTTACAGCCCTGACCGAAATTTATGGGTCTTCTAGGAAAAATCGGGGTTTTGCGATTTCAGCTCCGTAAACGCGTTCCTTTTTACTCCTAACCACTTTATTAACCACCTAATTGAGTTATAACAACCATATGAACTAAAATTGGGCAGCATAACCCTTAGGCACAAACTTTTCCAAAATTTAAAACCAATGGCAATCTGGTGAAATTTCACCTATTAAATTGCCCACACAATCAGAATAATTAATATACGAAAGTTTGGAAGTTACCTTTCTCTTCTCTATGGCTTTTCTCAACAAGGCTGAAATCCTAACTTTCACACACCCAAAGATGAGCTTCCCAAACCTTAATCACACATAAGAGTAGCTTAGAAACAGATTTATACGTGTTAGGAACCGATTTACCGAAGAAATCACTTACCTTTCCAAGTTTTTCTCCTCTTTCTCTCTCTAGAATTTCACACACACTCTCTAGTTTAGATCTGAAATGACACGAAAATGGGCTGGAGGAAGGAAGGAGATTATGTGTTTTTATTATATTATATAATTTGTTAATGATTTATGGAATTTCCAAAAATTTCAAAATCAATTTTATGTACATAAACCCTATGTACATGTAACCAAGCTCATTAAGCCCAACCAATATTTCCTTCCTCTTGCAACATGTAGGAGACACCTAGGGGTCCTACCCTTCGGTCTCAATTGGCTTCACAACTTGTTCCAGTTACATATACACGTAAAGTCTCAATTTTGGTCAAAATTACACTTTTTGCTCAAATTTTCCATAAATTCATATTAAATTGGCCAAAATATTCTAAATATATTTTTCCCCTTTATTTCCCTTAATTAATTGAAATTAACTTCAGTTAATTGGAAAATAAGTAATTTTGTACTAATTGGCAAAATTATGATTTTGCCATTACCTTTTTATTCCAATTTCCTTTCTTATTTTTCCTTGGCCATTTTCCATCTATTTTTGGACCAAATATTTTCTCTAATATTCCTTCATTTTTGAACTTTAGTATTGGGCTTTTTAAATTACCCAAATTAATTCCATAATTATTTTTTCCCGATTTCCCATGAAATTGAACATTTATAAATTCATAAATTTTAAATTCATGAATATTCACCATTTTATTGAATTTCTCAAATATTTATAATATTTTTTGTCAATATAAAATTTGGGGTGTTACACATATGGTTTTGGTGTCTAAATTTTACTCAATTACAAACTATTAGTTCCTATAGTTTGAAAAGGATGTTAGAAGGGTTAAGTTTGATTTGGCATTAATGCCGTTAAAATTGTGGGCAAGATGATTGGGTTTTCTTTTCTAATTTAAGCAATCATCTTGCCCAGTCGGCCACCCACATAAGTAATTTTAATGGTATTAATATCACATTATCAAACTTAAAAGCGTCAACGTCCTTTCCAAACTATAAAGACTAATTAATTATTTGAAACGAAGTAAACTTAAGGAACAAAACCACTTTTTTGAAACTTTAGGGATCAAAATCAAAATGACTATACACTAAAAGGATAAAAAGTAGTATTAACCCTATAAATTATTTCAACAATATTTGTTTCAAGCTTGTTGATTGGCCGTTACTTCTCAACTATGCACAATTAAACAATGCAATATTTACTAGCGAGGTCATTTATCCGAGCTTTGATGAATTAATATATAGGCGTGAAGAATTTGAATTACAATGTAGAGATCAATGTAATAATCATGTAATGATTTTTTAAATGACATTAAAATATAATCTTATAGACAAACAAAAAATTTAAAGAATTGAAGATTTAGTACTTTTGTTCATAGTGAACTCATGAAGACATGCACTATATATTATTATCACACACATACTGAAACATTACATGATACTTGCGACAAGGGAGATTATAAAGATACACACACAACTACAAAGATCAACCATGGACATGGTTTGTGAGCATCCTCTTCAACTTTGCTATTTTTATTGAAGTGAACACGTATATCTCATCTACTACAACTTCCACTCGTCGGAAACAAGCATATCTCTAACTCTTCTTCAACACTAAAGTCCCAACAACTCCCTAAAAGCCAATGGCAAACCCCATTGCTATGACAAAATAAAACCACACTTTTTCTGAATCATCCTCATCTTCCAATTTTTTGGCTTCAAGAACTTGATGAGGATTATCAGCTTGGCACTTATTCGGTAGTGGGATTCCACAAAGAAAAGGGTTTCCGGCATAAATAGATGGATCATCTAAAGTCATGAATTGATTTTTAGTTTGAATTGGCCCTAAAAGGTTATTGTATGACATATTCAAATGGTTCAATGTTGTTAGCTTGGACATACTCTTTGGAATTGTGGCTGAAATTTGGTTACAAGAGATGTCAAAGGATTTCATATCCCCAATAATCTCTAGAATCTCTCCTTTGAAATGATTGTGCGAAAGGTTAAAGCCTATCAATCCAACAAGTGACAATAACTCAAGAGAAATCCATCCTTTTAAACTGTTATTTGAAAAATCCAAATTTACCACAAGATCCAAGATTCCAATAATGTCATATTCTCTCCCTTTCATAACTTGTTTCACATCCTGATTTGCCAATTTACTTTGTCTTCCTCGAGTGGTGTATATACAATCCTAACATATTCGGTTGATTTTTGCATATGAGCACTATGTCTAGTCATTCCCATTAGATTGCCAATGCAATAGGGTATTGAGTCACTTAATTTTTTATTTGTGAGGTCTAATATTTGGAGTGATTTGAGTTGGTACAAAGTAGAAGGAATGTTACCATCTAACATGTTATCCTGCAACCTCAAAATTTGTGAGGTAGGAAAAGTTTTATTGGTCCACAATGGTACACTTCCAAAATACTTATTTTCGCCCAAATCTAAAATTAACAATCGCTATGAATTTTTCAAAGTCGATGGAAGCTTTCCTTCAAGATAGTTATTGATCAAATGCAACCAAATTAGTGAGGAAAGCTTGCCAATTGAGATAGGGAAGGCACCAGACAGTTTATTGAATGAAAGATTTATTTCCATCAATTCAAATGGTGGATTATCTCTCCAACAATTTGGAATTTCACCAAAGAAATTGTTATAAGAAAGATCAAGGCTATTTAGATTTACAAGGTGACAAATTCTTTGAGGGATATTGCCATTAAAAGAATTATTTGATAGATCAAGAGCAATTAGCTTTGAAAGTTGACCAAAACTATGAGCAATGCTGCCACCATTACTAAAAAAGAGGAATTTAATGGTGCCCCTTTTTTGGCACTTCTTAGAAGATAATAGTTTTTAAAAAAAAGTTCAAAAGCTATGACACTTCCTAATATAAGTGTCAAAGCTTAATGTTAGGCTTGTGCGGCACTTTCCTAAACAAGCATTATACAAAACATTTATTTAAAAAAAACGAAAGCCCAAGCTACGATGCTTTTCAAGAAAGCGTCGTAGTTGGAATAATTTTTTAGCATTTTTTTTTATTTGCAAAAAACCTTATCCAGCACTTAAAAATAACTCTGTTGCAGTATAAAGCTTACCTCCCATATGTTTTTTTTTCTTGTCTCAGCCTTCTTTAAAATCTCCTTAGCATGTAAGTGTTTTTTCCCTCAATATTTGGTTCAGGTTTTCTTTTTTAGTTAAAATTTGTCATGATCTTATATGCGTGCTCATAATTTTTTTCAGGTATTTATTTGAAGTGTCAACTTTGTCTTCTTGAACTTCTTATACATTGTAAGTTTTTTAATTTTTGAGCTTACAAATATATTAATACTTAGTATAATTTGTTCTGTGTATGATTTTTATGTAGTATTATGAAGATCAACGTTGTGCCCAATTGACTAATGAATAAGTGGATGAAATCATTAAGGAATAGTGTGATTATATGGTCAAGTAATTAGTTAATATTTAGGTATATATGTTAGGTTGTTTCTTTGCCTATTCTCGTGTTGTTTATTCTCTTAAAATTAGTTGTACAATTACATTAATTGTAATTACATACATCTAGTACTAATTTTATAAATTAGTTATGTGTTATTTCATTCTGATTTGGTTTACTTTTTTCCTATTCGTATTGTAAATTGCTATGGATTTTAATTGACTGAGTTCAAGGAAACAATTATATAAAATAATAAAAAAAGTTATTACCTATTACAATGCTTCATGGAGTACTATATAGGGTGGTTATAGACCTCACTCAGGGATAGCAATGTCTTAGGCTCCTCAAACACAACCAATTTAAATGTGTACTTGAATTCCTTAAGTACTCATATAATGCTAGAACCTACTTTCTGGTGGACTGCTAGACAAAACATAACCAATTTGCCTTAACTCATCAACTACTTGCAGAGGCAGAACTAACTCCCCCTTTCAACATGATCTTCAAGGTGGTGCACAAGTTTGTAATATGACCTGGAAGTAGCACGCATGGTACAAACTGAGTTGTTATACCAAAAAGTCATAGCAAGGTCATCATAATTCCAAGAAGTATGATGAACAAATTGTTGCAACTATTGCAACCCTAACACAATGTCATATGTCTTCATTTCCATAATACGTAAATCAAATTGAAACTCCTCACCCTACATTTTCCACCTAAAGTTTTGCCAAAGTCCATATAATTTTAGTTTCCCCCCCATGCAACTTCTTCCTCTCCTACTAGTTGAATTGGCCCTTGCCATCCTAATTTGTAAGCCAATGCCAAGTCTAAGTAACCATAGGAGGCGCCATTATCAATAAGAATATGGACTAGCTGTTTGCCCACCAACCCTTGTATTCACATAGATGTAACACCCATCTTACCTTGAATGGCATGCAAATATATTTGAAGACATTCCTTCGATGGTTCAACATCGACAGGGGGAACTAGGTCATCATTCCTAATTTTTGTGTCCTCTTGGTCTAGTGCAATTAACTGAATCTGTAGTCATGCCTCTGTGGGCAATTATGTCATCTGAAAAAGGGTTGATGACAATACAAACAAAGGTTTCTTGTTTGGTGATATTGCATATCGTCAGAAGACATACTCTGAGGCCTTATTGCAGAATTCGTTGTTGCCCCTATACACACATTAGATGCCAAAGATGAAATAGAGGTGTAACCCCCTCCGTAATTATATCCGAAATACAACATTAGAGTGAACTAGAGACCAATAATAATCAAAATTTATTTACATTCCCCATCCTTAAGATAGGGTTTTCACAAATACATTTCAAAATCAAACATTTTAACCTAGTCTCACATTCACATTTCGAATACAATAACATTGCGAAGATAATTAACATTTATAATATATCAGAGTGCATAATAACAATCCCAGCAATTCCGGGTTCATATTTTCACTAAAGGTTCATAGGCACATATGCCCTTTACAATTGCTCAAAAGGGGATTACAGAAATTTCAATCCAAAAACATATTCCAATATATCATCCGAACATATACAATTATATATCCAAATCTACTACCATTATCCCAAATAGCAATGATAACCAAACCAAATACAAATGCCCACAAGGGATTCTCGCCGCCCCTAGTCGCTTGCTCCTTCCTCGAGCCACTTGTCCTGCCTAAAATGTTGGTAGGAGAGGGTGAGATTCTAGAGAATCCCAGTAGAAAACAGATACCACTATGCATGTAAGATAAGTGTTTAATGCATGACATGCTTGCATCACAATAACTCATGTTCACATAATGATATATCCGCATGCTCAATGTTTCAACAACATACTCATGGCCATAGCATAAATAGAAACAGAGCTTCAATCATTCATATATGTTTCACATAATCAAGCAAAGCAATAACATGCATCAATACACAAACACAAATATCAATACATGCAGGAGAGGTAAGTTCCCTACTCTTATTCTTTCCACGTATGCTCTAGCGTCGGCTACTCACGATCCAAGCGAATATCAAATCATGATCAGGGTACATACCCAACCCTATAACCAAATCAAGAACATATGGTCATTCTCTTTTCCAAATTCTCAATGACTTCTTATCACTTAAATGGTTATCATTTAGGACTCTTAAGAGACCACAAATGCCTCTAATGAAAGCCCTAAAAGGTTGGGAAACAAAAGGTTGAAGGTCACTTTTCGAAAACACAAAGTGTTGGAACACAGGGGGGGCCGCGGCCCGCCCTTCCTTGGGCTGCGGCCCAAATATGGTCAGAAGGTCTTGGGCTGTGGCCCACCACTCATGGGCCGCGGCCCAAATCAGGTCAGAAAGGCTTGGGCCGCGGCCCAGAAATTTCCTGACTCTGGGCTGTACTTCCAAAATTCATAACTAATCATAGAAAAATCGAAACGGAGTGATTCCAAAGCCAAAAGAAAGATATATAAGTCCTCTTTCAAGGAAAAATATAACCCTTCACTGGAAATCACTACACCAATACAGAATTACCAAAAACTACACACTACTCCAAAACAGAGTTCTGTTTTTGTGCCAAACTTTGGCAGAGCATAACTCTCAGAATACTCAACGAAATGACACAAAATATATGTCCATTTTGAAGCTTGAGATGTGAAATTTAAGACTGGAAAGTTTCAGAATTTTCCAATACCATTTGGTCATTCAAAACGCTCAGGGAACTTTGTGTCATTTCGTGTGGTATATATATTTGAATTGCCAAGTTTTAAGAATTTTATATATGTGACTCTGGAATTGGGATTAATGTTAATTGTCTTTTTGGTTTGATAATTGTAGTTGAGATTGAATTTTAAAATGTGAAGATTATATATGTTTGAATTTCTTTGTGGTTGCAATGAAATTATGTTAATCAGCGTGTTATTGTCTAGTTAATGTGGTTGATTTGTATCCTTGAGGGGCTGTTTAGCACTCAAATCCAAGAAGACTCATGTTGCATTATTCAAATTTCAATTGCACATTAAGTGGTTTTAAACAATATCTCAAGAGGTAGTAGTTAGCTATGTTTGTAGAAACTACTATTAATTGGGAATATTGGACTCAAGTGTTATCTTGAGGTTGTTCTTGAGACTTAATAAGTTTTAATTCCCATAATCTTTTTAAGCAAGGATTTTCACTTCTTCATTACCAAGAGCATTCTTTATTGATATTTTCCACTCCATACCATTCCATTCACTTTTACTCATTCTCCATTTTCATAAGAAAAATACCAAAAATATTATATTAGCTTTTAATTAACAATTGCATTTTCTTTTAATTATTAATTTCAAAAATCCAAAAATCATTTTCCCCTTGTTTTAATTGCATTTGCATGATAATTAGTTTACTTAGGTAGTTCAATAAAGGCTCCTCAAGTGAGACAACCTGAGTGTTGCATTATACTACAATTCTTGGATTAAAAATATTTTGCATTTGAACCCAAGGCGTAAAGACACGGTCAAATCAGACTTCACCTTTTAGGAGAACAAGTTGGTATAGCAATGAAGTAGTACCTCAAACCGCAAGTATATAAGTAGTCACTGGAAGCACAACTTACAAAATGTGATAGCTACCTGGAATCTCAAGTTTCAACCAATAGTTTTTCAAGGATGAAGAATGCAAAGTTGCTCACCACAAAACAATAGTAAACCACACAATGACCACTAAGAACATGATAGCAAAGCAACAAAATGAAAATTTCTTTTTGTATTTTTTAAATATGCAAAACAACTATGAACATGAGAAATAACTAAACCACTATCAAACACTCCAACAATTAGAACTATTCATTTTTTTAAGAGTCAATGAAATACAAACAGAATAACTTACGTGTCGAAGACGATTTTTGTATCTTTGTCTAGATTTTTACTCAAGGGATCAAACTAATAGACTACGTTGCGGCGAGGACATATAACACACAAATCCCACTGGTAATTATAACAACATGTACAGATTAAAATGAAGTTAGATGACAAGGCAATTATTTATTAAACTTCTTAAATTGACAAAATGAAAATACGAACCGTTGAACAATGGGTGCTAGATAACAACATTGTTTGGTCTATCCCATTGTGTAGTCAACATAGTGAGTCCTATGCGCCACAGTATTGGTATCTCCTGTCATATTCGTAGGGCATAAGAATCCATACCAATCATGTCTTTCCATTTTTGTGCAGAGACCGTGGAAGATGCTATAATAGAATTAAAATAATGAATGAATCATTGAATGTATGAAATCAAAAAACCACTAAATGAATTCTATGGGAAAATTGAAAAAAAAAACTTACCACCAAAGAATATAGAATTTCAAATAAATATTCAATTTTTTTTCTATTCTAGGACATAAAGAACTTATAATAATTTGAAGAGAAGGATTAATAGAATATATTTCAATCTATTTTTTAAGTATATTGTGTTTCTTAATAATCAATTATATATTTATTAATGATCAATGTCTTTATCTTATTAATCTCTTTATCTTAAAATAAGATTTTCACCACTACACTAATAATAATCATACTAATCTATTCTAAAGAAAATAAAACCGACCATATTTAAAGAAACAAAAATTACTATGTTTAATTGTTGTTCATTTCATCAAAATCAATCAATAGTTCCATTTATTTATAATAATATACATACATTTTTTCCCTCTCAATTTCCAAGCTCCATACATATAAAACAAACATTTTCAAGTTCCATACATATCAAACAATATATTGTTGCAAGTTAAATCACTCCAATAACTAAAATCACTCCAAGTCAAACAATCTACTAGCTAACAACAATTCTATGCTTCTGGCCAAAAAACACACAAAAATTCAATCACAAGGTAAAATCACTCCAATAACTAAAATCATATAAAATAATTTCACATTGCAAGTTTAAATTTAATTCAAGTAAATTCATATTTTAAAAAACAACTAACCAAAGGGGGGGAGCTGCGTGCGTCACAATGGAAGGAAGGAGGTGGAGGGCGTCACAATAGTGTGTTTTGATTTCTTCAGAATCCGCAGCAAGAAGAAGGGGTTCCGAGAGTGAGGAAGTGAATCAGAGAGCAGGATAGGGGACGCGTGAGACAAAGAAGGGAGGAGGAGGAAGATTAAATTAAAGTTGAAGAAGAAGGGAGGAGACGATGAGTTGTGAAGAAGACAAAGAAGGGAGGAGGAAGAGTAGAAGAAGACAAGAAGAAGAAGGGATGAGGATAATGCCCAGAACGCCGAAGAAGACGAGTTGAGTTGTGAAGAAGACAATGAATGAATGAAGGAGGGAGATGGTCAAAAAGTAAAGGAGGGTGTGTGTGTGTGTGAGAAGATGCATGTCAGACAAGTGTCTGACATGCATCCAGGGACCCCTTTAACCGTCCCAAATGGCCATTTGGGATGCCTAAAGATGAGTTTAGGCGTCCCAAAATCCATTTGGGACGCCTAAAGTCCCAGGTTTAGACATCCCAAATGCATTTGGGATGCCTAAAGTAAGACTTTAGGCGTCCCAAATGGATTTTGGGACGCCTAAACCCCATTTCTGTCACTTAAAAAAATTTTAGAAAATTTAAATTCGTGCCATGAAGCACTTTAGGCATCCCAAATACAAATTTGGGACGCCTAAAGGTTTCCCTACATACAGTTAATTACAAAAATGCCACCGCCTTCCTTTTTAACCACCTAATTTTAAAATTGGGACGTCCTTTGGGGTGGTTATATCATAATTCTTGTAGTAGTGTAGATTAGTAGTTAGGTTTCTCACTAATCCAATAAGCCAGGGCTGGGATTCTAATCAAATGCAGTACCTACATAAGGGCTAGTATACAAATGTGAAGTTGTTGTTGATTGAATGATAAATTGAATTGCCTTCTTTGTCATATCTCTTCCTACTCTCTCTCTATTCTTATACACTCACACAACAGTTTGATTCCTTGGGTCACAGGCTAAACGAAGAAATAAAATTCATCTTCAGCATGTAAGTTAATTTGTTTGTAAATAATATATTCTTGACTTAAATAAATTGTTTTAATGTCTATTTATTTTTTTTAGTGATAGTGCACTCAAGACATATAGACTACTGGTGGGACACACGAAGGTAAAAGTATAGGGGCGAAGTGGTTTTATTCAAGAGTAAGTAGTTTGAATTCAAGTTCTTTCAGTGACAGTCGCTTTGGATATGCCTTTATTTATTTTATCTATTTGCTTTTTATTTATAGTGCCCTTGACAACCAAGGAGAACTGAGTGTGGATACTATGTTATACTTTATATATATAATATCATTAAGAGTGGAGTTACTACAGATTTTAAACAAGTAATCGCTTCTTCATTCTCAAAGGATAATATTTTTAGTGTTGTAATTGAATTGTTAATAATTTCATTCACTTGATTGATTTATCTTAACTTATTTTCCATTTTGTAGATTTTTGGTAATGACGACGCCTACTTGGACAAAGACACAATAATCTGAGACATTTTGATTGGACATCTTTTTCAACACATAGATGAGTAAAGTTTATTTTGATAAATAGTTTATTTTAGATAGTAGTCATTTAGATAAGTTTTAGACACTTTATGGTGATTATTATACATAGTAGTAGTTAAAACTTTGATTAGCTAGTGATGGATGTTTCTGTACTATTTGTAATAACATTTTGATTTATGAAGAAGTGCTGGATTAGGTTTATGTACGTGGTTTAACTGCTAGTCAGGTTATGAAACTTGGATCGGGGTAAATCGGTTCGGTCTGGGAATTAACCTGGTTTGGCCTTCTTTTAATCAAATTTTTTATTTTCTTTATAATTTTATATTAATAACCCTAAAATCTTCACTTTCTCACAAGTTTGGTCCCAGGTTAGCTCTGGTTTAACCCATTGACTATTGACCTAATATCTTAACCAGTTTAGCGATCGGTCCGGGTTAATTACCTTGACTGCAGGGCAGTGAAAAATATAAATCAACAAATTTTTTTTGAAAAAAATTCCTTTCCACATCCATTTTTGTAAAAGTGGACGTTGTAAGTATGCAACTTACGGCGTCCCTTTATGCAACTTATGACGTTCCTGTGTTTTAAAAGAGACATTGTAAGTTGCATACTTATGGTGTTGATTTTGAAAAAAAGGATGACGTAAGTGCCTAAAAATGAATGTTAAAAGTGCTTTCTGTAGTAGTGATTTGATCACCTCTCTACAGCTGTGAGATCACATAACCGGTTTAACCGGTTCAATTATTTTTTTATTAAAAATTAATTTAATTAATTTTTTTTATTTTTCTTCATAATTTCATATTAATAAGATTGAAATCTTCATTTTTTTCACTGATTTGGCCCTAGGTTATCTCCGGTTGGACTACAATATGACCCACAGACCCTTGACCTAATTCCTTGACTAGTTCAATATCCGGTCCATATTTAATATCCTTGCTCAACATTCCAATCTATGTAAAGGAGATTTTGTGTCTCTTCAACCTCTTGATGAAACGGGTGTTCGACGCTAGTGTCTTGTGATAAGGTGTTGATGGCACTTATTTATTATCTCTTTTCTAACCATTATCTTTCAAAGCAATAAGGGAAAAATACAAGAAAATACGACTTAAACTTCAAAATCTCAAATCAATCTTGTCGCCCATAAGAGTATAGGAATTAACTATAACAATATAACAATTGATAACTCATTTTAATAGAAATCAATTATTTAGGATTTTAAAGTTTAAGTAGTATTTTCTTGTCTTTTTCCCTAACAATAATCTCTTTATGGTAAAAAAACTCTGTGAAAAAAAATATATGTTTACAAATTTTATCATTAAGAAATACCTAAATTTAAATAATAATATTTTTATGTATGAAATTCCATAGAGTATCTATATGTTTTTAAAAACATAACTAATCCTTTTAACTAAAAAAAATTCCTAAGGGACTTTTCACCCATTTTTTAAAATAATTTTTGTGTGGATCAAATGAGTAAAATCTACAAAGTTAATAAACTAAAACATTTATCCCTTTTTTTACCTTTGTCATGAAATTGTGTTGGTGGTTGATTACTAAGCCAAATGCATTATGGATGTTAAGTGTTTGAGGGTTAGGTATGAATTTGGAGAAGATCTTATCCATATGGTCTTAAGGAAACAACGTATGTCCATCACCTAGCAAGCTATCACAAAAATTTGGGAAAAGTTTCTTAGGGGTGTTGGTTGGAAAGTTAACAATGGAAATGCAACAAAAATCTGGTGGGATCACTAGACACCTTTAGAGAGACTGCTCATAGATTATGTCACTAAGAACTTACATCAAGTTAATTGAGAGGACATAGTGTCTTGTTTTCTGCTTTCTTCTTGGAGGTGGGATGTAGGGAAATGGAGAAATTTCTTCCCGAAATGGATTATCAAAGTGCCTATGCAAATTTGACCTCCTACACGCTTCCAAGATGATTTCATCTACTGGAATAGTGCACTAGATGGCAATTTCTTAGTGAAGGTTGGTTATAAATTCCTATCAAAACCATACTCAAGTGTCGGGAACCCAGTTTGGCAAAAACTTTGGTGTTGGCAATTGCCTGAGAAAGTCAAATTCTTTATCTAGCAGGTTTCCCATGAGAGAGAATCATGACAAATTCCTTGAGAGCAAGGAGAGGAATAGAAATGTTACCCGAGTGTCTACTTGGATGCTCATGTGAGGAGAGTGTTATACATTGTCTGAGAGATTGCAAAAAAGCGAAATAGATATGGAAGGAATTGATTAATCCTAGTAAATATTCTACTTTCTTTTCTTGTGATTTGCAGGTATGGCTGTGTTGGAATTCAATTCATCATCCAGGATCACCTAGGTTCTCCAAATGATCTTTACAATGTGTGTTTGAATATACTTGTTGATTGATATGGAAATATAGATGCCAAGAAGTTGTGCAAACACATGAACCATAAATGAATGAGGTTATTCATCATTGCTTATTTTACCAAATAGAAGGTGTACATAAGGATACGACATATGATATATCAAGGAAATATAACAGTCCTACTCCATGGTCTCCCCCTTGTAAGGGTGCAGTCAGGCTTGATATGGATATGTCCATTTATCCTCCAGATCAAGCGGCATGTGGGGGTGTGATGAGAGATGTAAATTGGGCATGAATTATGGGTTCAAAAAAAATATGGGTTTATACCCAGTAACAATAGATGAAGTTTTGGCTATTAAAATTGGTCTAGAGGTGTGCCAATCCCTCAGTCTCACAAATATATAGGTTTTTTCTAATTTCCTTAAAGCTATTAACATGTTAATTAGGGATAGTAGCGCTAATCACCCTTTTCAAGCTAAGATTGATGAAACACCAGATCTCATGCATGAGAGTTAGATCATTGAACTATTCTACTGTAGCAGAGAAGCTATAGAATGTGCAGTCATACTGGCAAGGGAAGCTCATAAGGTCGGGAGTCACTAATGCAAAATATGTATTTAAAACCAACACTTTTAGACTGGTTATATAGGGATAAGGTCTAAAATGTATGAGTAGTGGCATTTTTTTAATTATAGAGAACTTCTGAGACCGATTCCCTGGATATAAGGTCTAAAATAAATTATTTAGACCTCATTTATGAGAAATCGGTCTAAAAAGGATAAAAATAATTAAAAATAAATATATTTCTTAGATTGGTTATCTCTATAACTAGTCTAAATAAAAGACTAAATTTAAAAATAATTTGTTTTACATTTTAGACCAGTTATTTTCATAACCGGTCTAAAATACATATTTAAGACCAGTTATTTTGAACAATCGGTCTCAAATATGGCAAACCCTAATTAAAATTTCACTCTTCTCTTCCTCCCGTTGAATCTAAGCTTGCTCTCTGAACTCATTTTTCCCTGAAATTTCTCTGACAGTGTTCTTGTTTCCAACTTTGCCAACCTCTTTCTCTTTGAATCTGAAGCAATCTTTCTCTCTGAACCTAATACCACAATCTAACCAACGGTGTTCTTGTTCACAAGCTCAAGGGAGGCATTGGGCTGGGTTTGTATTAGCCGAGGAAGAGTCACAGTAGTCACTACCCATACCTTGCTGGTAGTCGACCTTCATTTCACCATCAATCGACAACATTCCAGCTCCGACTCCTCCTCCCTTAAAAGCCTCGCCTATCGTTCTTCTTCCAAACGAGAGCACAAGGAGTGATTCTGACATGTGAAGCAATTGTCCAGGTTTGTTTTGATTTATGTTAATAATTTGAACTTGATCCTTTTGATATTGTTTCGGGTTGGTTTAACCATGTTTGGCATCAAATCCTAATATGCTTGAAGTGGGAAATGGAGGTGTTCTGTTTTATAATTATGGCTTTGTTTGAATATGCCCAATGTTGCTCTCTATCTTGCTCTCACTATTGAACTCAGTGATGATAACTTCAGATACTAGGTTTAGCCTCCAAAATGTAATTGGAACATGTGGGTTTGGGTCTACTTACAAGGGTGAATTGTCTCATCATTTTATTGTTGTCATTAACTGTCTTATTTGTGGCAAAGTTTGAACTTGAAATTGGTTGGGGTTTTCAAATTTTTTAATCGATGGAAGATTTTTTAAGCTCTCATTAATTATCATGGAGATTATTTTATTTATACTTTCTTGTCTTAGATTGTCACATTATGACATTTGCTATGTGGGTTTGAATTGAATATAAAGTCATGAAAATTCTGAATAGCTTTCCAATGCAAGTTTTAAAACTTGTATCTATATACCTTTAGTATGAAAAGTTGGATCCAGTTGCTATATGTACCTTGATAATGCATATAGAGTTCAACTTTCCTTCATTGAAGGATTATGTGCAAACTTTCTAATTATGTTGATACTAGGTTTTGCATTTACTATTTATCCATGATTTCAAGGGTTTGTAACTTCTCTTACTTTAAGTGGCTGCATATCCAACTAAAACTCCATTGTACTTCCCATTGGGTTTGAAACTTAGTACCATTATGTTCATGAATGTACATCTAACTTATCCATAGCAATTGATTTTTAGGCAAATAAAGTTTCATTTTTTATGAAACAAATGTTTTTTAGTGAATGTTTGCCTTGTAAACTAGTGCCATTTGCACAAGTTATTACTCTTTTGTTCCTTCATTGTCCCATATTTTTCACTTTATTCAATGCTTTTGTAACTTAGTTATATACACTCTCTATATATTCCTTGTATGTTTCAAAGTCTTAAGTTATATGCTAATATGTCAGTAAAAGTCAAGCAAAGGAATCGATTTAGGATTTTGATATATTCTCACATTGTTTGTTGAATTTTTTATAAGCTAGAAATGTTGCTAGGTTTTTATCATGCCATAATTTATTAGTATATTGCTACAAGTATGTTATATTGTCTCCTAGTATGCTTCTTAATTTTGTTAAAATCTCAAAATTCTGTTGTTGTTGTTTTTTTTTTTATCTATCCCTTTGCTATTGGATAGGGTGCTACAGTTTTGACTTGGCATACGCACGTGTGCCATTATAGCTGCATTATTTGTTATGTTGAAAAAGAAAAAAGTTAATTCACTCTTACATGAGAGGAAAGATGGGCACAAGTTAATGGGAACAAAATTTTGAAATAGAGGAAGGGTTTAAATTGCATATTATATTTGTGACTAGTCAAACTTATTTTAAAGTTCTCTATTTGATTTTGATATGAAGATTTAGTTTTTGCCATAACTCTAAGAAAGTTCATATTGAATTTCCACTGTGCTTCTTAAATTGTTTGATTTGTCTTTTAGGAGTCAAATTTGAGTTAAAAAAATACAAATTAGGCTTATAATGAGATTTTCCTTTCAAAGTGGTTGCTGAGGTTTATTTTGCTTTTGGTTATTGCTGTATAGTTTCTAGTCTCCAAAGCCTTTCTTCCAGCGTGCAAAGCACCCTATCAAACTAAACTGATCTTTGCTATGTGGTTTCTGGTCTTCAAATCCTTTCTTTGAGAGATTGATGGGTAATTTAATTAGTCTTTGCCATTAATTAATTGAAGTGATGCCTAACAAATTGATCTTTTCTATATAAATGCATTATAATATACAGTTTTCTATGTATAGTTAAACTAGGTACTTGATGAGTGTAATGATTGCATGCTCTCATCATACTCCTACCTTTTCCAGGGGAAAAATAGAAAAGAGAAAAGAAAAAGGTGTTGAAATATATGGATCGTAGTTAGATAAAAGCTAAACTGATGAGTGTTGAATATGATAATGGGGTGAGGGGTTTTTTATACTTTGCTAGAAGAAATGCCGATTATGATAGTGAGATATTTTATTGCCATTGTGTAGAATGTTTGAATGAGAAGCGACTAAGTGCTGCAGATATATATATATACATTTAATTTGTGAAGGATTTTGTAAGAGTTATACAATATGGGTATAGCATGGTGAATAATTAGAAATGCCAAGTGCATCTCAACAAGGGGTGGCCTTTAATGATAATGATATGGATCTGGATGATCGGATAGAGGATATTATTCATGATGCAGGAGAAGAGCCTTTTGAGCAATCATATACATATGATAATATGTGCAGTGATGCTGAGAAGCCGCCGTACCTGGGGTGTAAAAAATACCAATTGTTGAAAGTTGTATTGAAATTGGTAAGCTTGAAAGCACAACATAGATGGAGTTACAAGAATTTTTCAAAAACTCTTGAGGTTTTAAATGACATGCTTCTATATGATAATATGTTACCTTGTCGATACTATGATGCTAACAAAATACTGTGTCCACTAGGCATGAAGTATAAAAAGATCCATACATGCCCTAAGTGATGTGAACTTGCCTTTTTTAGAAAAAAAGAAAGTGAAGGGCATCTTGGTAAAAACATCACATTTCAAAATCCCAAATTCCTACCTTATGGTTGAAAAATCAAGATTAATGATGTTAAAGCCTAATGCTAAACAAAATTAATAAATTCATATTCAATAACTAATGTAAACACATAACACCATTGATGCACTAATCAAGCCACCTTGAAATTAGCACAAAATATTTACAAAATCATTAATTCAATGACTAACTAGACAAAGAAATGATAATTAAGCTAATTAAGAACAATGTTAAGCATCTAACAAAGGTTCAAGTTACAACCAATCTCTAAATACATCAAAATAAATCAGTCCAACATTATAAAATTTATCCCAAGACCTAGGAATTGTTAGAATCTATATTTTGATGATAATAAAGTATTAATACATTATTTTGTAAAGGAATTTATGTTTTGAAGATGTAAACTTAAGTCTATTCGATTATCAAATGCATTTTACAAGTTTAAAAAAGTTTTTGTGCAAAATTGCTAATGCACTCGAGTGAAGATGTTGCACTAGAGTACTGGAAGCATGAACACTCAAATATGGCTTCACACTCTTGCAAGTGTTAGGTAGAAGCAGGGTCAGAGAGTGAAATTTTACTGATGCATTTGACTGTGAAGGGTGCACTCGAGTCCTAAGACAAGTAACACTTGAGTATGATCTTACAGTCTTAAAAAGTGTCATACAGAAGCTGATGAAGTAACCTGAAAGTTTGTTGATGCACTCGAGTTTAAGTGACGCACTTGAGTGATGTATGCTTTTGTACTCGGGTTCAAGAAGTGTGTCCATGCAAGTGTTTCACAAATAGTCAAGCAAAATCAAAGATGCCTGATGCACTCGAGTGAAGGACTCAACACTCGAGTGTTGGTGAGAAGTGCACTCGAGTCTTGAAAGTGCAACCATGCAAGTGTTTGGCTGAGAGGAAACAAGATCCTGAAACCATAAAGTGCACTCGTGTGTCTGTGGATCTACTCGAGTGAGAGACCAAGACTTGAGTCTTGCAGCAACACTTTCAAGTGAACATATGCAATCTTGCATGTTGAAACAGAAATAGAAAACTTCATCAAGATGACATGTAATTATGCACTCAAGTGAGGGGTAAGGCACTCGAGTGTCGATTTGCATTTCCAGTGCAAACTTTACGCTTTCTGCAGGAACCAAGTGAAGAAATACTAAATAGCCTAAGCACTCGAGTATTGAGATGGTGTACTTGCGTGTGAAATGAACACTCTTGCAAGTGCAAAGCTCACCCTTGCAAAGTGCTTGGCAGAGACAACTTGAAAATGTGACTACAGTCAAGTACACTCGAGTGTGACCACCCAAAACTTGAAAGTTATGCCATGCACTCGAAAGTGTTATCAAGATAACTCTGTATAGCCATACAAAAATAAAAAAACACTTAAGTAAGAAGCTGACACTTGAGTGTGAACTCCTAGAGCACTCGAGTGAGAGGAATCACTTAAGTTCATGTGGCTCAGAAGCAGAATGCAATATAGGGTCACAATAAACAATCCAAAAACGGATAAATGTTATTTACTCATTATGTTTTCACTTGTTATTATATCTAAACGTTATTTAATATATACTTTAAGTGTGAAATAGGAAAATGAATGTTCGGATTATAGATTTAAATGAGAAAGTCAATTGCGGCGAACATCATCATTACAAACCAACTGCCAGACAATTGTCATCACATGCAGTTGACCTATCATAGAGTGTCTGAAAACATAAACGCTTTACACCGTGACGCTCTTCTCACAAGGGACACTCCATAATGGCTAACTCAAAATAGTTATAAATACAGAGCATTAGAGACAGACAATATAAGAATATAGAATGAGAGCATATGCTGAGAATTTACACGAGTCTCTGTTTTTTCATATTTGTCTCTGTAATCATTTTGTACTTCAGTGATTATCATATCTACTCTACGAGAGAGTTTGTATAGACTTTCAAATTATATTTTCATTTGATCCAAGGTAAAGGGGCCTTGAGAGGGTAGATTTTCTTATGGGGGAAGCCGTTGAAAAAATTCCTAGTAAGACTTTATGCTCGTAAAACTTATAAGGTGCAAGTAGGAAAGAACGTTGCTGCTTGTAAGACTTATAAAGGTGTAGGCAGGAGAGAATGTTGCTACTCATAAGACTTGCATACATAAGAAGGAAAGAAAGGTCATAGGGATTGTTTTGCACATAAAACTTATAGTAAGGGGAGAGAATATTCTAGGTGTTAGAGTATTTATGCTTATAGTCCTTGCTAGGACAATTGTTGTCTTGTGGTGTTCAGAGATCCCATTGAATCTTGGAAGAATAGTAAAAATTTTAATAGGTCTTGATCTCTGAGGATTGGACGTAGGCCTGGTTTTAGGCCGAACCAGTATAAATCTCTGTGTTGATTATCTCTTCTCTACTATCTCTTCATCTATTTTCATATCACCGTAACGATTGAAAAATTTATTACATCACCCAATTCACCTCCCTCTTGGGTGAAGCTTGCTTCTTTCAAGAATCACCAATACAATGTAGAAATAGAGAAATGGAAGAGCCAAAACTCCCATATTGAAGCTCCAAGTTCATGCCATTGCTTCTTACTATAAAGGATTGAGAATTTTTGTCACTTATATCTCTAACAACAATCACAACTTCTTCAGAATTCAAATAATCCATTTAACAATAGTGGAAAAGATGTTAAAATGAAATCCTAAAGCTCGCCGGAAATCATAGAACTCTTTGGAAAAAATGGAGGTTCGATGATCTAAAAGATCCATGGCTCTATTCTGGCCTAAATGGTGCTTGGTCTTTGAGAGAGAACAAGGTGACAGAGGTAGATAGAGGTGAAAATGAACAAGGTTCTTGAGGTCCGCGGTGCCTCCTATCTCAAGCACTAAAAACTGTCACAACATTGTGTCTCTGTTATCTCATCAAAGATGGAAAAAGGCGGTGAAATGAGGTAAAGAATGATCTGAAGAAAAGGAGGAAATGGTGAAAGGTTTGACTTTTCTCCTTTCGCGGTGCCTGAGCTCTAAAATTGGTATGCCTCTCTGATATGTTGAGCTTCTGTGTGTTGACGCCTCTAGTTTTTCAGATCAAGCTTGAAGGAACGAAGATTGAAGGTCACAGGTAATGGAAGAGAAGAAGGCAAACTTCACTAGCGACGGGAGGTAGAGCGAAGGTAAAGGTTATGAGATGAAGAGAGAGGGAAGGTCGAAGGTTTGGCTATGGAGTCCCCGCGGTGCCCTTTCTTTCGTCCAAAGTCGATTCTTCAAGGTGTAAAATATGGCCTAGTCTATGATCAAGATGCAAGTTTTAACCAGGGACTAAACTGAAACAATTCAAAAGTTCATGGAGGGACTAAACTTCATTTTGTAAAATGTTTGTGGGGCTGAACTATTATTTTGCAATTTGAGCCCAAACTTCCATTTACAAATTTGGTCCAATTTCTTCAAGCTCTTACAATAAAAAACAATTAATCTAACATTAAATATTCTTAGAAAAATCAATGATTAAGAGTAATTACAATTTTTTTTGACAATTTTGCTCTGTTTTATTCTAATTCAATGTATTTTTACTCTTAACCCCAATTAATCACAAAACCCTAAATAAAATATAAAAATATATAATAAATTAGGGATTTTTCAATGGTCAATTTGTTCTTTCCCTTTTTTAATGGACCTTTTGGAGTTTTGTAAATTTAAATGGTATTTAACTGAAATTTTCCCAAATTTATATAAAAAATTCATTATTCAAGAATTTTTTTTTAAAAAAATTCTTCAAAATATCAAAATCCTAAATTGGTTTTGTTTCCTATAATAATTTAAGTATTAACTACACTTGATTAGCAATTCATAATTTATTTCAGTAAGAAATCATTGATTTGGGCTTTTCAAAATTTGAAAATATTTTTCTAAAATTTTTCCTTTTTTCAATATCAAAATATAATTTATAAATCATATGAATAGTGCTTTTTGGGTGTTTGTGTGTAATTTTCTTTTATTCTTTTCAAACATTTCGTTATATTGACCCATGTTTTTTTTGTATGTTTTCAATTTTTTATATAATTATATCACAAAATTTAGAAATTAAAAATTTTAGAAAATTAATAAAAGCACTCAGTTTTAGTCATTCAATAAACATATTAGAGTAAGTCTTGTATATTTGGATAATTAAAGAACAACATTCACAGCTTATAAATAGTTGGCTAAACTATATAAATAGTTATACATTGACAAGAAAACGGAGACATTTTTAATTTTTTTTACACACATATATATCAGCATAGTTAAAATTATGGGTTAAGGTGCAAAAATACACATATGATTTTCCTCAAAGTGCACTCAACACCAAATGCTTTTTTTAGGTGCAAAAGTGATTATGTGGTTTTAAAATAGGTGCAAAATTACCTTTTGACCGTTAGTTTGACTGTTTTTATCCTGAAAGTGATGACATGGACGATGAAGTGACATTCTGGAAAAGAAAACTTGTTAACTGGGCAATGAAAATCAAATTTTCCTAATAAATCATATAATTTAATAAAAAATAGTAATATACTATATGTATTATAATGATTTTAATTTAATAATATTGGGAATCTAGGGTTGGGAAAAAATGAGTAATCAGTATGTTTTTTAGGGCAGTAGCTCTACTGAGTGAATTAAGCACTTTGCATTCAGATTTAAATCTACTTTAGCGAAAGTGGTACTGAAATAGTGAAATGTGGGCAATATTAATTGCAAAGCTTCACCAGTCAGCAAGTTTTTTTTTTTTCCAGAATGTCACTCCAGCATCCATGTCATCGTACACGTTATCACTTTCTGAATAAAAAAGTCAAACTAACGGTTAAATAGTCAAACTAACGGTCAAAGGGTAGTTTTGCATCTAATTTGAAACTACATAGTCACTTTTGCATCTAAAAAAAGCATTTGGTGCTGGGTGCACTTTGAAGAAAATCACATGTATATTTTTACACCTTAACCCTAAAATTATTATAAGCAATTTAGTTGATGTCCAACCAAGGATTATCAACTAGATGTCAGATTGGCAGGTGCTTGGCGAGAGTGTTTGTCAACGCTATCGTTATCGGCTGGGGCAGAGATCTGATTCTTTCGTTGAGAATAGTTTTTTGGGAAAATGATAATTAGCTCTCAGGCAATAAAACAAATATTATAAAAATTCTTTCGAAAAGTTAATGGTCAGAAAAGTCCTTAGAGACTTTTTTGATATGAATTCCTAATATTCATTTACCAAAATATCCCTAAATAATTTAACCATTGTCATTGATTACAACATCTTATGTTATGTTTACAACATCGTAAGCCATATTAACAACATAGTTAGTTACGTTTATAATATGTTATGCTATATTTAATGAATTGTAAATGTAACTGAAGAGGTTGTAAACACAACACAATCACGCATTTTATATACATGTTATAAACGTAACTGACTATGTTATTAATATGACTTATGATGTTATAAACATAGCATAAAATGTTGTAACCAATGACAGTGGTTAAATTGCTTGGGGGTATTTTGGTAAATGGACATTGGGAATTCATGTCAGAAAAGTCCCTAGGGACTTTTTTGACCATTTGCTTTTCAAAGGGACTTTTGTGACATTTTTTCTACTGTTTGAGACCTAACTATCATTTTCCCTAATTTTTTCCCAAGAAAATTTATTAGGAACCATTTTTATAAGAGGATTCTTAGCAAAACAAATTTAATAACCATTTAGGTTGCTACAGCTTGAGTGGATGAGTTTTTACTTTTTAAGGGCTTGTTTAGGTTAACAGTGTCAAAAATGGTTTTTTTTCCATATGACTTTTATAAATTTAAAATAAGATAAAAGTTAGATTGTAAATATGATTTATAGTTGGATTGACAATAATAGAAATGAATGCTTTTTTTTTAAAAAAAAAAAAGTTAGATTTTTGAACTTTTTCTCATAAGATATTTAAAAAAAACGGGTTCAATTATCAAAATACCAACCCATATACCCTAAGATAACACCATCGGACTTTTTTTCACAAAAGAACCCACTTTTTTGGATGGCAAAACGCCATCACAAATAGGCTCTAAATCTGTCATCGATGCAAGTCTTATCGCCTAACGATGTTCGTGAAGTTGCTTTTGATCTGATTTTAAGTCCTTGCTATACCGAAGAATTTTAAGATGCTTGTTGTTCTAGATATGCTCTGTGCTGTCATTTTGTCCTTTATTTTATTTTTTGTTTTGTTTCTTGTGTTGACGTTCTAATTTCTTTTTAATTTTAATACAATCTCTTTCTTTATTGGCAAAAGTAAAAAATGTTAATTGATGTCCATGCAAATATTTGACTGACTTAGAAGAGAAAATTCTCAACTATATCTTTATAATTTTAAAAATTAAAAAATCAAATAAGAAAATTTAAAATTTATTGTAAAAGTAAAAATTTTAAAAAATATTTTTGCCTTTTTTACTCATTGCATTCTTCAACAGCGTTTTATTTCTACTAAGATGATAATGTATATTGAATTATATATATTGGTATTATAATTAAAAATGATTAGAAGATTAGACTAACTTTAAGATAATGAGCATGATTAATTGCCAAACAAATTTTAAAAATTTCTCAAGAATTAACATTGAACAAAATTCGCATTTCACCTTAACACCCATACGAAGGAAAAAAAACAACAGATCAAACTTCTCTGGCATTCAACTGTACAACCACCGCCATCTCTGTATTATTACTTAATTGGGAGAATTGTTGGCAAAAAAAAAAAAAAAACTTAATTGGGAGAATTACTTATATGCTCTAACAAGTTCACCTAATTTATATTCTGATTAGTTAAAATATAATAAATCATCTCATTTTAATTCCTCATGACTGATAAATCATCTTGATAAATTCAAATTTTATAATTTTGAAAAACATAAACCTCATAATTTAGAAAAATAAGAAACTCAATTTCCTTTCTTGAGTTGTTATTTTTTTAAATCATAATATTTAAATTTTTTTCAAATAACTCATCAGTTATGTGAGATTACAATAAGATAAGTTGTTATATTTTAATTAGTCAAAATATAAATGAGGTAGAGTATGTAAGTATTCCTCCCTTAATTGGTCCATCTCAAGTTAATCACACAGAAGAAGAAAAAGCATTAATTAATTAATTAATAATAATCAGATACACCCATTGTCTGATATGATCAAAGCACAAAACACAAAAGAATAAGCAAGAAGCAGAGCAATACAAGGATCAGTTTCACATCATGAGCCTCCATTGTACTATGAATCCTATTCACAGCCATGAAACATACTTTTGTTTGACTTTGTCTTTGATCATACAATTTTTCCCCATACCTCACAATTCATTACCACATGGCACACCCAGGAAAAAAGAAAAGAAAACAAAGTTGCTTTCTTTACAAGAAATATCGATGGAGGATCCATATTGGACGGTTTACTAATCTATCTAAGGATAAGGGAAAAATTGCTGGAACAGAACTCACAATGAAATGAATTAATCAGTACTTTCTCTTTGTCTTGTCTTTACTTCTGGAAAAGATTGAACCAAACCCAAATAGATTTGCAGATGGGACATTAAGAAGAAAAGGGATGCCATTACCAGAAGCAGCTTGAGATTTCTTCAGTGGAGGTTTTAGATAACTGCTGTTGTGACCCATTGAAGAAGATGAAGACCTTGCAGAAGCATGCAATTTCTGGGTATTATTATTATAATAATCTTTACCTTCTTTTGACACACACATGTTCTTCTTAACACTTGATGAGGTAGAAGGCAGTGTTGATGATCCCGTTGAGAAGCTTCGAGATAGAATTGGCAAAGGGCATAAGCTTCTTCCATATCCAGTTCCATAGCTCTTACTCTTCTTGAATCGCCAAAATGACTTGTGATTGTGTCCTTGCTTTTTAACATCAGCTTCTTCTTTGAGCCTCTCTGGCTTTGAAACTTTCATGGCGGTTGAGGCATTTTCTCGAATAGCTTCTGCGCGTGGAGATTGATGCAGAGGGGGCAACAGAAACTCATGATCTATTTGTTTCTGGGGAAAATTCTTGTTCCTGTTCTTCTTTATTACAGAGGGAAGGAGAATACCATCTGAGAAAAGCTCATCGGCTGAAGAAGATTCCTGATCAAAATTTTCACCGACACAGAAATCAAAATCAAAAGATGGATTGTTCAAACCAGAGGAATTTGATCGATATTGGTGTTGATCAACTGGGATTGCATTTGAATGACAAAAATCATACGAGAATGAGATTCTTGGACTCATGGGATCCCCACAATTTGCAGAGAAAACAATAGCTGATGATTAAAGAAGAAGAATGTAATAGCGGTGAGGGGGCATGTGAACCAGAAAGTATTTAATAGCTTTGAAACCAAAGAAAACTGGAATTTAAGAAAAAGCGAAAAACAGAGAGAAAAGGAAAAGTATTTAAGTTTTGAGGTTAGAATTTGAATAAAATAAATGAGGGAAGGAGGAGGACTAAGTCGTGACAGTGGTGTGATTTGATGATTTCGGACAGAGTTGAAAATGGAGAACAAGTCAAGATACGAAAAAGATGACAGTGGTCCAGAGATGCGTTTCTGGGGATTGAGAAAAAGATGAAGACTTCTGGGGAAATAAGCAACTTGATTAGTTGTTGAGCTGATGGAGACGACGATAAAGCGACGTGCTGGGAGAGTCGTCAAATTGACCACATAAAAAGCCCAAGAGCCGGATGGGTTTGAGCCTATTAAAAAAAAAAAAAAAGAGTTACTACAAAATTCTTCTAGACTTCGGATCTGTTAAGTATATTCTCTGAAATTTTAAAGATTAAATTTAACTTCTTGTTCTTTTATACTTTTATTATTAACCTGTACCATTAATTTATTATTATCTTTTCAACGAAGTTGCATGTCATGTCAAATCGATTGTTGATCTATGACACTGGAAGTAACATCTTAACTAAATTATTAATTTTATAAAATTCCTTAAACTCTGATCAAATATAAATAACTCTCTAAATTTTGATAGGTTATAAATAATTTTTTTGACATTTTAAAATTTAAATTTAAATTTCTTAAAATTTTAATTTACAATATTAATCCCCATGTCTTTACTTTTATCAGTTAAATAAATTTATTAAGATTTTTATAATCATTTATCAATTAAAATATTTTTTTAAGGCAAGAACTAAAAGAATAATATTTAGATAAACACAAAAATAAACGTTGAACATTTGATTGTAGAAAAAAATATGCATTATTAATAAAGAATTAATGAGAACAAAAGCTATCTTGTAATGCAAATGTAATATTTCAACTATCAATACTCAATTATCTTAAAAATATATTTAATACAAATGACAACATTTTTATTTTATCAATGTTCAGCTATCCCAAAAAAATAAGTAAATGTTATATAAATGATGAAATTTTTATTTTTATATTTTTTAAATATTATTCTTCTAGTTTTTGACATACGAAAAAAGCTATTTAACTTGACAAATGATAGTAAAAAATCTAATAAATTTATTAAAATGATAAAAGTAATTATCAAAGTTCAGGGGGTTTAAATTTAATTTTTGGAAGAAGTAATTTATATAAGATGCTACGTGTCATATGCTAATTTAATGTGACAATTTCCGTTAAAAAGATAATAGTTAGTTAACGATAGAGGTTAATAATTAAAAAATAAATAGTCAGGGGCTAAATTTAAACTTTTAAATGTTGGAAATTTAATAGAATTTTTGTATAATTTTGCCTTAGAAAACAAAGGAAAAACCAAAAAAGAAGAGATTATATTATATGTAATACTCACCCTAATCCTTTCTATAAGCAACGACTATTCTAATTGAGAAAAATTAAATGAACTAATAGTTAAAATTAGTTAAAAACAATAAATATGTAAAAAAAATATAATATCTTTTCCAAATATGTCTCTATTTATGAAAAGAGTGTCAGAGAGAATGAGTAAAAATATGAGAGAGAATGATTAATAAATAATTAAATAAAAAAGAATTAGTGGTTCATTAATCAAAAGATATATATTTAATATATAAGGGTAGAAAAGGAAAAAGTAGTTTAAATTTTGAGATGTAAAAAAAGTTGGTTATAGTAAGAACTAGCCTCAAGAGGGAGAAAATTACTCATAAAGAGGACCGGAGGGAGTATCATAGTATGAGAGAATGTATTTTTTATTATTTATAAGGCAGGTCATTAAATTTTTTTTATATGAATGTACAATTTTACTTTTTATTTATTATTATATAGATTGTTTTTTCTTTTTTTGTATATACCCAGAGTATTCCAACCCAAGTCACTTTGGACTTGAGCATGATCTCTATTGAGCCAAGGGTGTTGAGGTTAAAGTCCTTCCAATAAATGCATTTTATGAAATTCAAACTTGTATTATGTAGATTGTTATTTGATTGGAGAGCCTATAGTTATGTAGGGATAAAATCGGAAAGTTATTGAATTTTAATATTGATTGAACTATATTTTGATAAGCTATTTCATGGTGTATTTATGGATTTTATCATTATTTTTGGACCTAAATTGTATTAATTATGGTTAATTGTGATTAAAGTTGTGTGCATGAAATTAATGTTAAAAAGAGATAAAAATGTCATATGTCTCATAATTTACCTTAATTGATTGATTTTTTGAATATAGGTATTACATTTTTGGGAGAATTACACTTAGGTCCCATGGAAGAAAAAAATGAAGAAATGGTCCCTGTAGATTACAAAATGAAAAAATGGTCCCATTAACAACTCCATGAGCCTGTATTAACAACTCATTAACAACTCCAGGAGCCTGTATTGACAACTCTATGGGGCCATTTTTTCATTTTGCAATCTATAGGGACCATTTCTTCATTTCTCTTCTTCCTTGGGACCTGACTGTAATTCTCCCTATATTTTTCTTTTGTTTTTTTGCAGATTAGTTTAGAGAAATTTATAGGAAAGGACCCATAATTTTTTTTTTGATTGAAAAGACAAGTTAATCTTGGTAAAGGTTCCTCACACCTAGTGTTCTCAGACCCGGATAGGACCGCTCGGTTCAGCCCGGGAACCGCCAAACCAGGCATCAGACCGGTCCGGTCCGGTAACCGGGTCCGGTTTGATTTTTTTATTTTTATTTTTTAAAATCAATTTTTTTAATTTTTTTTTAGAATTTCATACTAATAAATCTAAAATCTCTAATTTTTCACTGGTTTTACCCGGGTTGAGCCCCGATTTGGCTCCGGTCTGAGCCACTGACCCTTAACTCAATACCCCGACCGATTCAATACCCGGTCCAAATTTTAATACCATGCTCACAGCATACATGCAGCACTTACAGTCCAAAAACGGAATCTAACAATCCGGAAATTAATTAACTAGAGTCGCATATTAGTTGCTGGGCGCAATAATCAGGTGACTCAACCATATAGCGCCAATCCACATCCATGTTCAGGGCTCTTTTGAAAACTGCAAACCAATAAAAAAAAGGGTCAGAGAAAGTTATAGAACAGGGCCTAGAGTTTTTAAAAAGTACAGTTTTGTCCCCAAGTTTGCAATTTAGTACTTCCACGAGCTTTTTAAGTTCACAGTTTAGTTCCGGTCAAAACTTGAGAGAGATCAATATCCGTAATTTCAGACCTTCTTGGCAAGCCAGATACTGCAGAAAAACAAAGCTGGTGCGCCGTGGCAAGTTGAAAGCTCAGAGAACCAGAGACCTTCGCCTTCTTCTTCTTCTCTCGCTGGCGGCATCATTCACCATCAAGGCCGCCGGCGAACTTTGTCCTCCACTCCTCCGTCCTCAAAACCAGCAACCGCAGCGCCGCAGAGCAGTGAGACAGAGGTGCGAGAGAGCTTGAAGAGAGAGAGGGGCGATCGGAAGAGGAGGAGGAAGAAGCGTCTTTTACCATCGTCGCGGGCATCCTCATCGCCACCAACCGTAATCATCTTCATCTCTTCCACTTCCATCGCCGGCAACCTTGAAGTAGAGAGGAACACAGCCGCAAATCAGAACCAGATTTTGAGGAGCCTGAATTACCACGCCTTCGACCCACATCACTTTACTGTCACCTTTCATATCTTCCTCCACTTTCATCTTCATTTCTCCATCCCAAATCGAGCTACAGACATGAGCTTTCAGAAGAGGGCAGCATGGCTTCCTCTGTTTCTCTTTCACCGTTACCCACAAACCTTCCATTCTTCATCTTAATTCTTATTTTCTGGTGGTGTTCCATGGCTTTGCTCCTTCAAGATATTTTCATGAGTGGCTGATTTTTTTCGTGGGTAGAGCTTCAATGTGCTTCAGTTGGGAGTTCATTAGTTTTTCATTAGTTCATTACATCTACTGTGGTATGTTTGAATTAATTTTGTATTGGTACATGTTTGTGAGGCTTAGATGAGTATTTATTTATTTTTGTTGGTTAATATTTATGTTGAATTTTGCTTTGATACTCTGGATTATATATTGAATTTATTTCCTTGTGTTTTAATGAAATTAATTATGTATTGTATGTGATTACTATGATATGTAATTAAATTAATTCATATTGAGTGTTGTTATTGTGCTCTCATTTAAGAGGAAACAAGTGCATAAAATGATTTTCAAATACATATTAAGTGATTTTTAACAATATATTTAAGAGATGATTATGAATGTGATTGTAAGATTAGTCATTAATTAAATAAATTGAACTTAATGGGATTACTTGACGTTTTCAATTTGACTTAATGAAAACTTAGCTCCAATTTATTTTAAAAAGTTAGGAAAGCCATTAACTTTGCCATCAAGACTCATTTCATCATTCATATTTTCATACTCAAATCCATTCACTCATTCACCATTTTTATAAAAATACCAAAAAATAATAGTTTAGGATTTAATTAAATTACATTATTTTTTTAGTTATTAATTTGAAAGACCCAAAACCAATTTCCCCTTACTTTCCTTGCATTTAGATTACTTAGAAACCAATAAAAGGCTCCTTAAGAAAAGAGAACGATCCTAGGTTTATTTATGCATAATCCTAAATTAATTTTTTATTGTAGACCCCAAGGCTAACGACAAAAAGTTCTCATCAAAGGCATACTTAATAAAGTTTAAGGCTTTTTTTTCTGTTTATATGGAATATGATAGAAGTGTTTTATAAATAGGATCAGAGAAGTAAGGTTTTAATGAAAATATAAAAATAGGAAAAAATAGGAAAAATCAGAAAAATTCCATTATTGAAAAATTAATCAGGGAATAATACCTAGCACTGGCATCATGTTAATGACTATGGTCCTTTGGGATAAATATGAAGTATACTACCCTCTACTTGCAAATTACCTTCCCTTATGTACCAATAGCTTTCCCTCACATGTAAATTATCTTTCCTTATGTGTAATACTACATCAAGTGCTTAATATAACATTTAATTAACTAATTTGATCTAAAAAAGCTAAGTAAATTATTTTGTTAACTTATAAACTGATATATAATGTAATGATGCGCATAAGTATTTCAAAGATATCATGTAACATATGTTATAATTAAATAGCTTATTTAACTTCCTTAATCATTTAAAATTAGCAAACTACTAGATTTTATGTTAAGGACCAGAGGTAATATCAAACTTTCTTAACATGCAATCCATCTTCTATAATGTGCTAATTAATTTTCCTTATGTTATGTACAAATGATTTTAAATCGCCCTAAAAATATAAGTGCAATCATTTTTCAATGGATGCAATCCACCTACCTTCTGTTCATGTGCAAATGATTTCAATGCTACCCTAAAACACAAGTACGTGCAATAATTCTTTAACAGAGGTGCTTTGCATGGGAGTACTAATATTGTCATATATTTGGTAAGAAGTATGTATATGTAGTCTTCAAAAGATACAAACATAATTCACTTCTATAGTCGAGATTTGATTAAATTTAAGCCGGTGGGACGATGCTAAGCTTATTCCACTAAATCAACCATTATTAACAAAATATGAAGTTAATTAAACTCAATTCATACGCAAGAAAATTCTAAATGCCATTTGTAATGTGGATAATCTTCCCAATTAATGGACCAAGTTGCTTAATATATAGACGTCAACTCGTATATGTGTGTTTGGGGGGTGAGCATAACCTGAATTTTTGGTTTATGTAGGAACGTGATTATCAAAAATAACTTTCGATAATGACAAACATAAATCTTTAAACTGAGGTTTCACTTTCGGAAATGATGGGAAGACTTGTTGGATGCTTTTTTCCCCTTTCCATTTGTTCAATTTGCGGAGGTTAATGCGACAAGTTTTGCTATATTTTCTTGGGGTTATTCCCTAGTCGTTAAGTATTTTATGAATATATAAAAAGGTTACATTTTTGTCAATATAATATCATTGCCACTATGGCAAAATAACATGCCTCACTTTCTATTTACGTTCAGGTTTTCATTTATGATAGTTCAGAATTTTGTTGTGCAGTGTATGATATTTATATATTTACGGAAGAAAGTTCTCCTTAAATTAAAACAAAAAAGAATTAAAATGGTATAATTAAAAATTTGAATATTTTATACTACTCTCTCATCTCTGGTCCTATTTATAAGCAACTTTTTATCTTTTGGAACTAGTCATTAATATGAGCAACATGTTTTGTGTCTCAAAATTTAAACTAACTTTTCCTTTTTTACCCTAATTAATATACATCTTTATACTAATGAACCACTAATTCTTTTCCATTTAATTATTTATTACTCATTATTTTCTGTATTTTTTACTCATTCTCTCTCCTATACGGTTATACTCTTTTCATAAATAGAGGGCATACTTGAAAGAGGTATTATATTTTTGACACATTGTAATTTTTTACTAATTTTAACAGCTAGTTTGTCTTGCTCAAATTAGGGTAGTTGTTGTTTATAAAAGGGATCGAAAAGAGTATTAATTAATATATTTAAAGGCAGAGGATTTCGTTGGAAGATACTTAAGACTTTATTACTTTGTAGCACCCTTGCTATTTGAAACAAAAGTGTAAGAATTAATCACGTAATTAACTCAATATAATAAACTTCTGAAAAAGGATCTAAAACCCAGGTTCCACACGATGAATCAAAATAATACAACAGAAAAGTGATGAATAAAGGAGCAGTTCGACACCGTTTTTGCCATGTCCTCCGCGGCGAACGAGGCCGAGACGATAGGTACACTACGGCGGTACAGCCAATGGTACAATGCGCTACGATACAAAGTGTATGATACAGATATACTGCTACTATGCATGTTGTCAAATTTATCAAACTTCCAGAGCTCATATCTTAAGCTACAGACCACCGATTATGGAGGTTCTAGCAAGTAACAACATAAAGTTCACGATGAGATCTATCCATAGACTCCTAAACCAACTCATTCTTACCCCGTTTAGGCCTATCGGGACAATTAAATTTAAAAGTGGCTTTGTTTCATCTTTAAAGACAACAATGCGTTATATGTAGACAACACACCAATATCAAGACATAAAGAAACCACTTGAGCAAGTTACAAAATGGTGATATACATTTAGAGGATTCTTTTACCCAAAGCCAAAGCTCAACCTGACTACCTAAATTTCTTTACCTTTTTTTTCCCCCCTTATAACTAGCAAAATGATGTTAATGGAAATAATAGTTTCAAAGCCAAGAATTTTTTTGATGACTTGCTCAGGCGTCCATAGATGAGATTATGGTTTGGTTTCTTCTCGATTAAATTCAAACTCTACACATTTGGTTCATTTGAAAGGTGCTGGAACAAATTTTGACTGCATTATACAAAGTTGACTTGTTAATTCTCTTATGCATGGCTTTATCATCCTTCTTTAGCCAAAATTTAGCACATCGCCAATAGATATCAATTACAATTAACGTTCTTATATAAAAATCACAGCTACATAATCAAATAACAAATAGTCTAAACTTGGCATTGCATTGCATTAAGCAAACTTACATAGGTCAACCTTGGCGTAAATAACTTCTTAATTAGCCATGGCAGAACTTGTTGGGTTGTACCAATACAAAGTTGATCTAGCAGTGTAAGATCTTATTATGTGTGTGTTTGGGTAACCCCCAAATCATGGTTTCAAAAGCCCTTTTCCACAAATCAAGATAAAACTCCTTTCACATACTTACCTCATAAATTATAAAAGCTATTATCACATACTTACCTCGTAAAAGCTGTATCTCTGTAGGTTGAGTTCAAGTCGTCCAAGAGAAGACACTTATGTTGGAAGGAGACGCCATAAACTCTGAAATTGAAGTAGTTGGTTGCCTATATACCTAGTAACACGATTCAAAAAGGTGCCGGATACCGATTGAAAGTATTAAAAAACAAATGAACCTGTTGAGTTGTCTTCGTGTTTTACAGAACTAGAAAAATAATTATATATTTGTTACATGAAAGTTAATGCAATGTAATGCTTAAAAATTGGTGCACTTATTAAACTAGAAAAAAAAAAATTAAAAAAGCGATTTACGGTTCAATAGTAATACTCACTACAAAAAAAATCACTTTCAGCGGCGACATTTGGCGGCGACTTTTAATGTCGCCGCTGAAAGTGAGACATTTAGCGGCGACTTTTAAAGTCGCCGCTGAAGGTGTCACTTTCAGCGGCGACACTTTTGTCGCCGCTGAAAGTCAGACTTTCGGCGGCGACATTGTTTTGTGGCCGCCGAAAGTGTGTTTCAGCAGCGACTTTAGTGTCGCCGCTGAAAGTGTTTTTCGAAAATTCAAAAAAAAAATAATTTTTAAAACACTTTCAGCGGCGACTATTAAAAGTCGCCACTGAAAGTGAGTTTCAGCGGCGACTTTAGTGTCGCCACTGAAAGTGCTTTTCGAAAATTTAAAAAAAAAAATTTTTTTAAACACTTTCAGCGGCGACTATTAAAAGTCGCCTCTGAAAGTGAGTTTCAGCGGCGACTTTAGTGTCGCCGCTGAAGGTGCTTTTCGAAAATTAAAAAAAAAAAAAATTTTTAAAACACTTTCAGCGGCGACTTTAGTGTCGCCGCTGAAAGTGCTTTTCGAAAATTTAAAAAAAAAAATTTTTTTAAAACACTTTCAGCGGCGACTATTAAAAGTCGCCGCTGAAAGTGAGTTTCAGCGGCGACTTTAGTGTCGCCGCTGAAAGTGCTTTTCGAAAATTTTAAAAAAAAAAATTTTTTAAAACTCTTTCAGCGGCGACTATTAAAAGTCGCCGCTGAAAGTGTGTTTCAGCGGCGACTTAAGTGTCGCCGCTGAAAGTCTTTTTCGAAAATTTAAAAAAAAAAAAATTTTAAAACACTTTCAGCGGCGACTATTAAAAGTCGCCGCTGAAAGTGTGTTTCAGTGGCGACTTTAGTGTCGCCACTGAAAGTCTTTTTCATATTTTTTTTATCAAAATAATATTTATAAAATTAAACTATTAATTATTAAATAATTCTTTTTAACCTTAATTATTAAAATTATATTATTATTTATTAATATTAGATTTATAATTTTTTATTAAAAATAATATTTATGATATTAAATTATTATTTATTAAGTAATTTTAATTAAAAAAATTTTAAATTTAAATATATCAATATTTTTTTCGTTTTTATTTAATTTTTCATTACTTTTAATAATATTATATTTAATTAATAATTAATTATATGTATATAATTAATTAATTATATGTATGTATGTTTATATATATCATAATATTATATATATATATATATAATAATATGTAATAATATGACATAGGTTCATTCCGGCGCAACTGGTAGAGACTCGCGCGCTAAGGCATCGGCTCTCTGAGGTCGCGGGTTCGAACTGGAGGAGAGTCACATGGAGGAATTATGAGGAGGCGACACGTGGCAGCACGGGGAGGCGGCACGTGGCAGCACGGGGAGGCGGCACGTGGCAATTGTAAATTAAATTTTTTAAAAAAAAAATTCTAATTTTTTTAATAAAAAATTTAATTTTTTGAATTTTTTTTTTAAAAAATTAACACTTTCAGTGGTGACAAAAGTCGCCGCTGAAAGTCACCTTCAGCGGCGACAACAGCGGCGACTTTTGTCGCCCCTGAAAGTGTTAATTTTTTTTTAAAAAAAATTAAAATATAAAATTTTTTATTAAAAAATTCGAATTTTTTAAAAAAAAATTTAATTTTTTGAATTATTTTTAAAAAAAATTAACACTTTCAGCGGCGACAAAAGTCGGCGCTGAAAGTCACCTTTGTCGCCACTGAAAGTATACTTTTAGCGGCGACAAAAATTGTCGCCGCTAAAACTTTCAGCGACAGTCGCATAGGCGGCGACTTTTTGTCGCCGCTGAAAGTCTTTTTTTTTTGTAGTTACTACTGTGATTGAATTAAGATCAAACAAATTTTCTAAAAGTAAATGCATGATAACATTTTATAATTAAAGGAATACATATTTACACAATAATAGCAATATGGAAAATAATTTTATAAATCTTGCATGTTCTAATGAATTTATAAAAAATAGATTATGTTTTGCATGATGATTTGAAAAATTAAACTGCCAACAAGAATAGCCTCAGATATGGTTCACAAGTCCTTATATAAGTAATTGTTACCAAGATGTGACTTTAATGTAATTCTGCACGAGTCTATCAAAAAAATGTAGCAATTATGTAAAAAACGAAGCTTTTCCTACTACCTACCGCTATCTAATTTATTATTGTTCAATTACATTAAAGCCGACCCGTCACTTGTCTTTTTAACACAAAAAAGACCCAACAACAATATAAAATAGTCGGTTTTGAATCCATCCCATTTTTTGTTTAAATTGCATATTTTATAAAGAATAATTCATTTTCTTTAAAATATATGTTAATTAGGTACGTTTTTTTTTCCTCATACCACCGTATATTAATTAAGTTTGATGAGTGAATCTCATTTTTTATAATTTATAGATAGTGTGACATGATCTTAGTTTTAAAATACAAATTAGCCTGATAAATGAATGAATGAAAAAGTTAAAAAGATGGAAATTAAGTGTATGCATGTGGAAAAAAATAAAATCAATTTTCACAATGAATTAATTTCAAGTATTTTCTTGATATGTGTAAGGTATGTGCTATCTTTGATCTTGAATATAAGGATAAAATTATTAATTTAAAAAAATTAAGAAACGTGATTATCTTTTGGGAAGATCCCACAAAAAGAACTTTGAAATAGGTAAAAGACACAAAAGGGGATCCCAATATTCACAATGCCATAGAAGTGTGAGGATCAATGTTTTCAGAGCCGAGCCGGACCGAACGGTCGGACCGGCCGGACCGTCGGCAACGGCTTGGTTTTGAGGGTAAAGCCGTTTTAATGTTTCAGCCGGATTGGACCGGGAAAAAATTGTTATAAACCCGGAAATCGCCTTTCAGCCGGAAGCCGGGACGGATTTAAGGAAGTCGGACGGTTCTCAACTAACGGTTATACTGAGAAAAAAAATGAAGAAGCGAAGGAGAAGAAGAATAGTCGAAGATGAAATAATAATCCGACTGATTTCTCACCGTTTAGAGAGGGAGAGATTCATTTTTCATTGTGAATATGATCTTCATAAAAACAAAAACATAGATCAGCTCCTTTCAACGTTCGAACTTGAGCTCGCCGGCCAGAGAAAGAGAAGCTTAGATCTGGTTTTGAGAGAGAGAGAGAAAATGTCATTGTCTTTTCCCGTGTTCCAGTTTCTTTAATGATGAATATTTTCTCCCAAAGTGCCACCTGCCAAGCTTTGTCTTTTAGTGGGGTTAATATCCATTAGTCATTCTTTGGCCAACAGTCACCCATCGGTTTTTTTTTTCCAACACCCATTGATCAGTACATGGATAAATAGGATGTTAGGTTTTCACTTTAAAGTACTATTTAATTTTCAACGAGAATATCATGTTCATTTATTTTTTAAACTTAATTTTAAGATTTTAAATGATATTTCACACATAAATAACAATTAATGTATATTTTGAATGTTTCCTATTATCTACATCTATATAAAATAGATAAGACATATGTCCTCTCTTTCTATTTTAAAATATTATATTAAAAATTATAACAAATTAAACTCCAGAATATTTAATGTTTAAATATAAAATATCATTAAAATTATAACTATTATCTAATTTATTTTTAATGATCTCATTGTGTAATATAGGACACATGTTATATGTAAATTTTTTCATGTTTTTTTTAAGTTGTGTAAATATTTTATAGATATTTCTTACTATATTTTTATATATGTGTGTATATGGTATTATATTTTTATTTAATTATTATATTACCGGTTCGACCGTTGGTCCGACCGGTCCAACCGGATGAACCATGACCTGCTAACTTTTCCGGCTCAATATCTGGTCCGGCTTTTAAAACATTGGTGAGGATCTAAAATCTCTTTTAGAAAATCATGTGGAAAAGACAAAAATAGCCTTCATTTGTCTGCCTCCCTTCTCTACTTCTCCTTCTCTCCTTCTCTCCTTTCTTTCATCGACTTCAGCACCACACTAATATGAGCTCTTCCATTCCAAATCTAACTAGATTGGTTTCTTCCTCCAACTACTCACCACCACCAGTAAGCTTCTCCCCATATTTCTCCTTCTTCAAAGCTCCAATGACGAGTACGTGGAGAGCCCAGATCTAAAAGTTGTGGAGAACCATGACTTTGGCTTCAAACTCATCACTAGCGAAGACCCACCTCCTGTCCAATAACCTAAAGGTGGCGGCAAACTCTTCAGATTCTCATCAACGAAGTGCTCTCAAGCTCATTAACGGAGTGCTTTGAAGGTCCTAGAGAACAATGATTTCATCTTACTCTTCACCAATTTTTGGAAGGGAATCTATATTGATGGTTGTTCAATATGATATGTAAATCGGTTTCAGTCATTATGGTGGATTTGATGATGTTTGCTATTGATTGTGGTGAACTTCAATGGCCAAACCCCTGTCTTAGATGGCTAGATCTTTAAACGTTTATTGGATGGATTATTTGAATTTGATTTGATACTTAGTTTGACTGATTTTCTAGTGAAGGATTGTAATTTTGTGGTGGTTGATAGTGGTGAACACTTGAGAAAATGAGAAACAGTCATGTATTCTAGAAATGCTTGATCCCAAAATTTGAAAAGTTATTAAGAACTTCATATTTGATTTTGCCAAGTTTGGATATGAATTTCACAAGTCCACATTTAAAATTGAACACTTGTGAAAATGAGAATACAACCATGGATTAATTTCTAAACTTGATATGAGATTATTAACTTCAGATTTTATATTGCCAAGTTCGGATAAGAGCACCTTTGTGTCTTTTACCTATTTCAAAGTTCTTTTTGTGTGATTTTTCTTTATCTTTTTAACATCTGTCACAAATTGAATTTTCTTTTTCTTTTTCTCAAATACCCCAAATTTAAGGTTTGAAATTTTATCCTACATTTAATAATTCTTAATTATTCCTAATTTAATAAAGGGTATAATTGAAATAATGTAATTAATGTACTGGACATACGCTCTTTTTTCATATAATTTGGACCAAAATAACTCCAATTTTTTTTCATGATCAAGTACTAATTTTCTCATATTGTTTGCGACTCAAGGAATAATTTTATTTTATTTAAGAAGATGAATATAATTTACTCTAAATATGTGTGGAAATTTTTCTCAGCCAATAAAATTCCTATATATAAACAGTGCTTTTTGTTCCTTTTCCTTCATCTTCAGGTTCAAGAGTATTATTTTTGTTTCTGAACTTTTTCTTTAGGGACAACAGTTATTTTTAATTAATGATTGAATCAATTTTACCCTTCAACTGTTACCTCTAGGGCGATATTACAACAATTTTGAGTTCAAAGACAAAAATATATTTTAAGCTTTTTTAAAAGGAAAAAACTACAACCTCTGATCTCAAACATAAACCCTAGTTGACTTTTTGGGTAGATTAATCAAACTATTTAAATTACTTCAAAGTATTTATATTTTTTATCTTTTTTCTAAACTAATTTGTCTGATTTATAAACTGCTATATAATTTAATTATACATAATATATGATATGATTAATTATTTTATTTAGTTTCTTTAATCTTTTCAAAAATTCAGTGAGGTCTTATATATATTTAGGACTGAAGGTATTGTTATTTATTTGGTATTTGGTTTGATGGAGAACTTTAGGCCTTGTTTAATATGTATCATTGAATTTTGCTGGATTGGAATTAGGACAAGTATTGGAATTGGGATTGGGACTAAAATTGAGGCTTTAAAATTAAGTTTGGTATAAAGTAATATTTGAAGGGACTACTTAAATTAATTTTATTTCATAATTATAAAAGACTATAATGTAAAACTTTTACCCTACCCCATGAAAGCCTTTCTTTCTTTCTCAAGCTTCCCCTTCATATATGCTTTTTCAATGTTCTTGATAGCCTTTCATTAGATCAAGTTTTGTGTTCATAGTTTAGGTCAGAGCAGTATGTGCAACATTATTTACATAAAAATAACCCGAGAAGGAGATAGACAAACATAAATGAATAAATTATTCTATATGCAAGCTGTAACCCCCTGCCGTAATTAATATCCGGATTACGCGATTAAGGTGAAATAGAGACCAATAAGATAAAACGTCATTTACAAACCCATCAACCCGACGGGGTTTTCACAAATGCATTTCAAAAATCATTTTAAACCCGGTCTCACATTCACACTCCGAATATAATTACTATGCGAAGATAAATTACATTTATACAATTATCAGAGTACGCAATATAAATTCCCGACAATTCCGGGATCATATCTTCGCTCAATAATCATAGGGCACATTAGCCCATACAACTCATTCAATAGGGATTACACAACTTATCCGAATACATTCTCAAATACTGATCCATACAATCAGATACATAATCCCAATTACGCATTGATAACCAACTACTAAGCTCTCACCCAGAAACTAGTCTTCTTCGTCCTTGGATGCTTGCTTCATCCTCAATCTTCCTTCCCTGTCTAAAATGTTGATAGGGGAGGGTGAGATTCTGGGGAATCTCAGTAGGAAAACAAATACCAATATGCATGCAAGATAAGTATTAAATGCATGACATGCTTGCATCACAATAACACATGTTCACATAATGATATATCCGCATGCTCAATGTTCACACAACATACTCATGGCCATAGTATAAATAGAACAGAGCTACAATCATTCTCATATGTCTCACATAATCACGCAAAGCAATAACATGCATCAATACACAAATACAATTATCAATACATGCAGGAGAGGTAAGTTCCCTACCCTCTTTCCACGTAAGCTCCAGATCCGGCTGCTCACGCTCAGGAAATCATCAAATCCTATAACCAAGATCAAGGACATAGGATTAATCCCTTTTCCAATTCTTTAACATTTAGACATTCAAGTTGGTTATCATTATTGCCCTTTAAGTGCCCTCAAACACCTCAATCCATAGCTCTAAAGGGTTGGAAGACTATCCCCAAAGATCCCCTTTTGAACACTCAAACTTGATATTTTTCACTGCCTCACTCGAGCACAGATGCTCTCACTCGAGCACAAATGCTCTCACTCGAGCATTGGTACGGACAACACCCGAGCACAAGAGAAAGTGAGACAGAAAGCACATGCCCGAGAGCACAACCCTCACCTGAGGCACAAGCTCACTCGAGCACAGATCCTCACTCGAGCACAAGGCCAAAAGCCTCACTCGAGCACCCGCGAGAGAAATCCAGGAAGTGAGGACCCGAGAGCCCCCAACGCTCTCCAAGCACTGGATCACTCGAACACACACCTCTCACCCGCGAGCACACACAGCTCACTCGAGCAGATGCCCTCCACCCGCGAGTAAGAAGGCACACTTCTTGCACCTTGCCCGCGAGTGAAGACCAGGAAGCAACCCTTCACTCTGGACTCCCACTATCACTCGAGCAGACCATGCTCACTCGAGCATGTTCTTCGCTCACTCGAGCACAAAGCGATGTGCTCGAGCAGCATTAATGAAAACCCAGGCGCACTCGCAGCAAAACAAGGGAAAACTCACATATCACTCGAGCAGGATCTTCCTCACTCGAGCAATATTCATCCCTCACTCGAGCACACCCCTGTCTGCTCGAGTGAATCTATCAGATTCCAGGAAAACGCAGCAAACATACCACATTCTCCTAACTCTTGCCCAATTGATCCAAATGGACCCAAAACCTCTACCAAAGCTACTCCCACACAAAATCACTCACTGAATTCAATGGAATCAATAGAATTACCAAAATCCCATTCCATTAACATGCTTTGGTCTAGGGCATCATAATCATCATTTTCCAAAATCACTAACCTTACACCTTTCAATCCCAAATCCATTCTATCTATTCAAAACTCATACCAATATACCATTTCTATAACCATAACATGCCAAACTACCCATTACCCATATTTTCACAATTAGGGCAATAATTCCAGAAATTCCCAACTTAATCATTTGGCAATGAAACATAGATAGAAGGATTGGTTTCACATACCTTATCAACTTTCTCAAAGACACTCTTTGATTCTCCACACTTCATATTTTCGTGATCTTCAAATCACCACCAATGGAGAAACTACAATCACCAAAATAAAGCTCTCAACTCAAGGATTAACATTAGAGAAGAGAGTTTGAGCTAAAGAGGCCATTTGCTTACCTCAAAAACCAAATTCTCCTTTCTCTCTCCCAAGCATATTCAGCGAAAATGGAGGAAGGAAGAGAAGAGAGAGAAACCGAGAGAGAGAGAAGAGAGGAGATGGAGATGATGATGATGTGTCTCACTTATGACCCATCCAAGGGTCCACACTTTGCCACTTGTCACCATCTCACTCCAACTCTCATGGGCTCACCTACACACACATACACTTGATTATGCCCCTTGCTCAACTTCACAATCAATCCTAGCCATTGATCTTGAAGCTACCAATGAGTTCCCTCTTCGGCAACCAATCAAATGGTCGGTAACTTTACCGTTTTGCCCCTGATTAGGGAAATTCACTTGGAATTACCATCAACTCATTTTCATATTTCTTAATCACAATTTGGACTCTTGCTAAACCAGGGCTTAGCAGTCCACTAATCTCAGGCTTAATCTCAATAATTATCATTAGTCCTTAATCGAAAATCGGGGTGTTACACAAGCAGGAAAAATAAATCTCAGAAACCTCGCAAATTTGTCCCTCTGTTAGTCAACATAGGCAATCAATTATATGGTCACCTAAAATTGGGAAAGAAACTTCAATTTGATTAGCATTGAGAATCTATAAATTAAAGGGGAGAATGGAAGATCATGTGGATATCATAAACTTGGGGGTTGAATAAACAAGAAACATTAACGTGTAAGGCTAAAGAATTAAAGAAGAGAGGAAATGAAGCAACTAGATTAAACTGAGAGGAGAGAGAGGAGGAGGAGGAGAAGACGACGACGAAATGGTGTATTGCTAGTGGCTTCGTTAAACTCTTATAACAGCCACGTGAATAAGGCTCTATTCTGCACTACAAAACAATGACTTTGTCACCACTGAAAGCCTAAAAGTTGCCGCTGAAGGTTTTCAACAGCGACACAAAGTCACTGCTGTTGCTTCCGTCGCTTAAAGTTTTAGCGGTGAGAATTTTTGTTACCGCTGAAACTATACTTTTAGCAGAAACTTTTTGTTGCCCTTGAATGTGACTTTCAGCGGCGACTCAATACTTTCAGCCATGACTTTTGTCGTCACTGAAAGTGTTAATTTATTTTTTTTAAAAATTGCTTCGGCGGTTAACAGCCACCCGTCTTCGGCCATCTACGTCATCACAGGCTAGCCGCCATCCGGCCCACATGTTGACTTGTCCCTCACCACCTTACCCTGTGCCATGTGTCGCAACGAGCCAGCCGCCATCCAGCCCACATGTCGACTTGTCCCTCACCACCTCACCCTGTGCCACGTGTCGCCACCTCGTTGCACCACATTTGTGTGAAACTCAACTCATTTTGGTCCCTTCAAGGTTTGAACCCAAGACCACCTCTTTGTGTAGCCATGCCTTTACCACTGAGTCAGAAAGAACTTGTTGACTATTATTGCAAAATAATATATATGTATAATATATATATTAAACAACACAAAAATAAATAAATTTATATTATGAAATATTACTTATATTGTTAAATATTATATCTATATTATATTTATAATATATTACTATATGTAACAAATATATATATACACATATGTGTGTATTAACGTGAGTGTGTACACTACAATAAAAAGTGATTTAATAGCGGTTAAAAATGGGTATTAGTAGTGGTTTAAACCGCTACAAACAACATTAGTAGCGGTTACCAAAACCACTACTAAATCGTATGTTGCAAGCAATTTTGTAGCGGTTATATAAAACCGCTACTCAATCAAAAATAACTGCTACATCCTTTGTAGCGGTTTAATCCAACCGCTACAACACCCTCATGAACGAAATTTTTTTCAGAGATATTTGTAGCGGTTATATAACCGCTACAAATATAAAAAATTGAAATTTTGAGGCGAAAAAAAATGACACTTTTTTATTTTGTAGCGGTTAACAAACCGCTACTAATTTTGAATTTCATGAAATTTGTAGCGGTTATCAAAACCGCTACTAATTTCATGAAATTCAAAATTAGCGCCAAAAAATTAAATTTGAGTTTTAAAAAGGTGCGTTATTTAGTAGCAGTTTAATAACCGCTACAAATATTTAAAAATTTTTTAAAAAATATACGATCATTTGTTTCTATTTTTTCAATATTAAATTAAATAGTTTATTTTGTTATTATTTTATCTATTTTAATTAGCTTATTATTCAATAGTTTAACTGATTAATAAATTAAAAGGAAAAATGTAATTTAATTGGATTAGTATAAAATTTATATTAATAATATTATTAAGGATAGGTAGGTAATAAGGAGTTATTATGTTTTCTAATATAATGTAATTGTGTATGAAAAATAGATGAAAATGAGATACAGCTCTGAAATATGTGGAAAAAAAAATGGTTAGAATAAATTTTATAGAAAGGAAAGAAGTATTGTAAAAAAAATTAAAAATCTTGTTACTATATTTGATCGTATTATTCTGCTCCTCTACTCATACGAAAGAAGTTGTAAATGAGAGAAAATGAAAGAAAGGTAAGGTGAAAAGAAATTGGGGAGTGTTTGAAATGAGTTATGATAAGGGGATTTATAGGGATCCACGTACTATTTGTAGCGGTTAATGTATCCATTTTGTAGCGGTTATTTGTATTTTTGTAGCGGTTTAATATTTATAGTGATCCACGTACTATTTGTAGTGGTTAATATCTCCATTTTGTAGCGGTTATTCAGTTAGTAGTGGTTAATGTTATATTTGTAGTGGTTCAATAACCGCTACAAATATTATATAATTTTTTTTTAAAATTTCTTTTACATTTTCTTTTTAAAAATTTTTTGCATTTTTTTAAAGACAAAAGCATAATTTGAATTTGATCACTCGTCGTCGCCATCCCTACAGAAATTTTGTAGAAAAATTATTGTTATGGATGTATTATTAAATTTAAAAAATTTAATTCAAATAACGTGGACTTAAAAAAACTCACCGCAGTAGAGGTAAATTGTCATTGCCTTTAAGGAAGTAGTTTTCAAAATCAGCTGGCTGAAATGGCTTTCTCTCGTAGGCGATGTTATTGCCTTCACCATGTCGTAAAGGTCTCTTGGCTTTAAATGAACGACCATGTGCCAATCCCTATGCCTCTCGTCCTCGACATAATAAACCTGATGTGCCTCTGAAGCTAGAATATACGGCTCATCATCTTGAGAAATTCCAGTATGAATCGGCCATGAGAAATTGACTGATGTGATCCCTAAGTCGTCAGTTGTCAGTCCTCGAGAAGTAGTGGTATTTGCCCATAAACACTTGAACAGCGTCACAGTGAAACGACCTTGATAATTAAGTTCGACCACATCAAGAAGCTTGCCATAGTAAGGGATGCCTCTGAACTGCATGTTGGCGTCACTGCTGCTTGCATAACTCCTTGTCCCAAATGTGCCATAAACACCCGAATTCTGTGTTTGTAATCCTTGATCCCATGAAACCGTGCAAAACTTAAAACAATTGACATTGTATGCTGTAAACCGTTTTGCATGATCAAGAGGGTCAATTGCGAGAGCTCTGAAATCTGGTGAGTGTGGGTTGTGGTCATTTAGTATTCTGTACGTAAACCAGCTCGGGAATTCTCTGTGGACCCTCCTATCAACTTCTGAGGATGTCTGTGTATGGATCTTGAGTTGACACTTAACATGACTTTTGAATTCCCTGCAATTAATAATGGAAAGGCGTTAGTGAAATGAAAGTGAGAAATGTTACGAAAGATATAGATCGAATAACATGTGAGTATACAATTCTTACCGTATGAAAGGTTCAACTTGAGTGCAATTAATCAAAACATGTCTATATGCTTGCAACTTCTCAGTTGCCGTTAGTTTGAAGTTCTCAGTTGCTCCAACTGGTTTACCAACACGAGGGATAAATTCTCCTGATATCGACGTATGTTCAGTACAATCGTCAACACGAGGTGGGCGGTTGAAAGCCGTCTCAAGATCATCAAAGTACCTTGAGCAAAAATATAGCACCTCATCTCCTATATAGCCTTCAGCTATAGAACCTTTTGGCCACGCCTTATTCCTCACGTAAGATTTTAATTTCTCAAGGAACCTACGAAGTACAAAAGAGAAAATTGATATAAAATGCTGAAAAGGACGACTAGCAAACATTAAATATGGAGAATAAATTAAAGCACATATTTAAAATGAGTACCTCTTAATCGGATACATCCAACGATATTGTACTGGTCCAGCGAGCTTTGTTTCATGAACGAGGTGGACTGTGAGGTGAACCATCACAGTAAAAAAGGATGGAGGAAAGATCATCTCCAAATGGCAAAGCGTAAGAATGATTTTCGACTGCAGCTGATTGAGCTCCTCAACGATCAAAACCTTAGAACACAACTTCCGAAAGAAAGAACAAAGTTCCACTAAAACGATGGAAACATCGAGAGGAACTGTATTCTTTATAGCCAGAGGGAGTAACTGCTGCATAAGAACATGTGAGTCATGACTCTTCAGGCCAGCAACCTTACGAGCCTGCAAGTCAACACATCGAGAAATATTGCTTGAATACCCATCAGGAACTTTTAATTTCTTCAACGTCGTAAGGAAGACTTCCTTGTTCGGTTTTGTGAGGGTAAACTTTGCCGGTTGAAATTTGTCATGCTCATCTGGCCAAGCGTCTTCACGAACTCCCATGTCGCGTAAATCTTTCCTCGCTTGAAGGTGATCTTTTGTCTTGCCGGGTTCATTAAGCAGCGTATACAGCACATTGTCGTAAACATTCTTTTCAATGTGCATTACATCAAGATTGTGGCAAAGTAAATTAGATCTCCAATATGGAAGAGTGAATAAAATACTTATCTTCTTCCACTGCTGAGGCGCCGAAGTCCTGCGCATCTTTTGGCGAGTTTGTGCTGAATCGTCGCTTTTTCCAAACTCGAAGTCAACATGCTCAAGCTGCTGTAAGATATCTGTACCGGACAAAGTCTGAGATGGTCTTATTTTTTCTGGTTTCCCATTGAAGCGATTCCGTTGCAATCTAAACTTATGCCTTCCATCGAGAAACCTCCGATGCCCCATAAAGCACCACTTTCAGCTGTGGGGAAGGCGCACTGCGTCAGAGTCAAAATTGCAAGTTGGACACGCCGACCCAGTATGCACATTCCAACCAGATAATGTGCCAAGGCCAGGAAAGTCACTAATTGTCCATATCAAGGCTGCATGCATGTTGAACAAAGTCTTGCCGTAAGCATCGTACGTCTCCAAGCCGACATCCCACAGGTCAAGCAATTCCGCAATAAGCGGTTGGAGATACACATCGATGTCATTGCTCGGTGCCTTTTTGCCTGGAATGATCATAGACATAATGAAAGAGCTTTGTTTTATACACATCCAGGGGGTAAGTTGTAGGGAACTAAGACTACCGGCCAAATACAGTAACTTGTGCTAAGATTCTCGAAAGGATTAAAACCGTCGGTCACCAACGCAAGCCAAACATTTCTGGGGTCAGTCGCAAAATCTGGAAAGTCGTTGTCAAACGTTTTCCAAGCAGCTGCATCCCACGGATGTCTTAATTTACCATCTTCATTTTTATCAACGGCATGCCACCTCATGTGCTTCGCAATTTTAGACAACATAAATAATCTTTGTAGACAAGGTTTCAAAGGGAAGTACCTGAGAATCTTTACAGGTTTCTTCTTCTGCTTTTCCCCCTTCTGAATTGTCTTGTACCTCGATGTGTGACATCTCTTACAAGTTTCCCTGCTGGAATCGTCTCCCTAATACAGCATATAATCATTTGAGCATGCATCAATCTTTTGATAATTCAACCCCAACCTGTTGATAATCTTCTTGGCCTCGTAGAACGTTGTGGGAATCTCAGCGTCGGGGAATGCATCATGTAATAAGTCGAGCAACATCGACATTCCCTTATCTGTGATCCCACACAAGCACTTGATATGATACAATTTGATCAAGAAAGATAATTTAGAATATTTGCGACAACCTTGATATAAAGGATGATCTGCTTCATCCATCAAGCTGAAAAAATCTCGAGCTGCTTCATTCCCCATAAACACTGACTCAGAGCGATGCACTTCTTCATTGAAGTTGTCGCCTTGAAATCCAAACGCATCACGCACAGCATCATTCACAGGATCCTCTTCATTTACTTGAACGCCTACTTGAGAACTTCGAGGGAGAGCATCGTCATATCTAATGCCGGCCTTCTCACCATGAACTGCCCAGAACGTATAGTCCTCAGGGAAAGGCTTCACAAGCAAATGTTCCTTCACAACATTTCGTGCATGCCACTTCTTGAACTTGCATTTCCGACATGGACAGACGATCTTGCCGTTACAGCTGGAGTGAGTGAATGCGAAATCCAAGAAACTGTTTAATCCGTACAAATATTCAGGAGAATTGCACGGCAACCTGATCCATGATTTATCTATAGCTACTAGTGAGAGAGAAGAAAGTATAGAGAAGAAGATGAGTGAGAAGAGAATGACGAATGCCAAGAACCATATATTCTGAAATTCCAACGTTTATAATTTTGTAGCGGTTCTAAAACCGCTACAGTTATAAAATATTAGTAGCAGTTATATACATAAAACCGCTACCAATGTTCAAGCCATTACACATTGGTGGGAAATTCAAAATTTACACATTGAGTATTTGTAGCGGTTATGTGTATAAAACCGCTACTAACATTAAAGCCGTTGGACAGCAAATTTAAAAATAATTTTTTATTTGTAGCGGTTATACATAACATAACCGCTACAAATGTGGATAAAGGCAGCAAATTTCAAAATTCAAATGATGAGTATTTGTAGCGGTTTCTATTGTAGAACCGCTACAACAAATGTATATAGTTGTAGCGGTTTTCATTTCTAACTTAAAACCGCTACAAATATATATATGCTTCATTTTTTTTATTTAGAAATATAAAAAATATAAATTTTTTGCAATTAATTCATAAATTCAATAAGAATATAAATATTAACTTGGTTGCAATTAATTCATAAATTAAAATTTTTAATTCATAAATTAAAGTTTTTAATTTAGAACATTTGTTGCAATTAATTCATAAATTCAACAACGTGATCTAATAATATAAATATAATTATATTAAACACAATAAGAATTTAAGTTCTGAAATACAAACTCATATATATATATATATATATATTTACAAATGTTTCAACAAAAAAAAAAGATGTCCTAAACTAAGTAGCTGGGGGCTGATCATCTGGTGCTCCCTCAGGTGGGGCTCCCTCAGGTGCTGCTGGATCGGGCCGTTGCGCAGAGTGAACCGCATCATCATCATCAGCAGGAGCAGGATGAGGAGGAGGAGGAGGAGTAGTACTCGGGATGACGTAGCGAGGGACAGGGGGAACCTGTGGATGCTGCTCGTCCGGGAACAGGCGACTCCATGACCGCTCGAGCATGTTGTTCACGATTTCACGCCACTGCGTCTGCTGAGCGTAGATCAAATTAGCATGTAGCTGTATCTGCTACATATGCATTTGCTGTTGCTGCTGCTCCTGCTGCTATGCCATCTGCTGCTCCAAATCTGACAACAGCTGGTCAATAGACTCATTCCTCTAACGTCTGACCCCTCTAGAACTGCCAGCCTCAGAGGCGGCGCTCCTGCCGTAGACCATGCTAGGTCTGGCGCCTATCCCCATCCCCCGCACGCGTCTGGGGTGCTCAGCCTGAGCCAGACCCGCCTTCAAAGGAGCCGTCGGGTCCACTGACCCCTGTGACTCCTCAGGCTGGGTCTGTCGCAACTCAGCCTGCGACTGCTGAATCTGCTCTTGCCATTTTATGAAACAATTACTAATTAACATTTTTCATTATTAACTTGGTTTTATAAAAATTATAATAATAAAATTACTTACAATGGCCGCCTCTTCCTGCTGAGAGGTCACAGTCCCGTCACGGTGTCTGTGTGTGATGGCGTACAGCTCCCCATAGTCCGTCTGACGGTTCTCCTGCTGTGCCTTCATCTCCTGAAACAATTACAAAACAATAATTAGTATTATGAAATAATCAGTTAAAAGTCAGTGATATTTTGAAAAGTTACCAGCTCACTATAGGTCACAGCAAAGGTCTTCGGTCCCGTTGTGTGGTGGATCGTCTGCTACGCACGGATCCTGGTGTTCCTCTGAGAAATCTCCTGGAAAAAACCAATATTAAATGTATTAAAACAATAAAAAACATTTAAAATTAAAAATTTCAAATTAAATACAATTAAATTGAAATTATAATTTAATAATTAGCAATTACAAAATTAAATATAAAAAATCTAATAAATACATTACTTGCCCCTCAGGGTTCCTCCTGAACTGGACGAAACCCGCCCAGTTGTTCGGCGGCACGCCTTTCGGGATGCTCTCGATCAGCTGCTCCAGAGGCATCGTCCCGTCCTTATCCACCCTGCGGAAGAGATGGTTCCTCCTGTTCCTCCAGGCGTCACCCATCTTCACAAGGGCGTACCTCTTCCGGTTGGCCCAGACGGCAAACCGCAGCTGAAAAAAATAATTTAAAAAAAATTAATTAAATAGAATTAATTACAAACAATATTAATTAAATAATTTTAATTACCTGAACTACCTCCTCCCAAGCTTGGTCCTTCGGCCCCCTCGGAACGTGCCTCTACGTCTTGAAGTGAAGGGGGAACTGCATCCAATTTGCGCCCAGGTCGTTTAGGAAGCGATTGAGCAGGTGACCCCCATTGTGGATGGGCTGGTCAGTGCCCTCATTCCACGGCACTATAACTCGCAGGGTCCAGTCCATGCTGTTCACCTCGGCCATGTCAAGCCTCCTCGTCAAAACATTCCCCTGCTCATCTGCACAGTTTACCGCACGTTAGATAAATTGTAATTCAAAGTTAACATTTTGAATTTAAATAAATAATTTACTAAATTAAAAAATTAATTTACCTTGGACTTGCACCTCAAACCCAGTGGATTGCAAAGACGACCCTCGTGGGTTGTTATGCTCCTGAGCGTCCTCCTTATCGAGGAACTGCTCCATCTCCTTGAGCGCAATCGGGATCTCGAACTCCTCCTCGTCGAGGAAGTCCTCGACGCTAATATCTGGCCCCCAACCTCAGGCACCTCTAGTGCGGTCGTCTCCTGTGGGATCGTCTGCGGTGCCTGTGGTAAGGCCGACTCCTGTGGGGGGATGAGCTGAGATGCCGCGGTCGCCCTGCCTCCGCGCTGCCCCCTCCCTCTGCCCCCTGCTCGGCTACTGCCACCCCGTAAAATCGGTTTAGGGACCTTAAGGGCCTTCCCCTTATCCTGTCCTGAAGCCATATCAACTGTAAAAATTAAAAAAAAATAGTCACATTATTATGCAAAAATCTAATACAAATACAAATACAAATAAAATACGTGTTATATACATACCTCAGGTGCAAATACTAAGAAATACTGTAGCAAAAACTCCTACACAGACGTCTGAATGCTCAAATCTTGAAGAAACCACTCAGAGAAACCCCAGGAAACAAAATGAGCAAACGGAGAAATGAGGGAGGCGGAGGCTTAAATAGGCCAGATATTAGTAGTGGTTATTCCAATAACCGCTACCATAACCGCTACAAATCACCCACATTGCCTTAAATTTGTAGCAGTTCTACAATAACCGTGACAAATTACAAAAACCTTTGAAATTCTGTAGCGGTTATTGCCCAAAACAGCTACAAAAGTGGAGACTCCTGAAATTCTGTAGCGGTTATATCCCTATAACCGCTACAAATAGCTAACATTTGGTATTTTGTAGTGGTTTGGTTGCTGTAACTGCTACAAATAACCGCTACACTGTTTATTGTAGCGGTTTCTGTGTATTAACCGTTACAAATTAACCGCTACAAGTTTTAGCGGGAATTTTGTACCAAATTTCTAGCGGTTTTGGATACCAAACCGCTACAAAAAATGCTGCTAATCTGTCGCGGCACTTGGCATGTTGCTTGCCGCTACAATTTTGTAGCGGTTTAGGTTAAAACCGTTACAAATACTGTAATTTGTGGCGGTTTTATATAACCGCTACAATTGCACCGCTACAGATTACCATTTGTTTTTGTAGTGGTATACTTATATAATACTTTAAAATTATTTTTGAATAAATCAAAATAAAAATTTAATTAATATCCTATTATTAATTAAAATGTATTAATTTTTTATATTTACTTATTAAGTGTGTATATATATAAATGAAGTAATTAAAAAAGAAAACCAAATATAGGTCATATGTATTAATTGTTACATTTATGAAATAATTTATTTTAGATAAAAGTGTCATTACATGTTATTAATCTATAAAGATATATTGATGGGAGTGTGGGGAATAATAAATCTTGAAGAACTTAATAGACGACAGGTTTGCTTGTATGTTTGAAAGTGTCACACACATGCAAATGTATAATTACTGTATTTTTCTTTATAATAATAGCATATATATTGTCCTTAAATGATAAATATCAAATTAAAAAAGGGAGAATTGTTAAAAAAGACCTCATGGACAACTTATTTGCTAAATGGGACCTGGGAAGATATCTTACATATGGAGGAAAGATATCTGCACACGGAGGGAGGATTTTTGCACACGTAGGGAAGATTTTTGCACACGTATATGGAAGAATTTTTCACACAGGGAAGATCATCTGCATACCAGAGAAGATATTCTACACACGTGGAAGATAATAATCTGTACGCGAAAGTCCCATTTGGCAAATAAGTTGCCAATAAGGGATTTTTTCACAATTTTCCCATTAAAAAAAATATATAAAAAAAATAACATTTTCCAGTGATAAAAACAATCCATAAAAAAGCTGAAATTGACTTTTAGCAGCGACTTAATTATCGCCGCTGAAAGTGGGAGTTTCAGCTGTGACTTTTGATAGTCGCTGTTGAAAATGGCACTTTCAGCAGTGACTTAATTGTCACCGCTAAAAGTGTGAGTTTCAGCGGCGACTATCAATAGTCACCACTGAAAGTGGTTGCTGAAAGTTAGTTATTTTGTAGTGCAAATATGACCAAACATATTTTGCTATGGGAACCTCCTTTTTGAAAAATTTGATAAATCTATCGATCTCATCCTTATTCATCTCAGACAACTGAAACTCCTCCAAAAACTTCATTTAGGTAGGAAACAACGGTTTTCTCTTTGTTTGGGGCTGGTGGACACATCAGTGCCTCAAGAATTCTATTCTCCTTGGAGGTTCAGAGTTTGGCGGGTCTCGTCCACCTCCGTGCCGCTGTGCGCTACTGTAACCTCCCACTATTGTGTTGACGTAATCAGTCAGAGATTTAGTAAGGGCATAGCCATAGTGGAGATGCTTGCTTTGATAGAGATGCAATGATGTAGATGGATGGAAATGTAAAGGGATAGTTCTGTCTAAAATTTATTATAAATAGGGATAGTTTTGTCTCAGCAGTTTACAATCTCAGGATAGCTTATTCAACAGCAAGGGGTGGGTGACTTTCCAGCAATCTCACTTTCGTGTTACTCACAATCCTAGATTATATTTAGTCCATCATATCAAATATCATGAAATGGGCAATACCATTGTCAAATGAGAAGCTAGCTGCTGCAACGATGAGGGCAGTCTCTATATCTAATGAGAAGGACATTACATGTTTAATGAAGTCTTAGCAACAAGTAGGCCACCAAGTTTGCTTCTCTGAAAATTCACCTTACAAGAGTGGTTTCCGACAAGTTTGCTTGTAACAAGGATGTTTTTGCCATTCGGATATACCCAAAGCCTTTAATATTAGCTGAAATTAATTTGTTGATGTTCAAGCAGACAATTTTTTTTTCATTTATCACATAAAATTTATATTACGAGTCTAGATGCAATTTAAGAATAGTACAATTTGTTATACTATATATGTTTTATCTTTTTGATATTATCACCGGTATTCGGTTCAGGGTTCGTGGGTACCCCTCCTAACACAAGTGTCTCCTCTATGACTTGAACTCGAAATAAAAGGAATCTAGCGAGGCCTTACACCACTAGACCAACTCTATATTAGTTATACATGTTTTATATTATTCTCTTTGAAGGAAAATTAGGAGAGAGGATATGGACTAGCGTACCAGGGCGAATCTATATTCGAATTTGGGTCAAAGCTCTAATGCTCCATAATAGTGCCCACACAATTATTATACTACTAGAACCTAATTGGGATTGGCAAGCAGATCACTAGAACAAGAAAGATGGTAGGAGAGAAGATTGCTAGAAAACTCAATAGCAGGGGTAAGAAATAATTGAAGGAGGCACCTCCTATTTATAGTGGTTTAGGGTGGCCACTAATTAGGAAATGATGTCTACCCTTCTTGCCTTCCAAGTTATTAATCAGGAGAATTAATTCTCAATTAATTTCCTGAATTATGATGACTTGGTTCTCAATTAACAATATCATAATTAATACTAACTTATTCTCCAATCTACAATTAATGCTGATTTAATTCTTATTTGATTAGGCTACTTGTATCCTAATCAAATAGTCCAGCCCATCAAGGGTGAACTTAGACCCAAAGTCCAACATCTCCCACTCGTACTTGATGGGCCTCCCATCGTGCATCCGTTACTCTTTCCTGTTTCATACTTGGCATTTGCATTGACCATGTAGGCAAAAATGTCTCCAAGATTTGGTGCTTGTGATACTAGAAATCCCTCATATCAGCATCCAAGGACACCCTTTATATATATCTACAAGCTACATATTAATTGCCTCAAATGCCCCAGATTCTCCCATACATATTACTTATGGCATATCTAATCCCTCTCGAGTTAATATGTTGATTACCCTAGATTGCCCTCTAGGCACATAGTATCCACACTTACAAGCTACACATAGAGCTAGTAAGGGTATGTATCTAGGAGTAAATCTTCCTTTTTGACTAAACATTAGTCCATCTTGACTTGGTTGGTTTCCTAGTTCTCACTCGTCTAACTGAATCATGTGTGATCATAGAGATTCAGCTAAAGTAGTTCTTACCAAACCAATCTTTCATGATGCCGCCTAAGTCTTAAGGGCATCATAGAAGGATTCTTCCTTCCTGGGACTCACTGTAGTGAACTAGGGATCTTTCACCTATATCCCATGTTGCAGTCTAACTCTCAAGCACATGTAGTATGAATTGCATACTATAGTGAACGGTTTATGGTGTACGTCAATTTCTTTATCTTCAACATATAGACATTAGTTCCAAAATGTACTCAACATTTGAACCAGAACTCTCTTTTTCACAATATCTCTTTTACAATCTCATTTGTGAAAAAGAGTTCTTTGCCTGGCTACAGGTCTGTATTCATGCTTCGATCCATTTTATGTGTATATATACACATATGGATCTCATTTCAGTCTAACTAAGGAGACTCAAATGCAAAGATTCTTCTAACCATCTCATGTTGCTCGTCTTACCCTCCCATGCCCCTGCGAAACATGGGAAGATAGTTGTTCGTGTGAGTGAACCAACCTCTTCAGACCTATATGACATACAAAATTGTATACCTTATATGTATTTACTCATAACATACATACTATTTCTTTTATCTTTATATAAAAGAAGTCCACAACCTTATATTTTATTTGCGCCCCAAGACTTTCACTAACTCAATGAATATCAAGCCATAGGCACAGTAAGGGGTTCTACCAACATTCCGTCAATAGAAGGTTATTAAACTATTACTTTCCCTCTTTGAAAGCATATCTCTCATAGAGATATCAAATATATGTTTTGCCTTGCAGTGATACTTAGGATCCTCATCATAAGATGTTATTGTTTGGATCCTTCTATCCACCATTCATTCCTAATCACTCATAGGAACTTCTCTAGCCATATGGCACCTTCAATTATAGTAGAACACACTCTGTGTTCTAATTCCATAGATAACAGAAATACATTGTATATTTCTTTACTCCTTTATCATTTTCCTAGGCCTTGTATTGGAGTATCCTTTCAAAGGTAAGTTGTTGCTTTGACAACTCAATCCATGGTTATTCTCATAATCTATTTCACAACAGGACCCAAAACAGCTTCTAAGTCTGACAAAAAATATTTGGTCTTATATACACCAATGTGTATATTCATATTACCAACCATAGTCTTATATGGGACTCTATCCACTTTTTCTATGTTGGATTTGTCATAGGACATGTAACCTTTCTAGATTTGTGCCCTTGACTTCAGGGGTGTTTATGGATTTGTAGTTTGGCATCCTAAGATGCCTAAGGAACATACTTGTACATGTCTTAAGTGGCAAAGACTGTATCTTCCTTGTGCAATCTCCAGTTACCTTGTCATTCAAGATATTATATGTTCAACCCATGATTTTTCAACTCAGAATTTAAGAATTCTCTGATCTTTTATTCCTTTAACTCCATTGACACTTGTTTCAGCTAAATATATGTCATTTGATAAAGGATGACTTCATAAAGAATCATCACTAGACTGTTTGGCACTCATGTAGTATTCTTCAATTATCTTAAAGTTGGTGAGGCTTTCACCTTGTGAAACCTCATTTACTACTATCTGGGTGATTGTTTCTACGAAGCCCTTAAGCTGCTTCATGTAGAGTTCATCATCCAATTTCCAAAATTCTAAATTGGAAAGCGGTCTTCACATCATCTTGATGTAATTTCAAGACTAAGCTTATTGTCAAAGCCAAAGTTCAGAGTTAAAATGCATAATGGACAACTTTCCATTGTAGTACCCCTTAGCCATTAAGTGTGTTAGGTTTTACTTGCCCCCAAAAGATTTGAGAACCTAATTGTTCCTAATCACCTCTTGGCTAGGTGACAAATTGCTTAAACATGTACTTGGCTAGTTTTAAAAAGAATCCAAATCCTTTTACATGACACTTTGTAATTCTTCTTAGCATCTCAATTTAGTGTCTTTTAGACACTTATATGTAGTTATCATTACCTTTTAAATGATGAAGAGAGAATTCAATCCATTAATTAGGGAATTTATCCCTTTATAGTCATTTGATGGATGACTATTTACTCCGAGGCGGATTTTATAGGATTCTTTTCCTATGTATGGGTGATGTAATCCTCTCATAACTTACCTCTTACCTCTTTCATTGTGAAAATGGTCTCAACCTCCCACTCGGATTAGTGAACTCAGGAACACTTAGTTATTCCTTATTTATGTGAACCTCTTGAAGAGATTTAGTATGATTAAAGCTCATTTCCCGCTAGGAAATCTAGGTTTTATGAATGTTGTGTCCCTTGGTTCTCTCGCAGTCATTGAACCTTATGGTCTTAATGAGCTTAGGCCTGATCTAAGGCCTATCCATGATTCACAGGGTATGGTCATGATTGACATATAGGGCATTTAGTTATGTGTGAAGATAATAGCTATGAGTTTATATACCAACATATGGCTAATAGTTTCACTAATGCCATTATTTTCTCAACCATGTCAAGGATAGGTCTATCTCTCTATTTCAACAACTCTATTATATTGAAGGATTCTAGGTATTGATAATTGTCTAACAATCCCTTTCTTGTACACAAAGCAGCTTGAACTAATCACGTGGGTGTCTTTAACCCTTATTAGTTTGAAAAGTTTTATCCTTTAGTGTAACTGACTCCTGACTAGTTCAGCCATTATTTAACAACTTCACACTTGCCTAAAATCAAGTAAACATTATTGTATTTTTGAGTAAACATCCATGACGTTAACGAAACACCAAGCTCTGTGTTTTGCCCTCAAGTTCATTAGTTCACAAATATCATAATTTAATTGTAGTGGATTTTCTCAAAATGTTTCTTTGTCTTTCTTGCCATGCAGACTAAGTTCTCAACTTATTCTTAAGGGTTTTAATCCTTTTACATACGTTATTTAGCAAATACTCTTTTGCTAGTTTGATCATTTCTTTTGATCAATGTGTGCATGTGGCAAGAAATGGAATTATTATCCCTAAAAAGAAACATCAAAATCCAATAAAGGATTTGAGAGATATAGTCCCATCGATCCTTAACTAAAGAGATATCAAAGATGTGATTTTGTCGGTTGCAATTACATGGAGTGAATCAGGGTTGTTTATCTTTACAGAGTTAACGTACAAGTCCCAATCCCTTGATTTTTTCTCTTTCTTGCTTTGCATCTGACATGAAGCCATATGCTTCTGTGAAACATCCACTACTCATATGGATTGCTACTTTTAATATTCTTAAAGGATTATTAATACATCCTTTCATCTTTGTAGAAACAATTGACCTCCTTTAGATTAAGTTTACCTCATAGGTTTCTTGCCCTTAGGCTTAGAGGATGAATCCTCCCACTCTTTAGCTAAGTTCGTTTAAATGGTGGATGTTGGATCCTTCAGTTTTTCATACTCAAGTTCAATATGGCGGATCACATTGCTAAAGGTCACAATATGTATATCAGGAGCAGTATTTGCTTTCATATACGCCCACTTACTAGAAGACATGGCTTACTCCGACTCACTAGGAGATGTCTTGTCACAATATACACTTGTTGTTTGTTAGAAAGAACTTGCCTTTTATTTATCTTAACTCCTTAGTTTGACATTTGCCTCAAGTGTTTCCTAAACGGCATGTTAGGACTTTATACACTATGTTAAAACTTAACTTAGTTTTAACTTTATAGAAGAAGATAATCTATTTCACTAGTTTTAACTTTATGGAAGAAAATCATCTATTCCACTATCTTTCAACACTATCCAAATAGCTTGGATAAGGTTACATTGCCGTACCATCATAAGTTTTACCAATTTTGTTCTTTCTATGCTTGATAGCATAAACTTTCTGTATCCTTCGGTTGCTTCAGCCTCTAAATGCTGAAGACTAGTTGGTATGATGTCCCTGACACCTCATTCTTCTTGAATGCAAGAGATTTGAGAGTTTTTAACTCCATAGATATCTCTATTAAGTTTGTCTTTTATAGCTTAGTAAAAAAGACTTGGTCATAATTGGTCACTTAGATGACTATGGTGTACAAATCATGTATGTTCAAATAAGACAAAGGATAATTAGATAATAAGTTCACTAGTTTTATGTTCAGGAGACAACTATATTGACTCATATCCCAATCATGCTAGTTAGCTCATCATCCTTTAACCATAATCTTTATTGAACATATTCCCCTTTTGTTTTCTAGACACATTCTAGAAACTTCCACTCAATCAAAGAAAGTTATACTAATAAGATAATAACACAATATCATCTAATCAACATAAATATTCATGAAAAAAAGGAGAGAATACGCTTAATTCAATTCTAAAAGCAAAGAATTTAATCATAAATTCAATGAAAAAAGAACATTAAAAAATTTATAAAAAAATTGCCTTATATTGTTGTCTCTTAACTAGGTTTTCCCTATCATAGGCCCTTCTGACCATATGAACTCATGTAGCATCTAGCTACAATGTCAAGCTCCTCTCTACCATGTTTACATCCACTCACTTGGATGTATTTGCAGCATACCTCCTACTTGATGGGGTGATTCTCACATTTCTATCTGTCTTGCCCTTTGTCACAATATTTATGATAAAAGGTTGACTTTAGAAGTCACTTCTTCAATCCAATTGAATCAATGTGGTTAGAACCATGGGAAGACTTATTATTATTCAATAATTTCAAGTTGCTGCAATTTTTATGTTTTATCTCTAAAAGTTTGAGTCAAGATTGGATATGATCTTATATTCAAAAACTCATTTGAATAATTTCTCACTTTAAAGAATCTTTCAGTATTAACCTTATGTTGCAGTTGAAATACTCTTAATAAGTAAGTCAACCTATCCCAAAAACAATAAAATCAACATAGGCTCAATTTTGATGTTTTTGGGAATCTTTAAGTGTATATAAACACCTTTTTGACTCAAATCAGATCTAAACATGTTTCAAATATATGCAAATTATATATCAAATTGAAGCTTTAGAATTTAGGGATTTTTAGGAACAAACCACATTTCAATCAGAGGTCTCACGCGCCCTCACATGTCCCAAGAAAGTGTCTGGATCAAAAAATCCTAAAAAATTAGAAAATTCCAGTTAAGCCCACTCTCAAAGTTGACGTGTGTAAGCCACGTATCGGCGTACAAGCTTCAGTTGGCGACATGCGCTGGCTCACCTGATGCCACACGCTGTCCTCTTTTTGACGGTGCCTGCCACGTGTCAAATAGTGGCCACTATAGGCCTTACGCGCCACATGTCAATTTCTAGGAATTTCCTTTTTTTTACGGTCGACGCTGACTGGTCAACCCTTGACCAACTACTGACGTGTCGATGATGTGGAGCTGACAAGGTGATGACGTGCCTAGGTCAATGGATGATGTGGCTGATGTTGACCGATGCTGACATATGGTTGAACGCTGATATGGTACTCCCTCATTAGTGCCATATAGTTTGGTTGACCGATGATGTGGCCGTTGACTACCACGTCATCATCTTTAACCTTTAGCCGGGTCAACTCAACCTGGTTGGAGCTCCGACGGGTTATCACGACCTGCCAACTTTGGAAGACTATATCTCTCTTGTTTTAGCTCCATTTTTTGCATTCTTGATGTCATTGGAATCGTAGTTCAGCGAACTAGAAATCCATGGCCTTTATTTGGTCTAAAAATGTCTCTTTCATTAATCAAATTGTGAGTCAAGTGGCGGTAATGACAAGCGACCTGCCAACTTCTTTCCTTCTTTTCTCCCTTATCCGAACTCTGTTTGACGCATTCTAAGCATTGTTGGAATCATCTCTTTGAGCTCTACATATCCATGGCATTACCTTGGGCAAAAACACTCAGTTTCAAACACCTAATTTTTTCTCGATGTCGACAACGGTTTGTAACGTGACTAGGATGTGTGTCCTCTGTGTTTTAAAAATTTTTCTAGCTTTTGAGGGTTAAAGTCTCTTGTTTTTGGTTCTATATAGGTCCCATTTTTAGCTGGTTAGTTCATAATACTAATTGAATTTTATAATTATTTTAGGAGAGGAAGACACAGCAGGAGAACCGTCATACGGGCTATGGGGAGTTGTTTGCTATCACACACAGACATTGTGACGGGACTCCGTGTAATATCCCAATTTTTGATTAAGGGATAATCATGATTATTAATGATAATTATGAATTTATTGGAATTATTATGTGATTTATGACTATAATAATTAATGTCATAATTAGTGGAGATTGGAAATATGGGTGCATGTGAGTGGTATTTAAGATCAAGGGTTGAGATTCCTTGACCGTGGGTCGGAATCTAGTGTATTAAGCTTGGGTGAGCTTATTGTGGGATTGAAGGAGATGTTGACATGTGGCAGTGTGGAGGCCATTGGATGAAGTTGCTAGAGGACAAAAAGTTACTTTTTCCTCTCCTCTCTCACTCCATCTCTCCATCTCATCTCTCTCTCTCTTTCGGCCATTGAAGAGGAAGGAAGGAAGAAAGGGAAAAGCTTGATCTTTGGGTAAGTAAACGATCTCCTTTGCTCAAACTCCATTCACAAATGTTGATCCTTAAGTAATGGGCTTCATTTTGGTGTGTGTAGTTTGGTCATTTGGTTGTGATTTGTGCCACACGAAAATTGATTGTTGGTGGATCAAGAACTCTCTTTGGAGAAGTTGATAAGGTGAGTAAAACCAATCTATCTATCTATGTTTCATACCATTTAGAATAGTTTATAAATTCTGGAAATTTGGCTTGAATCCGAAAATTGGATGCCACTGTTCATTTGGTATGTTTTTGGCATGAGAATGGTGTTTTGGAATGAGTATGTGATAGATAGATTGATTAGAAGTTGAAATATGAAGTTTTGTTGAAAGAGGTATCTTGTTGAATTTAATGCCCAAAACCCAAAGCATGATAATGGAGTAGGATTTTGATGATTCTGAGTATTCCATTGAGTTTGTTGGGTGTTTTTGTGTGGGAATGGCTTTGGGTTGAGTTTTGAGTCCATAGGAAGCAATTGGGCAAGTGTGAGGGAGAGTGCCTCTGGTTCTGCGTTTTCTGCTATCTGAGGTATTCACTCGAGCAGACAGGGGTGTGCTCGAGTGAAGTATGAGCATCACCCGAGCAGAAGGGGTCTGCTCGAGTGAGGGATGAAGATCACCCGAGCAGGGATGAACTCTGCTCGAGTGCTGAGTGGTTTTTCCCTTTTGTGCTTCGAGTTTGTCTGGGCTTTTATGAGCGATGCTCGAGCACATCGCTTTGTGCTCGAGTGAGGAAAGAACATGCTCGAGTGAGCTTGGGGCTGCTCGAGTGATGGTGTGAGTTCAGAGTGAAGGTTTGCTTTCGGGTCTTCACTTGCTGGTGGATGCCACGAGTGTGCTCTGACACTCGCGAGCATAGCCTTCTCACTCGAGCACTGGGGGTCATGCTCGAGTGAGGTTGTGCTTCAGGTGGGAGGTGTGCTCGCGGGTGAGAGAGGTGCTCGAGGGTGAGAGGAGTGTGCTCGCGGGTGTGAGTTGTGTGCTCGAGCACATATGGCTGTGCTCGAGTGATCTTGTGCTTGGAGAGCTTGGTGTGCTCTCGGGTCCTCACTTCCTGAACTTCTCTCGTGGGTGCTCGAGTGAGGCATTTAGCCTTGTGCTCGAGTGAGGATTTTGTGCTCGAGTGAGCCGGTTCCTGAAGGTTTCTTTGTGCTCTCGGGTGCTCACTCGCGGTCTCACTTTCTTTTGTGCTCGAGTGCTGTCCGTACCAATGCTCGAGTGAGAGCATTTGTGCTCGAGTGATGTCCGTACTTGTGCTCGAGTGAGAGCATCTGTGCTCGAGTGAGATGACCAAAAATGAGTGTTTTGTGCTTCCAAAAGGGGATCTTTGGGATAGTTTTTCCTACCCTTTAGGAGTTTTGTTAGGGGTGTTTAATGACTCTAAAAGAGTAATAATGATAACCAATTGAGTATTATGAAGTGGATTAAGTCTTGGAATAGAGATTGACTCTTCGTCCCTAATGATAAATATAGGATTTGACATTTGCCTTCCTCGGGAGAGACCGGCGTTAGGACACGCACGGAAGGATCAAGGTAGTGACTTTTCTCTCATATCTTGTATGATGTTTTGGTATGCATATCTTATCATTGAACTTGTGAATTGTGTGCCATGGTCCATTACGGCGCGAGCAGGTCAGCGTGAGCCGTATAGGGAGTGACAATGGTCATCTCTAGTCGGCCGTTGGACTGCCGTCGTAATCGACATGGATCTTTGTGAATCCGACCCGTGGGGCCGGCGTATGTGAAAACCAGCCGTGGGCTGTGTGTGTGTATCTTGCCTATGTGGCTTGCGAATATGATATGCTTTATATGGATCCCAGCTGTGGTGAATTATACTGTGTTGACTGTTGTGATGCAATATAACGTGAGCAATTCAGCGTGAGCAATCGTCAGGGATGACATGTGTCATACTAACCATTGCCGCTGCAACTGCCGTTGTAGTTGCTTGTGTGGATGATGATTTGATTACATGCATTATTGTTGTACATTATATGATTGGCTTGTTACTACGGGGATTCTTTAGAATCTCACTCTCCCAAAATTAAACCTTTTAGACAGGGCCGAAGGATCGAGAGGCAAGCGGGCGACGAAGAGTAGTTAGAGCTCCTGTTTAGGAGTATATTTTGGAGATTATGGTTATCATTGTATATTTTGGAATGGTATAAAGTGGATTTTGTGTAATCCCCAAGTGAAAGGGTTTGAATTGTAGGCTATGTACCTTGTGTAAATCCCTTTTTGTTATGAATGGAACCCGAGTGAGTCGGGAACTTATTTGCACTCTGATAATTGTAAATGGAATCCACCTGTTCAGGCCAGTATTATTTTGTATTGAGAACTTGGGACCATTGTGAATAAGTTTAGAAAAGTTTTTGCAAATCCGATTTTTGGGCAAATGAGTATCTTAATAAGTCCCATTTTAAAATATGGTCTCTAAGTACAACTTAATTATGAGTTTAAGAACTTAATCTCGGCCTAAGGTGGGAAGGGGGTTACACTTGTGGTATCAGAGCTGTAGTTCCTGGCAAGGTGAGGATTTGCTAGGATAGCTCCTTAGTTGACCTTAATCCTTTGGGTTTAGGTTAGCGTAATGATTGATAAGTGTTTGTTGTGTATACACATGGATATCTCTGCTAAGTTGTAGATATATCTAAGTCTTATGGATTATGTGTATGCCTTTGCTCTGAAACTGATATGGTGAATCATTGTAGAGTAAAGGACAACATGGTTCGCCCTAGAGGCAGACAAGGGGATCCAGATGTGGAGGAGTTGAATGACAATCCTCCTGACCCAATGCGATAGATGATGGATCTCGTACGGGAACAAAGAGATATGATCCGTGAGCTAAGAGAAGAGCTCCGGGAGGAAAGGGCCAAACGTAATGAGGAAAGGGCCCAGTCGACTCGTGAGGGGACTCAAGCGGAGACTCATCATGAGGAGACAGCTGAGGGGTCCAATCGGTCCCATGAATCCCTACCTCACACGGTGCCTAATCAAGAGTCTCAAGGGGTGCCGGCTCGTAAGGAAAGGGACTTGCAATACTGGGTCTCTGAATTTTGCAAGCATCTACCTCCAGTGTTCAGGGGGAGGTTTGAGCCCCAAGTTGCTGAGGACTGGTTGACTCGTCTAGAGAAGATCTTTGAGGTCCTCGAGTGTTCTACGGAGGTTAAGGCTAAACTAGCCGTGTATAAGTTAGAGGGGGATGCCGACCGGTGGTGGCGGAATATCGCCATGACACTTCGAAGCAGGAATGTGCCATTGACTTGGGAGTTGTTCCAAGAGAAGTTTAATGAGAAATACTTCCCCAAGTCGGTGAGGTTGGAGAAAGAGTCTGAGTTCTTGGCTATCAGGCAGGGAGATACAGAGAGTTTTGACGAGTATCTTTCTCGTTTTGTCTGACTATCTCGGTACTCTACGCATCTCCGAGAAAAGGATGATGAGGAGTAGAGCTCTGATATGCTTATCAGGGGCTTGAGGCGAGAACTGAAAAAGAGATTAGCCTCTCACCTATTTACTGACTTCAACAAGGCGGTGGAGCAGTGTAGGATTGTTGAGAACAATCTGAGGGATTGGTACCCAACTAAGGGTAAAGACAGTCATAGTGAGCCTAGCAAGGCTAACACTTCCCAGAAGCGGAAGGGACAAGGATCCTCATATGGGGGTGGTAACAAGAAGCCCTACCAATCTGGGGGTCGTGATGATCAAAGACCTCCAGCGGGACCAGTGTGCAATCAGTGTAGAAAGTACCATCCGGGAAGAACTTGTGCTGGAGAGGTGATTTGCTTCAACTGCAAGCAAGTGGGTCATGTATCTTCTAAGTGCCCATGATAGACGGCAGAGCAAAGGCCCAGGAATCAGGGTCGAGTGTTCGCCATGACTCATGAGGAGGCCCGGAAGTCGCCTGAATTGATCCAAGGTAAAATTCTTCTCGGTGATAATGAATTAGATACTTTGTTTGATTCGGGTGCAAGTCACTCTTTTATTGCTTATGATTGTGTAAAGCGCCTGGGATTGCATGTGCATAAACTACCATTTGATTTGGTTGTGTCGACGCCGATGGGTGTCAAGGCTGTGACGGCCGAAGCCTGCTTAAATTGTGTAATAGTTGTTGAGGGTTGGGAGTCTATAGTTGATTTGATCTGTTTGCCACTCCAACAACTAGAAGTTATTTTGGGTTTTGATTGGTTAAGAGCAAATGATGTGCTGCTTGATTGTGGTAATAAAAGGATCACTTTCCGTAGTGCGCAACGGGATAGCAATGTAAATGCCAGTTTGAACTTGCTTTCAACAGCTAAAGCTGAGAGATATCTCGAGAAAGGATGTCAAGGATATATGGTGTTTTTCTCCGTTCAGGGAGAGTCAGGTGAAGCTCTAGAGAGTATACCTATTGTGAATGAATTCCCTGAGGTATTTCCAAACGATCTTAGCGGATTGCCTCCGGAAAGGGAAGTAGAATTCCCAATTGAGATTGTGCCTGGAGCTGGTTCGATATCGAAAGCCCCATATCGTATGGCCCCTAACGAGATGGCGAAGTTGAAGAAGCAAATTGAAGAATTGCTTGAGAAAGGGTTCATTCGACCCAGTGTATCACCGTGGGGAGCTCAAGTGTTATTCGTGAAAAAGAAAGATGGAAGCTTGAGGCTTTGCATCGATTACAGAGAACTTAACAAGGTAACTGTTAAGAACAAGTACCCTCTCCCAAGAATTGATGACCTGTTAGATCAATTGGCTGGCTCGTGTGTATTCTCCAAAATTGATCTAAGGTCAGGATATCATCAGTTGCGTGTGAAGGCGGCGGACATTCCGAAGACTGCTTTCAGAACGAGGTATGGGCACTATGAGTTCCTCGTGATGCCCTTCGGTTTGATGAATGCACCGGCGGTATTCATGGATTATATGAATCGTATCTTCCGACAGTATCTTGACCAGTTTGTGGTTGTGTTTATTGACGACATCTTGATCTATTCCAAGAGTAGGGAGGATCATGAGCAACACCTGAGAATTGTGTTGAGAATTCTGCGAGAAAAGCAACTCTATGCCAAACTGAGCAAATGTGAGTTTTGGCTTACGGAAGTGAAGTTCCTTGGCCATGTGATCTCTCGAGACGGGGTATCAGTGGATCCCAGTAAGGTGGAAGCAGTACTTGAATGGAAAAGGCCAGAAACTGTTTCTGAGATTCGCAGCTTTCTGGGTCTTGCTGGTTATTACCGGAGGTTCATTCAGAACTTCTCGCGTATTGCCTTGCCGATGACCAAGCTCACGAGGAAGGATCAACCGGTTTTGTGGGATGAACGTTGTGAGCGGAGTTTCACTGAGCTGAAGGAGAGATTGACTACGGCACCAGTGTTGATTATACCTGATCCCAGTGAGGCTTACGTCGTGTACAGTGATGCGAGTAAGCAGGGGTTAGGGTGTGTCCTGATGCAGCAGGGACGTGTGGTGGCCTATGCCTCTCGACAGCTGAAACCGCATGAGATGAACTACCCCACTCATGATCTGGAGCTTGCGGCAATAGTATTTGCATTGAAAATTTGGCGTCATTACTTGTACGGTGTGACTGTGGAATTGTACTGCGACCACAAGAGTCTCAAATATCTGTATGATCAGAAAGAGTTGAACATGAGACAACGTCGATGGATGGAGTTGCTGAAAGATTATAACCTGGAGATCAAATATCATCTGGGTAAGGCTAATGTCGTCGCGGATGCTTTGAGTCGGAAGGCGGTGCTAGTGGCAACAATGATGATCCAGGAATGGAAACTGATAGAGGATTTTCGGGATTTGAATCTCTCGAAGGAAATCCTGTGTGCCAGTTATGGTGTGGTCCAAGGGGAGAATGACCTGAGAACTGAGATTCAAGAAGCTCAAATGCATGATGAGCTAGCCCAGTCGATCCGAGCTACGATTGAGCGAGGGGAGACTCGAGATTTTGACTTGTCGCCTAGTGGGTTGGTGCGTTATCAGAAGAGAATCTATGTACCACTGAAGGCGGAGTTGAGATTGAGAATTCTTGATGAGGCTCATAAGAGTCAATATACTCTTCACCCCGGTATGACCAAGATGTATCACAATTTGAAGTCTATGTATTGGTGGCCAGGGTTGAAGAGTGATGTGACGAAGTATGTGGCGCGGTGTCTTACCTGTCAAAAGGTGAAGATTGAGCACCAGAGACCACCAGGTTTGCTTCAGAGTCCAGAAATTCCAGAATGGAAGTGGGAGAGTGTGACCATGGATCTAGTGATGGGTCTGCCCAAGATCAAGAACTATGATGCGATCTGGGTGATTGTTGACCGACTCACGAAGTCTGCGCACTTCATACCTATCAACGCTAGCTATTCTCCTGATAGGCTGGCTGAGATTTATATCAAGGAGATTGTGAGACTCCATGGTACACCGAAGAATATTATCTCTGATCGAGACCCTCGGTTTACTTCGAGATTCTGGAAGGCTCTGCACGAAGCTATGGGTACCCAATTGAGGTTTAGCACAGCCTACCATCCTCAGACAGACGGACAGTCAGAGAGGACTATCCAGACTCTAGAAGATATGCTGAGAGCATGTGTCCTTGACTTCAAAGGAAAGTGGGACTACTATCTACCATTGGCTGAGTTTGCTTATAACAACAGTTATCATGCGAGCATTCAAATGGCTCCGTATGAAGCACTGTATGGGAGGAAGTGCCAGTCACCGTTGTGCTGGTCAGAGTTGTCTGAGAGGAAGTTGTATGGGCCGGATCTTGTTGACCAAACCGCTGAGCAGATCTGAGTTATCAGGAAGAGGCTCCTTACAGCACAGAGTAGTCAGAAGAGCTATGTTGATAAGAGGAGAAGACCTCTTGAGTTTGAAGTGGGGGATCATGTTTTCTTGAGAGTGTCTCCGGTCACGGGCATCGGGAGAGCAATCAAGCGAAAGAAGCTGAGTCCGAGATACATTGGTCCATTTGAGATTCTGGCAAGGATCGGGCCGGTGGCATATCGGATAGCACTACCCCCAAGTTTGAGTAGATTGCATGATGTATTCCATGTCTCGCAACTCAAGAAGTACCAACCAGACCCTGAGCATATCATTGAGTATGAAGAAGTGGAATTGCAAGATAACTTCACTTATGCGGTAGAGCCAGAGAGAATCATCGATCGAGAAGAGCGGAGGCTCAGGCATCGAAGCTTACCGTTCGTGAAGGTGGTCTGGAAGGGAATGTCTCCAAGGGAAGCCACTTGGGAGGCAGAGGCGGACATGAGAAAGAGATTTCCGGATTTTATGCCCCATGATGTGTAACAAATTTCGAGGGCGAAATTTATTGAACGGGGGGAGAATTGTAATATCCTAATTTTTGATTAAGGGATAATCATGATTATTAATGATAATTATGAATTTATTGGAATTATTATGTGATTTATGACTATAATAATTAATGTCATAATTAGTGGAGATTTGAAATATGGGTGCATGTGAGTGGTATTTAAGATCAAGGGTTGAGATTCCTTGACCGTGGGTCGGAATCTAGTGTATTAAGCTTGGGTGAGCTTATTGTGGGATTGAAGGAGATGTTGACATGTGGCAGTGTGGAGGCCATTGGATGAAGTTGCTAGAGGACAAAAAGTTACTTTTTCCTCTCCTCTCTCACTCCATCTCTCCATCTCATCTCTCTCTCTCTTTCGGCCATTGAAGAGGAAGGAAGGAAGAAAGGGAAAAGCTTGATCTTTGGGTAAGTAAACGATCTCCTTTGCTCAAACTCCATTCACAAATGTTGATCCTTGAGTAATGGGCTTCATTTTGGTGTGTGTAGTTTGGTCATTTGGTTGTGATTTGTGCCACACGAAAATTGATTGTTGGTGGATCAAGAACTCTCTTTGGAGAAGTTGATAAGGTGAGTAAAACCAATCTATCTATCTATGTTTCATACCATTTAGAATAGTTTATAAATTCTGGAAATTTGGCTTGAATCCGAAAATTGGATGCCACTATTCATTTGGTATGTTTTTGGCATGAGAATGGTGTTTTGGAATGAGTATGTGATAGATAGATTGATTAGAAGTTGAAATATGAAGTTTTGTTGAAAGAGGTATCTTGTTGAATTTAATGCCCAAAACCCAAAGCATGATAATGGAGTAGGATTTTGATGATTCTGAGTATTCCATTGAGTTTGTTGGGTGTTTTTGTGTGGGAATGGCTTTGGGTTGAGTTTTGAGTCCATAGGAAGCAATTGGGCAAGTGTGAGGGAGAGTGCCTCTGGTTCTGCGTTTTCTGCTATCTGAGGTATTCACTTGAGCAGACAGGGGTGTGCTCGAGTGAAGTATGAGCATCACCCGAGCAGAAGGGGTCTGCTCGAGTGAGGGATGAAGATCACCCGAGCAGGGATGAACTCTGCTCGAGTGCTGAGTGGTTTTTCCCTTTTGTGCTTCGAGTTTGTCTGGGTTTTTATGAGCGATGCTCGAGCACATCGCTTTGTGCTCGAGTGAGGAAAGAACATGCTCGAGTGAGCTTGGGGCTGCTCGAGTGATGGTGTGAGTTCAGAGTGAAGGTTTGCTTTCGGGTCTTCACTTGCTGGTGGATGCCACGAGTGTGCTCTGACACTCGCGAGCATAGCCTTCTCACTCGAGCACTGGGGGTCATGCTCGAGTGAGGTTGTGCTTCAGGTGGGAGGTGTGCTCGCGGGTGAGAGAGGTGCTCGAGGGTGAGAGGAGTGTGCTCGCGGGTGTGAGTTGTGTGCTCGAGCACATATGGCTGTGCTCGAGTGATCTTGTGCTTGGAGAGCTTGGTGTGCTCTCGGGTCCTCACTTCCTGAACTTCTCTCGTGGGTGCTCGAGTGAGGCATTTAGCCTTGTGCTCGAGTGAGGATTTTGTGCTCGAGTGAGCCGGTTCCTGAAGGTTTCTTTGTGCTCTCGGGTGCTCACTCGCGGTCTCACTTTCTTTTGTGCTCGAGTGCTGTCCGTACCAATGCTCGAGTGAGAGCATTTGTGCTCGAGTGATGTCCGTACTTGTGCTCGAGTGAGAGCATCTGTGCTCGAGTGAGATGACCAAAAATGAGTGTTTTGTGCTTCCAAAAGGGGATCTTTGGGATAGTTTTTCCTACCCTTTAGGAGTTTTGTTAGGGGTGTTTAATGACTCTAAAAGAGTAATAATGATAACCAATTGAGTATTATGAAGTGGATTAAGTCTTGGAATAGAGATTGACTCTTCGTCCCTAATGATAAATATAGGATTTGACATTTGCCTTCCTCGGGAGAGACCGGCGTTAGGACACGCACGGAAGGATCAAGGTAGTGACTTTTCTCTCATATCTTGTATGATGTTTTGGTATGCATATCTTATCATTGAACTTGTGAATTGTGTGCCATGGTCCATTACGGCGCGAGCAGGTCAGCGTGAGCCGTATAGGGAGTGACAGTGGTCATCTCTAGTCGGCCGTTGGACTGCCGTCGTAATCGACATGGATCTTTGTGAATCCGACCCGTGGGGCCGGCGTATGTGAAAACCAGCCGTGGGCTGTGTGTGTGTATCTTGCCTATGTGGCTTGCGAATATGATATGCTTTATATGGATCCCAGCTGTGGTGAATTATACTGTGTTGACTGTTGTGATGCAATATAACGTGAGCAATTCAGCGTGAGCAATCGTCAGGGATGACATGTGTCATACTAACCATTGCCGCTGCAACTGCCGTTGTAGTTGCTTGTGTGGATGATGATTTGATTACATGCATTATTGTTGTACATTATATGATTGGCTTGTTACTACGGGGATTCTTTAGAATCTCACTCTCCCAAAATTAAACCTTTTAGACAGGGCCGAAGGATCGAGAGGCAAGCGGGCGACGAAGAGTAGTTAGAGCTCCTGTTTAGGAGTATATTTTGGAGATTATGGTTATCATTGTATATTTTGGAATGGTATAAAGTGGATTTTGTGTAATCCCCAAGTGAAAGGGTTTGAATTGTAGGCTATGTACCTTGTGTAAATCCCTTTTTGTTATGAATGGAACCCGAGTGAGTCGGGAACTTATTTGCACTCTGATAATTGTAAATGGAATCCACCTGTTCAGGCCAGTATTATTTTGTATTGAGAACTTGGGACCATTGTGAATAAGTTTAGAAAAGTTTTTGCAAATCCGATTTTTGGGCAAATGAGTATCTTAATAAGTCCCATTTTAAAATATGGTCTCTAAGTACAACTTAATTATGAGTTTAAGAACTTAATCTCGGCCTAAGGTAGGAAGGGGGTTACACTCCGACCTCTTAGCAGGCATTGTAAGTAATTTCATTATTATTTTTTATAAAACCAACTTAATTATGAAAAATGCTAATAAGTAATTGTTTCATAAAATGGCAGGACCGGATGCAGCAGTCGCAGGCTGAGCTGCGAGAGACCCAAGCCGAGGAGTCGTTGGGGTCAGTGGACCCCACAGCTCCTTTGAAGGCGGGTCTGAGTCAAGCTGAGCACCTTGGCCGTGTGTGGGGGATGGGGATAGGCGCCAGACCTAGCATGGTCTATGGCAAGAGCGCCGCCTCTGAGGTTGGCAGCTCTAGAGGGGTTTGACGTCCGAGGGACAAGTCTGTTGAGCAATTGTGGGCAAATTTGGCCTGGACATAGGCTGCATTGGCTCAGCAGCAACACCAGATGTAGTAGCTGCATCTGCAGCAGATGCAGCAACAGGCCGATTTCATCTACGCTCAATAGACGTAGTGGTGTGATATCACGAACAGCATGCTCGAGCGGGGGTGGAGTCACCTGTTCCTGGACGAGCAACATCCATAGGTTCCCCCTGTCCCTCAGTTCATCATCTAGCCTACTCATCTTCCCCCTCCTGCTGATGATGATAATGCTGTTAACTTTGCCCAGCGCCCCAATCCAGCAGCACCTGAGGGAGGACCATATGATCAGCCCCCTCTACTTAGTTTAAGACATATTTATTTTTTCTTGTTGAAATATTTGTAAATAAATATATACAATTTTTTATTTCAGAAATTAAATTTTTATTGCATTTACCATAGTTATATTTATATTCTTAGACTGCGTTGTTGAATTTGTGAATTAATTGTAATAGTATTATTTATATTTATAAAACTAAAAAAAATTAATTATATATTTATATCGGTTTTACAATAAAACTGATACAAATATAATAAAATTTTATTTGTAGCGGTTAATATAAAAAATGCTACAAATATAGTTCCATATTAGTAACGGTTAATACAAAAACCGCTACAAAGATTGTTCCATATTTGTAGCAGTTAATACATAAACCATTACAAATGCAAAGATATGTTCAAGGGAAATTCAAACTTGAAATGTTGAATATTTGTAGTGGGTACATAGATAACCGCTATAAATACTCAACATTTCAATTTTAAATTCCCCCCCACTTTGTGTAAATTTATAGCGGTTACTAATGTATAATCGTTATAAATTTATATTAGTAAGGGTTTTTCCTATAACTGCTATAAGTTTAAAACTAATTCTTCAATTTGACTTCCAACGACTTGAAAATTAGTAGCAGTTTTAGACATATAACCGCAAGAAATGTGTAGTACCGTAGCGATTACTATAAACCGCTACAAAATATTAAACATTGGAAATTCAGAATATAAGGTTTCTAGCATTCGTCATTCTCTATTCACTCATCTTCTTCACTATACTTTCTTCTCTCTCACTAGTGGCTATGGATAAGTTATGGATTAGGTTACCACACAATTCTCCAGAATATTTGTACGGATTAAAAAATTTCTTGGAGTTCGCATTTACTCACGCCAACTGTAACAGCGAGATCTTCTGTCCATGTCGGAGATGCAAGTTCAAGAAGTGGCATGCATGAAATATTGTTAAGGAACATTTGCTTTTGAAGGCTTTCCTAAAGGACTATATGTTCTAGGCAGTTTATGGTGAGAAGGCCGGCATGAGATATGATGATGCTCTTCCTCGAAGTTCGCAAGTAGGAGTTCAACTAGATGAAGATGATCTTGTGAATGATACTATGCGTGATGCATTTGGATTTCAAGGCAACAACTTCAATGAAGAAGTGCAAGGTTCTGAGACGGTGTTCACAAGGAATGAAGCAGCTTGAGATTTTTTTAGCTTGATGGATGAAGCAAATCATCCTTTATATCAAGGTTGTCGAAAATTTTCTAAATTATCTTTTGTGATCAAATTGTATCATATCAATTGCTTGTGTGGAATCACAGATAAGGGAATGTCGATGTTGCTCAAATTATTACAAGATGCATTCCCCGATGCTGAGATTCCCACAACATTCTACGAGGCCAAGAAGATTATCAATAGGTTAGGGTTGAACTATCAAAATATTAATGCATGCCCCAACAATTATATGCTGTATTGGGGAGACGATTCCAGTAGGGAGACTTGTAAGAGATGTCATACATCGAGGTACAAGACAATTCGAAAGGGGAAAAAGCAGAAGAAGAAACCTGTAAAAATTCTTTGGTACTTCCCTTTGAAACCTCGCCTACAAAGATTATTTATGTCGTCCAAAACAATGGAGCACATGAGGTGGCATGACGTTGATAAGAATGAAGATGGTAAAGTAAGACATCCCCGAGATGCAGACTCTTGGAAAACATTTGACAATGACTTTCCATCTTTCGTGACTGACCCTAGAAATGTTCGGCTTGCTTTGGCGACTGACGATTTCAATCCATTTGGGAATCTTAGCATAAGTTATAGTATTTGGCCGGTAGTCGTGGTTCCCTACAACTTGCCACCCTAGATATGTATGAAACAAAGCTCCTTTATTATGTCTATGATTATTCCAGGAAAAAAGGCACCAGGTAATAACATCGATGTGTATCTCCAACTGCTTATTGTAGAATTGCTTGACATGTGGAATGTCGGCATTGAGACGTACGACAGTTTAGGGAAGACATTGTTCAACTTGCGTGTAGCCTTGATGTGGATGATTAGTGACTTTCCTAGCCTTGGCACATTATCTGGTTGGAATGTGCATATTGGGTCAGCATGTCCAACTTGTAATTTTGACTCTGACACAGTATGCCTTCGCCACAGCAGAAAGTGATGCTTCACGGACCATCGGAGGTTTCTCGATAGAAGGCACAAATTCAGATTGTAGTGGAATCACTTCAATAGGAAACAAGAAAAAAGAGGACCACCTCAAACTTTGTCCGACACAGAAATCATACAGCAACTTGAAAATGTTGAGTTCGAGTTCGGAAAAAGTGACGATTCAGCACAAGCTCGCCAAAAGACGCGCAGGACTTTGGCGCCTCAGCAATGGAAGAAGATAAGCATTTTATTTACTCTTCCATATTAGAAATCTAATTTACTTCGCCACAGTCTTGATGTCATGCACACTAAAAAAAATGTTTGCGATAATGTGCTATATACACTGTTTAACAAACCCGGCAAGACAAAAAATCATCTTTAAGGGAGGAAAGATTTACGTGCCATGAGAGTTCATGAAGACGCTTGGCTAGATGAGCATGACAAATTTCAGTAGGCAAAGTTTACCCTTATAAAACCTAACAAGAAGTTTTCCTCGCGACTTTGAAGAAATTAAAATTCCTGATGGGTATTCAAACAACATTTCTTGATGTGTATACTTACAGGCTCGAAAGGTTGCTGGCCTAAAGAGTCATGACTTATATGTTCTTATGCAACAGTTACTCCCTCTGGCTATAAAGAATGCACTTCCTCTCGATGTGTCCATCGTTGGTGGAACTTTGTTCTTTCTTTCAAAAGTTGTGTTCAAAGGTTTTGATCGTTTATGAGCTCAATCAGCTGCAGTCCAAAATCATTCTTACGCTTTGTCATTTGGAGATGATCTTTTCTCTGTCCTTTTTTACTGTGATGGTTCACCTTATAGTCCACCTCATTCATGAAACAAAGCTCGCTGGCCCAGTACAATATCGATGGATGTATCCGATTAAGAGGTACTCATTTTAAATATGTACTTTATTGTTAGTTCTTATGTTTACTAGTCATCCTTTTCGGCATTTAGTATCAATTTTCTCTTTACTTTGTAGGTTTCTTGGGAAATTAAAATCTTATGTAAGGAATACGGCGTGGCTAGAAAGTTCTATAGCTGAAGGCTATATAGGGGATGGGGTGCTGTATTTTTGTTCAAGGTACTTTGATGACCTTGAGATGGCTTTCAACCGCCCACCTCATGTTGACGATTGTCCTGAACCTGCGCCAACATCAGGAGAATTTATCCCTCATGTTAGTAAATCAGTTGGAGGAATTGAGAACTTCAAACTAATGGCAACTGAGAAGTTGCAAGCACATAGACATGTCTTGATTAATTGCACTCAAGTTGAACCTTTCATACAGTAAGAATTGTACACTCATATGTTATTCTATATCTTTCGTAACATTTTTCACTTTCATTTCACTATCGACTTTCCATTATTAATTACAGGGAATTCAGGAATCATGTTAAGCGTCAACTCAGGATCCGTACACAAACATCCTCGGAAGTTGACAAAAAGGTCCATAGAGAATTCTTGAGCTGGTTTACGCGCAGAATACTAAATGACCACAACCCACACTCACCAGATTTCAGAGCTCTCGCAATCGGTCCTCTTGATTATGGAAAAAGGTTTATAGCATACAATGTCAATGGTTTTAAGGTTTGCACGGTGTCACGGGATCAAGGATTGCCAACTCAAAATTTGAGTGTTTATGGCACATTTGGGACAAGGAGTTAAGCGAGTAGCAGTGACGCCAACATGTAGTTTAGAGGCATCCCTTACTATGGAAAGCTTCTTGATATGGTCGAACTTAATTATCAATGCTGTTTCACCGTGACACTGTTTAAGTGTTTGTGGGCAAATACCATTACTTCTCGGAGACTGACAACTGACAATTTAGGTATCACATCAGTCAATTTCTCACGGCCAATTCATACTGGTATTTCTCAAGATGATGAGCCGTATATTCTTACTTCAGAGGCACAATAGGTTTATTATGTTGAGAACGGGAGGCACAGGGATTTACATATGGTCATTCATTTAAAGCCACGAGACCTTTACAACATGCGTGAAGGCGATAACATCGCCTACGAGAGTGAGTCATTTCAGCCCACCAATTTTGAAAATTACTTCCCTGAAGGCGATGACAATTTACCTCTACTGCGGTGTGTTTTTTTAAGTCCACATCATTTAAATTAAAATTTTTAAAAAAATAATACATCACTAATAATAATTTTTCTACACAATTTCTGTAGGGATGGTGAGAATGAGTGATCAAATTCAAATTATGTTTTTGTCTTTGAAAAAAATACTAAAAAAAGATATTTAAAAAAAATAAAATAATATTTGTAAAAAAAACCGCTACAAAAATAAAAATAAGAGCTATTAATTAAAAGATGCTACAAAATGGATACATTAACTGCTACAAATACTACGTGGATCCCTATAAGTACCCCCATCAAATCTCATTTCAAACACTCCCCTATTTCTTTTCACCTTACCCTTCTTTCATTTTCTCTCATTTACAATTTTTTTTGTGTGAGTTGAAGAGCTTAACAATACGATCAAATATGGTAACAAGTTTTTAAATTTTTTATTTGAATACTTCTTTCCTTCTCATAAAATTTATTCTCACCATTTTTTTTCAGATATTTCATAGCTTTATCTCATTTTCATCTATTTTTCATACACAATCACATTGTAGTAGACAGCATAATAGTTCGTTGTTACCTATGTATCCGTAATAATATTATCAATACAATCTTTATACTTATCCAACTAAATTAAATTATTCCTTTTAATTTATAAATGAGCTAAACTATTAAATAATATGCCAAGTAAATTAGCTAAACTACTAAAAAAATAAACTATTTGATTTAATATAAAAAAACTTAAACACATGATTGTATTTTTTTTAAAATTTTCTTAATTTTTGTAGCGGTTACTAAACTGCTACTAATTAACGCACCTTTTTCAAAATGAAATTAATTTATTGGCGCGAATTTTGAATTTTGATGAAATTAGTAGTAGTTATAATACCGCTACTAATTAAAGGAAATTTATATTAGTAGCGGTTCATGAACCGCTACAAAATAGCAAACAAATTTCATTTTTCTTTTCCCGCCTTAAAAATTTCACTTTTTGATATTTATAGCGGTTATATAACCACTACAAATATCATAGGAAACGATTATTGCTTATGGCGATGTTGTAGCGGTGGTATTAAACCGCTACAAAAAAAGTAGCGGTTATTTTCCTGAGGTTACAAACAAGACTAAATCCCTAGGCTTTCATTAGTATCCATGCCACTAAGCTTTCGAGGCCTTAGTGCATATTGTTTTTCATCAAACTGCTAACTAGAATTCTAACTTTTGTGTGTATTGCACGGAATGCTTATATTTGATCAAAACAATTTTTGACCTTAAAGTCTACACAACTTATAAGGGATCAAGATCTAGTTTTAACTAATAACTTTATATTTTCATCATATGTAGTATATATACTATATACTATATTAAATCAACTTAAATTATGTTGTTACTTGTTTTTTCAAGGTTAAGATCATCAAATAACTGCTTACAACAACAAGAAGAAGGTTGTGTTCATCATGGGATCAACAGGCACAGGAAAAAAAAGCTTTCGATCAATTGACCTGGGCATACATCTCTCTTATGAGATCATTAAAGTTGTCAAGATCCAAGTTTATAAAGATCTCAACATCATCACGAATAAGATTCTAGAATCTGAGCAATAAGGAATCCCCCACTACCTCCTCGTAATCATCAAAGATATTGAGTTTGACTTCACTATCGACTTGTGACTATGTCATCGCTGTGGTCAAGCATATCACCCAACGAGGAAATCTCCCCATGATCGTCAGAGGATCCAACACTTACCTAGAATTTCTTATGAAATATCCCACACCTTGGATTTCTGTTCCAATTATGATTATTGCTTCCTCTAGCTAGATGGGTCTCTTGATGTCCTCTTTCCCTATCTGGACAAAAGGTTTGATGAAATGCTAGAAGTAGGCTTTATGAATGAGATGAGAGAGTTCCACCAACTTGAGGCTAGTTATTCTGTTAGAATAAGAAGACATATTGGTTCTCCTGAACTGGATGAGTATTTTAAGGTTGAGAATGATTTTAATGTCAACAATGATCACAAGTAAGAGCTACTCAAAGATTCTATTAAGAGAATGAAGACAATACTCATAGGCTGGCTTAAGGGCAACTTTCAAAGATACATCCCTTCAATGATGAGCTTGGTTGGCGAATATATCGTATTGATTCTACTAAGGTATTTAAGGCCATTCTAAAGGGAACTGTGTATCAAAGTTGGTAGGAAGACATGGTTTTTAAGCCAAGCATGGTTTTTAAGCCAAGTAAGAAGATTTTTCAGAGCCTCTTTCATGGCCAAAACAATGTAAGTGAGGGGAAAGCTACTGAGTGATTATTTAGAAGGTGTTATTTTCATTTAATTGATCCTGAGGAGCATTGCTTCCTCACTCAATAAGGGGTTGTAAAATATATAATAGTGTCCCAAAACAAGACTCAAACCATATGTTCTTTACAGGTGTTGCTAACTTATCTTTCCATTACCAATTTAATACTACGTTTGGTTCTTAATGTAAAACCTATTTTAATGAAGAAATTAAAGTATAAAGTCGGTCTTATAGTAGGAACTAAATGGAATATCATTCTAAGTAAAACCTTCGCTAATTGAATGAACGAGGAAGCTCTTTATTAGTACTATGGCATAAAGGCTAACACATGGTTCATGGCAGGGCAACTTTAGTTGGCTACCATTTAAGCATTTGAATGGTTGTTGGAAAGTGGCAAATGTGGACTCTGTACCTGAACTTTTGAGAAAAAATATCCTTCTTTATTTCTAAATGAATAAATGATAACCTCCACGCTCTTTAGCATAAGATTTTGAGTCTCCCGTGTCTACCATTTCACCATGAAGGCATCTTGAAAGTGAATCATATTCCATGAATATGATATCTATCTAGTGTGATGTATGGAATATATGACAAAGGTGGAGTGTTAGAGTATTTTTATTGATCGGTTATGTCATATAGGCTCGAGTCAGACATCCAATTGGTTCGATTTGAATTATCTGGAGGATACCTTATATATATTCTATCAAAAAGATGGACAATCAAACCTATTTCTCGATTCAATAGAAGCCCAAAGGGGTGAATAGGGTCCCAAATAATGAGAGATATGTAAAAAGCGGGTCCGATTATGCCTATTCCTAATCCTAAATGGAATAGAATGGAATGGAATGAAGCAGGGATCTATATGTAAATATAGTATCTATTTAGATACTAAGTCCCGTAGTCCCTTCGGGAATGCTACCCAATCAGAATCATAGAAGCATTCTAGCTCTAGTGCTCCTTTAGAACTAGCAACACTCTAAGTCCTGTAGTCCCTTTCAAGGATCTCAAGACATTTAGGGCTGTTGCCATATGCTCTTTTGTCGACATTTGCATAAATTGGCTGAAAGGCTACTTACAAAAAGATATATCAGGACCTGTCGTTGTTAAATAAATCAACTTACAGGTTAATTTCCTATAACTTTCTGGATTTGTTAACAACTTGTCCTCTTTGTTCTTTCCTTCATCAAACGCCATAAGCTTTTGATTAGGCAGCAAAGGAACTCCAAGTGTTTGCATCCACTCATCCCTGTTTCAGCTTTAATATCCAAAACATACTTTCTTTGACATAATACAATTCCTTTATGTGATCTAGCCCTCTCTATCCCTAAGAAATACTTCATGACACTCAAACCTTGAAAGTATTGTGCAAAATTGACTTAGTTTGGCTTATTCCTTCTCACTACTACTTGTTACAAGTCATCAACATAACAAGTACTAGCACAACACCATCATCACAATTTTTAATAAAAAGGAAGGAATCATGTTGACTTTGCTTAAAACTAGCATAAACTAAGGCTTCAGACAGCTTATGATTCCATTGTCTTGAAGCTTGTTCCATCCTATTCAAGGACTTATTCAATTTGCATACCATTTGCTCCCCCTTAATTTCAAAGCCTTGGGGAATTTTCATGTACACCTCCTCATCTAGATCTCCTTGCAAGAAGGCATTGCATACATTCATTTGATGCAAATCCCAATCATACATAGCTACCAACTTAAGCACAAGTCTTACAGTTAGCATTTTAATAACTAGAGAAAATGTTTCATGGTAGTCTATTCCTTCCTTTTGGTTATATCCTTTTACAACTAACCTATCCTTTATACCTGTCTAATGTTCCATTAGATTGATATTTCAATTTATATACCTATTTATAACCTATTTCCTTCTTTTCTCTAGGTAATTAATGGCACTATATCCCATATTTTGTTATCTTTTAAGTCCTTAATTTCACTATCCATAGCATCTATCCAACATTGATCCTTTATAGCATCCTCATGATATTCCGGTTCCTGCATATAATCAATTGAAGTCAAGAAACACATGTGAGAAGGAGATATATTATCATATGACACATACTTATGAATGCTATAAAGACATTTATCTTCCTGACCAAACCTAACCAAAGAGCATATATAATCTTTAGGCTAAATTGGCACCAGTCTTTCTCTAGCTGGTCTACGAGTTACCTCAGTAGATGGCTCTCTTAATGCACTAGAAGGTTATTCCTTTAGGTTTGTTTTGAAATTAAATTGTTGATTAGGCTCAGAATGCTTCTTATTAGGCTGATAGGGCTATTGATTAGGTTTAGCATATGTTTCTGGTCCCTTCTTATGCTTATAAAGTTGATGGTTACATGCCTGGTGACAAAAATAGCTTTGCTTACATGCCTGGTGATTTGATTTCCCTGCAATCTTCACTTGAATCATATTGATTAGTATCTTTAAAATGAAATTTGTTTTCAAGGAAGCTTACATGCTTGGTGAAAAAAATAGCTTTGCTTCTCAAATCAAGTAACATGTATTCTTTTTTATTATCAGGAAAACCAATAACACATGGAATAGATTTGGCTTGAAGCTTATCGTTAGCTTTTAGGTTTATGGTATAAGTTAAACACTCGAATATTTTCAAGTGGCTAAGATATGAAGGGATTCCATACACTATTTCAAAGAGAGTTTTATAGTCTAGGATTCTAGAGGGAAATCTATTTATCAGATAAGTAGCCATTTTGATGCACTCCCCCCAATATTTAATCGGTAAACCTGACTGTAGTATGAGACCTCGAGCTACTTGAATTATAGTTCTATGTTTTCTCTCCACCACTCTATTCTATTAAGGAGTATAGGGGCAGGAAGTTTGGTGAACTATACCTTTAGACTTGAAATAATCTTTTAAATCATTATTTGTGAACTCTGTCCCATTTTCACTCATAACAATCTTAACAAAAATTAAGAATTGAGTCATAACATAGGCAATAAATTGCTTAATGCAGTTTGTAACTTTAGTTTCATCAATAAAGTCCAAGTTGCCTTAGAATAATCATCTATGATTGTTAAGAAAAAATGATATCCTTGATCCGTTAGAGTCCTATATGGACCTCAAATAGGATTCATAAACCAGAATACAAACTTCACATTTATTATTCTCAGTATCCTTATTATTATTGCTTACAAATGTCTCATTACAATAAAGGGTGCTTGCCTAAGTCTATTGTGCCATATGCACATTTCATCTATGCCAAGGCTCTTATTACTACTTTTGAAAGAGTTTATTACATCACATGATTTAGAATTGTTTTTCAACATGTGTAATCCTTCAACCAATTTACTATTCACCATCATCTTGCCATCCTGTAGGTCCTGCAACAAGTAAAAGAGAGAGAAAAAATGAAACTATATACTTATGTTCCTTTGTTAATCTAGTAACTGATAGTAAGTTAAATTCCAATGATGAAGCATATAAAATTCCAGTTACTATTAGGTTATTAGAGATACGAGCACTACCTATATGAGTTATTGGTACTCTTGTTTAGGCAATTTTATAGTTTTTATAGGCCCTTCATATCTTTCATAATTATCTAAGGGACCAAGATTGCCAACCATATAAGTGGTGGCACCAGAATCAACTACCTAATATGAACAAAACTTAGAATAACTAGAAGGAATAGCTAAACTTGTACCTACTAATGCATGGATGGTGGGTTTAGAATCCTTCTTGAGCAGCTCTAAAAGTTGCTGTTACTATTCATGTGTGAAGGTTGGCACAAAACATTATTAGGATAGTTATTTGTTTCTTCATTATGAATTGACTCATTTGATACTTGATTGGCAAATACTTTATTGGCAGAAGGGCCCTTCCTTGTCTTGCTTTGCCTCCTCTGAAATTAAGTGGATAACCCACAACCTGAAAATAGTTATCTTTGACGTGGCCTTTTTTCCATAATGGGAGCACTCAAGACTTTGATTGCCTCAAGCACATCCTCGGCAACACCCTCTATTTGCAATCATAGCTATACCTTCAATAGGTGAAATTCTCTCTTGATTAGCAATACATCACTGTGCTTGATCCTCCAACACCATTCTATAGGCTTGTCTGACAAAAGTATAAGGTATCATATCTAAAACTTGACTACATGCTTGACTATAGGAATCATTTAATCCCATTAAGAATTGTAACAACCTTTGCTATTGTATTAATTCAGCATATGCTATCGAAGTCGTACACTAATAGGATGGGATATTAACACGCACAGATTGTTTTTCCTATAGTTCTTTTAATTTCAAAAAATAGGCAGATATAGAAAAGGAGCATTGCCTGAGGAGATTTTTCTCATGATGTAGTATAAGTATGTGTGACCCAGTCTTCTTGTCTAAAAGGTCCTTCAAATCACTCCACACACGTTGAGCCTCTTCATGGAACATAACCCCGTTTGCTAATTATTTTGATACAAAATCTAAAAGCCAAGAAAGGACTACAGTATTACACCTTTCCTATTGGTCCTTCAATCTAGCCTCTTGATTGTCCCTTTTGCAAGACCCATCAATATAACCCAATTTATGTTTCCCTTTCAACGCAATCCTTATCGCACAACTCCATATCGTGTAATTGTCAGCCACAGTGAGGATTTAAGGAATGATTGTGGACCCCTGTGTCTAGGATGGGTATAAGAATAAAGGGATGTGTAGATAGTAGGTTAGCCGATTTGGTGGTTTCTGATTTTGCCATTTAGGGTTTAGTTAGTACCTGTTAGTGCAAAAACTCGATGTTCTTGGTTGTGACTGATGCCTTTAAGCTCCTTTAGAGAATCAAAACCTGCAAGATTAGCAATCTTCCTCGAATCTCCAACCTTTATGCAGGAGAAATTAGTTCTTCCTTAAATCTCCGGCCTCGACTGGAAGAAATCAAGCTTGCTTGCTATTTCCATTGAATCACAGGCACAGAGAGGAAGGAATGAAATGAAAATGCCTTTCTTTGAATCTCTTCATCAAATCACATGCAGAGTGTGGAGCTAATCATTCACGTCTAATCTGGAATCATAGAGATGATGATAAAACCAAGAAGACCGGTTCTTTTATCTTCGAAAGGTGAGTTTGGCTTTAAATGGCGTACTTGGATCTTAATGCAACCAATGGCTCTAATGCCATGAAAAGTGCCAAATGTGGACTCTAAAACTTGAACTTTCAAAAGAAAAATATTCTTCTTTTTTTCTACATGAATCAATAATATAAGACAAAACAAGTATTGTGGGTTCAGCCTTTTTGAAATCCTATATGACGGTGAGAACCATCATAAACTACATCTACCTACATTTACATTATAACCCAGTACAATTATAGATTACCAAAAATACCCTTTGGAAAATAATAGCTATTTTACAGTTGTTAAACTCTTGCATTTGAGACCTTAATAGCATCTAATTATATATTGGAACTTATATAGTTTTAATTTATGCTCTTGGTTCCTGAGAGATATCTTTCTCACATCGTTTTCATTTCAAACATATTTAGGTCTGACTCTAATCTAATTCAACCCCATACAAAGAGAATTGAAGGCATAACTCCTCTCCTTAGGACACTTTAGCTTGTTTTATTTTGATCATGACTGTATATCTTATACATGTATTCTGGTTTATGATTCCAATTAAGTGTAGGGACTTGTGTAGACTATTGTATAGGCTCTAGATTGATTTGCAGATTACATGCATACATACTATATTGGCGAATTGTGAAATTGAACATGTTGAAGTTAATTGGGTTTTGGACCTTGATTTATGGTACAGTATGAGTGTTTAGATTTAATGATTTGATCTTATGTTTGGATGATTCACTTGAATATTAGGAATGAGTATCTTTAATTGGATGAATCTTTCTAATGAGTCCATTAGGATGTACGGATTTTGCTTGTTTAGGAGCTTTGTTTGATTGAAAATAGGATTTGGGTTAGTTCTAGCTTTGAATATTTGGCATGGATTTGTTGTTTTTAACTTATGTCCTTGTTATAAGTACCACATCAGGAGCCTCATAAGAGAATTGAGATTCATAAGTCTAATGGATTCTTTCTCCTAATAGGCTAACCTTTTGGGATTTGGCTAATCACAGGCTTGTTTGGCTTGAGTGAGGAAGTGCTTGGATTGTTTCTTAATTCGCACTTTACTACTTTGATCTAAGTGTCATTAATTTATTCAGTTTTTAATATAAAATATAGTTGTCCGGTTTAATTGATCTAGTTGATGCATTTAAATGGATTGATTAGTCTTATATTAAAGAATAAATGTAGTATTAAAATTGGTTTAGGATGCAAACCTTGGCCATAGCTTTTGCCATGTACAAAAGTACTGATATGAAGGCTATAGCCCCTTTATTTAAAGTTATCATTATCATTAAACTTAAATATGAATAGATGATCCCGATTATTATTAGTTGTTAGAATATCCAAGTATAGAGTAGATTTATTTGAGACAATGTGGCAAGTACACTCACACAACTTGGACATCCTAATCCAAAACAAATTAAATTAGATTTTCTTATAATCTAGAAAATTTAAAAGTTTTCTTAATTTGCATATGTAGAAATTTAAACTAATTACTTTGAAATAAGAATAATCTAATATAAAACTATATCATATCCAGTTAATGGTTGTATCTTGTATACACATTATTTTGGAAATTAACAGAAAATTATTGTATGCACAGTAATAGTATATTTTGATTCAATATATATATATATATATATATAAATAGACAAGTTCCTTCATATAATTCATGACTGGTAAGAAAGAATAAATCGTACTACCTACAATTCTTCTTCATCTTCAATCCCCCCCGGGGAAAAGTACTACCTAATATTCATGACCTAAACATAGTGCGATTTTTTTTTATAAATTTTACAGTCATTATTAATATTGATATAGTTTGTCCTAAATATTGGTATTCACTGAAAAGAAAGAATCTTGCTATAAAATCCAACACAATTGTAGCAAAGGATTTAGCAATACAAATTTCCATATCAAAATTTGTGGCTAATCTATAGGGCAAGAATTACATAACTAATTCTGTCACAAATATTCCTTTTGGTCCTTAATATAAGATTTAGTTTACTTTTTTGAGAGAATAAGGAAGTTAGATAAGTTAGTTAATTATAGCGTATATCGTGTATCATTTGATTATATATCAGTTTATAAGTCAGACAAATTAGTAATGTATAAAAAAAGTACATATCAATACTTTAAAGTAATTTATTTAGTTTTCTTAATCTTTTTTTTTAAAATTCAATTGGATTTTATATTAAGGACCAAAGGTGGTAATTAGTATAATTTAAGTAGATAAAATTGTGTGCATTATGTGGTGTTGTGGCCATATTGGTCATGCATTAGTTTAATTTGTAAATTGTGAGTAGCGCCTGCATCATAACCTTTTGCCAATTGCTTAATCAGTTCAATGTCTAAATTAAATTCTCCCATTTGCATTTAGACGGGGAATGTCTCCATTAATCAATCTATAGATTTCATCTCCATTTAATGTCTCCAGTGTAAACCCTTACTCTAGAAACATTTAATAGAGGTATTTAGCTAATTTAGAACCACTAAAGACCCATTTAGTAACCTAAAAAGATTGAACTTTCAAAAACTTTTCTTCATAAAGAACGAGTTTTTCTAAAAGAACTTGAAAAATCTATAAGTAAATTTTATGTAGTCCAAACTTTGTGGTTCATATGTACCTTCAAAACCCTTTTTGAAACTTTTGATGACAACATAAGACCCAGGCTCTATTCTATTTTATTTGACTCTTCGCATTTACATTTTCATGACTTAATAGCTACTTAACTACAAGTACTAATCTACTTGACATTGTGAAAACATATAAACTGTAAATTTGGCATGCAAACATCAAATGGCATAATTAATATATTTGCTCGAGCTTCTAAACAGATTAGCTACTAATATAGCATGCTTTAACATATACTATCAACTATACCTTTGTGATAACCACATATGACACTTACCTTTAGGCTACTGTAGGCTTAGCTGTCCTCCTTATGGAGGTATTTACATGCCAAAATATTTATACACACACACACACATGATAATAAAAGAGAACATGGCTAAACAAATAGTCAACACTTAAATAAAAATAAATTAATAATTTAATACTCCTTTAGCTCCAACCTTCTTCAAGCTTCACCAATCACAACGCCCTAACCCTTAGAGGTACCTACCCTTGCTGTATGTCATGGAAGAAAGGGGTGAGATTCCAGGAAATCTCAGTAGTAACAAATTTCTTTATGTTAATCATGCAAGATCACAATTAAGAATGTAAAACAAGCCTTAGAGAACAACACCTTACAAGATCTATGTCATCAGTAATGTCCATACATTAAACAAATAACTAAGTCAATCACTAACTGGTGCATATACATAATTAAATGAATAATTAACTAGAACACATTCCCAAGGAAATAATTTCATGCAAAGAAAATTACATGTTAAGTTGTAATGCAAATCAACATAATGGCTTAAATTGACATGCAACAAATCAATACACAATCACATGAAGGGAAAAGAGTTACTACCTCTCATGCTTTCTTCCAATACCTTATCCTTACTCCTTTCCTTGATAATTCCTTGGTGGGATCGGGCAATATCAAAACCTCATATTTATGTAAGGGTAGGTTAACATACACATTTTGATACATTTAAAAAGCATATAATTAATCTCTTGCATGACCCCAAACTCTACCCTTTCAGTTATCCCTCAAACTTTGCTATTTACTTTAATTTTCCTTCTCTCTTATCCTTTATCTCATAGTTTCTTCCCACATGTCAACCCGACACAATTTCACTTTTTAAATCCATTGAAAGTCTTAAAGTCATTATAGCTCAACTCTACCTCTCTCAAACAACAATATTAGGAAAAAAGACCTATAAGACTGCTACATATAGACCTCTATAGGCAGAGACGATTTAAACAGTATGACCAGTGGCATTTTTCTAAATATTGATACAACTTAAGACTGGTCGCACTTCCACCCGATCTAAATAATATTTTCTAAACCAGTTGTAATATAATACAGTCTCGATAAGTATTAAATATTATGAAATTTTAAAACTTTAAATTCTTTTTAGACCAAACGCTTATACAACCAGTTTAAATATCCTTTTAGATACCTTCGTTTCTTTATACTCGATCTTAATTAAATGTTTCAAAATTTCTTTATCTTCCAATGTAATATTCTGAATTTTGGGATTGGAGGCTTGGGAATAAACCTAAATTAAGTGAACTACTAAGCTCTAGTTTAGCAAGTACCCCAAACATATTCTCTAATATTTCTTATATCTTTGGGGTATTAAAGAAAATAAAATAGAGAATTTTGGAGAAAATGATTATGGTTCCATTGAAATTTCCTGTGAGGCAGTGAGATTGTCATGAGGTTTTGGAAGATCAAATGCTGCTCAACAATTATGAAATTTTACATGGTAAAAGTAGGCATTCTAAGCTTTAATGTGATAGGTCATATGAATCATTTGAAGCTATATACAAAGAGTTATGAATTTTTGAATTTTACCCAGCAAAATTGTTAATTTTTTGGAACACATGCAAAGATTAAAAAGCTAGGAATGATATGCTTCTAACTAGCAAAAGGCTATATTTTTCCTTGAAACTAAACTCAATAATGGTTCTATAGCCTTTTGAATCACTCTGAAATGATATCTACAAATTTACTTATAATTTTTCAAAGTTTGGACAAAAAATATGACAAAAATCCGAAAATGCAAAGAAAATGTAATGGCAAACTTGTAATTTTGTCAAACAAGTGCTAAATAAATTATTTTCTGATTAATTGAAGTTAATTTCAATTAATTAAGGAATATAAAGGGGAAAAATATATTTAGAATATTTTGGTCAAATAAATGTGAGTTTATGAAAAATTTGAGCAAAAGTGTAATTTTGACCAAAATTGAGACTTTGCATATATACGTAACTAGAAGAAGTTGGGCTTTATGTGGGACCATAGGAAGGGACCCCTATGTGTCTTCTACATGTGGCATGAAGAAGGAAATATTAGTTGGGCTTTATTGCATGATTACATGTACATAGAGTTATTGTACAAAAAAATGGATTTTGGTAATTTTTGGAAATTAGTGAATAAATTAAATATGACATAAGCTAGTGAAATAAAACTTCATCTCCTACCTTTTGCTCTTATAAACCGATGTGAAGTTCAGCTGGAGGAGAGAGGAAGTGCAGCAATTTTCTAGAGAGAGAAAGGGAAGAGAAACTTGTACGGTAGGTTGATTTCTTCGGTAAATCTCTACCTAACGTGTATAACTTTGCTCCTAAGCTATTCTTCTATGTGGATTAAGGTTTTGAAGCTTAAATTTCAGTCTTGGGAGCTTAGGGTTTTCAGCAAAGTCAAGAAAAGCTAGTGGGAACTTGAGGTAACCTTCAAACATTCATATATTGCTTATTCTAGCTGCTGTGGACAATTTAATCAGTGAAATTTTACCAGATTGTCTTTGTTTGTAATTTTTAGAAATGGGTTTCTTATCATTTATGCTACCCAAATTGGTACTAAATGGTAGTTTTAACCTAAAAGAATAGTCAATAAAGTGGTTAGGAGTGGAAAAGAATACGTTTACGGAGCTGAAATTGTAAAACCCCGATTTTCCCTGGAAAACCCATAAGTTTTGGCCAAGGTTTTAATGGGGCTTAGAGTTGGATTTTCAATGATTTGGTGATTCAATTGAGTTTAGGATGCAAAATTAGGTGGGGTTATAGTTCGTTACTTTTTCAGAGAAGCCCGAAAAAGCATAATTACAAAAACGCCCCTGAAACCCTGAAATAAGGGCTGCCAAGGGCAATTTCATATTTTGGTAGTGAATTCAGTAATTCTAAGTCTGGAAATGGATTCCTTGGGTGGAAATATGTCAAGGTAGCCCTAGTCAAAATTTCAGGAAAAGTACAGTCGGACCGGGTACGGCAGGGCCAGGCTTGGTTCCTAGGGTTATTTTAGTAAATTTTTATCATAGGCTAATATAACCACTATAAACACTATGAAAGTGTCTAAAATGGTACATGAATGGGTTTTAACCTAATTCTTGTACATTTGATATTTTAAGACTGAGTTGGGAGCCTGAGGTTGGCACGTTTTATGAGGCATGCGATATGGGGTGAAAGAGCTTTGAGGTCAGGACATTATCCTTCATACTTCATGCCTTAGTCTATATGATTGTGTGGTTACCATTGTTTGTGCTTTTATTAATCAACATGCTATGCCTAGAGGGGGCAGTTAGTGCCAGAAATGCATTTACACCAAGGGGATTGGATGAGAATCCAATTGGTGTACGATTAGTGGGTCTGGGGCCCTACTCATGTATACATGACGATGTGTTTATATTGTTCATTAATTGGTGCATACATGGTGCATATCATATTTACTTATTGCATGTTATGTTAACGATAATATGTTTCTATTGAGATTCCCTGGAATCTCCACCCTTTTTCTAAATAAAAATGTCTTAATAGGTGCCAGCGGCTAGAAAGGCAAGGATGAAGCTACAGGAAACTGATGGGAATGTTTCCCTAGATAAAGACTATGGTTATATGTAGTCTTTAATTTTGAATATTTCGGATGAAATGTATTTATTACCAACCTTATAGGAAATTCCTCAATGTAATCATGTACTATATATTGGTATTTTTACGCTATTCTTATATTACTCACCGAACTGTGTGCAAGTACTCTAAAAATATGGAAAATGAGATAAGGGTATTACATCCAAGGTAAACTTCCCAACTACGCCTCTCTTTGAGATTTAAACTCCTTATTCATTTTGTTTCTTCAAATCCAGCTCCCTCTTATCTCATCTCTCGAATATCAATATGGTGAGATGCATTAGGATTTCTTCAGTTTGTCCTCCTTTTCATCCTCCTACTCTACAGCCTCCACTGCCTCCTTCGCAACCATTAGTAAGGCAAGTTTTGACCACCTAATGCGAGGGTAGTTCACATGGAGAGACGCCTTAGAAGACTGTTCACTTTGCTATACACTATCAATAACAAGTTAAGCCTTGTACTCAAAGCCTTTGCCACCAGCGATAAAGAGGAAGATTGAGGGGTTTTTTTTCATTATGTAAATTTTTTTAATCAATGACTGCTGTCTTTAGGCAGAAAAAAATTATAATATTCATGAAAAAAAAAGTTATTATGCCCTAATCACTTGGTTGTGATTAATTCAGGCATGCTAACACCACCACATATATCACAAGATACATCTATAATAGAAATATGCAAAAGACATGTATACATAGCATATAGGCTGGATAAGCACCAAAGAGACCATATATTCATGTCTTGAGACTATCCGATATGTGTTATATATGGTGGCGTTGTTAGGCTCAGATAATTTGCTTGCCTCGAGTTTAATGTAGCTTGTGAATATATGCATGTAATATATTGAATTTGAAACAAGTAATGATAATTCCAGCCAATATACACCACTACACATAGCACAACGGCTAGCTGAGTGCCAATCAGACCATATATATTCATGAGTGCAAGTAAGAATTTTATATAACAACAATTAACTCTGGCCAACCAAGACATGCATACATAGCACGAAGGCTAGATGGGCGCCAAACAAACTATATATTCATAAGTAAGTCAAAAACTCTATTTTAATTACAATGGATTTGTATTTAATTTGCTTTTGACAAATTTATTCTTTTTAATTACATAATAGAGTATGAAGTACGCCAAAAATACATGTGAAGAGTGCTAAGTTGAGTGGTTTTTTTTATAGCTATTACTTATGTTTTTGTAGACATTTGAAGAGCATTAAATAATTTGATCTAATATGTAACTCCATGTTATTAAAAATAGGGGATGAATATAGTTGGAGGTTGTAGATATATGCTGGCAAGCCATTCCTTTAGAACTTGTAAAAAAAGTCTTCCTTCTACAAGTATAAATATGATATTCATTTTTTGCTTGCCCGATATTATGTGGTTGTTATAGCTATTGTATGCGATTTTGACCTAAGGAATTCATCATGGTTGGGATTGTGAAACTTGTGATTATGACAATGTGCAATTTCATTGTATCATTCTCATGATAGCAAGTTTCACAAATTTAATCATCACAAATTCCATGGGTAAAAGTTTGCATACACATATGTTAATTGAATCTTGTTTGCCATGTCTTTTTTCTTTTCAAGCTTTTTTTATATTTGGGCTCTCCTCCTTGAAAGGGCTTAGATCATTATTGAGTTTTGGGTGGAAGTGTCGATTGTAATTTTAACCTCTACATGTGGGTGTTGTTGATGCCTGGTTTGTACTACGGGCCATCCTTGTAGTCGATTGCTGCAACCCTTAGATTGGGTGTTAAGTTTACTAACCTTAGGCATTTTGGCTCTTTTGAGACTTTAAATAGTATCTGGCTTTGGCCTACCTCAATTTTAGGTGATAAAAGTGGAGTATCTTATTTAATGAAGTTGAGTATAGCATGGTTGATTACAAACTTTAGAATTCTATTTTGTATGATTGAATATGATCGTGTGATGAAGTCTTGGTTGAGATGGAAATCAAAGTAAGGGCCAATAATAAAAAGCTACCCAACTAGGTAGAGTTAATAGTGATTTGATAAGGGCCTTTTGTCTATTAGCCTTAGGGTCCACAATTAAAAATTATCCAAGGATTTTGTATAGGCAAATTTAAGATCATTTTCTCTTCTCTAGGAGCCTTTTATTGATTCTTAGATAATCTAAATGCTATGCAAATGCAACAAAAACAAGCAAATATTGGTTTTGGGTTTTTCAAATTAATAGCTAAAAGAGTAATGCAATTTAATTAAAAGTTAAACTATCATTTTTGGTCTTTTCTATAAAAATGGAATGGAATGGAATATGAATGAAGTTGATTCTCTTGAAAAATTAGTTCAATGGCCATCCTTTGTTTAATAAATGATATGGGAGTCAAAATTCACCATGTCTTAATTAAAAAGACCCAAGTAATCACATTGGGTATAACACTCCTAATCAATAGCTACTCATATGATTGAATTCATAGCTATTGCTTAGGAATATTATTCAAAAACTACTTGATGTGTGAAATATATTGAATTAATGCAAATGTTTCCTCTAATATGAAAGCATAATAGCAACACTCATTAACCCAAAACAATTACACAAACTAGTAATCACATAGCAAGCATAATCTCATTGATTTAATAGGAAATACACAACTGAAAATGATCCAGTCACAATAATTCCAATCCAACACAATATAAACAATCTTAGTTCAATAATATTGAGGCCAAATAACTCACAAAAAAAATCCTACTGAAACTCCCATAGAACATAGCTAGGAATTACAATAACAATAGGAAATTTATTAAGGAACCAAGAAAAAATCCCTATTGAAGCTCTTGAACTCAAGCCAAATCTTTAATCCTAAAGAGTTGAAAGCTTAGCGACTCATTGGGGCTTCAGTAGGAGTGAGAGTAACTTATTTGGAGCTTTCAAAATCCATGGAAACTGAGCTTGCCAGAAAATAGTTGATGACTTCCTATTTTCAGATAATTTTAAGACATATTTTAATATATTTGGGAGTCATCTAGGTTAAATTAAAGGGAATTGAGTGAGATTTTGATAAGATATCGATTTAGAGGGGTTTGATTATAAATATCAAAATTTAATAAAAATAATGATTTTGATATTAAAGATAAAAATAATGATATTAATAATAAAAAAATAATTTAAGATAAAATGGAAAAGATATTTTAGTCATTGTCGTCGTTGTCATCATCATTTATTATTATCATTATCTATTTTTTTTATCTTTTTGTTTGATTTTATTTTGCTAGAGAGATATTGCATGAGGATCTAGGAACCTAACCTATACATAAGGGGTTAAGCTCTTACAGGAAGGGAGAGGAAAGTGTTTGAATACAGAGAGCAAGGAGATCATCAGAGCTGAGGGCTAGAGAAAGAGAAGATTGAGCAATTAGAGAGCTGGAGCTTGAAGATTTAGAAAGATTTGGAGCTTTAATCTTGGTTCTTTCATTGATTTTTTTGTTTCTCCTTCACCTGGCTTTTGTTATGAACCAAATTACAATATTTGGTTTTCGTTTGATGTTGACTATGAGTAGCTAAATTTCATATCCTAGGATTGCTTTGAACTATTAGATAGATTAAGATTTTTCGAATTATGTCTTTTATTGATTAATGAAATTTATGTGTTGATTATTTTATCTCATGCTTAATGCTTCTAGGTGATTGGCCACCACTTAGATTGTTGGGTTCAATTGAGTGATGCTTGAGAAAGCTAATTTAATTGTAGAACTTAGGTAAAATCATGCTAGACTTGAAGTTTAGGGGTTAAATGGATGGTTTGTTAATAGAATAGAGATATATCTATTAGTCTAGCATTGTCTAATTGAGGATAGAGCTTAATGAGTATTTTTGTTAACAGAGATAAGAGATTGCACATGTTGATTGAGAATAAAAAATTGGTTTTGGCTTGAGAAAGCTTTATCAATTAAGTTTGAACCTTTGACAAGCACATGTTTTCATGATCAATTTAAGATTTAAGTTAGTCTTATGAAGTACAATAGGGATAAGAAATCATAGGCTCATCTTATCTTGAAAGTCTCTAATAAAGTCTCTTTTAATCAATTAATTCTTAAATATTAAATATATTTCAAATTACTCTCACTCAACCTAATTAAGAATGTAACATGATAATTAACTACTTGTGATGATCCATTCACTTGCAGTCAAGCTAAACAACTAACAATATCAAATCTTGTAGGAAAATTATAACACTTGCTAGAGAATAATAGATCTTTCCAAAACTCACAGAATTCACTGACGGTGGAGTTAGAGTGAGAGATATATAGAGAGAGAGAGAGAGAATGAAAGAGGAATTAGTGATATGAAGGAGGGAGAGAACACTGGCGGTAATAGGGGTATTCTAGCGAATCTGGAGCTTCCAAGGATGAGTTTTGAAGGATGCTACAGTGAAGATGCTCTGGCTCTAATCTGTGTCCCTCTATCAATCCTTTTGCATGCTTTTCTTCTCTTTTCCCAGGTCGTTGGTGCTTTTACTCTACCTCTGGTTTGCTTTCTTAGTCGTGGTGCCTTGCTTGGTAGACAATGTGTAATATCCCAAATTTCAGTCACCAAAATTCCCTTACAACTTTGTGATATTAAAAGGAATAAAATGGTGAATATTGGCACACTTGAAATGGCAAAACAGTGCAATTAGTTGCCACATGAATTAAGACATAAAAATTTAATTTGTGTCTGCATAAAAGCCCATTATTAGAGCCGAAATTGAATAATGGAAGAACATAATTTTTGGGCCAAATAAATATAAGAATTTCAACCAATACAAATGGAAAAGGAAGAATGCCTAATTTAATTACAAATATGTAACGGCAAAATAGTCATTTGGCTAAATAAAAATTAAAAGCCAATATTTTCCCTTTTTTTATTGCTTGGGACGTCCAAAAAGAGAAGCAAAAAGGGAATTAAATACTTGGTTCAAATTATGCCAAAAGTTAGAGCATTTTTAGCCAAGTAGAAAAAGAGGAAGAAAAGTCAAAGTGATTGCAATAAAATATTAATATTGTAAGGAGGTAAAAGGAGATATTTTAAAGGTTATTAATCTCTTCCAAAGGCCAACCTTATGTCCAACATAGAAAAGGGAAAGAGAAATGATCATTTGGATATAAATTGAGCCAAGTGCAAAGGATAAAGAAAAGTCAAATAGAAAAAGGAAGAAGCAAAAGCAAAATCACATGCAAAATTCCATTAAAATAATATTCAGTGAGGAGGTGGATGAGGATATTTTTAGGGCTTCTTATCCTTCCCAAAAGCCCTCATTTACGTCAAAATAGAAAGAGGAAAGAGAGTGACAAGTTTGAAGAATAAGAACACAAAGAAAAAACACAAGAGATTCAAGAAGCAATTAAGGTAAGTTGAGTAGGAAATTTCATGTGTTATGCCTCCAAATTCATGGAAACTCTAATCTCTATGCCTTCTTGAATAACACATGTAGCAAGCACAAATTCAAGGGAAAGAAGGAGAGAGAGCCATGGTTTAAAGAGAGGAAGAAGAGAAATCAAAGGTAAATCATGAAACCTTGTTGCCTAATATGTTGATTTATGGTTATTGTTAGTGGTTTGGATGATTGTTGGCTTAGTTTTCGTGATCTTGTGATTTTGGTAATGCACAAATACTAAGGGGAGGTATTAGCCAAATTTTGATTAATCATGTTAAAAAGGTGTTTAAGTGGTTGCACAAGTAATTAAAGGTGAAAAGATGGTGATTAATGGAATGAAATCAAGAAACTCCATTTGTCCCAATTTATTGTGATTTTCGTTTAGGCTTGTTTTGGGTGTGTTTGGGCTGGGAATTTCATAGATTTGATTATTCCATTGTGTTCTATATGAAAAACTGTGTAGGAATAGCCTCTGGCTATAAATTATAGATTACTATAATTAAACACTGAAAATTGGAAAGTAAACTATGCTGCCAGTGTGATTTCCTATGTGGCAATCTGATTATATGATGTTTTTGAATTGGCAAATTATGCCCAATGCCTAGGAAATTTTTTAGAATAAAAGAAGACATATTAAGATTTAATTTGATAGGTGATATAAGTCATGTGGACCTGTACATTAAGAGTTATGTATTTTTGAAGTCAGCCAAGTAAAATTGGCAATTTTCTATGGCAGTGTCCAATAGATAGAAATTCTGGAATGTTGTGCGTCAAGTTGGCTAAAGGAAATTTTTTTCCTTAAAAATATATTTAATAAGAGTCACATAGCTTTTGCAACCACAACAATTAGACATTTATAAATAAAGAAATAAATTTTCAAAGTTTTATGAAAATTCTGTTAGCTTTTAGAATGTTTGGAATTAAAAAGGTGATGGTAAAATGTAATTACCTTGAACTCTAAGGGTACAGATAACCAACAACATGAGTTTAGAATGTGACTTGAATGAGTAATAGCTCATTTATTGTACATTTGGAATTTTAGGATATATCAGTAGCTCAAGCCAGACATAAGTTATTGGACAGACAGATAGGCAATGAAAGGGCAATTTTTGGTAGTAACTTTGTCTTTTATAAACTATATGGTGATATATATGGTGTATGTTGCTATATTATGTGATATGAATAATGAAAACATACTATCTAGCTATGGTGAGGGAAAAGCACCAGTACCGTCCCAATAGGAAAAGCATAAGTACCATTCGGCCTAGTGAGGACCCAGCTATGATACATAATGCTTGGGGCACATTACCTAGCTGTGATCTGGGACTTAGCTAAGGTACATGGACAAGTAGGGGATTTGGCCCTGAATAGTATGCACACTTCGATTTACATGTTATTGTTATATTTACATTATATGGTGCATTACATATCTATTTATCACATTTATATGATTGATAGCCTGTTACTATTAGGATTCTTTTGAATCTCACCCTTTCCATAATGTATGAAGTTTTCAGCAGTAGGTAGCAGCTCAAAGGGGCAAAAGTGTAATTACTGACAATTGAAGGTTCCAGTGCTGATCAAACAAGACAGTTGGTTATCTGAAGGCCTTTTTATTATTTTAAAGTATGTAATTATTATGAATACACCTTGGGGGAGATACCTTTAATATCACTACAAAAAATTGTGTTTCAGTAGCAGTTAAAAAGGTGTATTCGTAGCGGTTTTAACCGCTACTAATTTCATTGAAATTCAAATTTTGCGCCAAAAAAATAATGTTGGTTTTAAAGTGGCGCCGTTAATTAGTAGCGGTTCAATAACTGCTACAAAAGTAAGCAATATTTAAAAAAACAATTATTTGTTTTGGTTTTTTATATTAAATTAAATATTTTATTATTTTGGTAGTTTAGATAATTTAATTAGTTTATTATTCAATATTTTAGCTCATTTTTAATTTAAAAGGAATGATTTAATTTAGTTGGATAAATATGAAGATTGTATTATTAATATTATTGATGATACCTAGGTAGCAAGGAACTATTATGTTGTCTACTACAATGTGATTATGATTGTGTAAGAAAAATAGGTGAAAATGAGAAAAAGCTCTTAAATATCTACAAAAAAAATAGTAAGAATAGTATTTATGCTAAGGAAAAAAGTATTGAAATAAAAATCTTAAAAATTTATTACCATATTTGATCACCTTGTTCAGCTCCTCAACTCATAGAAAAAAATTTGTAAATGAGATAAAATGAAAGAGGGGTTAGGTGGAAAGAAATGGGGGAGTGTTTGAAATGAGATGTGGTCGGGGTATTGATAGAGATCTGTGTAGTACTTGTAGCGGTTAGTGTATCAAGTTTTGCAGCGATTTTTATTAGTAGCAGTTACTGTTGTTTTTATAGCGGTTTATAAACCGCTGCAAACATTTTATTTATTTTTTTAAATATTTATTTTAAGACAAAAACATAATTTGTTTGGTCATTCATCCTTGCCATCCCCACAGAAATTGTGTAGAAAAATTGTTAGTGAAGCATTATTTTATAAAAAAAAAGTAATTTAAATGATGTGAATTTAAAAAAACGCACCGAAGTAGAGGTAAATTGTCATCACCTTTAGGGAAAAAGTTTTTGAAATTGGCGAGCTGAAATGGCTCACACTCATAGGTGATGTTATATCCTTCACCTATATCGTAAAGGTCTCGTGGCTTTAAATGAATAACTATATTCCAATCCTTGTGCCTCTCATCCTCGACATAATAAACATGGTGTGCTTTTGAAGCAAGAATATACAACTCATCATCTTGAGAATTAACAGTATGAATTGGCTATGAGAAATTGATTGATATGATCCCTAAGTCATTAGTTGTCAATCCCCAAGAAGTAGTGGTATTTGCCTACAAACACTTGAACAACGTCATAGTGAAACGACCTTGGTAATTAAGTTCGACGACATCAAGAAGTTTTCTATAGTAAGGGATGCCTCTGAACTGCATGTTGGCTTACCGCAGCTCGCATAACTTCTTGTCCTAAAGGTTCCATAAACACCCGAATTTTGAGTTTGTAATCCTTGATCCCGTGAAACCGTGCAAAACTTAAAACCATTGACATTGTATGCTGTAAACCTTTTGCTATGGTCAAAAGGGCTGATTGCAAGAGCTCTGAAATCTAATAAGTGTGGGTTGTGGTCATTTAGTATTCTGCTCGCAAACCAGATTGAGAATTCTCTATGGACCTTTTTGTCAAGTTTGGAGGATGTTTGTGTATGGATCCTCAGTTGACGTTTAACATGACTTCTGAATTCCCTGCAATTAATCATGGGAAGGTGATAGTGAAATAAAAAAAAATGTTACGAAAGATGTAGAATAACATGTGAGTGTACAATTCTTAATGTATGAAAGGTTCAACTTGAGTGCAATTAATCAAGACATGTCTATGTGCTTGCAACTTCTTATTTGTCATTAGTTTAAAGTTCTCAGTTCCTCCAACTGGTTCACCAACACAAGTGATAAATTCTCCTGATATTGGCATAGGTACAGGACAATCGTCAACACAAGGTGGGCAGTTGAAAGCTGTCTCAAGGTCATCAAAGTCCTTGAACAAAAATACAGCACCTAATCCCTTATATAGCCTTCAGCTGTAGAACCTTCTGGCCACGCCTTATTCCTTATTAAGATTTTTAATTTTCCAAGAAACCTATGAAGTAAAGAAGGGAAAAATGATACTAAATGCTGAAAAGTATGACTAATAAACATAGGAACTAACAATGAAGCACATATTTAAAATGAGTACCTCTTAATTGGATACATCCATCAATATTGAACTGGGCCAGTGAGCTTTGTTTCATGAACGAGGTGGATAGTAAGGTGAACTATCATAGTGAAAAAAGTCAAAGGAAAGATCATCTTTAAATGACAAAGCATAAGAATGATTTTGGACTGTAGCTGATTGAGCTCCTCAATGATCAAAACCTTAGAACCCAACTTTCGAAAGAAAGAACAAAGTTCCACCAAAACGATGGACACATCAGGAGGAAGTGTATTCTTTATAGCCAGAGGGAGTAACTGTTGCATAAGAACATGTGAGTCATAACTCTTCAAGCCAGCAACCTTTCGAGCCCGCAAGTCAATACATCGAGAAATGTGTCTTGAATACCTATCAGAAACTTTTAATTTCTTCAATGCCAAGAGGAAGACTTCCTTGTTCGGTTTTATGATGGTAAACTTTCCTGGTTGAAATTTGTCATGCTCATCTGGCCAAGCATCTTCACAAACTCCCATGGCGCGTAAATCTTTCCTTGCTTGAAGCTGATCTTTTGTCTTGTCAGGTTCGTTAAGCAGCATATATTGCACATTATCGCAAACATTTTTTTCAATGTGCATAACATCAAGACTATGGTGAAGTAAATTAGATTTCCAATATGGAAAAGTGAAGAAAATACTTATCTTCTTCTATTACTGAGGCGCTGAAGTATATGGCGTCTTTTGGTGAGCTTGTACTGAATCGTCGCTTTTTCTGAACTCAAATTCAACATGCTTAAGCTGCTGTAAGATATCTATACCGAACAAAGTCTGAGGTGGTCCTCTTTTTTCTAGTTTCCAATTGAAGCAATTCTATTGCAATTTGAACTTATGCCTTCCATTAAAAAACCTTTGATGCCTCATAAAGCACCACTTTCAGCTGTGGGGAAGGCGCACTGTGTCATAATTAAAATTGCAAGCTGGACACACCGACCCAGTATGCACATTCCAACCAGATAATGTGCCAAGGCCAGGAAAGTCACTAATAGTTCACATCAAGGCTACACGCAAGTTGAACAATGTCTTCCCATAAGCATTGTATGTCTCGATGCTGACATTCCACAGGTCAAGCAATTTCACAATAAGCGATTGGAGATACACATCGATGTCATTACCTAGTGCCTTTTTGCCTAGAATGATCATAGACATAGTGAAGGAACTTTTTTTCATATACATCCAGGGGCAAGTTGTAGGGAACTAAGACGATCGGCCAAATACTACAACTTGTGCTAAGATTCCCAAATAGATTGAAATAGTTAGTCGCCAAAGCAAGCCAAACATTTCTGGGGTCAGCCATAAAAGATGGAAAGTCATTGTCAAACGTTTTCTAGTCGTCTGCATCCCGGGGATGTCTTAATTTACCGTCTTCATTCTTATCAACGTAATGCCACCTCATTTGCTCCGCCATTTTGAATGACATAAACAATCTTTCCATCCTTATCAACGTAATGCCACCTCATTTGCTCCAACAAACGCCATAGGAGGGTAATTTTTTTAAAAAAAAATTAAAAATTTAGCTAAAGAAATTGTTTTATTTTAATTTACAAAATAATATAAATTGTCCAGATTTATTTTCAAAATTAAAAATATTTAGGCCAGTGTTAAACTAGAAACTGTTGGCAAAAAAGTTAAGCTAAAGAAACTTATATTATGATAAAAATATTATATTTTTCTTAATCATGCATATGGACTAGACTATTTTCTTTTAAATTACTAAAATAAAGTTTTTTGAAATTAAAAATTTTTTCACGCAAAAAAAGTTAAAATTGCTTAAGCCTAATTTGAAATCAAGTACTCCGAATATGTAAAGATATCTTTTATCAACATACTAAAGGCATCACGAGACATGGTCCACTTTTGGTTTTTCTTTTCTTTTGAAATATTATTTTTTTGGATAACTTCTTTTGAAATATTATATATATTCTCCACTTTTTAAACACATATTAGAACATAGATATCAATTTGAAATAAAAAATTGCAGAAATTATATGCCAATTAAAAAAAAGGAAGAAGCATGTTGAACTTACAAGCTTAATTGATCAGTGCAGTGGAGTGGGGGACCACGTTGCCCGTTGGTGTCGCAATCTTGAGTGAGGAGGAGGAGGAGTAGATATGGCAGTTGAAACAAAATAAAGAAGTAGATTCGATATATGATGAAGACGTGTGCGCGTGTGGGCATGTTTTTAAGTGTGAAGATGATAGGAAATGGAGGGATGGGGCGACAGTAATCCACTGCAAGAAGCTGTAGTGTAGATGAAAAGGGAAAGTGAGAGAGGAGGGAATAATTAAAGTGGGATGAGTCAAAATAAATTAAAAGAGAAGGAAGGGGGCCACTACGCGGGAAGGGGAAAAAAGATAAGGGTAGAAGTGGGGGGAATTGTGATTGGTGGGCAGTGGATAGTGTAATCCATTAAAAAGGTCAATTTTTTTATATAAGCTAAAAATTTGTCAAATTTTTTTTTATTTAATAGAACCAGCTGTGGCGCCTAGATTTCCAGGCGCCACAGCTGGTCCATTTTTTCTTCTTTTTGGGAATACCTGTGCCTTGTAGTTAGCCTTCTTTTTTTAATAGAACAAGCTGTGGTGCCTAGATTTCCAGGCGCCACAGCTGGTCCATTTTTTTCTTCTTCTTCTTCTTTTGGGGAATACCTGTGCCTTGTAGTTAGTTTTTTTTTAATATAGAAGAAGCTGTGGCGCCTGGTTTTCCAGGCGCCACAGCTGGTAGTATGCACCCAACTGTGGCGTCTGCCTTGGCAGGCGCCACAGTTGGGCCTACCAGCTGTGGCATCTGGTCTACCAAGCGCCACAGTTGGTACCCAAAATTTTAAAAAATTAAAATAGAAAAAGAAAAAGATAAAAAAGGGCAACTGTGGCACTTCTTTAAAGAAGTGCCACAAAATATGCGCCACCTTTCAACCTTTTTGTAGTAGTGCACCCCGCAGAATCGGTCTAGGGACCTCGGGCTCCTTCCCCTTGTCCATCCTTGAAGCCATATCAACTTCAAAAATTAAAAAGAAAAACAAACCAATTAGTCACATTTATATATAAAATTATAATAAAAATAAAAATAAAACATATATTGTCTGTACCTCAAGTAAGAATAATGAGAAATGCTGCAGCGAAAGCTCTTTAATAGAAGTTAGAACGCTCAGATCTGAAGGAAAACTCTCAGATAAACGTCAGAAAACAAAATGGCCAAATGAGAAAATAGAAGGGCCGGTGGGCTTTTATAGTTAGAGACTTTGTAGTGGTTCTTGAATAAACCACTACAAAAAAGCTAGGGTAACCAGGCGCCACAACTGGTGGTGGGGCCACGTGTAGCGCTTGCCTTGACAGGCGCCATAAGTGGCCTATAAAACCAGCTATGGAGCTTGAGCAACCAGGAGCCATAGCTGGTTGTGGCCAAGTATGGCGCCTGCATCACACTTGGCTAATAGATAATAACAAAATTTTTTTGATTACACTATCTACTCTCCACTAATTGCAATCCCCCCGCCCCGCCCCAACCCTTATCTCTTTTTTCATTTCCCGCGTAGTGGTCCCGCATCCTAGCCCCTCCTTCTCTTTTTGACTACACTTTAATTATTTCCTCCTCTCTCCTCCAATAAACTTTCCCTTCTCATCTCTACTTCTTGCTGTGGATCCGTCGCCCCCTCCCTCCATTTCCTATTATCTTCACACTTAAAAACACACCTATACATCTTCATCATCGAATCTACATCTTTGTTTTGTTCCAACTGTCATCCCACTCCTATCCCAATTGTTCCTTTTTCTTTGTACTGTCTTCCACTTTTGGTCCCCGCTCCAGTTGGTCCCAACTGCTTAAATTTCCTCCTCCTCACTCAAGATTGTGTCACCAATGAACAACGTGGTCTCCTACTCCACTGCACTGATCAATTAAGCTATAAGTTCAACATGCTTCTTTTTTTTGTCAGGTTGTTCTGCTAATTTTTTTTCACATGCACGTGTATATATATATATGTTGATTATATTCTATGATGTGCTTTTTTTTTCCTTTTATGACACACACATATATATTTGTGCATCTTTCAACTTGAGAAGAGCTTGCTTATTTGTCTCTATGCAACTCTTCATCATGTTGGAATAACCTTCACACCAAAAGAAACATAAAACCCAAACAAGCAGCATAATTTGGGATTTTAAAGATAAATTCAAGCGATATTTTTCTGTATTTTTATATATAATTCATGAATATATTAACTCTTAGAAATTATTGAATTTTCATTAACCATTCATTTGAAAAGTCTCTCATTGGATTAAAATAAAAGTTATTATTTAGCATATACCCTTGTTTTATTCTTCTCTATACATTTGAAAAATTAATATTGTCTGTTGTACATATGAGCGTTGAAATAAGTATATGATGCTTTAAAGTTATTTGTTGTGTTTTTTTGTCTCAAGTGTAAAAATTGATTGCATGATTTTTAAATCAAATCATACTGTACGATGATACATGTTGGACACTTGGTATATTTCCATCAAAAATTGTAGTGTGAAAAAGAAAATAATAGAATTAGCATTTTAAAATGAAGCCGAAAAAATCATGCACGAGGATATACACGAGAGGGGACAAAATAATTTTTTAATGTTAATATATCAATATGGATTAAATAAATGACTTTAATATATCAATGTTAATGTTTAATAAAATAAAATATAATTTTCCTATATTATTTAACTTTAAATATATTAACAAGAACCGTAAGGGAAAAAAGCATACAACCCAATTGAATTTTTTTCCAAAAATTTTATAATATATATCAATATAAAAATATTTTTTAATAAATATATTATGTATAAATTTTACTGTACTTGTTTCATATATAAAGTTTTCTTAAAGTTCTATATTCAAATATGTAAAGCATTTTATGAAATTTTAAGTGAACTTAATTCACCTAATAAAAAAAAGATATTTTAAGTATATTTAATGTCTTTTTAACTAGCATATTAACAGTGGAAAATATTTTTTTTTACAATATGTGTGTCTAGTTCAATTCCCTCTTTATATGTATGTATGTATATATGTATGCAATGTATGCATCATATTTATGACTACCCAAGAATAATTGGCAATGTAGCTAGTCAAAGATATTTTTTTTTTATATTCTCAACATTGAGTTGAAAATAATTTAATTAATGTTAGGATTATGCTTTTCTTTTTATTTTATTTTATTTTCTTTCTTTTTTTTTCTGAATCATATTTTTTTGATTTAAGATAATCATATTTTATTTTATTATATATTGATGTTTTGTACACATTATTATTATTAAAAAAATAACTTACAAACACTAATATTTTATTGATATTTTTATGTTTAATTTGTGTTTGTAGTTTCAACTCATCAGTCTATTGAAGCTTCTATTTACAGTATCTTTTTTTAAATTTTGAGCTTATAAATGTGATTTTTAGTTGAATTTAATAATAGTTAGTTATAATTTGTAGGTGTTCTAATGATTGTTATAGATTAGTTGCATAAGTAAAATAATTATTTATATATTCTTAACACTTGTATTTTATTTGTTGACCTGTAATGTTTTCTAATTTATCTATGATATGTTGTGGCAAATATGGTTTCTTTTGTTATGAGTTGTGAAAAATTATTATAATTCCTGGGAATAATTAATGGATTATTTGTCAATTAAAACATAGGGTTTAAGACTTAGAAAGCTTCAATTTTGAAGATTTCATGTTGGGAATTTATTTTAAAATTGGAAAGAGAATATAAAAGTAATTAGTAAATGTAATAGTCATACAACTAACCATGCACTTTTATTAAAAATAGATTGAAGGCATAGATGGATCGTAAATGGATGTCATATAATCGGTGTTCAAGGAAATATATAGATGGGGTGAAAGATTTAATTACATTTGCAATTGAGCACACAAAAGATCCTGACAAAATCTGGTGTCCTTGCTTATCTTATTGTTTTGGAAAGAGGATTAGTCCATTTGATTTGCTAGATCATTTAGTGTGTTACGGTATTGATCAAACATATATATGATAGACAAGGCATGGTGAGACGAACGATGCATGTAGTAATCGAGTGCATACCACGAGTGGTGCTTCAGATGAATTTAATCAAAGCATGTTTGGTGAAGATGATGGTCTTAAAGAAATGCTAAATGTGGTTGAAGGGGTGCTTCATAACCGCCCTAACAAATTTAAGAAGTTGAAAGGTGATGCAGAGAAACCATTATATGCTGATAGTAATAAATACACAAGATTGCTAGCAGTGTTGAAGTTGTACAAATTTAAAGCTCGCTACGGATTGAGTGATTCGGGTTTCACCACACTGCTTGAACTGTTGCAAGATATTCTTTCAGAAGAAAATGTACTTCTTACCAAGACATACAAGACAAAGCGAATTCTTTGGTCTACAACCGGTATGGGATATGAGAAGATACATGCATGTCCTAACGATTGAGTATTATTTCAAAATGAGTATGCAACGTTGGAGAAGTGCCCTAAATGCAATGCATTTCGATATAAGAAGAAGAAAGGACATCTGGGATGAAGTACAGGTAACACATTAATTATATTATTGTTCGGTTTGCTTTGTTTCACTTAATTTCAATCTTACATATTATATATGTTTTTTTATTGTTACAGAGCATTTTTATTATTGATGATGATCAGAAGAACTTCGTGCTAAGAAAAGCCAGAAAACTTATGAGAAAGTTTCATTCTAATCTTGTCAAATACTACGTGAGGGATGATAATGAGAATATCATTGATACATAGCCTTATCCATTGTACGAAGAAATCATCACTCAAGAAATGTGGGATGAGTTTATCAGAAAACATACAACTCAGGAACTGGTAATATAATTTGTTTGACTTTCCCTATTACTTGTAATATACGTATTTATAATTAACATTTATATATTGATATGAATTATTTTGATCTAAAAAGGAGTTGAGCAAGAAAAAGAGCGCTAACACAACCAACATACCACACCGATACACACAAGGACCTGTTTCATATGCACAATTAGAAAGAAAAATGGTATGAACTTATGATTATTTCATTTTGTAGATAAATTGTATGAATATCATTTAACTTCAACTGAATTTGTCATGCAGATAGAACAATCAAGTTTAGATATTACATAGGTTCCACGACATGATTTGTGGGTAGCCGGTGTCACAAATAAGAAATGTGAAATTCGTAGTGAGGATGCAAGAAGAGTAGCTGAATATTGTGTAAGTCTTGGATTAGGCGTACAATAAATAATTGGCTTTACTTCAATGAACTTGATTTATAATAACTAATATTATTGTAATTCTTTTTGTGATAGCGACAAATGACACAGGAGGATCTTGCGTTGGTGAGCTATGTTGGTCAGGACGATTTGTTGAGCAAAGCGCTAGGAGTACCCAAGTATGATGGTCTTGTTCAGGGTATTGGTTTTGCTATCACCCTATCAGCATACTTCAGACGTCAGAAGCGCCCCAATAGAAGTGACATTTCCCAGCTTCGTGAGGAGATGATTAGTTTCAAGCATCAAATGCAAGAACTTCAAGAACAAATGCGCTACAAGGAACAATGAGAAGAACAATTCTTAGAACAAATGTGTTTGATGCAAGAGTATAATACATTGTTAACAACATAAATACAACAATTGGTGCAGTATAGGTCAACATAAAATGTTCCCTTCTGTGATAGCCCAAGTGTCAGAGATAGTTGCACTTCCATGCCTAAAGTCCCTTTTCCTTTGGTAATTAATTTCTTCTCAACTTAACTTTGTTACATTATAATTTAGCGAACTATAACATATTAACTCTATTTTCTATAGGGCAAATTTCAATGCAAGTTATATGCCGATCAAGCTTCCAAGCACGTAGTTGTAGTAGGTGCTGCCTACAATACTAATAAGGACACATTACACAATTCACCATTGCCTGACAACACACTCCAAGTGAGGGTTGACGTCTACACTAATGAAGACACCCTCTTACCGATCCCGTCTTAGGATAAGCAAATCATGGTGAAAGATGTTGTAGGTGACTATATTGCTTGGCCAATAGGTCTTATGAAGCCATATAGAAAGGTTGTTCATTTACAATTCCCTGTACTTTTCCTTTGTACTTCCATCTAAAACTGTGATTTAATTTTTTGATTTTCGCAAGATGGATAGTCTAGGGATAAAAAAATCCAACCTTATGGTAAGATCTTAAAGTGTTCGACAACACAACCCAAGTCGAAAGCATCAGCTAGCCAACATATCAAAAGAAGACCGACCTCATATCGCGATCAATTAGTATCGATTACACCACAATTGATCGGTGAAGGAGGACTGGCAATACGTCTTGAAAGACATATCTATAATATTGGTGGTCTAGTTGATTATGTTACTGCCGAGGTCGTGCACGGCATATGTACTCGTGATTGGATTAGTGCTTCAGCTATCAACTTCTGGATAAGGTACTTGACCATTATCATTTATCACTGTTATTAATATTTCTCATTTTATTTCTTTTGTTTTTCATGACACTGTTTGTTTTTTACTAGGCATTTGTACCATGACATCTTAATGGATACAAAAAAGGTCCAATTCATATTTGTCAACCCTTTTCTCATTGGCTACCATGGGGGTAAAGTAGATATAAATGCACAGTCTAATGATCTAAAAGATTACTTTAGAATCAAAGTGACACCAACTACTCTATTTTTAGTGCCATACAATGCGGGGTAAGTTATTAGTGGTACAATTTTTGTTTTTGTTGTTTAACTTTTATCATACCATAATTATTGAAACAAATTTTTTAAAATATTTTAGGCACCATTGGATATTGATAGTCATCAATTAAATGAAACCTTCAGGCCCTCGTATTTACTATGTGGATCCTTTAAAAAGTGGTATTCCACAAAACCATTATGATATGTTACTATTGTTCAAAAGGTAAGCGTACGTGCGTATGTGTAAATATTTGCGTATGTGATTGAATAACCAAAAGTAATCATTTTCTATTTGTTTTGTTAGCGCATTGATTGTGTATCAATCCTCTGTATCCTTAAGCTATTCTAAAGTTGTTGACCCTCACCTTAGCTATCCTTGGAAGAAGATACTGGTACTGATATATGAATTTACTCAAACTTTGTTAGTAAACAATTTTTATTCATAAACAGAGTTAAATATTGCATTATATTTTTGTAGTGCCCTTTCCAACCCAATGACAATGATTATGGGTATTACATCATGAAATTTATGAAGGATGTAATTATGCATTATCAGCCATTTATTCCTCAAAAAGTAAGTCATTTCGTTGTACTTCATATTATGTTTTAATTAAATTTAATTAGTGCCTGATAATTATGTTTTACTAATTTTAATTCATTTTAATTTTTGGCTAATTGTATATATGTGTAGTATTATGAAGATCAACGTTGTGACACTTTGACTGACCCTAAGTGATTGAGGAATAGTGTAAATATGTGTTTAGGAAAATCTCTGGGTAGCTATACTATTTAATTCACTAGCTGTTGGCCTTTGTTGTGTTGTTTCTTGCCAATTATTGTGTCATGCATGTATTTAAGTTGAGTTTGTTGTACAATTCATTCACGTACAGTATATTGTATAACAATTTTATATACTACTTTAGTTAATTAATCATCTGTTTGTATCATTTTAAAGTCATCTATCATTGTTGTTTTCTTTTCTTCATTTTGTTGTACTGTGGATATATACAAAATGTTTATTAGACCATACAGTGAGTAATATTGTATTTATGGAAGATATGAACAAAAAATACCCAAAAAAAAGAATTCCTGTGGCGCTTCTTTAAACAAGGGCCACAGGAAGAATGCAAAAACAAAAAGAAAAAGAAAAGGAAAAAAAAGAATAAAAAAAGGAGGACCCTTTTATGGCGCTTGTGTCGTGGCGCTTGTGTCAAGAGACCCCCTCCTGTGGCCCTTCCTCTAACAAGCACCACAGGAGGGTATTTTTAAAAAAAATTTTAAAATGTTATGGCGCTTCCAAGCGCCACAACCTTTTTTTAGTGGCGTCCAGATATGTGGCACTTTTCTAGCGCCATAACTAATACAAATATAAGCACCACAACCTTGCTTTTTTGTAGTAGTGGGCCCTTAATGTGTCTTGAAAATTGTTCACCATATGTCAAAATTTTGTGGTGCTATTTGTCCAGTGATTCGGTGACATGTGTCACTTACTTTAATAAAGTAGATCCCGCTTCTTTTCTTAGGTTTATTTAGCCATCCAATTTGTCAGGAAAGGTGAAGGTCTGATGATTTTCCCCAACTCCTGGGTTTGGTGCTCAAAAAAGTCAATCGGGGGATCGGATCGGGGACCGGTGACCGGTGAATTCCCATGACTTCTATGCCACATGTCATCGTCTTGGAATGCCAACACAAAAGGCAAAAAGGACATCTCATGACGAAAGGACAAGTGTCACCTTCTAATTGTGCCAACCAAAAAGTGTGAATAGTATTTGTCATGATGTTATGTACTTGGATGACAAGTGTCATATTCTTATTCATCCAACACAAAAAGTTGAGTCATTATTACCCATCATGACTTATTTTATAAAAGCTACTTTAATAAAGTTACTTTAGTGATACTTATTCAGGATTCCACTCGTGTTTTACAAGGGAGTGCTTCACGTATACAGAGGCTTGTTGAATGATGCCAGGTCGAAGTGTGTGTGTGTAGGCCCCTATATGACGCCATTAGCTTCCATATACTTATTTTTTTCCTCCCTAAACATTTATTTTCCCTTTCATTTCTTAATTTGGCCAAAATTATTAAGAAGAGAGGGGAAAATAATTTGCTTCTTGTTTTGTTGGCAAATTACCATTTTGCCATTATATTTTTGTGATTTATTGAAATAAATCATTTCTTGCTCCTTTTCCTTTTAGTTTGGCCAAATTTTAGCACTAATATTGAGCCAAGATTTGTGTTCTTTCATGCTCCAATTTAAGCTACAATGTTAGGCTTTTCAGTGGATAATAATTACTCCTTTGTGTCCCAACTTAGCCAAGTTGTGTGTAACCACTAATTGGAGTGTTTCTGTCATTTCATGCACATCACAATTCAACATTTTATTCCATTAAATGCCATAAATAATTATAAGACAAAATTGTGAAGAAAAATGGGGTGTTACAATTTTAGCACATGATAAAATATTAAAGCAATTTCATTTTCAAGAAGCACCATTTAATACAAAAATGGCTCCATTTGTCCACAACCCAACCCTCCAAGTTTTTATAGGTTAGGGGATTGGCTTGTGGGTTTAAACCCATATCACTGGCTCTACCTATAGACAATCTCTCACATTTCATAACGCTTCGTGTGAGATCATTTACAATTTGGAAAATTTCACGATTGTAAAAAAAAACATCCCCCAAGCCAACTTAATATGCAACTACATATCCTTACAAGCAATATGATATATCATCTACCTAAATTCTATTTTACACCCTTTCATGGTTATCTATCAACAGCTTCCTTTTCTTTCACTAGGCTTAAACTTTAGAACATCATTCCTCTCTAACAACACCTTAAATGGAAGAAGAAATTATGGGCAAGTGACAAAACTCATTTTTTACTTGTTAAGTCATATCATATTTAGGGTTTCAAATATGAATTATTGGCTCTATTGCATTGAATTGTAACTATTGTGGACTAAGTTTTCTTGCATGAAATTAGTGTTTATAAGTGGTAAAATTGTCATAATTGGTTATTAATTATTGTTAATTGATTTATAGGATAATTGATCCTTCTTTACATGGATTTCTATTGTAGGTCATATGAATATTGGAGCCTAAAACAAAGAGCAAAGGCTTGAATAAGGAGCAAAAAAAAAAAAAAGGAAATGAAGTGTGGCCATTGTGCCATTTACTTTAGTGAACAACATGTTTGCGGAAGCACACAAGACCCTGGAAATGTGAAGACACTGTGTCATTCACTTCAGTGAACGTCATGTGTATTGTAGCAAACAATTCTACTGGAGATTCTACTCACTGTTATTTGCTTCAGCGAATGACATGATCACCAAAGCAAATGCGCGAAATCTGCATTTACTGAAAACATGCATTTTGGCCAGAACCCTATTTCCTATCATCTTCCTTTACTCCATCCCATTTTTCTCATCTCCATCTTCACCGACTTTACTCTCAAGCTCCATCTCTTCCATTTCTTCCATTCTACACCTATTTCTCATCATTTCCTTCCACCTCTAGCTAGTATGGTCAAGGAATTTTTCCTCTTTCGTGCTGTTTCTCAAGTTATGCGTGGCTAGGAGTTCAAACTCTTGAAGATGGTGAAGATCGATGGCATGAGTTTTCAAGTTTGAAGGGGGAGTTTTATTTTTTTAATCCATTTGTTTGACTTTGTAGTTATGATTTCTTGTATTTGAGATTATTTTTTCATGGCTGGACCTTTGTTACTTTGTTTGAGTAGCTTGATAGGATTATATTTGCAATTGGAATTTATAATAAGGATTTGTACTCAAAGCATTTATGGGATTGTACTTGAACTTATATGTACTCATATGTGTTTTATTATGGTTCCATCGATTTCTTTCTATTAAGAATGATATTATTTGGTGGTTTGATTGATATGGATTGTACTTGAACTTAAAGCATTGCTAATCCATAATCACACATTAAGAGTTCTTAATAGCATCTCAATAGTAGGTGTAAATACCCTATTTTGTTCGGGCCCCACTCAAAAATTAAAAATAATTGATGATGATTGGTATCCAAATTGGCAATCATCATTGAAAGAAGAAATAATAAAAAATGAAAATAAGAAAAAAAAAAGAAAATCCTCCTATTGATGATGATCGGTGTCCAAATTGATAATCATCATTAAAAGGGAAACAAATTAAAATAAATCCCCTCATTGATGATGATTGGCATTGTCATTCATTATGGGAAAATAAAATAAATAAAGCTCATTTATGTTAATAGGTTTAAATTAGGAAACTACTTGTGGGGAGAATAATAAAAAACTTAAACAAAAAAAAAATCATCACTGATGGTGATTAGGTCAAGTTATGAAGTTTTATTAATAGAAAATACAAAAAAAAATTAAAAAATAAAAAAATAAAAAAAATCTCATTTATGTTGATAGGTTTAAATTAGAAAACTACTTGTGGGGAGAATAATAAAAAAATTAAAACAAAAAAAAAATCTCCATTGATGGTGATTAGGTCAAGCTAGAAAGTTTTATTAATAGAAAATACAAAAAAAATAAAAAACGAAAATTAAAAAAAAAATTCATTTATGTTGATAGGTTTAAATTAGGAAACTACATATGGAGAGAATAATAAAAAAAATTAAAAAAAAATTTCCACTGATAGTGATTAGGTCAAATTAGGAAGTTTTATTAATAGAAAATAAAAAAAAAATTAAAATTAAAAAAAATCTCCATTGATGGTGATTGGGTCAAGTTAGATAGTTCTTAACATAAAATACAAAAAAAATCAAAAATGAAAATTAAAAAAAGAATGAGCATTTATGAAGAAAACCCTACCTTGAGACTATAAATGGGGGAGCAAGAATTGAAGCAAGACACACAAGAATTTTGGGAGAACAAGGAGATAAGGTCTGTGGCTGAGTTTTCATCCCTTTCTTTTATTTCTAATGATACATGGGATCTTATTTCTTTCACCTCGCAACTTGATTCACTGTGATTACATCTTCATGCTTTCATTACCCCATCTTCATGCTTACCTCGTCGTGACTTATGCTTACCTCATCGTGATTCACATTTGCGTGAAACATGCACTATGACTTTGCTATTTTATTTTTGCTCATCCAATATATGTTACGTTGCTATACGTTGTGGTCTTGTGGATTTGCTTTTTATTGTCTGATTGAATTATGTCATACATCATTGATGGACGCGTTGCATTTAGGCAAGAGGTATGTGTTGTCTTGTCTTCCTATGATACTAGGTGTCATGCTTAATAAATATAGATAATGTGATTGTATTTGCCTCTTATTTATTATGTGGTTCTATCGCCCTATCTCTTATTATAGCAGGGTTTAAAAGATAAACGGTACCCATAAATCTCCTCACATTTGATTTCCTTTTTGTTTAACTTGTGCTACTTTTTCTTCTTTTTCTTTATCCCTTTCTGAGGTCCTCTTTCAAAAAAATATATTTTAACATATTGTTTTAAATGAAAATAAAATGGAAAAACTCTCTTTCATGAAAAAATAAAGAAATTACTTTCATAAATAAAAAACACAAACCAAACAAAAATCATTTTCTCAAATTAATTAAATAATCATTTTTTCTAAAAAGCACCAACAAAGTGACACTCATTTCTACCCCCAGAACTATGTGGGCTTTGATCCCTCTAAAGGGTACGTAGGCCCTAGGTTTTCATCATAGGTTAAGTCCAATTTTGTAAATAAAAATATTTTTTTCTTATTTTCTTGTTGTAAATAAATGTTCATTTTTTCTTTAGTTTTCATTTTATTTATTTTTGTAAATATTCTTTTTTATTTGGGTAATTATAATAAAATTAAAGGCCACAATATTTTTAAATAATTAACTTATGGTAACCATTCGTATGAATGTGTGTTGTGGGGTGTCTAACACCTTCCCCATACACAATCGACTCCTGAACCCTAAATAGTTTTTATAGACCAGCATCTGTTTTTAAAAAAGGTTTCCAAAATTATCCTTTTTCAAAATTTTGGTAGTGGCTCCTTGTTTTCCAAATTCCGGGCGCTACAGCTTGGTGACTCCACTGGGGACTGTTTGAGAGTCAAGTTCATTTAAGTTAAGTGTTTAAAAATAATTTGGTCTTAATTTTATTTTAATTACCCTTTTTATTTTTATTTTTTAATTATTTTTTTAATGGTTGTTTTTATTTATTAAATTCCTTATTTATTTTTTCTTTTCTATTTATCTTGTGATATACTTAGCAGATAAGGGTTAGGTAGAACCTAAGCCCATAGGTTGGTATGTTCTCTACACACACTGAACACTTACACTATTCTCCTCACACATATTTTGGGCTCTATACTCGGGTTTGTGAGTTCCTTGGGTGAGTGGAAGTTTCTAGTGGTCTCACTGTGGGGTTTTAAGAACCCCCTGAGGTTACTGTGAAGACTTCATCCTAGCTGTTACTCATTTGGTGAGGTGTATCCCTGTGGAGTTTTCAGAACCCCTTGAAGGTCAATTTCATCATATGGGGTCTTCATCTTTACGATGGGGGCAGTTAGGAGACCTTTATCTGTGAGAATTAGAACCACCTTGAAACCATTGCACCTATTAGTGGAAATTATCGACCTACCCAATTAATTAGTACTTGCCTTTCTTAGGATAGATACCACCAACCTATGGTCATTCCTAAAATAGCACACTGGAGGGCATATATTTATTTATTGTTGATAATCATTATTGTCATCCATGCATAATCAATGAAACCCTTAGGATCAAGTGACTAACTATCGCTCCACCTGAGTATGTATCTAGCATCACTTCACATAAAGAAACATCACAAGGATAATGTATACATTAGATAGCCAACCTTAGTCTAAGGGTCTATGACCTTAAAAGACCATCAATCATGTTAGAAAACATCTCAATAAGAGATACTCATTTAGGACTTATGAGGTATCATTATATCATTCATTAGCATTTTAGCTTCATTTGATATGGGCCTTGGACATAATCATCATTTTTAAAACCCTTAGCCATGTGATGGCTTAAGCCATTCGCAGGTTAATGGGCACTTCATTCTCTCTATGAGGTAATAGATTTCTTGAGGAGGAAAAGTTCTTTTTCTTAATGTCCATCACCTATATCAAAACTTGAAGTATAAGTCATCACTCTTTCATGTCTTATGAGGTATCCTTGCATCATCCATTGGCATTTAGCTTCATTTGATATGGGCCTTGAACATAATAAATATTTAAAAAAACCCTTAGCCGCGTAATAGCTTGGGCCGTTCACAGGTTAATAGGCACTTCATCCTCCCTATGGGGTATTGGATCTCTTAAGGAGGTGAAACTCTCAATGTCTATTACCCATATCAAGACTAGAAAGCATATGTAATCATCTGCATAACATGCATTTGGAAATACTTTCTAACTCTTCCCTCTCTTTTCTTTAATGAAGGGCAAGCGAGTTATCTTACAACTAAAAATTTGGCATAAAGGTTAAATGGCATAAAAACCAAGTTTAAATCAAGTTCCTATAGGAAAGGTATATAAAGGGAGGGCATCAGACTGACTGCAGGAACAGAACCACTTGAAAGGCTAATTCGATTAAGTCGCTACATTCAAGGTTCAGTCAAATTGGTTTTCATGAAGAAGTATGGAAATATCATTGATTTATTACACGTGCCTGTGCATAATGAGGCTATCATAGAACTGGTCTAGTATTGGGATGCCTCTTTAAGATGCTTTACTTTCTCTGATTTTCAACTAGCCCCAACCCTTGAAGAATACGGGGAAATCCTTAACATGCAAATTAAGAGGAGTGACAAGATCTACCATTATCCAAGCCGGCTACCTTCTCAGGGAGGAATAGCAAAGATGTTAGGGGTTTAAATGGAAAAAGTGCAGATTGTAGGCACCGGACAGGTCAAGGGGATTAAGGACCACAATGGAAGCTAGCTTAGCAAGATTAGCAGAAAATAAAGATTGGGAGAGTTTTTGCAGGGTCTTTGCCTTTGCTATTTATGGTGTGATCCTCTTTCCTTCATCAGCAAGAATAATCAACTTGGGAGCTATCAGTGTCTTTCAATTAGTTAAACATTACCAAATTAACTTGGTACCCTCAATTTTAGCAGAGACCTACATGTCATTATCTTATTGCTACTTAAAGAAGGAAGGCCGAACAAAATGTTGTCTTGCATTGCTTGAGGTATGGATGCTGAGTCACATGTATAAAAAGAAGAAGTACTTCTGAGAAAGGCATGAAAAGTTTACTAATCCACTTATGGCTTTCAATTATCTTCAATTAAACAAAAATGATTGGAGGAAGGAGTTCTCATAGTTAACAGAAGAGTCTCTCTTATGGAAAATAAAATGGTGGGAGGATGAAGAGATTATCTATTACTACGGGGACTTTTCTAATGTGGCTCTAATAGGACCAAGAGGATGTATTAACTACAAGCATTCTTTAGCATTTACGCAATTAGCATTTCAGTAAACAATTCCCACTTTGGAAGAAGTGCAACCCATACACTTCTCATATGAAGAAGATGACTTATGTCGAGAAATTAAAGAAGCTTGGAGCAAGATAGCATACAAGGGAAAGGCTAAGCTAGGGATGCGAGAAATAGGTGCAACTCCAAGCTATAAGGACTGGTTCAAGGACAGAATTAAAAGAGCTAATCCATCTTATTCATCCCAAGATACTTTGTTGGGAAATGATGCCCAAGAAGTAAACAAAGAGTTGGCAAGGCGCCTGGAAACAAGAGAAAAGGAGCTGGAGGAATTGTCTGTGATGGAATCACAAAAGAAGAGAAAGATGAGTCAGCTAGAAGACAAATGTGCATCCCTTCAAGAAAAACTGACAGAAAAGAGAAAGAGAAGAGATTTAGAAGAACGCTAAAGGATCCTGAAGCTGGAAGAAGAAAACAAAAGCTTAAAAAGGGCTATGCAAGAGAACGACAGGAAAATGAAGAATAACAAAGTTCAACTATTGAAGATGACGACAACAAAAGAGTTGCTCAAAGAGAAACTGCAAGACAATGCCCCTCTTAAGTAATTGCAAGGGGAAGTTGATATTCTTACTCAACTCTTAGAAACAAGAAGGGCAAATTGGTTGCTGTAAGGGCTAGTAGCGCTGAAACCATCCAGAGCCTCATGGGCAAGTTGAATAATGAAAGGAAAGTTTTAGCCAACTGGGAAACCCTCTACCACAGACAAGTTGTTGTGATAGAAGAATGGGTAAAGAGGTGTGGTAACTTAATCAACTCTGCTAACACCAGGATCCCAGAATTTGCTAGCATATTCAAGCACGCCGAAAGCATTATTATTCCTTTGAATCAACTAGCAGAGATTGTTGAAGTCTTTAACTTATGTAATCAAATAGTAGAGGAACTCAAACTTGTAACCAAATTTTGATATTATTGAATAAAAGCATATCTCGCTTCTTTTACTGCCATTGTTTTTACGTGCTTATCACTACGATCAATAACAAGATCTTGGGCTAGGGTGGGATTCAAGGTTCCCTTTGTCTAATGATCAACTCTAGTTCTCCCTATAGAATAATGGATTCTTTGAGTGGCTAGAAGACACTCATTTCAGAAGACTATGTTCCGACTAAACACTCACCAAATAAAAAGATCTTGGCTAGGATGGGACTCAAGGTCCCTCCTATTTAATGATCAACTCTAGTTCTCCTTATGGAATAATAGATTCCCTGAGGAAGCTAGAGGATACTTGTGTCGGAAGACCTTATGCCAATACATCATGATAACTCACTATCGTGATACAATATTGCTCCGTCTAAACATCCTAACTAGCTACCCCTTACGCATTCATACAACATGTGCTCACATAGTTGTCAGATGGCAGCCAATCCTGGTGAAGTTGAATTTAATTTAGATCATTGAATGTCTCATATAAAGGCACAAATGGCATATTTGAAAGAAATGATTTCCACCTTGACTATAGCTCTTCAAACCCAGAATAATGAGAAAGAGTTGGGAACATTTGATCCATTGAAAAAAGCTGAGATAAGTATACCAGAAAATGGCTAGAAAGACAAAATGATAGAAGGGCCTCAGAGTAAACAGAATCCTCAAATTCCGAGCACTAAGGAGGAACAACTAGGTGAAGATTCAACATACACTTTCAACATTCCCTCCCTATAAGCTGAAAAAGAGGGATGGAAGGAAGAGTTAGGTGAAGTAAAAGACTAACTAAAGGCCCTCTAAGGACCAAACACTTGGGGTTCACTTGATATAAAAGATTTATGCTTGGCCCCATATGTCTTTATTCCTAAGAAATTCAAGATGCTAGACTTCGATAAATACAATGGTACGGGAAATTTGATATATCATCTTAAGGCTTATTGCACCAAGATGCTTGTATGGTTACAAGACGAAAACTTTTTGCTACTCTTCTTGAAAGGGCCAGTACTAGAATGGTACATGCAACTTGATCAGACAAAGATAAAGAAATGGAGAGATCTGACTGATGTATTCTTGAAACAATATAGGTTCAATCTTGACACTGCCCCCACCAGGGAACAACTGAAGTCAATGAGCAAGAAAGCCACTGAAGCTTTTAATGATTATGCCTAAAGATAGAGGATGCTCGCAGCACAAGTTAAACCTCCCCTTATACCATCTTAACTCAGCTCTTATTTCATTCGTACTTTACAAGAACCTTACTATAAATATATGGGTGGGATGCATATCACCAATTTTTCTAGTTTGATTAAGATTGGTGAGCGAATTGATGCTGACATACGTGACAGTAGGTGTAACACCCTGCCTTTAATCACGTAATTATAATTCGATGTTTGGTAATTAAATTAGATTAGAGACCGTCGAATAGTTTAAAACTCATTTAAAATTCCCTTTAATAGTAGGGACGTTATGAAATTTTCAAAACTTCATTCCTCTCTCGGTCTCAGGTTCAATTATCGAATATAATCACTTGTGCAGTTTAACTACATTTACGTATGACAGAGTGTGTATAACCAAAATCCCGGCAAACCTCGGGTTTAACTATATATATATAGTTTCAAATTCTGCTAAAAGGATTATAGGTTTAAGTATTTAAACTATTTACAACCCAACAATATACAGTAATCCCTATCCAAACAGTCTAACCAACATTTCTAAAATAAATGTCCCTACGAAACTCTACCCGCTCCGAGTCACCCGCTTCTCCTTGGAGCCACTCGCCCTGTCTGAAATGTTAGTTCAAAGGAAAGAATGAGATTCAAAAGAATCCCAGTAGTAACTAAACATTTATACCACATACAAGCACACAGCATGTAAGCAAATCATCATACAGCAGCAGCAACCAATATCAAACTCCACCCTCATCCCCTTTCTCCACCGGGAAGGCACACTGCCCTAACCCGAACTGTTGTTAGCTACTCAGGGACTATTGGCGTGGCATATCACACTCCACCCTCATCCCCTTTCTCTGCCGGGAAGGCACACTGCCCTAACCCGAACCGTTGTTAGCTACTCAGGGACTGTTGGCGTGGCCGTGCATACATATAGCCTTATAGCTCATACAGCTAACCGGCTTTCACAAATGGCCCGTCGGCCTCACAATCAGCCTATCGGCCTCATGTCACATAATCACACCTCATCCTCATCCCCTTTCTCTGCCTGGAAGGCACATTGCCCTTACCCGAACCGTTGTTAGCTACTCAGGGACTATTGGACTGACGGTGCTAACACATATCCACATAAGTCGCAATATCCGAATTTATCACAAATCACTGATCATACACACATACAATGCATCATAAATGGTACGAAAGAAAAGTCACTACCTCGCTCTTTCCTGAAGTTAACTGGCTCAGTGGGCTCCCGAGGACGGCAGATGTCAAATCCTATAATCAAATTAGGGACAATAGGTCAATCTCTTTTCCAAGTTCTTAATTCTATAATACTTTATGTTGGTTATTATTTGGACTCTTTAGATGGCCATTATATGCCTAAACATATGCCTAAAGGGTTGGAATAATTATCCCCAAAGACCCCTCTTTGGAAAGCTAAACTCTGATTTTTGGCTCTCTCACTCGAGCACAGAAGGCCGTGCTCGAGCACAACCCTCGATCTCACTCGAGCACACATGGGAGTGAGACAGGAAGTGCTTACCCGAGAGCAACTCCCGCGACAAAACTACACTCTCACTCGAGCACAAGAGGCTGTGCTCGAGCAGAGACCTCGAGCACACTCGAGCACCACGGAAGTGAGGCCCTGCGAGTGTCTACCCGAGAGCATCTCTCAACCTCTGCCTCCACCTTCACTCGAGCACAAACACCTGTACTCGAGCACTGACCCCCAGTGCTCACGAGCACACGGAAGTGAGGTCCAGCGAGTGACAACCCGAGAGTAACTCCACCCCCAGGCACAGATTCACTCTAGCACAAGTCCCAGTGCTCGAGTGATCCCCCAATGCTCGCGAGTGCCAGGCGCACTCTTAGCAATCACTCTCGAGTGATACCCTGAGACACTCACTCATAGCACCAAAAAGGCACCCTCACTCGAGCACAACATGCTCACTCGAGCACGTTCATCCTGTACTCGAGTGAGTTCTTCCTTCACTCGAGAAATCACACCAGATACCCAAAACGCAGCAACTGAGTTGATTTACCAGAATTCACCAATTGCACTCCAATGGTTCTAAAACTTGTGTTAGAGCTCATTTTCACTTATTTCAACACAAGGAACCCATTGGCAACCAAAAACAACCCAATTTCAACTCATTCAACACATTCTCTCTCTAAATCATCAAACCACTCAAAACCTCATTCTAACACTTTCCCTTATTCAACTTCAAATCAATTCCTAATCACTCTCAAATGTCAAAACTGACCAAATGAACAGTGACACTCTCGCCAAAGTCTACCCTTCATTTAACATCATAATTAGGTCAAATTTCCAGAATTTCCATTGGTTATGCAAACATCCTAATATATATACCACAATTCATCAAAAACCTACCTCTTTCACTTGCTGAATTCAGAACTTGGATTCCTCAACTCTCAATTTCCCTCAAGTTGCCACACACCACAAATCTAAAGTCTGAAAACATGGAAATAAAGCTCTTGACCATTGGAACAATATCAATGAAGGTGAAGTGAGTATTTAAGATCATTTACCTTCACAAATTTCAAACCCTTCCTTTCTCTTTCTTTAACTTGTCCGGCGGAAATGGAGGTGAGAGGAGAGATGAAGAGATATTGATGAAGATGAACTTCACTCACTCCCAAGCTCATCATCGGTTTTGAGAGAGAAGAGAGAAGTAACAATGGTTGAAACTTTGACTTCATCCAAGGGTCCTCATTTGGCCACTTGTCAACATCCCATTCTCCCTATCATGATTTCATATAAATCCATTCACACTTGATTCCACCCCTTTGATCTTTCAATCTCAACCATTGATCTTAATTACTAAGGGGTTTTCGCATCCGTGGCTAACCAGTCGGTTGGTAAATTTACCGTTTTACCCTTGATTAGTACAATACTCATTAAATTATGAATAATTGCCTTCATTTCACATTGCACAACATACACTTCAAATATGCTTAATTAACATTAATTACATCATTTGAAGTTATTATCCCTTAATTAAAATCCAGGATGTTACAGTAGGATTCTTCAAAGCAAGAGCAGTATTAAAAAGAGGAATAATAGGAAGAAGAAGGAAGACGATGTTAGCTTCATCCAAACTATTGGACAACCCCAAGTAATACATCAAGGTGGTAATGATGGGTTTCAACAGACGAAGAATGATTCTACACAAAATAGGTAAGGTTAAGCTGGAGGACGAAGGAATTGGCAGCAACAAGATAATCGCCAATAGCCAGATTTTGGCATGACAAATACTGAGCTGTATCACTAATTTTTAGAATCTTATCTGTTAGGGCCATATACTTACAAACAGCTTCAACCGCTGTTCCCCGCTTGGTATGACTTTAATGCCTGATGTGAATACCATATGGGCACCTCGAGACACTCAATAGAAGATTGTGCAACATTCAATAGGAATGTATTAGACTTAATTGATTCTAATCACATTCAATTGAAGAGGAACGACAACTCTATTATCAACACCAATCCTCTTATAAGCCATGAAAACCAAGTAAATGTTATTGATGAAATTGAGTTCTCTAATGATCCTCTACTAGCAGGAGAAGATATCTATACTTGTTTGATGGCAGCATGTTATACGCCTTGAGAAGAGAAAGAAGTAGGCATGGTGGAAAAAAGACATGTGTGAGTTCGTTGTTAAGGAACCATATGAAAAAAGAAATTCCCATGTTGCCTTTTTCACCATCTTAACTCTATTGCAACAACCTGCAGTGACCATTAAGGTACTGACCCCTTTTCCATATCAGAGTAATCGTACCGTACCATGGAGGTATAAAGGTGTTGTTGAGAATCCCTCAGGGCAAGTAATGGAAGCCGAGGCTAGCAACGAAATAATGGTTTGCCCAACATGAGTAACACAACGGGAAATCTTATCTGCTACAAAATATTGGATAGTCAAAGAAGGGAAAAGAAGCCAATGTTGATATTCCATCAAGTTCTGGTCTAAAAGACATGGAAAATAAAGATGAAGAATTCCTTCAAATCATGAAGCAAAGTGAATATAGCATAGTAGACCAATTGAATAAAACTCCAACCAAGATATCAATTCTCTCTTTGATCTTAAGTTCTGAACTGCATTGTAATGAGCTATAAAAGGCCCTAGATGAAGTATATATGCAGTCCAGTGTGACCCCAAAGAAGGTTGCGAGCGTTATGAATATGGCGAGGGCATTCTCTACCATCTCATTTTCAGGAGAAGAAGTTGTTCAATCATTCATTGATCAGTATAAAGCCCTCTACATTTCCTTGGAAGTGCAAAGGGTTCATTATGGCAAAGTATTGATAAATGGAGGATCAACGTTAAATGTCTTACCACTATCCATATTTGAGCAATTGTCAGTAGAGGTGTCGAAGGTTGAAAAGAGTAACATGGTGGTTAGAGGGTTTGATAGTACTCGGAGAGGTGTGTTAGGAACGGTCTGTTTGCTTTTGCAAATTGGACTAACTTCATTCGCAGTAGACTTTCAGCTTATAAACATTGACCTATCCTACTTTATGATGTTGGGGAGGCCGTGGATACACTTAGCTGGGGTAGTACCTTCTACCTTGCACCAGAAGGTAAGGTTCCTTGATAGCAGGAAGATAGTAATAATCAAGGGCAAAGAAGAAATCATGGCGAGCAAGTCGAGCTCTCTGCCATACATTAAGGCTGCCGAGCACGAGGAAGGAGTGGTTTTTTAAGGCTTTGAAGTCGAAGGACCCAAGGGATATAAAAATGTCAACTCCATAGTAACCAAGATGATTGAGAAGAATGGGTTTAAGAATGGTGGAGGATTAGGCACTCACCTCTAAGGCATCAAATCCCCCATAAATCTACAAGAAAATCACAAGTGCCAAGGGTTAAGATACGAGCCACCATTGGAAAGACAGTTGAAAGAGCAAGCAAGCTTGAAGATAGGGAGGGAGGATGATCACTTTCTAATCCCCCACATAAGGAAGACATTCCTGATATCCTCAGAAGTGCTAAACAAGCTGATTGTTGCAATGGTTTCAACAATAGGCAAAAAGACCTGCACATGGATTTCAGCTGATGTTCTGGAAGAGCTCTGGAAAACTAGGAGTTTTAGGACACCTTCAATTCTATTATTTTAGAGTAACATGCCTAGCTAAAAGTTGTCCTTTTATATTTTGTGTGCGCTTTTAGGTGAGCTCTTATATGAACTATGAATAAAGAATGGTATATGAATAAAATTCACTTATTTATCCATTCTTCCTTTTTTTTCCTTATATTCATTCGTTGTTCATTTTTCGGCCTCCAGGAAATCGATTTCCTCAGAACTTTTGTCCAACACAAAGGTTTCTGAGTCTCTGAATGATGATTTGCTTGTTGCTATTGATATGCATGATTACGAGTATAATGATGATGATGAGATAATTCAAGAATACAAAAAAATCCTCGAATCTGATGACAATAGAATGTGCCCACATGAAGATGTAATTGAAGCAATAAGTATGGGCATAGAGGAAGAAAAGAAAGAACTAAAGATAGTAGATAACCCCAAAAAAGAGCAAATGGTTAAACTTCAAAGAATTCATGGATGTGTTCGCATGGTCCTATTAAGATATGCTAGGCCTTGATCTAAGGATTGCCTCTCACAAGATTCCCTTATTCCCAAACACCAAGGCTAAAAAACAGAAATTGAGGAGGCTCACTTCCGATACGTCCTTAGTGGTTCAAGATAAGGTGATGAAGCAATTAGAAGCAAGTTTCCTAAAAGTAGCTAAATACACACAATGGATAGCAAATGTTGTTCTTGTCCCAAAGAAGGATGCCATAATTCGAATGTGTGTTGATTATTGAGATCTAAATAAAGCTAGCCCAAAAGATGATTTTCCATTGCCTTATATTGATGTCCTAGTTGATAATATGGCCTGTAACTATAAGTACCCATTCATGGATGGGTATTCAGGGTATAACCAAATCCCTATGGATGAAAAGGATAGAAAAAATCACATTTATTACATAATGGGCACTTATTGTTACCGCGTCATGCCATTTGGGTTAAAGAATACTGGGGCAACTTATCTGCGTGCCATGGTGGCACTCTTCTATGATATAATGCCTAAAGAAATTTAAGTATATGTGGATGATATGGTAGCTAAATCTTCTGAGGGAGAAAGTCATGTTGTGGTGTTAAGAAAGCTATTTGAAAGGCTATACAAGTACAAGTTGTAACCCCCTTCATAATTATCATTCAAAATATGTGATTATAACAAATTAGAGACCAATGGAAATTCAAAATGCATTTAAAATTTCATCTTTACAATAGGGTTTTAAAAAAAACATCGTTTAAAATCTAATACACCTGGTCTCATATTCGCATTTCGAATTAAATTACCTCATGAAGATAAATCACATTCAAATATATCAGAGTGCACAACACAATCCCTAACAAACCCCGGGTTCCATATATTCTTTAAAGAGTATACAAATTCCCATGTAGGGGATTACACAATATCATCCTTGATGTATATCTAAATACACATCCCAAATCAAAGGACGAATACAAATTATACAACACTTTTAATCTATGATAACCAACTTCTAACTAATGCTCCTAACCAGGAACTTAACCCGCCCTTGGTTACTTGCTTCTTCTTGAATCATCTGCCCTATCTGAATGGTTAGTCAATGGAAAGAATGAGATTCAAAAGAATCATAGTAGTAAGAAATCACTCATACCACATATAATCACATATCATGCAAGAGAACCATCATACAATGCAGCAGTACAAACCACAACCCACAAGCTATCACAGATATATGTTGCCTCACTGGTATACACATATTGCATTGGCTCTTTGACAACGCACAAAGCCACTCTAGCTTTCATATTGCCTCTCTGGCATCTGCAAAGCCGCTCTGGCTTGCATAAATCACATTACCTTTCTGGAAATCACATAGCCACTCTGGCTTTCACAATACAATGCTAAATCAAACATATAATGTATCATACACAGTATAAGAGAAGGAGTCTCTATCTTATTCTTTCCACAAGTGCTCCGGCACCAATAAATTATGATCAAAGAAAATATCAAATCCTGACAATCAAATCAAGGACATAGGGTTATTCCCTTTTCCAATTCCTTAACTTCTAGACATTAAAGTTGGTTATCATTTAAGACCTTTAGGTGGCTACTATAAGCCCAAACATATGCCTAAAGGCTTGGGAAATACTTGACCAAAGATCACCTTTTAAAAGTCCAAAATGCTGATTTTTTGGGGGTTGGCCGCGGCCAATGGATACACCAAAAGTTATGGGCCGCGGTTCATAACCTCTGGCTGCCGCCAAGAAAATTCTGTTTCTTGGCTGAACTTCCAAAAATCATAACTAATTCCAAAAAAATCAAAATGAGGTGATTCCAAAGCCAAATGAAAACTATTCAGGTCCTCGTCATAGGGAAAATATGGTCCATTAGTGGAAATCACCACAAAATACAGAATTCCCCAAAATCCACTACTGCCCCAAAACAGTGTTCAGTTTCAATCCCAAAATTTAGACAGTCATATCTACCAGTTCTCAAAATGAAATGACACAAATTATATGTCCATTTTAAAGCTTGGGATGTAAAATTTAAAACTGGAAAGTTTCATAATTTTCTAACATCATTTACCTAGTAAAAACGTCCACACAACCACACTATCCAGAACAGAGGTTCAAAAGACAGAATTCCAGATTTTGCATCTTTGTTTCCAATGGTCCCATTTTCATACCAAACACCATTCCCATACAAATTTTCACAAGGAAACCATTGGAAACACCATATCAATCAAATTCACATTACTTTGATATGTTTTACCAATAATCTCAACATGTCATCACACAATCACAGCACAAACACACATTGCCATTTCTTTCATTCCAAGTTCTCAAACCAATTCCAATAGCTCTATAACACATAAGACACCAATTGCCACTTAAAACACAAGGCAATTCATGAATTTCAAAAATCACACAAAATCAGGGCAAAATTCACAATACTTAACCGTTATTCACAAAACTTAAATCAAAAGGCTTCAAATACTTACCTCTTCCTCTTTCCCAAACCAATTCTTTGATTCCTCTACTTCCCAAATTCTTCAAGATCTCAAACACCTTCTTTCACAAATCCAAAACCATAGAGATGAAGCTCTCATCACTATGAACAACATTATAGAAGAGTGTTTGAGCCAAAGATGACAATAACAAGGCTAAAACCTCACCTATAACTTTCTCTTTCTTCCTTCATTATTGGACGGCCATGGGAGCTTGGAGGAGAGAGGATGAGATGGTGAAAATGATGAAGGGAAATCAGATATTTAATTCCCTCCCCAAGTTGGCCGACTTTCATAAAGAGAGGAGAGAGATGTGAGTTTAAATTGTTGACCCAAGATCCATGGCTCATGTCTTGACACTTTTCAAGATCTTGCTTCATCTTCATGAGTTCACATGCACACAAACACATGGGATTCCACCCCTTTGATATATTACATAATCAATCTCAACCATTGATCTTCAAGTTACCAATGACCTTCCTCTTCGGTAACCAATCAATCGGTTGGTAACTTTACTGTTTTGCCCTTCATTGTGGTAATTCCGCTTGAATCACCACCAAATAGATTTTCTCATTCATTTACACCATACATACACCCTCCCCCTTATTTTTATTCAATTTAGATATTAATCCATAATCGAACTCAAATACAGGGTTTGGGCACTGATTATAACACATTCGAATCATATTCGAATCTCAAATCACATCAGATTCTCTAAAAGAGTTATTTATCACCAACCACATATACTTTTAGAGTCATAAAACCCTTAATCATAATTTGGGATCTTGCTAAACTGAGGCTTAGCAATCCACTTATTTCAGACTTATTCTCTAGCCTCGAGTCTTAAAATTCAGGGTATTACACAAGTTACGGCTAAATCCTTACAAATGCGTCTTTGGGGCTTTATCTCAGAAATTGTTGTGCTTTATTATAAGTCAAAAAGGGATTCCAATAGATCTTGATAAAGTAAAAGCAATATGGGAAATTCCCCCTCCTCAAATAGAAAAGGACATTCGATGCTTTTTAGGGTGATTGAATTACATTGCACGATTCATTGCCAACCTCACTACAACTTGTGAGTTGATATTCAAGCTTTTAAAGAAGAACTGCACAAGAAAGTGGGATGAAGATTGCCAACGGGTATTTGATAAAATCAAGGATTATTTGCTAAATCCCCCAATTTTGATTCCTCCTGCACCAGGTCGACCTTTAATTTTGTATTTGATAATATGACCAAACTCCATGAGAGCCATGCTGGGGCAACACGATGCATCTAAGTGAAGAAAATAAGCAATCTATTACTTGAGCAAGAAGTTTAATGATTGTAGGTCACATTACCAGATGATTGATTGAACTTGTTGTGGTTTAGTTTGGGCTATAAAGAGGTTAAGGCAATACATGCTTTATTACACTACTTGGTTAATTTCTAGAGTGGACCCACTTAAGTACATATTTGAAAGCCTGCATGTAGCTGGAAGAGTCTCTAAGTGGCAGGTAATGTTGTCTGAATATGATATAAGATACGTCACTCAAAAATCCGTCAAGGGTGGTACGATAGCCGATCACTTAGCGGAAAACCCCGTAGATGAATGCTAGCCACTATATTTCAAATTCCTAAATGAAGACATATGTACTACAGAGGATCCAATTGAGGAAACCAAATCGAAAGAGTGGGAGATGTATTTTAATAGTGTAGCAAATATGCATGGTAATGGTGTAGGGGCAATAATCATAACCCCAGACAGAAAACAATTTTTGATTCCTATAAAGCTAGGGTTTTACTATACCAATAATATGGCAGAATATGAAGCTTGTATTACTATTCTCCAAGCTGCTATAAATCTTAGAATATAAAACCTAAAAGTCTATGGTGACTCAGCTCTTATAATTTATCAGGTGACTAGTGAATGGCATACTAAAGACCCAAAGTTGATCCCTTATCAAGAGTATTTGATAGAGTTGATAAAAAATTTTAAAGTAATCAATTTCCATCACATGGCCAAAGAAAAGAATCACTTCGTTGATGATTTAGCTACTTTTGCAGCTATGATCTAACTCGATTATGGGGTCTAAGTTTAGCCAATAAAGATTGAGACTAGAAGATCATCAGCATTTTGCTTCAATATTGGAAGAGTGAATGACGATCAACCTTGGTACTATAGTATCAAGATGTATATGGAACATGGTGCTTACCCTCTAGAAGCAACACAAAATGAAAAAAAGTCCATTAGGCGATTGGCCATGGGCTTTTTTATTAGTAATAACATCCTGTATAAGAGGAGCTTTGATAGGACATTGCTACGCTGTGTAGACATGAGGGAGGCGCACAAGATTGTGGCAGAGATCTATGAAGGCATATGCGGTACACATGTAAATGGCCACTTATTAACTAAACAAGCTCAAAGATCTAGTTACTACAAGATAACTATGAAGAAAGATTGTATCAATTATGTTAGAAAATGTCATAAGTGTCAGATATATGCCAACAAAGCTAATGCTCCTTCGACTATAATGCATAGTCTTATACCTCCATAGCCATTTTCTATGTGGGGAATCGATGTCATTGGGCCGATTAACCCAAAAGCTTTGAATAGTCATCATTTCATCCTCGTTGCTATTGACTATTTCACTAAGTGGGTAAAAGCCAATTCCTTTGCTAGTATTACTCAAAAGGCCTTCATCAAATTCTTAAAGGTCAATATCATCTGTAGATATAGGTTACCGTAGAGGATCATAACTGACAATACACCAAACCTCAACGGGGCAACAGTTAAAGAATTATGTGTTCAATTGAAGATCAAAAATCATAATTATGCATTATATAGGCCATAGATGAATGGTGCAATTGAGGCAGCCAATAAAAACATTAAGAAGATTATCGGAAAAATTATAGTGACCTATAAAGACTAGCATAAAATGCTTCCATATACATTGCACGGATACCTTACCATAATGCGTACTTCAATTAGGGCAACCCCTTACTCTTTAGTTTATGGCCTCGAGGCTGTCAATCCAATTGAAGTGGAAATACCATCCCTGAGAATCTTGGCTGAATCAGACTAGGTGAAAGTGAATGGATACGCTCTCGGTTTGAACAATTAAATATGATTGAAGAAAAGAGACTCACAGCAATATGTCATAGGCAGTTATATCAGTCACGAGTGGCAGGGGCCTTTAATAAGAAACTGCGACCTAGGGGGTTTAAACCATGGTATGAAAAACCAGACCGGACCGGCCGGTTCAGACCAGAAACCGGTAAACCGGCCACTTGTCCGATCTGGTTCAGTGCTAAAACCGAGAAATGGTCGACCCGCCTTGAACCGGACTAGACCAGTGTAAACCGCCCTAACCTGGGGTAACCCGTTGGGTTGAGCGGGTTAACTGGGTCACACTTTAAAAAAAATCGCCCAGAAAAACACAGTGATGAAGAAGAGAGGGAAGAACAGAAGGAAAATAGAAGAAGAGAATCAAATAAACTTACTGTTAAAAAGAACCCCTCAAAAATCATGATGAAAAATGAAGTGAAAAAATTTGGTGGAGTCGTGGGAAGGAGAGGAAAAGATTATTTTGGGGAGTGAGGGCTGTGAGAGACATTAAAACATCAGAGAGAGTGCCGAGCAGGAGGGCCATGCGAGCAAGAGTGACCGGAGAATATAAGAGAGATTGCCAAGAAGGGAGAGTTTGAAATCGGAATTTGGAAAGGAGGGAGAAGAAAAGCTTGGCTATAGATTTCTCTCTGAGCTTGTTTTTTTATCTAACTCTAAATCTCTGATAGCGTGCTGGCGGCTAGGGTTTCCTTGAATGGCGTGCCAGCAGCTTCAACTATGGACACTAATTAGTAATTACATATATATATATATATATGAGTGAAGGGGCTGAAGGAAAATATATACTAGTATTCAATATAAATATATCATTTTGATAGCCTCCGGATATTTGATATTTCACATTATCTACATATTACTTTTTTAAAAATATTTTTTAGACTTATTTAATGTCATTTAAATTTTATTATTTTTTACATTTATATGTAATTTATATCTTTATTATCATTTAATTTTTTTCCAACATTTGTTATTATTTAAAATAACTGACACATATTTTTAAATATATCATTTTAATAATTACCGGTCTGATTTAGGGTTGACCCCGGTCTGACCCACTAACCCTTAACCCACTACCTTTCCCAGTTTAGTGATCGGTCCGAGCTTTTGAACCTTGGTTTAAAGTAAGAGACCTAGTCCTCAAGAAGATCCTGCTAAATCAAGAAGATGACAGAGGTAAATGGGCTCCAAATTATGAAGGCCTATATGTTGTTAAGCAAGCTTTATTTGGAGGGGCATTGATATTGACAAACATAAATGGCCAAGATTTACCAAGACTAATCAATTCAGATGCTGTAAAGAAATACTATGCGTAAAACAAAAAAAAAGCTCGCTAAGTTGAAAACCTGAAAGGGTGGCTTCGGCAAAAGTTAGAGCAATAAAAAAAAGCGGCTCGGTAAGTTGAAAACCTGAAAGGGTGGCTTAGGCAGAAGTTAGAGCAAGAAAAAGCTTGCTAAATTGAAAACCCGAAAGGGCGGCTTAGGCAAAAAGTAGGGCACAAAATTGGGAGCTCATTGAGTCAAAAACCCAAAAGGGCGGGTTAAAAAAATATCAAAGAAGGTTATCAATCCTAGCCCCTTGACTCTCTTTACTTTGTCTATTTGGAAGACTCCGTAATCATTCATCAAAAAATACATATCTCTGGCAATTAATAAAGGCATCATCAGGGGGACTACACAGAATTGAAAGCGAAGGACCTCATACTAGCATCACATCTACACCAATATGTGCTCATCATTATGCATCCACTTGAATATTAGAACATCATTTCTTTTAAATGAATCTTCATCCTTAGTATATCTTTCCCTTCTATTAAATCGCATGTCAAACTTTGTGTCATGATTTGTACAAGGGTAACTCATTTAATGAAAGCACAACTTTTGTTTGGATAAACACTCACAATGATATACATGGTGTCCTCTACTCCCATTTAACTTGTGTAATTTCAAGATCATTAATGAAGGTCCCAACTGGAATTTTTGTTGTGGGGTTAAACAGTTGACAAAAGGACACAATCTAAACTAAGGATTCTAGGCTGTGGCATCTATGTGAATCTCATTATACATATCTTCATACATCTGACAAGACTGCGCGAGTAAGGGGGTTTTGGTTAGGCACCTGGACGAAGAAGGAGTAATATCACCTATTAGGCTATTCTTTAACACCACCATTATTGCACTCATTCTTATTAGCATGTCATCACCTCCATTATCAACATCACCATTAACACCATCATTAGCATTATCATTGTATTCATAATCATCATTAGGATTCAGTCATCATTGTCATCATCATTATTAGTATCATCACCTTTATCATGAATTCACCATTTTGATATTCCCCTCATTATCATGGCCATTATCATCCTTTTCATCATCATTATTGTCATTCTTATTAGGATTTCATCATCACTGTCATCATCATTATAAATGTCATAATCTTTATAAGCACTACTCTAAGGGGTATCACATGTTTATGGTACCCTTTCAAAGTCCTGTACTGGCAGGCACCCTCAAAGCCCAGAATGGTTGGCACCCTTTAAAAGCCTTGTGTCGGCAGGCACCCTCAAAGCTTAGTAACGGTTGGCACCCTTCTAAAGCCTAGTACCAGCAGGTACCCTCAAAGCCCAGTAACGGCTGGCACCCTTTTTAAAGCCTTGTATCGACAGGCACCCTCAAAGCTTAGTAACGGTTGGCACCCTTCTAAAGCCTAGTACCAGCAGGTACCCTCAAAGCCCAGTAACGGCTGGCACCCTTTTTAAAGCCTTGTATCAGCAGGCACCCTCAAAGCCCAGTAACGGCTGGCACCCTTTTTAAAGCCTTGTATCAGCAGGCACCCTCAAAGCCCAGTAACGGCTGGCACCCTTTCAAAGCCCTATACCGGTAGGCACTCTCAAAGCCTAGTAATAGATGGCACCCTTTCAAAGCCCTCTATCGGCAGGCACCCTCAAAGTCCAGTAACGGCTATCACCTATTTCAAAGCCCAGTAACGGCTAGCACCCATTTCAAAGCCCTGTATCGTCAAGCACCCTCAAAGCCCAGTAACGGCTGGCATAATTCTTTTAAAGCCCAATGGCGCTTGGCATAATTCTTTTAAAGCCCTGTAATAGCAGGCACTATTCTTTCAAAGCCCTGTATCGACAGGCACCCTCAAAGCCCAGTAACGGCTGGTATAATTCTTTTAAAGCCTTGTACTTGCAAGCACCCTTAGAGCCCAGTAATGGCTGGTACAATTCTTTCAAAGCCCAGTAACGCTGGCACCCTCTCAAAGCCCTATATCAGCAAGCACCCTTTAAGCCCAGTAACAGCTGGCATGATTCTTTCGAAGCCCTATAATGGCAGGCATTATTCTTTTAAAGCCATGTATCAGCAGGCACCCTTTAAGCCCAGTAACGGCTGACATAATTCTTTTGAAGCCTTGTAATGACAGGCATTATTCTTTCAAAGCCCTATATCAGCAGGCACTCTCAAAGCCCAGTACCGGCTGACATAATTCTTTTATACCCCACCAAAGTAATCATCTATCTCCACCTGCATTCTTCTCCCCTATGAACCAAGTAAAGCGGGGTATAGGTACTGTATTTTGTCCAAACCCTCTTTGGTTCCAAGGGGGTACCTTCCAAGGGGGTACCTTGTTCTTTGACCGGACAAAATACGTGTTATTATCTTTACTTGCTTCATAGATGAGAATCTCACTTTTCTCAGCTACGAAACAAGTAAAGAAGGGCAACTGTAAACACCCTATTTTGTTTAGGCCCCACTCAAAAATTAAAAATAATTGATGATTATTGGTGTCCAAATTGGCAATCATCATTGAAAGAAGAAATAAGAAAAAAATAAGAAAATCCTCCTATTGATGATGATCGGTGTCCAAATTGGTAATAATTAAAAGGGGAAAAAATTAAAATAAATCCCCTCATTGATGATGATTGGCATTGTCATTCATTAAGAGAAAATAATAAATAAAAAAGCAAACAATAAAAAATAAAAAAAATCTCATTTATGTTGGTAGGTTTAAATTAGGAAACTACTTGTGGGGAGAATAATAAAAAAATTAAAAATGAAAAAAAAAAATCTCCACTAACGGTGATGAGGTCAAGTTAGGAAGTTTTATTAATAGAAAATACAAAAAAAAATTGAAAATTTAAAAATAGAAAATAAAAAAATTAAAAAAATCTCATTTATATTGATAGGTTTAAATTAGGAAACTACTTGTGGGGAGAATAATAAAAAAAATTAAAAATGAAAAAAAAATCTCCATTAATGGTGATTAGGTCAAGCTGGAAGTTTTATTAATAAAAAATACCAAAAAATTAAAAATTAAAATTAAAACAAAATCTCCATTGATGGTGATTAGGTTAGGTTAGGTAGGTTTTAACATAAAATATAAAAAAAATAAAAAATGAAAATTCAAAAAAGAATTATCATTTATGAGGAATGCTCTACCTTGAGACTATAGATAAAGGAGCAAGGGTTGAAGCAAGACACACAAGAATTTTGGGAGAGCAAAGAGATAAGGTCTATAGCTGAGTTTTCATCCCTTTCTTTTATTTCTAATGATACATGGGATCTTATTGCTTTCACCGCGCAACTTGATTCATTGTGATTACATATTCATGCTTTCATTACCCCATTTTCATGCTTACCTCGTCGTGACTCATGCTTACCTCGTCGTGATTCATGCTTACCTCATCGTGATTCACGTGTGCGTGAATCATGCACTATGACTTTGCTCTTGTCTCTTTGCTCATCCAATATATGTTACCTTGCTGGACATTGTGGTCTTATGGATTTGCTTTTTATTATCCGATTGAATTATCTTATACATCATTGCTGGACACGTTGCATTTAGGCAAGGGGCATGTGATGTCTTGTCTTCTTATGATACTAGGTGTCATGCTTAATAAATATAGATAATGTGATTGTACTTGCCTCTTATTTATTATGTGATTCTATCACCCTATCTCTTGTTGTAGCGAGGTTCAAAAGATAAAAGGTACGCATAAATCTCCTCACCTTTGACTTCCTTTTTGTCTAACTTGTGCTACTTTTTTTTCTTTTTCTCCCCAGACTTACACCTTTGTACTCCTGAACAAAGACAATTAAGCACAATTTTCTAATTCCAATCATCAATGCAATTAAAAGACAAGCAATTTCATACTTAGAAAGCAATTGATCAATTAATCAAATTCCTCAAGTCAACATTGGTTATAGTCAAACGATGCAAAGAAATTAGCAAACCACAATCTCAAAATATTAGAATGAAGCATAAGAGAACTCTCAAGGAATTATTGTCTAACTCATCTGACCTCATTAGGGTCATTTCACTCTAGTTTACTTAATCAACACCTTAACATAGGCTTGTGACAACTCTAATTTCTCCACTACTAATAGCAATAAATGCAATGGGTCAAGAGGACTTAAAATGTTTGTAATGATGGATAAAGGCCAAATGGAATGAATTAATTAGAAAAAACAAATTTGTTGATATGCAAGTCAATGTTAATGAAAAAGCTCATAGCACCTAAATAACTTTACAACTCTTCCAATTCTTTTCAAAATCATGAACAAATGCCTTCTTGATATTTCTTTTGTTTTTCTTACAATTCTTTCTCTCTATTTTTTTAATTTTTTTTCAATCCAATTCTCTTTCTATTTTTTTTTTCAAAACCACACTCACTCTTTTCTTTTTCAATACCTTTCCCTCACTTTTTTTTTCAATTTTTCTTCTTCTTTTCCTTTCCTAAACTATACACACATTTTTTTTTCTTTTTCTTTTTTTCTAATACATGGCATTTCAATATATACGATGTTAAATTTCCTATTGGTAAACCAATTTGATTTTAGAATACTATGAACACTATGAATAAATGACATGCATACAACATAGGAATGGCTCAAAGGGATAAGCAAACGGTCATAAATGTAGGTTTGTGTTTGGGTGAAAGGGTTTAAAATTGAATGCCTCTTTCATTTCCATCACACTAATACAAATACCATTTTGAAAAAGAGTGGAAACAAGTTCTAGAAGGTGACGAACTAAGTGAACATGCACAAATAGAAAGAACTCAAGGCTCGATTAACCTTCCAACAAGGTTTCTCTCTAATGCTCACTCCAATACAATCAATTGCATAGCAAGCTAACCACAACACATTTACTTAACTATTTCTAATGTTAATTTTACAAACACAATCAATCAAAACATTGTAATCAATTATAATAATGCTCAACTCTTAAAAGCATTAATGATGTTAAAAGCTTTCTTTTCTCAAAACAAGAAGTAAACAAAAATTTAATTGTGGGTTCATTTCTTTTCCTATTTACTTTAAAAATAAAATATGGTTTCAAAAGTTGCCAAACACTAGATTACATGAAAGTTCAAAGAATTTCTTACAAATCACATTTCAAAATGGTAAATGCAACCCTTTACCACTTTAACATGCATCAAAGTAAGTCATTCTTGACAAATTTTTGAAAACTTTTCTAGTTTAAGACATTTCTCATTTAAAAACAATTAATGGGATTCAAAATGCATTTCCCTCCCCACCACTTAATCAACACATTGTCCTCAATGTGGAAAAACACTTTAAAGAAAATGCTTAGAAAGTTGAAATTTAAGGCACAATGGTAATTAAGTATGGTAGTGGCAAAAAGATTCAAAGCATACAAAGGGGGTTTTTATTGTACTAAACTACACTACTTCTACCTTTTTCTACTGGATCATGTCCCTCCCCCCATACTTATCTTCCTCACACAACAATTAAGCATAAAGAATCATAGGATTTTGGAAGAAAACAAGTGAGGAAAGAGACAACCTGTGTTAGAATATCTTGAGTCGCTTGAAGGAGAAGTTCTCATCCCTGATGAGAATCATGCATTTTTCATTGACAACATCTTCTCTAGCATTGGATTTCCTTGGTGGAGGTGGCTTAGGATCGATCGAAAGAGGTCCAAGGATATACGGTGGATGTTGGTTCCTCTGATAACCTTTCCAAGAATATGCTTGTAAAGTTGACAAGCAAACAACAGTACCCCATTCAAAAATAGAAACATGGAGAGATTTCAAGTGAAATAAAGGCATATAAAGATCCAAACTCTCCAAGTAACTATCACATCCGAGGAAATCAATGACACTCCTATCAGTAGGAGTCAAACTAACAGTTAAATTCTCTTATGTTTGCAAAGTGAAAGGTGTAGAATCCAACTTAGTGTTGGGATACACCACATCATCATTGCAATCACAAGAAATGGAAGGAAAAAGAGTGGAAGCAAGAAGAGAATTTTTCAAATGATTACCACCTAAAGCTTTTGAATTTTCAATAGAATTATTTTCCTTTTCTATATTGGGTGGCAAATCACAAGAAAGAATCATATAGAAAGATTTATTTTCATTTTTAATATCATTAATCAAAATAGCTGAATCTTCCCTTATGACACTATCAAGCAATTTATTGGAATTAAAAGAAAGATCATTATCTAGGGCATGGTCTTTCTCACTCACATCAACCGAATTGGCATTCATGCAAGACTCAACATTTTCACAATGCTCATGCTTACAATCATAATAGTATAAAGAGATGCATCAAGATGAAATGTAGAAACAACCACTTTACTAAATGCTTTCTTCTGAAACTCAACAAGTAAGTGTCATTTGTCATGATAACAATCAACACATATTTGATCTACCGCACAAGAACATGAATATATATCATCCAAGTTGTGGCACTTATAATTGCATTAGCTGTGGCACTAGAGAAGTGCCACATATCTGGATGCCACTAAACAAAGCTGTGGCGCTTGGAAGCGCCACAAAATTTTAAAATTTTTTTTCAAAAAATACCCTCCTGTGGCGCTTGGTGGAGGAAGTGCCACATGAGGGGGTATCTTGTGGCGCTTGCGTCAGCAAGGGCCACAGGAGGGGGGTCTCCTATGGCGTTTGCGTCAGCAAGTGCCACAGGAGACCAGACCTACTATGGTGCTTACGTCAGCAAGCGCAACAGGAGACCCCCCTCTTGTGGCACTTCCTCCAACAAGCGCCACAGGAGAATCCTTTTTTTTAAATCTTTCTTTCTTTCCTGTGGCTCTTTTTAATGCTTCCTGATTGTGAAGCTTTATATAAAATGAGTGGCTTTGGCGTGTGTTTATCATCTCCACAAATTATCAATATTTCTATTTTATATTTCAACCTATTATATATATATAATTTTCACATTTAAAATTCAAGTTCCCCAACAAAAATGTTCTTACACAATAATATATTTATTGTTATTTCCCCAACAATAATTTTCTTACATTAATACTCTCCAAAGCTAACATAAAAAATATCACAATACAAGAACTTGATATGTGAACACAGTACATCAACAACTAATTAAGTAAATTAAAAGATTACTAAAAAATGCAATCTTGTCGGCCAAAAAATTTAAACAAAGTAAAAAGGCAAATGAAACAAGCTAGGTTTTCACTATTTCCTATTAAATTAGGAACAAAAAGGCAAATGTTATATGATAGTTTATCTTGACTAAAAAAATTTAAATAAAGCAAGCTAGAATGAAACAGTCTTCTTCTTACAAATCTATTAATTGACCAGCGCAAGGAGTGGGGGACCATGTTGGTGACGCTATCTTGAGTGACGAGGATGATCAAATGTGAGTTGTGGAGTGGAGTGGGGTTCAAAAGAGGAAGAGAGACAGAGAGTATGAAGAAAAGGAAACAACTAGGGAGAGGAGTGGGGACGAAAGGAAAAAAAAAAGGAAAAAGGGACAAGAGAATTTAATGAAGAAGACGAGTGTGTGTGATTGTTGTGCAAGAGAAAGTGATATCTTTTACAGGGGGAGGGGTGTCAATGCGAGCTAAGGAAGAGGGCATAAAAAGGAAAAAGGGAGGGAAAAGATAAAAAGTAAAGTTAAATGAAGGAAATCTGATTGGTGGGAGAGTTGAAAACTCATATCCAGCCAATTGTGGCACTTCTTTAAAGAAGTGCTACAACTGCCTTTTTTTTCTTTTTCTATTTTTTTTAAATTTTGGGGACCAAGGGTGGCCCTTGCCAAGGCAGGCGCCACCCTTGGGTAGAGAACAGCTGTGGCGCCTGGTCCAACTACGGTGCCTGGCCTGACAAGCGCCACAGTTGGCCCCACTAGGTGTGCCGCCTGGTCCACCAGGCACCACAGCTGGTCCCCAAAATTTTAAAAAAATTAAATAGAAAAAGAAAAAAAAGGGCAACTGTGGTAGTGTCACAAAATATGCACCACCTTTCAACCATTTTGTAGTAGTGTCTGCTCTGGTTCAAGGTGGTCGCTGGCGGCAATGGTGAAGAGGAGAAGCTTGTGCCGCCGGCGACACAAAAAGATGAATGGTGATTCGATAATCTCCTCCTTGCGGCGATGCTCCCCTCTCTTAACTCTCCGCTTTTCCTTTTCAGGTCTTCGCATATCCAGATAGCATATCCACCGTCAACCAAGTCGGGTCTATGCTTTCTTGTATATTTTCTTTCTTTCTTTCAGCAGCCCAAATACCACTGGATATGTTTCTTTATATATATATATATATATATATTGGGCCTACTTTATTGTCTCATTTTCCAGCCCAGTTCCAAAAATTAATGTAGGCCTTGTCTCTTCTCTTGGCCCAAGTTACCCGCAGCTCCTCTCAAGTCTCAATCATAGCCCAAATTCGCTCAAAATAATTAATTTGAACCTCTAAAATCCTCAATTTTTTCTTTAATACCTACAATGCAAAATTAAGCACAAGGTAGTATCAAAATTTAAAGGGACAATTGTATAAAAAAAATAATTAATAAATTATGACCATTTTGCCCCTAATTGCAATTAATTCAAAACAATTGTTCTTAACTAAAATTAGTGCTTAATAATGCGATAATATCCCAGAAAATACATTAAAATCCCGAATTAATCATGAAAAATTCATATAAAAATAAGGTTCAATCAATCCTCTTTCAAAAAAAAGAAAAAAAATATTTTAACACATTTTTATAAATGAAAATAAAATGGAATAACTCTCTTTCATGAAAAAATAAAGAAATTGCTTTAATAAATAAAAAATACAAACCAAACAAAAATCACTTTCTCAAATAAATTAAATAAACATTTTTTCTAAAAAACACCAACAAAGTGACACGCATTTCTACCCCCGAACTATGTGGGCTTTGATCCCTCTAAAGGGTACGTATGCCCTAGGTTTTCATTCTAGGTCAAGTCCAACTTTGTAAATAAAAATATTTTTTTCTTATTTTCTTGTTGTAAATAAATGTTCATTTTTTTCTTTAGTTTTCATTTCATTTATTTTTGTAAATATTCTTTTTTATTTGGGTAATTATAATAAAACTAAAGGCCATAATATTTTTAAATAATTAACTTAGGGTAACCATTCGTATGATTGGGCGTTGTGGGGTACCTAACACCTTCCCCATACACAATCGACTCCCAAACCCTAAATAGTTTTTGTAGACCGGTATCCATTTTTAAAAAAAGTTTCCAAAATTATCCTTTTTCAAAATTTTGGCGGCGGCTCCTTGTTTTCCAAATTTCGGGCGATATAGTAGAGGTTCCTCTCTTTTGATGCTAGACTTATAGGTTGATGAGATATGGTATTTTAGGAAGCTTATTGATTTCATAATTGCATTCAAAGTGGCTTTTAATAATGTACTAAGAAGTGATTATTTTCTAGGGTCTAGAAATATTCATTAATTAATATGCACTAGACTCAATAGTATTTGAAATTTGGTATTTTGAGAAACTTTGATTGCAATTGATAGTGTTTTATATTGAGTTTCGGTTAAAATGGTTAAACTCACACTAGCTCAAAGTTTTTTAGGCATTTTTTACCAAACTAACAAATTGAACTCCTATTATCATTTGTTGAACTATGATTGTCATTGCAAGCCATTGTCAAGAAATTCACTTCATCCATTTCCATTCACCTATCCATTTTATATCCAAAAATATTGTAATTTAGGACATTTATTTTCATTGCAATACAGCTATAGTTTCAAAATAAAATCACTCCTTTTTTCCATCGTTTATATTACATTTCGTGACATTTATATTAGCTTAGGATCCAATAGAAGGCTCCTCAAGAGACGATATGAGTTTGCACTATATTGCAATCCTTTGTTCACTTTTTGAAGAGGACCCCAAAGCATAAGACAAAGTCCAACTTTTCAGTGAGTGTTTAAAGGACTTACCTTAGCCTTTTAATCGGTTTGCGTGTGAGGTTCTTCTCCTACCTTTCGTCCTCTTTGTCTCCAACCCTCTCTCTCTTTTCTGTTTCAGAATAGTAAACAAGGAGTTGAGAGCTGCTAGGTGTTTAACTTGTAAAAATATATTATTTTATTACTTGGTCCAAATGAAGTTTTATCTCATAAGCTTTAACTCTAGGTATTCATCGGACTAAAATCTATTAGCAGCTGAATCCATCACCTTGATCAAACCAAGCACGCTTTTGGGTTTTACGTTTGGGACTTAATCATGACCCAATTCTCATTTTTGAGTTTTTGTAATAAAATTAGTAATTTACCCCTTCTTTATCATTGTTAAATTACTGAATAAAACCCAACAATTAATCCTTAATATTTTATGAGGATTTTCTTTCTTAATTAGCTTCTTTAAGCTATAAAGTAATTTCTTTAAAATATTTAAGCCAAACAATAACTCCTAGCGAACTATTTTTTTAATTATTTCGAGAAAATAGGTCATTAATTCCATAAAATAGCCTTACAATTAATCTATAACTCCTTTTGGGAAAGGGACTTCTCTATAAATTCCTTCATTCCTAACATAACTGTCTTTAGTTTTTCTTAATTTTTCTGGGTCTCTAAATATTTTTAATAATGGTCCCATACTACATTTTCTTGAAATACTAGCTTGAAATAAAATTTTTATTAAATAATTTATTTTTGAGGCTTTAAAATTTTTAGATAACACCCTTAGGCCTCAAATATGTCTTGTATGTTTATTTTCAAATTTTTAGGACATTACATTGGGAGAGGAATATCTTCAATGATCTCTCTCTCTATTTCCTCTCCATTCAATGTCTCTATGATTAAATCAAGTTTTAATGATTGAGATTTAATATTATACACAAATATTATTATAACATTAAATATAATAAAAGTCTACAATGATAAAGAGAATAAAAATCAACCATTAAAACTTGATCTAATGACAGAGTCATTAAATGGAAAGTAAATGGAGAGAGAGAAGAGAGAGATCTATGTAGTTTATTTCTATAACCTATTACTTATGATACATATCACCAATCACAGTTTTGGTTGCAAATTTTTCTTTAATATATGTTACGCAATAATCAATCGTTGAAGAATCAATGCACAAAAGTATGAAAGAATCCAACTATTTATATATATGTTACTAATATTGAGGATTTTATTTTCTCAGACATTGTACAATTGTACCAAAAGACGTGCTTGTTTTATTTTATTCTGCATTTAATATCTTTTATATTCTATTAATTACTTTCCCTTTGTTTATTAAATAGATCAAGAGGATATTGTTATGGACGCGACCACTAGACAATACGATGAGGACGTACGTTCTGGTAATGGGGCTTGTTACAAGGATTTTCCTTATTTCAGCCTTATTTTCAAAACGGCAAAAAATTTAAATATTATAATATATTTTTCCTTTTGCTTATCAAAAGTAGAATAGGAACACTGTATGTCTCTCATGCTAATATTTTGAGTTCAATGCATAATCGTAAATAATTAATTGGAGGTAAGGCAGTTCATGTATAAATAGAGGCCTATGGAATAGTTAAACACACAATGAGGAGCTCTTTGATCCCTTTTCCTCAATCATCTGAGCATTTTATCTGAAGTCTTCCAAGTGTTTCGTCTTGTTCGTCATGTCTAACTCTTTCATATCTTAACTTTTTATTTCACTTGAACAAAAATATTTTCTACCATGAAGTCTACCAAACTCACAAGGGGATTGATGAAAATACACAGGCCCAAAGATTACAATGAATAATACACATTATCATTCCATAGAATAAATCATGTTCTTGCAATAGAACCTGCCTTCACACACGTATACTTATAGGCAGCAAGTCCCAAGATGGGACTCAACAACTAACTAGCCTACAATTACATAATTGTCCCTGATTCTAATACAAATATATATATATATATATATATATATAATACATAATTTTATTCTACACTCCCCCTCAAGTTGGGAACCCTATATTCACATGTTCCCAACTTGCAAAGGAGATATTCATGTTGTGGAGCACCTAAAGCTTTAGTGAGCAAATCTGCAATCTGTTCACCAGAAGGCTCTTAACCTTGTGGTCGTGGGTTCATGAGTAGGATTTGACTACGAACTTGATGAAACCCTTCATTGAAGCCCATAAGGAATTGAAATAATCTCTATTCTTAAACAATCTTAGCATAATACTTTGAAGAACCACACTGGCAATTAGGAATAGGGACTAAAGCTACATGTTCATCCTAAAGCTCTTTAAGCTTTGTGTAGTGCCCAGATACACTGAGAGTACCTTGTGTGAGTGAGTTGATTGATCGATACAGGGAGAAAGCTTTTGCACCTTCCACTACATCAAACCTCTCTTTAAGATCAAGCCAGACAAGAAGTGCATTCTAAGAAAATACTAGGCCAGTGGCAATTTTCACGGGTGGAAAAATGGCTTTTTAGACTGGTTAAAAATGACTTTTTAGACCGGTTTTGGATCCGGTCTTGATACAGCCGGTCTAAAAAGTCTGTTATTTTTTAGACCGGTTAAGCAACCGGTCTTAAAAATCACTTTTTTAGATCGGTTGTTCGAAGACCAGGTCTAAAAAGTTCAGACTTTTTAAAAACCGGTATAAACTTTTTTTTTTTTCAAGACTTTTAAGACCGGTTCTTAAAATAACCGGTCTTAAAAGTAATACTTTTTAGACCGGTTCTTATAATAACCGGTCTAAAAAGTACTTTTAAGACCGGTTATTATAAGAACCGGTCTAAAAAGTATGACTTTTAAGACCGATTATTTTAAGAACCGGTCTTAAAAGTACTTTTAAGACCGGTTATTCTAATAACCGGTCTAAAAAGTGATATTTTTTTAAAAAAAAATAAATGTGGATTTTTTTTATAGTGCTATACCTGTATCACCCTTTTCACTCTAAACTCTGAACAAAGGGCAATGAGAAACAGAACAAAACAAAGAAAAAAAAGAAAGAATAATCTTTTTATCATATTCACTCAACTTTTCTACCAATCCATATCTCTGAGATAAGAGGAACTTATCTTAGATTTATTCAATGTAATGAGTTCAAAATTTATTAGATGCTCATAACTTATTCAGCTAATTTCACTTGACAACAAGAGTATAACACACATACAGTCATTGAGTTCATTTTATCACACATCAATAAATAATACAACTGCTTACCATCTAAATCTTCAGCAGCATCTCCACCCTTATTAGTAAAGTTACGAGTTTCAACCTTCAATCAAAAAACAAGCATCATATTGCCCCCATATAATTATATATTCCAATAGCTTCGGCAGAGATTGTGTGCAAAAATATTCTACATAAATACTGAATGACTTACTGTCTTCTTCTTCTTCTTCTTCTTTTTTAACCCAACAAATGGAGTCTCAGCTCCATCCGAAACTGCAAAAATGAGAATGAACCATGCATATGCACAGTTAGAGATAACAAAAAAAATTCCTTGCATAGCTAATCAAACGAAACACAAAGCAGAACAACGTTGTAAAATCATAAATAATTAAAGAGGGAAAGAAGAATACTAACTTCAGGAAACTCCTCCTTCTTATCATCACTTACAGTATACTAAAACTAAAAAGACAAAAAGATGCTTCCTTCGCAACAACGCAAGGTTGATGTTCTCTTCGTCAACCTTTTCTAAAATGTTGAGTCTGCAAATCACATTCATGGTACAAGTCTATGTGACCAAGCAAAGCAAGACCCATACTAGAGATAGAAAAGCAACTACAGTGAAAAGTCGCGACGAAGGAGATCAGAGCAAGTGAGGTTGTGGCGGCAACAAACTCATTTAGTGCGAGGGTGAGAGCACCGTAGCAACAAACATGAGAATGAGATTGAGCGAAGATGATCGAGCTCACAGAGTAATCGCACTAAGAAGAGAGGTTTCAGATTAAGAGAGCGAAAATTAGGCGCGACAAAGAGGAGATTCAAAAATTTAGGGTCGATATTTTAGACCGGTTATAAATAAAACCGGTCTTAAAAGGGTGAAAATTTTTTTTAAAAAAAATTTCATATTTAAAAAAAAATCCATATTTTTTTTTAAAATATCACTTTTTAGACCGGTTATTAGAATAACCGGTCTTAAAAGTACTTTTAAGACCGGTTCCTAGAATAACCGGTCTTAAAAGTACTTTTTAGACCGGTTATTCTAAGAACCGGTCTAAAAAGTATGACTTTTAAGACCGGTTATTCTAAGAACCGGTCTTAAAAGTCTTGAAAAAAAATTTTTATACCGGTTTTTAAAAAGTCTGGACTTTTAATGTTTGATATTTAAGACCGGTTATTCTAAGAACCGGTCTTAAAAGTCTTCAAAAAAAAATTTTATACCGGTTTTTAAAAAGTCTGGACTTTTAATGTTTGATATTTAAGACCGGTTATTATAAATAACCGGTCTTAAAAGTTTAAAATTTTTAATTTTTTAAATATTTTGATATTTTAAGACCGGTTTTATTTATAACCGGTCTAAATAATTTTTTTAAGACCGGTTTTTTTGAGAACCGGTCTTAAAAATTCTATATAATTACAAAACTGCCACCGGTCAAATTTTTTAGACCTTATCCGCTATAACCGGTCTAAATATGACGGTCTAAAAAGAGAATTTTGTACTAGTGTTTCTTGTCAACTAAGTTAATCAACGAAGATAGAACAACAATGTTGCACAGATTCCCTTGACTTTGGAGATGAGATTTCTGATCCTCACGCTTGCAAGACTTGTTTAAAAAACCCAATTTGTTCTTGGCATGGAGTGCCATCCTCATGGCTCTACTTCATAGAGAAAAATTCTCAGAGCCGACTAATGGCTAGGATACTAGCGTATCCGCAAGTGTCACTAGGATGCAGGTACAAAGGATGTTGGAAATCTAAACTTTGACTGGGTGTTTCTGCCATAACCAAAATTGTGGAGAAGCAATGCAAGAACAGCAAGAGCAGCGAAAGACACTAGTTGACTTAGTAAGAGCATATGACTAAGCAAGAACAAAGTAAACGAAATATAGAGATTACCGGAAATCTCTAGTCATTTGTCAAATAAAACGAGAAATGACTTCTTTGGTAAAGTTGGCAAGGGTCGCAGGAAAAGCTGACAATAGATGACACAAAACAAATACGCTGATAGCACGATACCTAAAGAACCAGAAGACCGATGGAGGAGTAAGGAACAAGAACCTTAATTCTTTAGTGAGATAACCAGAACACAGATCGGAAAGAAGGGAACAAGAACACTAATCTTTGGCGAGAACCACAACACTAACCAGAGAGACAGGAACAAGAACGACGATCTTCGGTGAGAACCAGAACACTGATCGGAGACAAGAGAATCAGAGCGCTGATCTTCACCGAGAAAACCAAGAAACGCCTATCTTCGATGAGGAAACGAGATTGACGACCAGGAACATCGATCTTCAGTGAGAAAACAAAAGACGCCGATCTCCATTATTGAAGAGAAAGATTGGAGGGAAAAAGAACCTTCCGGTGGATAAGACTGAAGTTGGGGCAAAAATCACATTTAGATCCCCATCAATTATCTTTGCCCTAATACCATCATGAAATTAAGACACTGCCGCATAAGTAAGGTGAGAAACATACAACTTAATCGGGTAATCATGATAGACGAATCGGGTCAACAAGAACCATGGGCTCTAATGCCATGATGAAAATACACAGGCCCAAAGATTACAATGAATAATACATATTATCATTCCATAGAATAAATCCTGTTCTTACAATATAACCTGCCTTCACACACATATATTTATAGGCAGTAAGTCCCAAGCTGGGACTGAACTATTAACTATCCTACAATTACATAATTGTCCCCGATTCTAATGCAAATATAAATAATACATAAATCTTATTCTATAAGGTTCAAGATCTTGTTTTAACTAATACACTACAAAAAAAATGTGATTTAGTAGCGGTTAAAAATGGGTATTCGTAGCGGTTCTAACCGCTACAAACTAGGTTAGTAGCGGTTACCCAAACCGCTACTAAATCGTACGTTACAAGCGGTTTTGTAGCGGTTTTATAAAACCGCTACTCAATCAAAAATAACCGCTACAAAGTTTGTAGCGGTTCATAGTAACCGCTACAACACCAAGAGATATTTGTAGCGGTTATATAACCGCTACAAATATAAAAAATTTTATTGAGAGCTTTAAAAAAGAATTTTTTTTTTGTAGCGGTTTACTAACCGCTACAAATATAAAAAAATGAAAATTTGTTAAAAATGACATTTTTATTTGTAGCGGTTAAGAAACCGTTACTAATTTTGAATTTCATGAAATTAGTAGCGGTTTTAAAAACCGCTACTAATTTCATGAAATTCAAAAATGGCGCCAAAAAATTTAAATTTAGCTCTAAAAATGCGCGTTATTTAGTAGCGGTTTAATAACCGCTACAAATATTTAAAATTTTTTTAAAAAATATACGTTGATTTTTTTTCTGTTTTTTCAATATTATATTAAATAGTTTAATTTATTATTATTTTATCTATTTCAATTAGTTTATTATTTAATATTTTAACTTATTAATAAATTAAAAAGAAAAAATGTAATTGAATATGATTAGTATAAAATTTATATTAATAATATTATTAAGGATAGTTAGGTAATAAGGAATTATTATGTTTTATAATATAATGTAATTGTATATGAAAAATAGATGAAAATGAGATAGAGTTATGATATATGTAGAAAAAAAAATGGTTAGAATAAATTTTATAGAAAGGAAAGAAGTATTCTAAAAGAAATTGAAAATCTTGTTACCATATTTGATCGTATTATTCAGCTCCTCTACTCATACGAAAGAAGTTGTAAATGAGAGGAAATGAAAGAAGGGTAAGGTGAAAAGAAATTGGGGAATGTTTGAAATGAGTTGTGATAAGAGTATTTATAGGGATTCACGTATTATTTGTAGCGGTTAATGTAGCGGTTACTAATTAGTAGCGGTTATTTATATTTTTGTAGCAGTTAATGTAGCGGTTATTATTTAGTAGCGGTTATTTATATTTTTGTAGCGGTTTAATAACCGCTACAAATATTATTTTAATTTTTTAAAAAAAATTTTATTTTAACACAAATTTTTTGCATTTTTTGTAAAGAAAAATTTTTTACACTTGAATTCTACAAATATTATTTTAATTTTTTTTTACATTTTATTTTAACACAAATTTTTTGCATTTTTTGTAAAGACAAATTTTTTACACTTGAATTTGATCACTCATCGTCGCCATCCCTACAGCAATTTTGTAGAAAAATTATTGTTATTGATGTATTATTAAATTTAAAAAATTTAATTGAAATGATGTGGACTTAAAAAAACTGACCGCAGTAGAGGTAAATTGTCATCGCCTTCAGGGAAGTAGTTTTCAAAATCAGCTGGCTGAAATGGCTCACTCTCGTAGGCGATGTTATCGCCTTCACCCATGTCGTAAAGGTCTCTTAGCTTTAAATGAACGACCATGTGCCAATCCCTATGCCGCTCGTCCTCGACATAATAAACCTGATGTGCCTCTGAAGCTAGAATATACGGCTCATCATCTTGAGAAATACCAGTATGAATCGGCCATGAGAAATTGACTTATGTGATCCCTAGGTCGTTAGTTGTCAGTCCCCGAGAAGTAGTGGTATTTGCCCACAAACACTTGAACAGCGTCACGGTGAAACGGCCTTGATAATTAAGCTCGACCACATCAAGAAGCTTGCCATAGTAAGGGACGCCTCCGAACTGCATGTTGGCGTCACTGCTGCTCGCATAACTCCTTGTCCCAAATGTGCCATAAACACCCGAATTCTGTGTTTGCAATCCTTGATCCCGTGAAACCGTGCAAAACTTAAAACCATTGACATTGTATGCTGTAAACCGTTTTGCATGATCAAAGAGGGCCGATTGCGAGAGCTCTGAAATCTGGTGAGTGTGGGTTGTGGTCATTTAGTATTCTGCGTGCAAACCAGCCCGGGAATTCTCTGTGGACCCTCCTATCAACTTCTGAGGATGTCTGCGTACGGATCCTGAGCTGACGCTTGACATGACTTCTGAATTCCCTACAATTAATAATGGAAAGTCGTTAGTGAAATGAAAGTGAGAAATGTTACGAAAGATATAGATCGAATAACATACATGTGAGTGTACAATTCTTACCGTATGAAAGGCTCAACTTGAGTGCAATTAATCAAGACATGTCTATGTGCTTGGAACTTCTCAGTTGCCATTAGTTTGAAGTTCTCAGTTGCTCCAACTGGTTTACCAACACGAGGGATAAATTCTCCTGATGTCGGCGCAGGTTCAGGACAATCGTCAACACGAGGCGGGCGGTTGAAAGCCGTCTCAAGATCATCAAAATACCTTGAGCAAAAATATAGCACCTCATCCCCTATATAGCCTTCAGCTATAGAACCTTCTGGCCACGCCTTATTCCTCACGTAAGATTTTAATTTTCCAAGGAACCTACGAAGTACAGATGAGAAAATTGATATAAAATGATGAAAAGGACGACCAGCAAACATTAAATACGGACAATAAATGAAAGCACATATTTAAAATGAGTACCTCTCAATCGGATACATCCAACGATATTGTATTGGTCCAGCGAGCTTTGTTTCATGAACGAGGTGGACTGTGAGGTGAACCATCACAATAAAAAAGGACGGAGGAAAGATCATCTCCAAGTGACAAAGCGTAAGAATAATTTTTTACTGCAGCTAATCGAGCTCCTCAACGATCAAAACCTTATAACACAACATCCGAAAGAAAGAACAAAGTTCCACCAAAACGATGGAAACATCGGGAGGAAGTGTATTCTTTATAGCCAGAGGGAGTAACTGCTACATAAGAACATGTGAATCGTGACTCTTCAGGCCAGCAACCTTTCGAGCCTGCAAGTCGACACATCGAGAAATGTTGCTTGAATACCCATCAGGAACTTTTAATTTCTTCAACGTCGTGAGGAACACATCCTTGTTCGGTTTTGTGAGGGTAAACTTTGCCGGTGTAAATCTGTCATGCTCATCTGGCCAAGCGTCTTCACGAACTCCCATGTCGCGTAAATCTTTCCTAGCTTGAAGGTGATCTTTTGTCTTGCCGGGTTCGTTAAGCAGCGTATACAGCACATTGTCGCAAACATTCTTTTCAATGTGCATTACATCAAGACTGTGGCGAAGTAAATTAGATCTCCAATACGGAAGCGTGAAGAAAATACTTATCTTCTTCCACTGCTGAGGCGCCGAAGTCTTGCGCGTCTTTTGGCGAGTTTGTGCTGAATCGTCCCTTTTTCCAAACTTGAAGTCAACATGCTCATGCTGCTGTAAGATATCTGTACCGGACAAAGTCTGAGGTGGTCCTCTTTTCTCTGGTTTCCCATTGAAGCGATTCCGTTGCAATCTGAACTTATGCGTTCCATCGAGAAACCTCCGATGCCCCATAAAGCACCACTTCCGGCTGTGGGGAAGGCGCAATGCGTCAGAGTCGAAATTGCAAGCTGGACACGCCGACCCAGTGTGCACATTCCAACCAGATAATGTGCCAAGGCCAGGAAAGTCACTGATCGTCCACATCAAGGCTGCACGCATGTTGAACAAAGTCTTGCTGTGAGCGTCGTACGTCTCCAAGCCGACATTCCACAGGTCAAGCAATTCCGTAATAAGCGGTTGGAGATACACATCGATGTCATTGCCCGGTGCCTTTTTGCCTGGAATGATCATAGACATAATGAAAGAGCTTTGTTTCATACATATCCAGGGGGATAAGTTGTAGGGAACTAAGACTACCGGCCAAATGTTGTAACTTGTGCTAAGATTCCCGAAAGGATTGAAACCGTCGGTCGCCAACGCAAGCCGGACATTTCTGGGGTCAGTCGCAAAATCTGGAAAGTCGTTGTCAAATGTTTTCCAAGTAGCTGCATCCCGCGGATGTCTTAATTTACCATCTTCGTTTTTATCAATGGCATGCCACCTCATGTGCTCAGCAGTTTTAGACGACATAAATAATCTTTGTAGATGAGGTTTCAAAAGGAAGTACCTGAGAATCTTTGCAGGTTTCTTCTTCTGCTTTTTCCCCTTCCAAATTGTCTTGTACCTCGATGTGTGACATCTCTTACACGTCTCCCTGCTGGAATCGTCTCCCCAATAAAGCATACAATCATTTGGGCACGCATCAATCTTTTGATAATTCAACCCCAACCTGTTGATAATCTTCTTGGCCTCGTAGAAGGTTGTGGGAATCTCGGCGTCGGGGAATGCATCTTGTAATAAGTCGAGCAACATCGACATTCCCTTATCTGTAATCCCACACAAGCACTTGATATGATACAATTTGATCAAGAAAGATAATTTAGAATATTTGCGACAACCTTGATATAAAGGACGATCTGCCTCATCCATCAAGCTGAAAAAATCCCAAGCTGCTTCATTCCCCATAAAAGCCGGCTCAGAGCCGTGCACTTCTTCGTTGAAGTTGTCGCCTTGAAATCCAAACGCATCACACACAGCATCATTCACAGGATCATCTTCATCTACTTGAACGCCTACTTGAGAACTTCGAGGAAGAGCCTCGTCATATCTAACGCCGGCCTTCTCACCATGAACTGCCCAAAACGTATAGTCCTCAGGGAAAGGCTTCACAAGCAAATGTTCCTTCACAACATTTCATGCATGCCACTTCTTGAACTTGCATTTCCGACACGGACAGACGATCTTGCCGTTACAGCTGGCGTGAGTGAATGTGAAATCTAAGAAACTATTTAATCCGTACAAATATTCAGGAGAATTGCGCGGCAACCTTATCCATGATTTATCCATAGCTACAAGTGAGAGAGAAGAAAGTATAGAGAAGAAGATGAGTGAGAAGATAATGACGAATGCCTAGAACCTTATATTCTGAAAATCCAACGTTTATAATTTTGTAGCGGTTATTAAACCGCTACACCAACCGCTACAGACATTCCAACGTTTATAATTTTGTAGCGGTTATATATATATAACCGCTACTAATATTCAAGCCGTTAATTGGTGGGAAATTCAAAATGTACTTGTTGAGTATTAGTAGCGGTTATATATATAACCGCTACTAATGTTCAACGTATTAGTAGCGGTTATATATATGAAACCGCTACTAATATTAAAGCCGTTGGACATTAAATATAAAAATAATTTTCTAATTTGTAGCGGTTATACATAACATAACCGCTACAAATGTGCACAATGGCGGTAAATTTTAAAATTCAAATGATTTGAGTGTTTGTAGCGGTTATTAGTGTATAACCGCTACTAACATATATATTTGTAGCGGTTTCTGAAGGTAAACCGCTACAAATATATATGTAAATTTGTAGCGGTTATTAGTTTATAACCGCTACAAATATATCTTTGTAGCGGTTATATACACTAATAACCGCTACAAAGATATAGATTTGTAGCGGTTTTAACTTAAAACCGCTACAAATATATATATAACTTATTATTTTTTTAAATTTAGATATAAATCATTCATAAATTATTTCAACGCGATCTAATAATATAAATATAATTATATAAAACACAATAAGAAAATCTGAAATAAATTCTCATATAAACAGCATACAAATGTTTAAACAAAAGAAAATGTCCTAAACTAAGGAGCTGGGGGTTGATCCTCTGGTGCTCCCTCAGCTGGGGGCTGATCCTCTGGTGCTCCCTCAGGTGGGGCTCCCTCAGATGCCGCTGGATCGGGCCGCTGCGCAGACTGAACCGCACCATCGTCATCAGCAGGAGGAGGAGCTGTAGCAGGAGGAGTAGTACTCGGGACGACGTAGCGAGGGACAAGGGGAACCACTGGATGCTGCTCGTTCGGGAACAGACGACTCCATGCTCCCTCGAGCATGGTGTTCGCGATCTCACGCCACTGCGTCTGCTGCGCGTACATCATATCTGCATGCATCTGCAGCTGCTGCTGCTGCTGCACCTGCATCTGCTGCTGCGTCTGCTCCAAATCTGACCGCAGCTGGTCAATAAACTCGTCCCTCCGACGTCTTACCCCTCTAAAGCTGCCAGCCTCAGAGGCGGCGCTCCTATCGTAGATCATGCTGGGTCTGGCGCCTATCCCTATCCCCCGCACGCGTCCAGGGTGCTCAGGCTGAGCCATACCCGCCTTTCAAAGGAGCCGTCGGGTCCACTGACCCCTGTGAGTCCTCAGGCTGGGTCTGTCGCAGATCAGCCTGCGACTACTGCATCCGCTCCTGCCATTTTATGAAACAATTAATAATTACCATTTTTCATTATTAACTTGGTTTTATAAAAAATATAATAATAAAATAACTTACAATGGCCGCCTCTGCCTGCTGAGAAGTCGCAGTCCCGTCACGGTGTCTGTGTGTGATGGCGTACAGCTCCGCATAGTCCGTCTGACGGTTCTCCTGCTGTGCCTTCGTGTCCTGAAACAATTACAAAACAATAATTAGTGTTATGAAATAATCAGCTAAAAGTAATTGATATTTTGAAAACTTACCAGCTCGCTGTAGGTCACAGCGAAGGTCTTCGATCCTGCTGTGTGGTGGATCGTCTGCTGCGCCCGGATCTCGGTGTTCCTCTGAGAAAGCTCCTGGAAAAACAAATAATTAAATGTATTATAATTTAAAATTAAATACAAATTAAATTGAAATTATAATTTAATATTTCATAATTACAAAATTATATATCAAAAATATAATAAATACGTTACCTGCGCCTGAGGGCTCCTCCTGAACTGGACGAAACGCGCCCAGTCGTTCGGCGGGACGCCGTCCGGGACGCTCTCCTGCAGCTGCTCCAGAAGCATCGTCCCATACCCATCCACCCTGTGGAAGAGACGGTTCCTCCTGTTCCTCCAGGCGTCGCCCATCTTCACGAGGGCGTATCTCTTCCGGTTGGCCCGGAGGGCAAACCGCAGCTGAAAAAAATACATTTAAATATCAATAATTATAAAAACCATAATTTAAAAAAAATAATTAAATAGAATTAATTAAAAAAATATTAATTAAATAGTTTTAATTACCTGAACCACCTCCTCCCAAGCCTGGTCCTTCGGTCCCTTCGGAATGTGCCTCCAGGTCGGGAAGTGAAGGGGAAACCGCATCCAATTCACTCCCAGGTCGCTCAGGAAGCGGTTGAGCAGGTGACCCCCATTGTGGATCGGCTGGTCAGTGCCCTCGTTCCACGGCACTATAACTCACAGGGATCGGTCCATGCTGTTCAGACCGGCCACATCCAGCCTCCTCGTCGACACGTTCCCCTGCTCATCTGCACAGTTGACCGCACGTTAGATAAATTATAATTCAAAGTTAACATTTCTAATTTAAATAAATAATTTACTAAATTAAAAAATTAATTTACCTTCGACCTGCACCACAAACCCAGTGGACCGCGAAGACGACCCTCGTGGGTTGTTCTGCTCCCGAGCGTCCTCCTCATCGAGGAACCGCTCCATCTCCCTGAACCCCATCGGGATCTTGAAGTCCTCCTCATTAAGGAAGTCCTCAACGCTAATCTCTGGCCTCTCCACCTCAGGCACCTCTGCTGCGGTCGTCGCCTGTGGGATCGTCTGTGGTGCCTGTGGGGGGATGAGCTGAGATGCCGCGGTAGCCCTGCCTGCGCGCTGCCCCCTCCCTCTGCCCCCTCCCCGGCTGCTGCCACCCCGTAAAGTCGATCTGGGGACCTCAGGGGCCTTCCCCTTATCCTGTCTTGAAGCCATATCAACTGTACAAATTAAAAAAAAAAATTAGTCCATTATTATGCAAAAATATAATAAAAATACGTGTTATATACGTACCTCAAGTGCGAATACCGTGGAATACTGACCATAAACTCCTATAGAGACGTCTAAACGCTCAAATCTCGAAGAAATCACTCAGAGAAACCTCAGGAAACAAAATGAGCAAAAGGAGAAATGAAGGAGGTGAGGGTTTAAATAGGCCAGATATTAGTAACGGTTATTAAAATAACCGCTACCTCAACCGCTACAAATAATTAAATTTGTAGCGGTTCTACAATAACCGCTACAAATCTTCACAACGTTTGAAATTCTGTAGCGGTTATTACCAAAAACCGCTACAAATTTGGAGTCTCTTGAAATTCTGTAGCGGTTCTTGCCCAAAACCGCTACAAAATTCTGACCTTTCCTATTTTGTAGCGGTTTATGTGCATTAACCGCTACAAGTTTTGGCGGGAATTTCGTGCCAAATTTGTAGCGGTTTTTTGTAGGAAACCGCTACAAATATTCTTGCCGCTACAAATTTGTAGCGGTTTAGGTAAAAACCGCTACAAATGCCATAATTTGTAGCGGTTTAATATAACCGCTACAAGTCCACCGCTACAAAATACCTTTTTTTTTGTAGTGATAACATTATATTTTCATTATATGTATTGTAGTATATACCATATATTATATTAAATCAACTTCAATTATGTTGTTAAATTGTTTTTCAAGGTTAATATTATCAAATGGCTGCTTGCAACAACAATAAGAAGGTTGTGTTGATCATGGGATCAATAGGCTCGGGCAAAACCAAGCTTTTGATCGACCCGAACGCACATTTCCGTTCTGAGATCATTAACACAAAAGATCCAACTGTACAAAGGTTTGGACATCATCGCGAACAAGATCCCAGAATCTAAGCGACAAGGAATCCCCCACCACCTCCTTGGAATCATCAAAGATCCTAAGTTCGACTTCACTACGATGATGTGATCACAGCCATCGAGTATATCACCCAACAAGGAAACCTCCCCATGATTGTCGGAGGCTCAAATACGTACCTCAAATTCCTCACGGAACATCCCACCTTGGACTTCCGTTCCAAATATGATTGTTGCTTCCTCTAGCTCGACGTGTCTCTTGATGTCCTCTTTCGCTATCTGGACAAAAGGGTTGATGAAATGCTAGAATCGGGCTTTGTGGATGAGACAAGAGAGTTCTACCTGCCTGGGGCTGATTATTCTGCTAGAATCAGAAGAGCCATTGGTGCTCCCGAACTAGATGGGCATTTTAAAGTTGAGAACGATGTTAATGTCGACAATGATCACAAGCAAGAGCTGCTCAAAGATGCTATTAAGAGAATGAAAGACAACACTCGTACGCTGGCTCAAGGGCAACTTTCAAAGATACATCGCCTCAATGATGAGCTTGGTTGGGGATTGAATCATATTGGTGCTACTAAGGTATTTGAGGCTATTTTGAATGGAAGTGCGTATAAGGGTTTGTGGGAAGATATGGTTTTTAAGCCGAGCAAGGAGATTGTTCAGAGCTTCCTTCATGGCCAAAACAATGCAAGTGAGGGGAAAACTACTAAGTGATTGCTTGCAAGATGGTTTTTTTTTTCATTTTATTGATCCTGGGAGTGCGGGCTCCTCATTCACTGAAGGGTTGTGAAATATCTCTTAATAATAGTGTTTTAAAACACAAAGTCAAACCATATGTTCTTCACTAGTGTTGCAAAGTTATCTTTCCATTGCCAATTTTATCCTATATTTGGTCCTTAACATAACACCCATTTTAATGAAGAAATTAAACTACTAAGTGGGTCTTATATTAAGAACCAAGTGGAATATCATTCTAAGTAAAAACCTTCAATAATTTACTGACAGAGAAAGCTCTTTACTAGTACTATTGAATAAAGGCTGGTGCGAGGTTCATGGTAGGGTTACTTTGCTTCGCTGCCATGTAAGCATTTGCATGGTTGTAAGTTCTTTGTTATTGTTCACTTCATTATGTGGCTAGCTTCGGCTCTTTCACTTCTAAGTGAGAAATAATTACATTTTAGCACCTTTAAGTCCTCTAGGTTTCATACATTACCTATAAAAGACATTGTTAGTTGTTTTTAACATTGTAGTTAACGATGAATGATTTCTGTTATTCATCATCGAATGGAATTAATTTTTTTAAAAAAATACAATTAACAGTTTATTGTGTTATTGAGTTTCATTCTCAAATTTGAGAGGCATAACTTGTCCAAACTTAGAGCCTGTTTGAGTTGGCTTCGAAAAAATATGTCCCCGTGAGTTGAGACAAAACTCCTCTCACATACTTACCGCATATACCATAAATCACGTTAGAAAAGCAGCTTTTACCGTTAATCCAAATAAGCACTTAAGTTTGGTTTGAAATCTTGTGTGCCACTAGATTTTCTCATAACAAGACAGTAATAGTTTTTGTTAAGATGAGAATTCCTGCTGTTATAAATTTCTTTTATGTGAATTACTTAATTTAAAAGGATGCATTTCTGGTATTTATATTCCAATCCAAAAAAAGCCCACCGCCTTTTTTTTCAAAGAAGAATTTTCTTGTTTATTTTTTAAAAAACCATATGTGGAAAGTACTTTTTACGTCGTTCAACTTCATGCTTACTAACAGACACAATTTTTTTTTTTAGTAGTATTAGTGAGCTCAACTTCATTGTTCAAATAATAAATCAAGAGTCTTTAACACATATCTCAGGTGCCGTTTATAACTTTAAGTCACTTATTCCATATTACACTATCTCAAATCAGTGGTCATTATCTTAAATTTCAGTTTCCGAAAACCTGACCAGTATTCATCTTCATACCACATCATCTATATAAATAGAATTCACACGTGACACCACCATTATCTTATTTTCGCATGCTATATTCTTCTAACATATTGAACAAATTCTGGAATTTGCCAGATTTATTGTGATATTCTCTTTGACACATTAAAAGCTTAAACCCAACACAATTTAATTCTTCCAATATAATCTTCATTGGCTGAATAAACAAGGAAAAGCGTTGAGCTTGATTTCACTACTCCTTTCTATCTTTCCCTTACATTGAATTATATAGGTGCTTAGTACAATTTATTCCTTACTTGCCTAAGATTTTAGCACGTGATAAAACATTAAAACAATTTAACTTTCAAGAAGTATCGCTTAATACATAATTATTAACTATTGAGCATCATTGGCTTCTTAACCCATTTAGCTAACACCATGTTAGCACTCTGGAATTTCTAACTTCAATTAAGATTTAAATCATCAATTTAGAATTTATAATCATGATTTTACTATCTATGCACTTAGGAGCATCAAACAGTGAGCCTCTTATCCATTTCAGCTCCAAAAGTTCTTGGTAATCAAGCTTTCAGCATCATTCATACACATATAGACCCATATCTCTTATTTATAACCTGTAGGCAATCTCTCACCTTTCATCAGGCTTCGTATAAGCTCATTTAAAATCTGGAAAATTTTCAGATTTTCAAAAAGCATGCCCCCAAGCCAACTTAATATGCAGTAACATTTCCTTGCATGCAATATGATATATCATCTACCTAGATTATATTTTATATCCTTTCTATATACTCCCTCTGGTCCTAAATATAAGACAAAGTTGACTTTTTTATAGAGATTAAGGAAGCTAATTAAATTACTTTAGAGTATTTATATTTTTATTTTTTTCTCTAAACTAATTAGTTTGACTAATAAACTGATATATAATCTAAATATATATAATATATGAGACGATTAAGCAACTTATTTAGCTTCATTAATTTCTCTAAAAAAATCAATTATGTCTTGTATTTAGAACTAGAGGGAGTATAACTTTGAAATGGTTTGCATGTGATGTTCTTCTCCTCTTCTTCCTTTCGTCCTCCCTGACTTCAACCCCTCTGAAAAATCCCTATCTTTATGATATATATTCATTCTTTATTTAGAAAATTTGTTATAGTTATTGAGCTTAAAATGTCTTTCTTGTGGTAATTTGAGATTAAGGGCTTGTTTGGTCTGAGGGGAGGAGAGGGAAAGTGGGCGGAGGGAAAATTTATTTGAGTTGAATTTTAAAAAATTAGAGAAGTGGGGTTAAAAAATTTTAATTAATTTTCTTACTCTTTTATTTTATATATTCTTTTTATTAAAATTTTATTACCCCACTTCTTCAATCTTTTAAAATTCAACTCATAAAAATTTTCCCTCCCCTCTCTTCCTCTCCAAATCCCTCACACTAAACAGACCATAAGAGTAAATACATTAAATTAGAAATAAAAGGGTAAAATTGTCAAAATAATTTTAATTACAATTAATTATTGATTTTTGAGAATATATGATGTTGGTTTAATTTTTTTTAATTGTAGGTATTTGAAAAATTGGATTAAAACTGAAAATGGCAGTTGGGGGATTGAATGTCAGCAATGACAGTTTAGTACCACGAATTTAAAAAATGATAGTTTGGTCCACAATGAAACTACAGCGTTTTGGAAAATGGGATTAGGTCAGTTTCGGGATTTTGGATACCAGAGGAGGCGCCGTGAACAGGGGAGAAGAGCTTCAGCGAACAATCATCCATCACCATCAATCTTGATCCTGGAGAATCGACCTTCATCTTCCGCCATTGCCTTCACTCACCGGCGTTATCACTTCGTCCATTACCGTCAGTGAGTCACCACACCTTCATTCTCCAGGCTCGACCTCACTTTCACTCTGATCGATCGTAACCTCTGCTTTGCCATTCTTCTTCCATCTCGTTGTCCGTCATCACCATAGCCCTCTTCACCCAAGATCGAGCTTCGTCTACGGAGAGAAGCACAGCTGCTGCAAAAAAAAAAAAAAAGAACCAGAGCCTCTGAAACTTTTACACGATCCAGTTGCTCACTTCATTTTCACCCACCACATTATCTTCTCAACTTCACCGCCTCCGGCGAGCTCCAGGCTCCATCACCATCGGCGACTTTCATCCTCATTCACCCAATCCACCATTTTCCTCTGTCCCCCTCTCTTCTTCAATCTTCTCCCACCAATCTCTCGTTCTCATTATCAATCTCGTTTTCGGATGGTAATTTCCATGGCTGGAAGTGCGGATCAGAGGGACGTTTCACGTTGCTCCACATCTTCACCTACTTATTCAAACAAACAAACAAAAGTAGAATTATATGTCAAAATAAATAGGAATTATTTAAGATTCATAATTATCAGCAAAATATAACATTTTAGCCCATTTAATTCCCAAAACACCCTTGTCACCAAATATGCACTTTGATACTTAATTATGCCAAATAATCCTACTAAATATCTTTAAAATGATAGGAATTAGTTTATCAAAATATGATCTTATCAGGGCGATTTTGCCCTGGCCATCATCTCCATTAATTTTGACAGTTAATTGACTAAATATATTGAGCTGACAGTTCACATGTCATCCATGTCATTTTTGTTAAAGTGCAAATTTGCTTTAGAAGTCTATGTTTCTTTTTTTAAAAAGTTAAATTTAAAACGTCATATACAAATTTGTACATTAACAAAAATGACGTAAATGACATGTGAACTACAAGCTCAACATATTTGATTAACTAATAGTCAAACTTATTTGAGATAACGGCAAGGGCAAAATTGCCCCTTAACCTATTAATAAATAATTATTAATTATTTAAATAATTTTTATTTGACACAAACGATTAATTTAAATACTTTTTATAAGTAAATTAACTATATAGCTCTAACATTTTGGATTGGAAATTAAAGATTCTTTTTTAGAGAGAGTAGTTCTTTTGATTACATGTGATTGTAGTAAATTCCCTCATTATTTGATACATTTGTGCGAAATTTCTTCTAGTTCAACATTAAACATTGCAGTTATAATATAAAGATGATATTTTTGTATTTATCAATGATTTTTATATTCTTAATGATCGCAATTCACTACCAAAAAAAGAAAATAATGTTGTAAATAATATGTGTGAGTATGTCAAAGGAAGGTCCCACATTGCACATGATTGTGGGGTTAAGTAATAACAAGTAATTTTGGGCTAGCAAATTCGCTAATAGGAAGAGTACGCAAGCTTGATCGTTGGCACTACAACAAACCACCTAAAACACATTTGAAATCCATCAATTTCTCCCTCCATTTTGTGTGAGTTAATAATACTACAAAAGGAACTTTTAACGACCGTTTTTATACCCTTTAGACGACCATTTTCAAAGAGACGTATATGCGAGTGTCATCGAAAGTTTTAAAATAGACGACTGTTTTAAAATAGTCGTTATAAGTGTCATACAACGACCGCTTTAAGTAAAATAGTCATTGTTTGTTAAGACATACAATGACTATTTTCATAAAAACAGTCGTTGTATGTCATTCCTTTTTTAAAAAAGAGTTACAACGACTGTTTTCTAAAAACAGGCGTTGTATGTCACTTACAACGACTGTTTTTAGAAAACAGTTGTATTCCTTTTTTAAAAAAAGAGTTACAACGACTGTTTTCTAAAAACAGTCGTTGTATGTCACTTACAACGATTGTTTTTAGAAAACAGTCGTTGTAACTCTTTTTTTAAAAAAATATTATTGATGAATTTATGCCTCAATAATTGACAGAATATTTAATTTACCTAAAAAATAAATGTACATATCCCTATCACAGGGCATATCAGGTAAGAATATTATAAATGGGAGAAGAAGTTTTGAAGTTCTAGAATACAGTTTATCTAGTTTCAATAACCAGAAAGCACAAAAACTAGCATGAATAATGAAGCATGACTTAATATTTGTAAGTTTAATCTTCAAAGCATGCCCAACTTATCAGGAAACAACTCTAGAAACTTACAGAGGTTCATTGGATGCTTTTGCTCTAGCCCTTATAAGGCAGCAGGTAATTCCACCAGTTATTGCTGAAAAGAGACCAAGTAAGATGGCAAATATATGACTAAATCCATTAGAATTTGCATTGCTTCCTTCCTCAGCTTTAGCTAAATGCCCTGGAAATTCCAAATACAAAAATTAGATATAGTTTCAGGATTTTTTCCTTTCTAGCTGAAACTATGAGATGTAGGCTAGGCCATAACACTCAAATTTATCAACAAGAAACAAAATTATATGGCCATGTTACTTTCCCCTCCCTTGAAAGATAGTTAAACTACATATCTCTTCTTGCCATTATTTTGGGAAGCGCTGACTCAAACGCTTATTATACTTGTTAAAGAGGGAGTGGCACAAACAAATTGAAAGCTCTGTTCTCAGAAAGGCTCTAAATGAATTGGCCTTGTGTTTGAAAGCTAATGATGGATAGAAAAGCATGGCTCAAAATAAAATTGGCTTCAAATATTGGCCATATATATAAGAATGAGACTGATTGATTCCTTCCAGAGGTGAACAAAGACTTGAGGAGGATATAATAAAGAAATAAGTCTACGTTCATTCCTTTTTTCCTCTAAAACCGTATTGATAAAAGTCAAACCAACATAATAATCATAAACTTACATTGCAATCAAAACCTCTTGCTAAAACCAAATTCCAGAATGTTTCCTTCTAGTGATTTCAGTCATCATGCAAGTGGTCAATGCATCATGCAAAGAAAAGCACATACCAATGTGGAACATATCAAAAAAATTATTGGAAAGAACTTCCATCAGAAAGTATATGGTAGATGAAAGGGTCATACAAAGTAATCCCCAGAGTATCTAGACCCACTACATACCCACAATATAAATTGAATTATAGATTATGTCACTAACTCAAGTGACTTCATTACTTCATCCTGCAACCAAAGCCCACATATATGTTAAAAAGATAACGTCTAGAGCATCCTTTTCCAATTAGTCAAATTTCTATCTTGGAAAAAACAATTGTTCTGCCAGACCATCATCACTCAAAGACTTCAGCATAAGCAATATGTAGTGAAAGAAAACTCTGAAATGTTCTTTAAGGTCTAAAAAATATAATCCCCAATCAATGTCATTTTTACTGGGTTAAATTTGTTTCATAAAAAGGATAAACTAAATTTGAGTACTGTGCTTTCCCGAGCACCATTCTCCGCACATGCAGAAAACATTTTTGGATTCCAATTGACAAAAGCCAAATCTCAATTACTTATTCACTAAACAAATCTCCATCTGTTTAATTGGAAGCTTAGTAGCATTTTAACGGCAGTTTTTTTAGAATTTGGATATATGCGATCCACATTCTAAAGGCATAGCTTCCCCACCCTTATTAAGCAGTTGAGCTTTAACAAATCATCCTATAAAGCATGAGCCACTAGCTAGTATAAAAAACAATCAGTTCGTTCAATTTTTCAGAAAAATGACGAAAGACTCCAAAACAGTTAAAACAATCCCGATAACGGGAAAGGCTAATCCATCAGATGAAAAATCCCATAAATGGAAGCATGATCGAAATTTTTTGGAAGAAATTTATCAGTAAGGGAAAAACCAAATGCAAAAAAGAAAGAGAAAACCCACCTGCTTGTCCATATCAGGAAATAAAGCACTAAGGTGGTCGATGAGAAGCATTTGAGCAGAAGGAAGATTAGGTGAAGTCCACGGGGAAGAGAATCGAACAGGAGAAGAAGACAAACAACAAATCCTCTTAGAAATAAGTGGAGATGATGCAGGTAGGTCTTCAAAATAGGTGGAGACGATGCAAGAGGTTGGAGATGATGCAGGAGGTCCGTCTGGGGTTAGAGAAGGGGCAGGAGACAGAGGCGCGAGAGAGACCGAAGGATAAAAGGGGTGGAGACACGACTTGAAAGGAAGAGAGTGTGCTTTGGGTGAGGTTTTAACGACTGGTTTTAAAAACAATCGTTGAACGTAAGCTTTCAACACTTTCAACGACTGTTTTTAAAAAACAGTCGTTAAAAGGTTAGCCAAAATTTCAAAAATGTCACCGTCTTTTTTTTTTACTACTGTTTTTTTGAAAATGGGCGTTATTTAGTGACGTTAAATATACTATTTGTAGTAATACGTTAATCATAGTACTAGACACTCTTTATAGCAAACATCCCTCTAATTAATCTACCACTTTAATCACCATTACGAGTCTTCAATGTTTGTAATCGACAGCTTTAATCATCTTAAATAATCATTAAGAGAGTAAATGGCTATTTAAACTATCCATTTAATTGTGTCCACAATCATTATAATGTGTATTAATTAACTAATGAGCTAATTGTCATTGTTTTAGTGTTCCCAATTGAATTTTGATCCGTGAACTGTAAAAGGGGCATGAGGTTGAAGTTCATAGCACCCCACTTTAAGCTTTTGAGCAACTCTCTTCCCTTCTTTGGTGTTACGTACGCCTAGCTAAATTCTACTATCTTTTGATGTTCTACTCACCTTGTTTTTACAGGAAGAATTTGTTTGGTCCTGGGGAGTATTGCATCCTCTATTGTCAATAGTTACAGAATAGCTCATAAGTAAAATGTCATAAGGCACGACTTGAACTATATATTTTTATTATTTTACAAATGTTGCTAAACATTTAAGGGAAAATTAGAATGAAGGTTCTAGAGTAGATGATAATTATTGGGAAGGACAGTGAAAGTTGTAATTATTTAGAATGACCAATTACTAAAATAAAAATTTAGAAATACTAAAGGGCTGTTTAATTTTGTTTTTGAAAACTGTTTGTTTGTTTTCAAAAACAATAAAACATGTTTGATAAATTGTTTTCAAAAAATTGTTTCTAAAAATAAAACAAAAAACTGTTTTTAAAAACCTAAAAAATAAAGACAATTTTTAGTTGCTTTCTGTTTTTTGTGTTCCTATTTTTTATTTTTTAAGGCTACCATTTATCCACTATTAACACAACACTACCAGTGACAACCACTGTCATGTTACCATTGACGACTATACCGTCATACCATTTCAAAAACAGATTTTTCAAAACAACTATCTAAACAGAATTTTTTTGTTTTTTTATTTTTAAAACTTGTTTCCAAAAATTATTCTATAAAATTTTTTCTAAGAATAAAAAATAGAGAATAGAATCAAACAACCCCTAAATTGCTCTTGATTAAGCCATCCTCATTTTCTCTCACATTATATTTTTAAAACTAACATGAATCTTTTAAATTTCATTATATTATATTAAACGTAATTTCTCTAATTTGTTTACCACTTATGTAGTTATCTATTGAAAAAAATAACACAAACATCTTTCAATTTTGTCAAAATTATAACTTTTAAAATTGACACAAACTTTAATTGAAAATAAAAATTATATTTTAGGAAAACTCAAAATTTTTTATAGTTTATTATAAATTTTAAAGAAAGGTTATATATATCTAAATTTTTTAAAAAAAAATATGCAATTTTAAACCATTCAAAGGCGTTTGTATAAAAATCCATGTAATGCTTTTTTTATAGAAAACCATCTAATGTTAATATACTTTAAAGAAAGTCTAGATAATGTATTATATTTTTTTATTCATGAATGGTATACAGGATTACCTGTCCAGAGAATACACGTGTGTAAACCCAAAAAAATAATGTTAATAAAAATTTTAATATAATCAATATTAATAATTTTTCTGTTTTTTGGGATGAAGCTTTTTTAACGATTAAGATATTAGATAGAAAATTTAACATCTTCTAAATTTTTCTATTTTACTTAGAGTTTATTTTATATAATATTATATAATGAGGAAAAAAATTAATGATTTAAATGGGTAAGTATCTATGTTAATAATTAAATGATATATTGATGATATGATTTTGTAGAAGTTAGTTAAAGTTTAGAAAATGATGATTTTGGCAGTTGTAATTTTGTGAAAACTAAAATTCAAATTACTTTTAAAATAGAATGTGGGAGTGATTGAAGAAGAAAACATTGGAAGTTTAGTCAAGGGCAATTCAGTATTTTTTAATTTATATTTTAGCTGTTGGTCCTTCTAAATAATTACAACTTTTCCAATCCTTCTCAATAAATATCATCTGCTCTATCTTCTCAGTTCTAATTTTCCCAACATTTAATATCACACAGTTGGTACATAGCCCATAATCAATTGTTACAAAAGAATTTGGGTAGCATAAAATTCTACATGCTACAATTAGGATATAATAAAGCTAAAATCTAGCAAACCCACTTGAGCTTTGAATGTGTTGCATATAACCTGAGCTATAAAAGTTTAAATCTAAGACCTTAAATTTTCATATTTTGGCCACCAACTCCCTTATCTGTAAAGTTGTTGTTAAACTTAACAGTATATGCCATCTCATTTTTTTATTGAACAATATGCCATATCACACTAATAGAGAACACTTGGCATTGACATGGAATTTTAGGCATTTTATTTATTTTATTAAGATTTAAAAATGCTCAAGGTAATCTAGGTCATATTCACATGGGAATGGGAGGAGGGGAATTCTTCAATTGGAAGAGGGGAAGCCGCACACCATCGACCCAAGTCGAAATTGACTTCGCAGAACTTATCAGAGAGTCTTCACCAAATAACTTGACCTATGTTCTTGAGATCAAATCTAGCCACGTCTCTCTCTCTCTGTTTTTTTTTTTTTTTTTTTGCTGATTTCCTTTCTCCTCATATTTATTGGCCTTTACATAAGGATAACCTCAAGACCATTGATCAAATCTTGTGGCTTCAGCATCAACGAATGAAAATTCCAGGAGGTTATATGACAAAAACAAGTCTTTGGTATGGCAATTTTTTTTTCTGCAGATTTAGTGATGGATACCATACCACTTGGGTTGATGCCTTGAGAATTAAAGGTTTTTTCACTTTCTATGGTTTGCGACGTGAAAGTGCTGGTGCTTCACCGATTAGAATTTCACAAAAGTTCTGCATAGTCTGTGAAACCTAGGAAAATAACAGTGATGCTGAGCATTTTTAAACTTTTTCTGTTTTGTCACCCTTTGTTCTTATTGAGAGGATGCATTTAATTAATCCTGGGGAGTGTCATTTCCTTATTCATTGAGAGGTTGCGAAATATCTATTAAGAGCAGTGTCGTAGCTAAAACATGACTCGAACCATATGATCTTTACAAGTGTTGCCAACTCATCTTTCTGTTACCAATTTAATTCTACCTCCGGCCCTTAATATAAAACTCATTTTAATGATGAAATTAAACTATAAAGTGGGTCTTCTATTAAAAGCCCAAATGGAGTATCATTCTATGTAAAACCTTCACTAATTTAGTGAATAAGGAAGCTCTTTATTGGGACTATGGCATAAAGCTTATAGCACGTTGTTCATGGTAGGGTTACTTGCTTAGCTGCCATATTTAATCATTTGAATGGTTGTTAAACTCTTGCATTTAAGACCTAAATAGCATCTAATTTTATATTGGAACTTGGATATTTTTAAATTATACTCTTGGTTATTGAGATCTCTATCTCACATCGTTTCCGCGTCAAACGTACATAGGTCTGACTCTGATCTAGTTCAACCCCAGACAAAGAACACCGAAGGCATGACTCCTCTCTTTAGTACACTTAAACTTGTTTTATTTTGAGTATGACTGTATAACTTATCCATGTGTTTTGGTTTATGATTCCAAGTGTAGGGACTCGTGTAGAGCATTGTATAAACACTAGCATCATTTGCGGATTATATGTATATATATAACGGTGACTTGTGAAATTGAACATGTTGACGTTAATTGGGTATTGGACCTTGGTTATTTAAGGTACAATATGAGTGTTTCAATTTAATGATTTGATCTTGCCTTTGGATTGTTCACATGAATTTTAGGAATGAGCATCCTTAGTGGAATCTTTCTTGTGAGTCTTAAGATGAATATTATTATTACAAAGTAGATATTGGATTATGTGATTGCTAGTGGGTCGAACTCTAGATTAGGTGTGTGTGTCCTTAGATGAATCTTTCTTGTGAGTCCATTTGGATGTATGGACTACATTTGTTGAGGAGCTATGTTTGTTGAAAGGGGTTTCCGGTTATTTCTAGCTTTGAATAATTTTGTCATGGATTTGTTGTTTCTGAGTTCTGACTTGTGTCCTTGTTATAAGTACCACTTCACGAAGCCTCACAAGAGAAGTGATTGGTTCTTGCATTTTACTACTTTGATTAATCACATGCCTACTTTTTTGGAATTTGATTAATCACAGGCCAGTTGGGCTTCAGTAAGAAAATGCTTGGACTGATTTCTAATACTTTGATTGGTCCTCACATTTTACTAATTTGATCTGAGTCATTAATTTATTGGATACCACCTTTGATCCTTAATATAAAGTCTAGTTGTGGTGATTTACTACTCTAATTGACGTAATTAAATGTATTGATTATATCTTATTTTAAAGACCGGAGGTAGTATTAAAATTGAGTTAGGATGCAAATCTTGACTACAGGCCCATAGCTTTTGACGTATACTAAAGTACAGAGATGAGGGCTATAATTCCACTATTTAAAGTTATCATTATCATTAAACTTAAATACGAATAGATTATCCGGATTATCACACTGGGGCAAGTTCACTCACCCTGGGACATTTAATATAAAACAAATTAGATTTTCTCATAATCTAGACAGTTGCAAAGTTTTCTTAATTTGCAGGTAGAAATTTAAACTAATTACTTTGAAAAAAAATATAATATAAAACTAAATCATATCCTATTAAAAGTTGCATCTCACATTATCTTGGAAATTAAAAGAAGACGATTGTATCCACAGTAATAGTATATTTGGATTCAATATATATATAGACATGTTTCTTTATACAATTTAGAGTATGGGAAGTAACCTACTGTTCACGACGTATAAATAATGCGATTTTTTTTATATATTTATAGTCAATATTGATATTGATATATTTTGTCCTAAATATTGGTATTCACTGAAAATAAAGAATCTTGGCATAAAATCAAGCACAGCTGTAGCAAAGGATTTAGCAATACAAATTTCCCTATCAAATATTGCGGCTAATCTAGGGCAAAAATTATATTACTAATTCTGTTGCAAATAAGTAATATAATGTAGGTGGATAAAAATGGTGTGCATCATGTCTTGTTGTCAAGGTGTTGAAAACTAGACCGGACACTGAAAGGACCAAGGCACTAGGTCAAGGGTAGTTTAAACTGGGGTCAACCCGGGGTCAAACCGAGGTCAATTAAATATATATATATATATATATAATTTAAATATTCATGCATACCATTAAACAAACTACAAAAGAGGTTTTTTTTACAACCAATAATCTAATATAACATTCTAGACCTAATAACTACAAAAGTATCATTAAGTACATAAGAATTTTTCTCCAACCAATGCAAAACAACAAAAATATTTCATAATCCTTTCAAAGCTCCTTGCAAATCAAAAATCAAAACAAAGAGCATCCCACAATCCTATATGCATAACAAAAAACAAAACAAAGACTAGTAACATAGTCATTGAAATCCATAGGCACTAAAACTATTAATTAATGCCCTCGAAATTGTGGTGGATTGCATTCAAATCTATAGGATTAAGAGGCGAAGCTACACGAGGGAAACCAAAAACACTTGCAACATGATCATCATTTAAAGATGCAGGCTGAGGAATATCCATGTCTTCATCACCTATATAACCAAAAATACTATAAGTGGTAATGAATAAGTAAGTATTTACTTATACAAGAATATAATCATAAATCATAATAGGAAATACAAACCTTCAAAACCCCCAGCGAAAGTTGATGTTTGTTCATTTTCTTCATTATTAGCAACAACAGCACTTTCAAGATTTGCTATATTTGCATCATCAAAGTCGGGAGTTGTATCTTCTTCAACCACCCAAAAGTCCACTTTGTCAATTGATTCAAAGTCAATTGGATCATAATCAATCTTCTTCTTCTTGAATATATTCTTGTAATAACAAAGAATATCAAAGTAATCAAATATAACTTGCAAAAAGCCTAAACATAAACTTAATCAAATTCATATTCAATTTAAACATCCATTACTCAAAACTTACCATTCTTTAATCGTAGATTATAATTTGTTTAAACCAAATCATTTAGTCTTTCATGTTGCAATTTGTTTCTTCTTTTGATGAGGATATGCTCAAATAAACTCCAATTTCTCTCACATCCAAAAGATGAAGCAATTTCGCTAAGGATGCGCATAGCAATCTTTTGCAATTCTAAAACTGAACCCCTATAGAATGTCCACCACTCACTTGCAATATTTAGTTATGAGTGTTAATTACATGTTACACTAATTAAAAGTGCAATTAAAATTAATCATGTATACTTTGTTACTTATATGGGTCTAGTTTCTAGGCTACTTTTTCACATGAAATTTTATTAAATGAATCTTTATGATCACGATAAACAATTACTTGCTGCATCATTGTAAGATAGTCATGACTTGGACCAAAGTAGGACTCAAACACATCAACCAAATCTTGCACTACCCTATGCTTGTGAACAAACACAGGACTTTATAAGAATGCAGGGTTCAACAAATATGCGGATGCATGAAGGTAACCCTTCAAATGGTTATCCCATCAATCTTGAATAATATCTGTGTACAACTTATATTGTTCCTTACTCTTATTAGACATCTCCTTGATTGTACTTTTGGCCCTTTGCATGTCTTCATAAATATAAAGCAATGAAGGCTTTTCATCAGAATCAACAATTCTCAAATAGGTTTATGAGAGGACACATGATCTTCACAAGCTAGAAGCAATCATTCGAAAATTGACTATCCAATATGATAGGACTAAACAATTTCCTAGCATCACTTCTTGCTCTTCACTTCTTGCTAATTTATGCTCAACAAAATGTTTGTCCACAATTAAAGCTTGCAAGTCATGCTTATACATATAAATGCTATGCAAAGTAATGAAAGTAGTAGCAAACCTTATTGCTCCTGGATGCGCAATTTCTTGCTAACCCTCTCTTTTTCTTAGCCATGACAAGAAAACCATATGACTATAAGCAAATATGGTTATTTTAGATGCCTTTGTTGTAAGATCTAACACATGAGGCATGCTTGCAATATCTTTCAATACAAGATTTAAATAGTAGGCAGCACACGGTGACCAATAAATTGTTTTATATCTTTGCTTGATCAACTTGCCACATGCTACATAGTTGAATACATTATCAGTCACTACGTGAAGAATATTCTTAGGACCAACCCACTCAATCACATTACAAAATAATGAGAATAATATTTTTGCATCCTTGAATAAATCCAAAGCATCCACTAATTTCACAAACACCATACCATGTGCTGAATAGACTAAGAAATTTATCAAATTTTGATTGCTAACATCAGTCCAACCATTTGCCATAAGTGTACAACCCCTTTCGCTCCATTTAGCTTGATGACTCTTAATGAGTAGTTGGCATTCTTTTTTCCAATCTCTCAACAAGTTAACTCTAAAATCATAAGCATTAGGACCTTCAAATCCAGGACCAATCGAAGTAATAGTATTAAGAGCTCTCTAAAACAAAGGGTAATCAAAAGTATTAAATGGAACACAATTAGCAATAGCCCATTCAGCAATAGCCATCTTGGCTTTGTATTGAGCTTCTTTATTTGACAATATACTTTTCATGCTTGGTTGTGAACCAGGAGTTGTCCTAGGAGCAAAATAATTCTCAACACTCCCAGGAACTCTCCTCTTGTTGGCACTACTCTCAGGGATTGTTGTAACTGGAGTTGAAGCAATTGGTTAATTGTTACTTTCTATATCTTCAATGTCCTCCTGAACATTCTAATAAGTCTTTTTTCTTTGCACCTTCCTTTAAAGATTCTTGCATCCTATTACATACATCATAAGGAACCTTTTTGCAAGAAGCTACTTGGCTAGTAACACCAACAAGGTGCTGCTTCATCCTGTTTATTCCGCCTCCTCTATAACTTGATGTACAATAAAGACATGTATAGATGTTTACTTTTCCCTCTTTATTAAGGGCAAAATATGCCCATGCTGGGTCAGGTTTTCTAGGTCCATGAACTAATGAGGGAAACTCAAATTCATTAGTTGTAGCACTAGCAGCATTAGTGGTTGCATTCTCATTAGGAGTGAGGGTTGGAATCTTAGCATTTATATTATCCATGAGCAAAATTCTCATAACAAAACACAAATAAAATATTCCAACAATAGCTACAAATTATCTTCACAAATTAACAATAGAAGTACAAAATAGAGTCATTAAAGTGATTAAACCCAACAAAAAATGATGAAGATAGAAGCAAATGGTGAAAAAAATGAAATGTGAAGACATGTGAAGAACCATAGATAATCTGCAAGTATCAGTTCATGATTTCAAATTCTAAAATGTCTCAGAAAGATTGCTGAGAATCTACAAGTATTAGCTTGTGGCAAATACAGAAAAGCAAATGAACTTTGACGATGAAGCAAATAAGTCTCAGAACTTAAACGCAACCTTTCACTACAATATAAAAAATGGCGCAACCGATGAACTCCGACGGTAAAAAAAAGCTTACCAATGAACTCCTTCGAAAATGAAAACTACACAATACATTACAATATAGCTTGAGAAGCCAATCAAAGATGCAACCTTTCAAGTGAAAGAACAAACCTAAAATCAGCACCGGTGAAGGTGATCCGGCACAAAACTCTAACAGTGAAGGTGATTCACAATAATTGTCAATATGCATCATAACCTAAACTATTTATATAAAGGATTAAGGAGTAAATTTACCAATAAAGTTTTAAGGAATGAGCACCTGGTACAATTATGTCTTAAAGGAGGCAAAAATACATATAAGGTTTTAAAAGTGGAGCATCCAGCACAAAACTGTTAAATTTGACCTAATGGCGTTAAATTATTGGAGAAGAAAACCACTAACGGCGTTAGGTTAAATTTAACGGTTTTGTACTGGATGCTCTACTTTTAAAACCTTATGTGTATTTTTGCCTCCTTTAAAACATAATTATGCCAGGCACTCTTTCCTTAAAACTTCGTTGGTAAATTTGCTCCTTAATCCTTATATAAATTACTAACATTGTGGATTTTATTTCTCATAGACGTTGCACCAAAAGACATACATGAACTATCTTACAATACGGTTAATCTTTTTTTATTCTATTAATTACTTTCCCTTTGTTTATTAAATAGATTAAGATGAAAATGTTAAGGATTCGACCACTAGACATTATGATGAGGACGTACGCCATACATGGGGAAGCAAGAGAATGGGGATTATCGTTACAAGGGTTTTCCTTATTTCAGCCTTATTTTAAAAAAGGAAAAAAATTAAATATTATATTATATTTTTCCTTTGACTTCCCAAAAGTAGAATAGGAACACTATATGTATCTCGCACTAATATTTCAAGTTCGATGCATAATTGTGAATAATTAATATGGATGTAAGGCAGTTATGTATAAATATAGGCCTATGCAATAGTTAAAGACACTATTCTTAGGAGCTCTTGATCTCTCTTCCTCAATCATTTGAGTTTCTTCTGTTGGCAAAATCTGCAAAAAAAAAAAAACAAAACAAAATATTTGGTTCGAGTTTCGTTCGAGGACACTATTCTTAAGAGATATTTCGCAACTTCCTTAGTAAATAGAAAGCAGCATCTCCCCAGGATTAATTGAACCCTTCCTATAATGATAGAGGGCTCAGAATTGATGGAAGATAAAGTAACTCAGTAAGAAATTACTGAAATTTTTATTTTTCTTCTTCAAATGGTGTCATAATTGGGGTATTTATAGACAATGAATCGATACTTTGAAGTGGTACCTCTTGAATATTACACCTCTTCAATTAGAAAGTCATAACTATCGATTAAATTCATAAACTACGTTGATTCATGAACTAACACAAATCCCTTAATTTATAAGAACTTAACTTCTCAAAACGCAACTCTTTATTTAAAGATATTCCATAATATTAGAAAGACTCTTTCTTTACCACACCCATATGCAATATTTACAACAATCCCCTGCATGTGTTAAAGAAAACACCATTAGCTGAGTTACACCCATGGATATAATCATTGTATCTAGTGGTCCTTAGAATTATGAACTAGACCTAGACTTATAACAAGTAGTACACAGAGATGTCAATGAAACCTACTTCTATGAACCAACAAATCTTTGGTGTATACTAGAGGCATTAATGATCAGATTATACCCTCACATTCCTTTTGTTGACAGCGGTTTTGCTCATTAACGTAGCCTTGTGCTTGCTTGGTGCATAACGAATGCTCTAGAGATTTTGCCACGATCATATAGGAGCTGCCCCACTCCACATTTATAGAGGTGATTTCATGTAAGTGTACCTACAATGATCACACTATCCCATAGGATTATGAAATTGTTGAGAGCTTTGCTCAACCTACCAAAATGCATTTCAGCACATTCCCATTGCCATACGAGAGACCAATAATTTATTTCATGCTAGTCATAACTGACAAACGACTTGTTCTTACTCACTTAACCTTCTTATGGGAGCACCAATCACAAAGGTTGGGTTGCCATCAGTGTCAATTACGCGTCTTGTTTAGTCCCATTTCCCTCGACTGATTTATTTCATCATGCATGGTTTTGTTAACAGTAGATAGGTCTATTATTGACCTCACCAAATCGATTGAGATAACTCCAACACGATTCTTAAGCTAGCTTTATCATATCATATCTCAAACAATTTTCACTTACATCATTGTTCTTTCTACAATGGCAATTACAATTTGACAATCACAGATCATCGACACTAAGTGTTAGTTTCTTTCCAAAATATTTGCTAAGAGGTTTTCAACCTTCTTAACATTCCATCTATTTCCAGTGTAATCAACTCTAATTCACATAACATTTGTTTTCACCACTAATGGTGGATAATCACCAGTGGATTTTCACAAACAAATTAAATTTCAGTTAACACCCGTATATATCAATATAACTGTAATCCACAATACATGATGCCAATATTATTTATCGCATCCCTTTACTATTTCTTTCTCTTTATTAGAGTTTACATATGCTCAATTGCTATATATCATTTGCCATGTCATGACATTTTCAATGATACAAATTCTCAACAATTTATGTATGCATTGATTGAGCTCTAAAATCACTTTGAGTAGTGTATCGGCATCATAAGGAATATTCACATATTGATTCTCAAAACCAACCTTCAAGTAGATTTCTCATATATCATTATCATTCCTTTATGATCTCAATGCTCCAAATCATATTTTATTTTGTTTTAAAATAATATATATGCTATTAATATTATATTTATAATTTTATATTAAAAATAATATCTATAATATTAAATAATTATTTATTAAGTAATTTTAAATAAAAAATTGTTTAATTAAATATATATTATTTTTTTACGTTTTTATTAAATTTTTCATTTTTTTAATAATATTATATTTAATTAATAATTAATTATATGTATATAATTAATTAATTATATGTGTGTATATATGTATGATAATATTATAATAATAATATGTAATAATATGACACAGGTTCATTCAAGTGCAACTGGCAAAGACTCGCGTGCACGTAGCAGCTAGAGGAGAGGGACACGTGGCGCATTGAGGAGCAAACACATGGTATTTAGAAATTTAGAAAAAAAATTGTGACGGAAAGGAATTCCATTGGAATTTCCAACGGAATTGAAATTCTATCACAATTTTTTTGTCATGCACCTAGTAGCGACAAAACAGATTCCATCGGAAATGTTGATTCCATGGCAAATTCCATCATAAATTCAATATTTTTTTGTAGTTTATACTTGACCGTGCATGCTATCTATATTAAAATTCAATATATGTTCACAATAACCATTCATGCTTATACCAAGATAAATACATATCCACAAATCATGAAAATCACAAATATATACATCATATAGATGACTAGATTTTTCATGCCACGATTATTTCAATGCTTGTTTAAAGCCATACATAATTTGATAGCAAATAATATAACGCATATCACATGGCAATTTATAGTTTTCCAACATATTGTCTTGAACCAAAATGATAATACTTTTTTTATAGGTGCCCCACATCTTAGGCACCCCCACACTTTTAAATATTTCAAAAATATCTCACAACTTTTCAAATCAATTCTACATAATTATATGATAACCCAATAATCAGAATATTCACAAAATTAAATTCCAAAGTTTTAAACCATATCCAGTATCACTTTTGCCAATTCCAGAAAATTTAAACAATGGCTAAGATATTCAATAATATCACCATATTAATTAAAACATAAAATAACATTTGTTTCTACTTCCAATTGTTATCACGTTAAATACAACAATTCCCAAAATTTAATCGATTCAGCCATATTGATAAAAAATAGGAGATTAGCAAAATTTTAGGAGACATAATAGAAAACTAGCAATTATCAATCAAATATTAAAATTTAGCAACCAAGTTTTTTTTGTTTATTTTAAAAATTAGCAACTATAAAGCAAATTAATATACTCATTGAAAAATAAAGCCTCCAACTCATTTAAATTCACCACAGTAGAAATCAAACAATTAAATAATATCATGATTTTAAACGGCACATCAAATTTCAGCCATCAAAATGCATATAAATTATAACGCATGAATAGTTTTTTTTAATATGCCCATCAATATTCTTGTTAACATTTAAAAATAAATAAATTGGAAGCATGCCTGTTAGAAGATTGATTCACATAATAACAAGCAGACGTCAATAACGGTGACTACAATATATCTCTTCTTCTTTGCTTTTCCCTACAATTGCATCGCCTCCATTAAAGCCTATAAAGATTGTCTCCCATTTTAATCAGAGTTGCATACTTCTTTTTTGCCTCTTGTCCATGTTTGTGAGTACCACATCGCTCTTAAAATCTCTTTATCATAGAGAATAAAATAGTCTGGTTGAAGGGGAAATTGGGCTACCAACCTTAAGCATAAACTTATTTTAATATACTTTCATCAGATATAGTACGACGTAATTCTCACTTCCTCCATTCTTATACTCTCGGACCAACATGTTTTTTCTTTTATTAGACAACCATCTTTGCTTCACTTATCATGAAGCACCGCCATGGTTGCGTAATATACCGTCATCTTTTCTCATAGATCTCAAAACTATAAAGAGAAAACAGGTCACAAGAACGAGGGTCCTCAACAAGTTCTCAAATCCAATCCATTTCCTTTTGTCTTTATGGGAAGAACAAATCATCCAACTGCAGGAAAGAAAGAGCATCGCAACTTTCCAAAAGCTTATTTTGATTTAGTCAGGGTGAACAAATAAGCGACCATTAGCCGCCATTATCTTTTTTTGGTTTGAGAAACAACCCCAACACTGAATGCATGTCCATTGTCTCCATCAATATCCGAGACCCCATAAAGAATTCGGATAAATAATAATGAATAAGACAGATCAAATAACATACGGTATTTATTGTAGATTTTCCCAAAACTAAATTTAATCAAATATTCATATTGCAACTTATGAATAAAATCCACAAATGAAAATCAAATATAAGAAGGCAGATATTAGAATTAAACTTAAGCTTATCTCATTCACTAAGTAAAAAAAATATCTTTTAAGATTGTTGGCAAAATCTACAAAAAAACAAGCAAATATTTGGTTCCAGTTTGTAAGAAATAGTAATAGGAATTGTGACTTGTATCATTAGTGTAATAGGTAGGTCTTGGGCTAATAGATGCTACAATATATTTAGTTATATATTGTTAGGACTTAATAATATGCCCAATTAGTTATGACAGAAACTTGTATAAATATGTGGACTTGGACTCATGTATGTGTTGTTGAATTAATGAAATTCTTTTCATTCTAAGTCAGGAGTGTTGCAGGGTAAGGGTCTGGGCTTTTACATGGAACCAGAGCACCAGGTTTGGGTTGTTTTTCAAAAAGGCCCAAGAACATAGCCTACACAAACCTGATCAACACCAAAGTCTGACTAGCACAGATCAAGAAACGGATCTGAGAATCAAGAACCAGGTTAGGTAACTGGGTCAAACCCTAGTTCCGATTGGACACCGGATCAAAGTCCTACTAACTCATACCAAGAAACGCATCTAAAAATATACGAAGCACATTGCTGATATTGAAGCACAGTTGGATGAGTGTTGAGCACAATCGACTCACAAAATGTCAATATTGAAAAGAGACTCGCCGTGAGAATTCACAATTCAAAGTTGCAGATTAAAGCCCACTTTAGCAATTTCATGATTCAGGATTTCTGAACCTCCCAAGAGATATTTCAATCCTCACAACTCCAACGGAATTCTGACTCGAAGCTGCATCACGATTTAGGATCAAGAACATTCAAGTTGAAGCTACAGCCACTCCGATCCTGAAGAGAGATCACCGTAATGATGCAGTTCTGAATCACAAGTAACATCTGAGGAAACCTTATGTCTAACGACAGCCATTAGAGTGAAGAACAATCTAAAGCCCAAATGAGTACTATGAAATCGGCTGAAGAATTGTTCTCCTTTCATCACCCCTTATTTCTCCATCCTTCCCACACTCAGGGGGCGCCTTTGATTTCTCACATATTGACTGTAGTTGAGAATTATACAATCTAGAGCAGGGCCATGAAGATAGTGCTTTGTGGAAAGAATAAGGTAGGCTTCATAGATGATTCCTGCAAGAGAGACACAAGAACCGACTCTTCAAGATCAATGGGATAAATGTGATAAAATTGTTCTTTCATGGCTCCTAGGCTCCCTGTTAAAGGAACTAACGAATGGTATCATTTTCTTCCCTAATGCTTATCATGTATGGATTGACTTGCAGCAACGCTTTGATGAACTTACTGGATCATGTATTTTTGCACTCCTTAAAGGGATTAATTCACTAAGGCAAGGCCCTATGTCTATAACCACATATTTTTCAAAACTTAAGGAGTTGTGGGGAGAACAGTCTTCTTTGGTTCAGATTCCCTCATGTACTTGTGAGACCTCTAAAATGTATAGAGAGGTTATACAACAACAAAAACTGCTACAATTCTTAACACAACTATAAAAGATGGATTTAGTAGGGCCCTTGTTGTGGCCCTTATTTAAAGAAGCGTTACAGATAGTTGTTTTTTGTAAAAAAAAAAATATTTAGAAGCTATGGCACTTACCACTATAAAAGCCATAACTAATGTTAAGCTTCTGTAGCACTTACTTAAACAAGCGCCACATAAGGCCTTTGTTTTTTTAAATAAATAAAGCACTATCTATGGTGCTTCTTAGGCAAACACCATAGCTAGCATTCTTTTTTTTTTTTTTAAAGTAACTTGTATGGCCCAGGCAAACACCTTCCAAAGGCCTCACTACAAAAAAATACTGAATTTTTGAAGGAATTTTCCAGGGAATTCAGAGTTTCTGATGGAATTTCTGACTGAATGGATTCCATCACTGATAATGTCAGAAATTTGTGACAAAAATTTCATAGCAATTTTCGATGGAATTAAATTCCATCACATATTCCCTCGCAAACTTATTTTTTATTTTTTAAATTTTAAAAGCCACGTGGCAACTTTAGTGGCTACCACCTCATCGCCGGTGACAGTATGTGGCCACTCCAACTGCCTCCGCCTCGTCGCCGACACCCATATCTGACATGTGGTGTAGCCTAGCTCCGCCATGTGTCGCAACCTCACTCTGCCACATGTCATAACCGCTTTTTTCTTGAAAATGCAACTCAACTTGCCCTCCTTTGGTTCAAACCCATGACCTCGTCTGTACGTGTGTGATGCCTTACCGGATGGGCTCAACTGCTTTGGTGTTTTATTATTACATAATTATATATATATATATATATATATAATCTTATTATATATAATCAAATGTTTACAAATATATATATTTGTTTCTTATATATAAATGTAATAATAATATAAAATAATTTATACATTCTTATAATTTTTAATATAAATTAACTTCAAATTAAAAAATTTTAAATCTTAAATAAATTTCATATGACTATATTTTTGTCTAATTTCTGAAATTAATTTTTTTATTAACATTAATAAATAATTATTTTTTATTAATATTAATTAATAAATAATAAATTTTATTTTTTATAAGTAAATTTTTATATGACCTTTTTGCCCCTACCGAGACCAAAACCTATAGTTGGAAACTTGAGAAGCCAAATCCAAAATGAGAAAAAACTTGAGAGATGAAAGATGGTATTAATCCTAATTTTTAAATATTTATTTGGATCATAATATCATAATTTTAATTTTATAAAGACGCTTTTTAAAAAAATTAAATTTAATTAAAACGTAATAATTTTTTAATTTTTCCAACGGAATTTTGCCACAGAAAATTCTGTCAGAAATTTACCACAAAAAATTCCATGGCAAATTCCATCATGGAATTGTTCCTTCAAAAATTCCATAGCAAAAAACTTTGCCACAAAATATTTTCCGTGGCTAATTCCAGAAAAAATTTTGCCGCAGAAACAAATTCCGTGGTCAATTCCATAAAAAATTTAATGTATTTTTGTAATGCTTGTACTAATATGGCCTTGGAAGGTGTTTGTCTAGGAAGCGCCTTATACCCAAATATATATCTATAAAGGCCATTGCTTCCACTTCATTTTTTTAAAAAAAAAAAAAAAAGTGGTCAAACTAAGGGAAGCTTTGGCGCTTGCAATTCAAGCGCCATTACTTCCTATACTTTAAAAAATAAAAAATTAGTCACTTTTAGGAACATTTTTTTTAAATACATAGGGCCTTGGAAGGCCCTTTAGAATAAAGCGCTTTCTAGGGCCACATTGTGCCCTTGGCTCGCCACAGAGCACACTGTGGCCTTGGCAATTATTAAACACCAAGGCTATAGCATGGCCTTGGCAAATATTAAAGTGCCTTGGAAGGCGCTTACATTAAAGCACCTTCCAAGGCATTTCAATTTTAATTTTTTTTAAATTGGGAAATTATGGTGCTTTGACATAAAGCGTCATAGCTTCTCCCACCTCCTTTATAAGGTGTTTGATTTAACCATAATTTTTTATAATATTTTTAATTATATTGGGATTTTTAATATATCTTTTAGAACATTATTGTATTATTAAGCATTAATTTTAATTATGAATAATTGTATGGAATTAATAACAAATAGGGACAAAATGGTCATAATTTATTTATTTATTTGTACAATTGTTTCTTGGACTTTTGATACTATATTGTGCTTAATTTTGCATTGCAGGTGTTTTGGGAAGAAATTGGCAATTTTGGAGGTTCAAAATCCATATTTTGAGGATGGAAAAAACAAATTACAGAAAAAGTCCCTAAAAATTGTGGAAATTACAAATGGATGAAGAAAATGGCCAAAGGAAATTACAAAAAGAGGGACCTAAAACTTTTGGAAATTTTAGTTATGACCTATAAACATTTCAAAAGTTTGCATGGTAGTCCCTAATCAGAACTTTTAAAGTTTTACAATGGTCCCTGGTCAAACTTCAACTAAGGGATCCCGATATGGTAAAGAGACACAGAGAGGCCAATTATCCCTCCTTCTTCCTCTTGACAGAGCTGGCATGGTCTCCCTCTTTCAGCTGGAATAGGCACTAGACCCGACAGAATTGTATGGTGTGAATAGTAGGTACCTAACAAGAATTGGAATTATCATTATCAATTTCACTGTTTTCCTTCCTTTAAAAACAGATGCAGAGACATCATTTGAATAATCTCATCTTATCACCTTCAACCTCCTTCTTCCTTTACCTATGACAAGCTTCTCTCTTCACCATTGCTGCCGGTGAAGCTTAGTTGCAGAGAACTAGAAACAAAGAAGAGAGAGAGAGATTGCGAGAGATGAGAGCTAGAGGTACCTTGAGCATGAAACGGGGATCTCACACCACCATTACCATCATCTTCTTCTCCATTTTCCAATACCAGCATCGCCAGATAAGAGAACCTCGAACCATCGTCTTCCTCTATTCTTGCTACCACCAGCGTTAACTTCGTCTTCATCTTTACCTCTTTTCATTACCATAGCCTCTTTGTCTCTCATCACCGTGTCTCTAATCACCAACATCATTGTCTCTCTCTTCGTTTTCATCTCCACCACCGCCGGCGTCCTCTCTTTCCACCGTCAGTCTTCCTCATTACCACCATCGACGATCGAAGAGAGGTTAAAACAAGTCGCGGGATGAAATAAAGCTGAAACTTTGTCTCACCATTGGAACTCAAAACCACCGTGAGAACTTGTGAGATCATAACGGAGACATCATCAACAAGCAGTACTCCATCTCCTCTATTTATATTCTCCATTCTTCACCATACACCACTATCGGCATTAGTTGTAAGTTATGGGACAATTTTGCAACTTCTGATGAAGTATTTGAGAACTCCAATGACACTTACAGTTTTCCGGCCCCCATTTTCCAGTGACCTTCTTCCTTGTCTTTCTTCACTGCCACGCCTCCATAATTAACCTCTTTACTTCTACATTCAAAGACTAGACAACCTAGAGCATCATTCAACCTTCGTTGTGAATTTCCGGCGAAGTTCATGAATTTTCTACTGAAGTTCTTTGAATTTTTTGACGACTACCTTTTCCATCACTTTGAAGTTCCAAAGCTTAATCGGGGGAGTTCATTTTGTTCAATCTAATTTCTCTATTTAGGTTTGGATCTTTGAGTTTGTATTATTAAATTTGTGGATTGAAATTGTGTGATTAAATGTTGCTTGTTAGACTGATATGTATATACTTTCCTTATGCTTTGAATTAATTTAAGTGGCTTGCTTGTGCATTTAATTAAATTGCATTTTCATTTTAGCTATTAATTTTTAAAAGAAAAATCAAAAAAATCCGTTGCTCCTTGTTTTATTGCATTTGCATGGCATTTAGATTGCTTAGGATTCAATAAAAGGCTCCTCGAGAAAAGAAAATGATCTTGAGTTTGCCTATATGCAATCCTTGATTAAATTTAGAGTATGGAATATTAAAGCGCCTTGGAAGGCACTTTACTTTAAAGCGACTTCCAAGGCATTTCAATTTTTTTTAATTTTGTTTTCAAATTGGAAAGCTATGGCGCTTTAACACAAAGGGCCATAGCTTCTCCCACCTTCTTCATAAGGTGCTATATATTTTTCAATTTTATTTTTTTTCAAATTGGGAAGCTATGGCGCTCATAACTTCTCCTAACTTGTATGGCACTTCAATTGAAAGCGCCATACAAGGTGCTATATAATTTTCAATTTTTAATTTTATTTTATTTTATTTATTTTTCCAAATTGGGAAGTTATAGAACTTTAACACAAAGCGTCATAGCTTCTACCACCTTGTATTGCACTTCTATTTAGTGCGCCTTACAAGATGCCATATACTTTTCACAAATTGTTATTTTCATCTTCTCATGTTTCCTCCAACTCCCCCATTTCCTAGAACTCCATTGGTCCCTCACTCTATTAGTCTATCACCTTTCCTTATCTATTGTCCCCATTGCCTCCTCTCTTTAATGGCGGTAAGTTGAATCTTCCTTGGTCCCCCCCACTTTTTGTTTTTTCTCATTTGCTCCTTGTACACATTTCTTCAACATTTGGTCGCCACTTCCGTTGTAGTACAAAGTTTCATCTCCCACATGTTTTTTCCTTTTTGTCTCGGCCTCCTTCATAAGCTCCCTAACATGTAAGTGTTTTTTTTTCAACATTTGGTCTACATTTTTTTAGTTAAACTTATATGTACTTATGTGTTATGAATCTTATATGTGTGCTCATAATTTTTTTAGGTATTTATTTGAAGTTTCAACTTTGTCTTCTTAAACTTCCTATACATTGTAAGTTTTTAATTTTTGAGCTTATATATCTAATAATACTTAGTTTAATCCTCTGTAGAAGTATCATGTATGGCTCAAGTTTAAGCAACTTAAATACTGGAGTTCTTTTATGCTTGATAGATAAAGACGCAATATAGCAAAGGATATGTGCTATGTTATTTTATTTTGCTATGTTATTTCATTTTACTGTGGATTGTATTGTAAATTGTTGTGGATTTTGGATTATAAATGGAGGTTTCTATCAAAAAAATAAAATAATTATGAAAATTATTTTTTTAAAAATGACTTCCTATGGCACTTCCAAAAGAAAGGCCATATGAGGTATTAACCTCCTATGGAGGTGACAAGAAGCTATTTAAATAAAAAAATATAGAAAGTAAGCTATAGCACTTCCATAGAATCAGGAAGCATTATAGCTGTGTTTAATGGTGCTGGAAGCTATGGCGCTTCCCAAAGGCCATAGTATTCTTTAAAATAAGTGACGTATATTGTTTGTTTTTGTAGTAGTGTAATGGGACTTAACAAGTCATATTCCCATGTTTGTAGCTATATTCTCCTTCTTATTCCTCTTCCAAGTGTTAATGATGCATATAGTATGGTGGATGAGGATGAGGCTCAGCATTTCTTAACAAACTTTGACCATCGTGGTGCCTTTCCAGAAGGCATTGTAATGGCAGTAAGGGCATGAGGCATAGGACAAGGGGATGAGGCAATAATGTTCCAAAGTGCACCTATTGTCATAAGAAAGGTCACTTGAGAGAGAAATGCTATGAGAATATAGGGCACCCTCCTAACTTTTGTGGAAACAAAGGGAAATCAAAGGAATCGGGATAACTAGTGGGTTCACTAATAATGATTTAAGGTGCTTTTTTCAGGAAAAGGGGATGATCCATGAAACTTCATGAATCTACACTCTACAACAAAATGGAGTTATGGAATGGAAACATAGAACAATTATACTGCTTACTCGTAGCTTGATCTTGCAATCTAGAATCCCTATTACATATTGGGGAGAATGTGTGAGGATGGCAGTTCACTTGTAAATCGAATACCCTATAAGGTGTTAGACTACAAAACCCCTTATGGAAAGGTAAATGGTGTGGAATCAAATTTAGAAAACTTAAAGGTAGTTGGGTTACTAGCATATGCTACTGACTTGAAGGTAAGTGATAAATTTTAGCCTAGATCTATTCCCTATGTTTTCTTAGGCTACTATGATAATCAAAAGGGATTTTTGCTTCTTGACTTGAGGAATAAGAGCCTCTTTATGAGTATGCATGTAAGCTTCATAGAAGATAAGTTTCTATTTAAAGATAATGCTCATAATGCTCATAAAGAATTGAATAAAGATCTTAGGGAAATGTTTTGGTATGAGCCTATACATGTGGATTCACACAATGTACACCATAAATATGTTGATTCCTTTAAGTATAATAGGAAACAAGGTGAGACCGTGAATCTACCAGAGGATGAAGGTCAAGGTGTTTATACACTTCAACCTCCTTCTAGAGTCAATAGGGATAGACGACCTCCCATATGGTCAAAGGATTATGTTTATGCATCATTGTACTTGGACCCTAATGTAATTCATTCTAGTAGATGCCGATACCCAATAGAGGATTATATATCAAATACAAATATATCTACTGATTATATGTGCTTCTTATGTACAATTGACTCCATTACAGAGCCTTCTACTTATGAGGAAGCAAGTAAGGACAAAGAATGGAGGGAGGCTATAAAATCCGCAATGGAGGCACTTAAGGCTAATAAGACATAGAATATTGTGCGCCTTCCTAAATGTAAAAGGGAAATAGGCTATAAATGGGTTTATAAGATCAAGTATCAATTTGATAACACCATAGATAAATTCAAGGTCAGGTTGGTAGCAAAGGGGTATAACCAAAAAAGACGGGGTAGACTACCATGAAACATTTTCCCCGATTGTTAAAATGTTCATAGTCCATATTGTACTTAAATTGGCAGCTATTAATTACTAGAATATTTATCAAATGGATGTACACAACGCATTTTTGTAAGGAAACTTACATGAAGAAGTATGCATGAGGATACCTTAAGGATTTGAGAGTGAGGGGGAGCACTTAGTGTGCAAGCTAAATAAGTCCCTCTATGGCTTAAAGCAAGCCTCTAGACGGTGGAATAGAAAACTATCAAAGGCCTTAAAAGAAGGCCGGATTAAAATGAGTAAGAATGATTACTCTTTGTTTGTTAGAACTTGTTCTGGTGGAATTGTTTTGATCCTAGTATACGTAGATGATTTGTTGATAACAGGAAGTTCTGAAAGTAGAATTGCATAAGCTAAAAGACTTTTGCATGACCATTTCAAAATAAAGGATCTTAGGATGATGAAATATTTTCTTGGGATTGAGGTGGCTAAATCTAAAAAAGGGACTATGCTATCTCAACAGAAATACATCCTAGATCTTCTTATCGAGACAGACATGAGTGGTTGTAAGCCATTAAGCATGCATATGGCACAAAATTTGAAACTGATGTCATATATTGAAGGGAAACACAAACTTGAAGAATTGCTTTAGAATCCAGAGAGATATCGTCAGTTGGTAGGTAAATTAATTTATTTGACTATGACACTCCCTAATATTTGTTTTTTAACATAGGCTCTTAGTCATTTTATGCATTTTCCTATAAAGCACTACATAGTGGAGGCAAAAATATGCTTCACTACTTGAAGGGGAGCCCTGGTTTAGGTGTCTTGATCAGTTTAGAAGGAGCTCTAGAGTTTGAGTGTTACTGTGACGCTGATTGGGCTGCTTGTGGAATGACCAAAAGATTGGTTACGGGTTACCTCCTGAAGTTGGGAGGATCCGTTAGACATGCGAAAGACCAAGAAGCAAGCAACAGTATCAAAATCCTCAACAGAGGCTAAATATAGGGCATTAAGTATGGTTGTTTTAGAAATCGTATAGGCACATGGATTATTATGTGATTTAGGGATCGATCATATGAGGCTAGTCAAGGTTTATTGTGACAACAAGGTTGCGATTCATATAGCAGCAAAGCTAGTATATCATGAGCAGACCAATCATATTGAAGTAGATTGTCAATTCATAAGAAAATAGTGGGAGTTAAAAGAAATAGAATTGTTGCATGTGTCCTTGAAGAACCAGCAAGTGGATCTGCTAACAAAACTGGTTAGAGGAGATGTATAAAGATATTTGTTGTTCAAAATAAGGACTTTTGATATCTTTTACCCTTAATTTGAAAGGGAGTGTAAGAAATAGTAATAGGGATTTTGACTTGTATCATTAGTATAATAGGTAGGTCTTGGGCTTATTAGATGCTACAATATATTTAGTTATACATTAGTACTTGTTTTTAGGCCCAATTGGCTAAGACAAAAGCTGTATAAATATGTGAACTTGAACTCTTGTATGTGTTGTTGTTGAAGTAATGAAATTCTTTTCATGCTAAGTCAAAAGGGTAAGAGTCTGGGCTTTTATAGAGTCGCATTTGAGGACACTGTCCTTAAGAGATATTCTGCAGCCCCCTTAGTAAATAGGAAGCAGCATCTCTCCAGAATTAAATGAACCCTTTCTGTAAGGATACAGGGCGTAGAATTGGCAGAAGATAAAGCAACTCAGCAAGATATTACTGAGGCTTCTATTCTCTTCTTCAAATGATGTTACAATTGGGGTATTTATAGACAATGAATCTATGCCTTGAAGTGGTGTGTCTTGAAGATTACACCTGGCTTCTTCAATTAGAAAATTATAACTATCTATTAAATTCATGAACTATGTTTCATAAACTAACACAAATCCCTTAATTTATAAGAACATGACTTCTCAAAATGCATCTCTTCATTTAAATATATTCCATAATATTAGGGAAACTCTTTTTTTGACAGACCCATATGCAATATTTACAACATCATATGCAGTTTTTTAGGTGTTACGTCTTGTTTGTCATATCTAATTCTTCTTTCATATCTCATACTTGTTTTTCTCACTTGAATTTTTATATATCATTTTTGGAAAAATGAAACTTCCTCTCAGTGTCCAGGAAATAATATTTTTAGATCAGTTTCTTTTCGTATAATATGAAGAATCAATGTAGTTAAATGGTTTTTACCTAATTGCCTTGTTGCCCAGTGGTATGATAGCTCCCCAATATGTTGGTAGGTTGTGGGTCCAATCCCACTTATAACTTCAAGCAGTCAGTGCCTTCCTCTTTAATTGAGAAAAAAAATAAATTTTGAGTTTTTCATTGATGATAAACATATTGGTTCTTACCATTTGTTTATTTTAGTTAAAGGGGTAAGCATGAACAGCCTAAAGTAATAAGTATGATTGAATTTGTAGCCACTCACTAGCTTCCATACCACTACTATGCTTCGAGCCATTGGCACCAATTGTTTTTCTTTAAACTGCTAACTAGAATTCTAACTTTTATGTGTATGCAGCATGAAATCCTTAAATTTGAATAAAACAATTTTCAACCTTGAAGTCTACACAACTCACTAGGGGATCAAAATCTTGCTCTGACTAATAACATGATATTTTCATTATATGTATTATTATATACTATATGTTAGTGTACTTTTTTTTGTTAATTTGTTTTTCAAGGTTAATATCAACACATGGATGCTTGCAACAATAAGACGAAGGTTGTGTTCATCATGGTATCAATAAGCACAGGACAAACCAAGCTTTCAATTAAACCGGGCTTACATTTCCCTCGTGAGATCATCAACGTTGACAAGATCCAATTTTACAAAGGTTAGGATATCATCACGAATAAGATCCTAGAATCTAATCGACAAGGGATCCCCCACCACCTCCTTGGAATCATCGAAGATCTTGAGTTCAACTTCACTTTCGACCATTTCTGAGACCATGTCATCACTGCGGTTAATCATATCACCCAATAAGAAAACCTCCCCATGATAGTCAGAGGCTCCAATACATACCTCGAATTCCTCATAGAATATCCTACCTTGGACTTTTGTTCCAAATATGATTATTGCTTCCTCTGGATGGACGTGTCACTTAATGTCCTCTTTCCTTATCTGGACAAAAGGGTTGATTAAATACTGGAAGTTGGCTTTGTGGTTGAGCGAGAGAATTCTACCAACCTGGGGCTAATTAATCTGCTAGAACCAGAAGAGCCATTGGTGCTCTTGAACTGGACAAGTATTTTAAAGTTGAGAACGATGTTAATGTCGACAATGATGACAAGTAAGAGCTGCTCAAAGATGCTATTAAGAGAACAAAAGACAACACTTATACGCTAGCTCAAGGGTAACTTTCAAAGATACATCACCTCAATGATGAGCTTGGTTGGGGACTAAATCGTATTGATGCTACTATGGTCTTTGAGGCTGTTCTGAAGGGAAGTGGATATCAGAGTTTGTGGCAAGACAAGGTTTTTAAGTTGAGAAAGAAGATTGTTCAGAGCTTCCTGAAGATGCAAGTGAGGGGAAAGCTACTGAGCGACTATTTACAAGATGTTATTTTCATTTAATTAAATCATGGGGTACGCTTCCTCTTTCCTTGAGGAGTTGTGAAATATCTCTCTTAATAATAGTGACCTAACATATATCATACCATATGCTCTTTATAGGTGTTGCCAACTTGTCTATCCGTTACCAATTTAATACTATATTTGGTACTTAATATAAAACCCATTTTAATGAATAAATTAAACTACAAAGTGGGTCTCATGTTAAGGATCAAATGGATTATCATTCTAAGCAAAACCTTCAGTAATTTAATAAAAAAGGAAGTTCTTTATTAATACTATGGCATAAAGGCTAGTACATGGTTTATTGTAGGGTTATTTGCTTAGTTGCCATTTAAGCATTCACATGGTTGTTAAACTCTTGCATTTGAGACGTTAATAAGATCTAATTATATTTTGGAACTTATATAGTTTTAAATGATACTCTTGGTTCCTGAGAGATAACTATCTGACATCCATTTCATTTCAAACATATTTAGGTCTGACTCTGATCTAGTTCAACCCTAGACAAAGAACACCAAAGGCATGACTCCTCTCTTTAAGACACTTCAGCTTGTTTTATTTTGAGAATGATTGTATATCTTATACATGTATTTTGGTTTATGATTCCAATTAATTGTAGGGACTTGTGTGGAACATTGTATAACCTCTTGATTGATTTGCGGATTATATAAATATATATTGGCAACTTGTGAAATTGAACATGTTGAAGTTAATTGGATTTTGGACCTTGATTCATGGTACATTATGAGTGTTTTGGTTTAATGATTTGATCTTACATTTGGATGTTTCACTTGAATATTAGGAATGAGTATCCTTAATTAGAGGAATCTTTCTTGTGAGTCCATTAGGATGTATGGATTATTATGTTTGTTAGGAGCTCTATTTGGTTCAAAAAAGAATTTGGGTTAGTTCTAGCTTTGAATATTTGTCATGGATTTGTTGTTTCTAACTCATGTCCTTGTTATGAGTACCATATTTGAAAGCCTGACAAGAGAATTGAAATTATAAGTCTAATGGATTCTCTCTCCCAATTGGCTATTTTTTCTGGGATTTGGCCAATCACTTGCCTGATTCTTTCTCCCAATAGGCTACTTTTTTAGGATTTGGCTAATCATTGGCTGATGAAAGACCTTTTTTTTTTACGTTAGCTTTGGGGTCCATAATTAAAAATTAACCAAGGATTGTGTATAGGCAAACCTAGGATCGTTCTCTCTTCTCGAGAAGCCTTTTATTGATTTCTAAGTGATCTAAATTCCATGCAAATGCAATAAAGACAAGGGAAAATTGGTTTTGGGTTTTTCAAATTAATAACTAAAAGAGTAATTCAATTTAATTAAATGCTCAACTATTGTTGCGGTATATGAACATAGCTAACTACCACCTCTTGAGATATTGTTTAAAACCACTTAATGTGCAATTAAAATTGGAATGATGCAACATAATTCTTCTTGATTTTGAGTGCTATAAACAACCCCTCAAAGGAACAAATCAATCACATTAACTAAACAATAACATGCTATTAACACAATCAGATTGCAACTATAAAGAAATTCAAAAATATATAATCTTCACACTACAAAATCCAGTCTCTACAAATATCAAAGCAACAAAGACATATTAGCATCAACCTTAGTTCCAGAATCATATACAATCATTAATTTCTATAACTAGGAAATCTAAATATATAACTTTAGACTAATGGAATGATAGAAAAACTCCCTTATGAAGTAAATTTAACTAGAGCACAAATCCTAATCACCAAGAAGCAAAAGAATTAGCCACTCATGTAGCTAATTGTAGCAATGAAAGCATCTTGTTTGAAGCTTTGAAAATCATGGAAAAAGAAGGAAAGAACTGAATCTAGGAGTAGAGGAAGGAGTCTTCGGTGATCTCTGGAAGTGGTGAAGGTGAATGTCAATGGCACTATGAACTAACTAGAAAGTAGAGGAAGTGGCTGCCGTTGTTGTTGGTATGAGCAAAGGTTGGAGGTCAGAGAAAGAAGCCGGTGGTAGAAGCGAAACTCTACCGACGATGGTGAATAGTTAGGAAGTAGAGGAAGAGATTAACAGCTGTAGTGATTTCTTATATTGGGATGGTGTAGTAAGCACGAGGGACGTGGCGGAGGAAGTATATGGTGACGATGGTGGAGTTCTTTTATCCAACGAGATCCAAAGTCTCGTTTGATTCTTTGATATCTGAAACTTGCCATAGCCCTAAGCTCCAGCCTCTGGTTGGATAGAGGTGTAAGGATGAAGTATGGAAGTCCTTGATGATGGTTCCCTCTCCTCTTAAGCTCTCTTTCTAGTTAAGCTTTTCTGCGGCACGATCTCTATTCTCTAATTCTTAAAATGTAGAGCTTGGTTGAGGCTTGAAGAAGAAGAGGGTCTGAAGGTCAAAACTGACCTAGCCCTGGTCAAAATGCAAGTTTTGACGAGGGACTAAAAAGTAAGAATTCAAAAGTTTCTAGAGGGACTGAATTGTAAATTATAAAATGTTTGAAGTATTAATTGTGATTTTCAAAAAGTCTGGGCCTTTTTATGTAATTTTTCCTAGTTCTCTTTAACATCATTTTAAAATTTTTAAAAGTTTTGGGTCCTTTTCTGTAAATTTCCCTAGTCGTAAAAAATATTATTCTGATCCCAATTGATGACAAGTTCCTATTTTTATTATATATTTTTATGCTTTAATATGGGATTTTGTCATAATTATTGAGCTTAAAATGCCTTTCTCGAGATAAATTGAGATTAAGAGTAAATACATTAAGTTAGGACTAAAAATGGAAAAACAAATATTATAAAAAATTGTAATTACTCTTAATCATTGATTTTTATTAGAATATTTGATGTTGGTTTAATTTTTTTAATGGTAGGTACTTGAAAAATTGGATTAAAACTGAAAATCGTAGTTTGGGGTTGAATTTCAGAAATGACAGTTTAGTCCCCCGAATTTCAGAAAATCCAGTTTGGTCCATAAGTAAAACTACTATGTTTTGCCTATGAAATTAGGTTAGAAGTAGTGATATATTAGATACACAGCTTCAGTGATACAGGGATAGAGTGCCACGAACATAGAAGACCTTTCCATTCATCGCCTTCACCTTCTTCTTCCTCTTTCTCTTTAGCGGCGTCATCCACCACCACCATAGGCCGTCGACGAGCATCATCTTAAACTACAGCTACAATAGAGAAGCACATTTGAACTAAATTGGGGGAGCTAGAGTAGAGGATTTGAGAAGCAAAGAAAGAGAGAAAAGAGCTGGGGGTTGGGGAAGGAGAGTCTCGAGGTGTGAAGTTAAGTGGCGAGCTTGGTATGGAGCTGAGAGAGAGAGAAAGAACCACTCCCACCCACTTTCATCTTCTCTTGTGTTCGCATTCACCATCACCATGAGTTGGAGGAGCGAGAGAAGGACTCCATAGCTAGAACACACCACTGCAATCTCCTCCTTCCTTCACCATCTATCACTTCTAGCGGTATTCTTCAACTTTCAGTCCATGTTTCATGATATCCTCTGCTTTTGAACGCACACAAACCGTGGCTTCTCTATTCTGCTTCTGGAAATATTTCAGCCCCAAGTTAAATTGATTTAATGCTAATTAGTTACTCTAATCAATGCTTTATATGGCTATTTTGGTTTCTGGACAATTTGCTATTATGGTGAAAAAGCGTCATGAGTTGTAATGGCTAAGCTTATCTTCTCATAGAGCAAGGAATGAGTCTTGATGTTTGAAGCTACAAAAAAGGGAGTTTTAGTTTTAGTTTATTAGTTTGACTATATATTTATGATTCCCTTGGTTTTAGGAGTTGTAAATTGTAGTTAAGACTAATAAATTTGGTTTAATCTCTGTTTGAACCAATTGTGATTTGAATTAGTTTATGTTGAACATTGTTCTCATCAATATATGTTGTTACATATATGTTTCATTATAATTCTCTTAATTCTCTATTATCTTGTATGGTATTGCTTGGATATTGAGTTGATTTTAGAGTTGCATTGAACCAATTGCATTAACTAATTCATAATCACACACTAAGAGTGCTTAATAGTGTCTCTAGAGTAGGAGTTCCTCTCTTTTGGTGTTAGACTCATCGGTTAATGGCATTTGGTATTTTAGAAAACTTAGTGATTTCATAAATTGCATACAAAGTGGTTTCTAATAATGTTTTAAGAAGTAATTATTTTCTAGGTTTAGGAATAATCATTGATTAATGCATTAGACTCAACAGTTTTATGTTTGGTATTTTGAAGGACTTTAGTTGCAATTACTAGTGTTTTGTATTGAGTTTTGGTTAGAGGGATTAAGTCTTGCTCAATGTAGAAGATTTAATTCACTTAACTCAAGCTAGCTCAAAGGGTATTTCTGGGTATTTTTTGTCAAACTAGCACACTCCTAAAAATAATTTGAAACAAAGGATAGATGAAATCCATTGTTCTAGGAGCTTTTTATTATACCTGTCAAAATCAATTTCCATTCCATTCCACTTTCATTCCAAAAATCCAAAAATATTAGTTTTTAAAGCATTTTAGTTTAATTGCAATTTAGTTATTAGATAAAAAGCTCAAAAATCATTTTTAACTTGTTTTGAAAATTTTAGATTGGTTTGACCAAGGACCTTCTTCTTCTTTTTCGTGGCATGAACACAAACCCGATGAAGATAGTTTGAGAGCCGTGAATGCAGCATAGACAATAGCTAGGGATTGGGAGAGAGCTTGAGAGGAGAAGGAAAGAGACGGAGAGCCACAATCACTATTGAGGACTTCCTCCTCTTGCCACCGTCCCTGATTCTCACTATTGCCGGCGTCCTTATTCACCTATAACACTGATCATCTTTTGTTTTCACCAAGTCCAAAGTCTGAGTTTGTCACTAGATTATCTCTCATCTCTCTCTCTCTCCGCCACTAGCTTCATTTTCATACCATTGTCACCCCATTCTAGATTCTCCTTTCAGATTCCATTATTTCTGGCAACCTTCACTTTCTCTGTTCTTCTTCCTCTTCCATTGGTAAGTGTCATTATCTCAACAGCACCGAAAGTTTCTCACACCATTGTCAAATTTCTTCTTCCAGAGAACTATCGCGAGATCCTATGATTCTGGCAACCTTGACTCTACTTCATTTCACCCATCACTGGCTCCTCTTTCGTACTCGATAATGCTTCTTTCTTCTTTACATCTGCGTTGGAGAATCGGAGAGAAGCAGAAAGCTCAGAACCATACCACTACTACCTTTCTTTGAGCTTGCTAAAGCGTCTCTTTACTTTCTATGGAAAATTTTGAGTTTTCCAGTGAGTATGATTTTCTAGTGAACTTTTCTAGATTCCGACGAGTATTTTCTGGTAGGTGTTTTGAAGAAGCTGAGGTTCCAATTCAGCTTATGTGTAGCTAGATACTCTTGAGATTTAGTGGCGAAGAGAGTGGCTAGGGCTTCAACGTGCTACAAATGGGAGTTTATTAGTTTGCCTTTAGCTCATTATATGTCTTGTGATTTGTTTGGTTTGATTTTTGTAATTGGTACATGTTTGAAGCTTGGATGAGTGTTCATTTATCCTTGATGGATTGCTCTTATGTTGAATTTTATATTGGTGCATTTGGATTATATATTGAACGTATTTTCCTTTTGAATTAATGAAATTATGCATTCTATGTGATTACTAGTGTGTGTGATGGATTCATTTCAAATTGAGTATCGCGATAATGCTCTCATCAAAGACGAAGCAAGTGTATTAAAATACTTTTCAAATACATATCAAGTGGTTTTTAATAATTTATTTAAGAGATGACTATGAATGCGATCACAGGATTAGTCATTAGGTAGATTGGACTCAATGTGATTGCTTGAGTTTTCAATTTGACTTTATGAAAATTAACTTCCAAATCATTTTATGAAGTTTGGAAATCCATTAACTTTACTATCAAAACTAATTTATTCATCCATATTCTTATTTCCTCATATTCATTCCATTTTATAAAGAAAAGACTAAAAAATAGTTGCTTTAGGATTTTTAGTTAAGTTTTCCACTTACCTATTTTCAAACTAGAACCAAAACCAATTTCCTCTTATTAAATAAAAGGCTTCTTGAGAAGAGAAAATGATTCTATGTTTGTCTATATGAAATCTTTGGTTAATATTTTATTGTGGACCCCAAGGCCTAATGACAAAAAGCCCTCAATTGCATGCTTTGGTTTGTAAATTCTGAATATGCATCATAACCTTTTGTCACTTGCTTAATCAGTTAAATGTCTAAATTAAAGTCTCCCATTTGCATTTTGCAATCTATGTTATTAATTTCCATAACCTACTACCTCCAATCCTTAAGTAAGATCTCGATTGTAGTGCAATGAGATATTATATTAAGGATCAGATGTAGTATCACCTTTTATACATATCACTAATTAATCACATTTTTTGTTGAAAGTTTTTCTTTAATATGTTACATGAATCTCATACACACTATCGCAATAATCAATCGTTGAAGAATCAATGCACAAATTTATGAAAGAATCCAACTATTTATACAAGTTACTAATAGTGTGGCTTTTATTTCTCAGACATTGTACCAAAAGACGTACAAGTTTTTATCTTATATTACTTTTAATATCTTTCTTATTCTATTAATTACTTTCTTTTTGTGTAATTAAAGTTCCAGTGAATAATTGTTAACGAGGCAACCACTGACAATACGATGAGAACGTACGTGATGTAATGGGGATTGTTTACAAGGGTTTCCATATTTCCGCCTTATTTTCAAAAAGCTAAAAAATTAAATATTATATTACATTTTTCATTCTACTTACCAAAAGTAGGATAGGAACACTATATGTGTCTCGTGAAGCTCAATGCAAAATCGTAAATAATTAATATGGAGGTAAGGTAGTTCATGTATAAATAGAGGCCTATGGAATAGTTAAACACACAATCAGGAGCTCTTTGATCTCTCTTCCTCAATCATCTGAGCATTTCATCTAAAGTCTTCTAGGTGCTTAGTCTTGTTCATCATCATGTCTAATTCTTCTTTCATACTTGTACTTGAATTTTTTCACTTGAAATTTTATATATCTGTTTTGTTCAAATGAAATTTCCTCTCTATATTGAGGAAATATTCTTTTTAGATCAATTTTTTTGTATAGTATGGAGAATTAATGCAGTCATATGGTTCTTAGCCGAATGCCTTGTAGCATAGTGGCATGATAGCTCTCCTATATATGGGACCTTGTTGGTTTGATCCCATTTTGCCTTCCTCTTTAATTGGAAAAAATGGTTTTTGAGTTTTTCCTTGATGATAAACATATTACTCCTTGCCATTTTTTTTAAATTAGAGGGGCATACACTAGCAGACTACCGCAAGACCAAACCTATGGCTTCCCATTAATCCATGCCATTAGGCTACAAATCAATTGGCACCAATGCTTTTTCTTCAAACTGCTAACTAGAATTCTAAGCTTTTGTGTGCATATAGCACGGAATGCTTAAATTTGAACAAAATAAATTTCAACCTTGAAGTATACACATTTCAAAAGGGGATTAAGATCCAGTTTTAACTAGTATCATTATATTTTCATTTTATGTATTGTAGGATATACTGTATGTTACATTAAATCAACTTTTATTATGTTGTTAATATGCTTTTTAAGGTTAACATCATCAAATGGATGCTTGCAACAACAAGAAGAAGGTTGTGTTTATCATGGGATCAACAGGCACAGGAAAAACCAAACTTTCAATCGACTTAGGCTCACATTTCCCTAATGAGATCATCAACGCTGACAAGATCCAAGTTTACAAAGGTTTGGACATCATCACGAACAAGATCTCAGAATCTGAGAAACAAGGAATCCCCCACCACCTCCTCGGAATCATTGAAGATCCTGAATTTGACTTCACTACAGACCATTTCTGTGAGCATGTCATTGCTGCGGTCGAGCATATCACCCAACAAGGAAACCTCCCCATGATTGTCGGAGGCTCCAACACCTACCTGGAATTCCTTGTGGAACATCCCACCTTGGAATTTCGTTCCAAATATGATTGTTGCTTCCTCTGGCTAGATGTGTCTCTTGATATCCTCTTTCCCTATCTGGACAAAAGGGTAGATGAAATGCTGGAAGCGGGCTTTGTGGATGAGACCAGGGAATTCTACCAACCTGGGGCTGATTATTCTACTGGAATCAGAAGAGCCATTGGTGCTCCTGAACTGGACGAGTATTTTGAGGTTGAGAATGATGTGAATGTCGACAATCTTCACAAGCAAGAGCTACTCAAAGATGCTATCAAGAGAATGAAAGAAAACACTTATATGCTGGCTCAAAGGCAACTTTCAAAGATTCATCGCCTCAATGATAAGCTTGGTTGGGGACTCAATCATATTGATGCTACTAAGGTATTTGAGGCTGTTGTGAATGGAAGTGCGTATAACAGTTTGTGGGAAGATATGGTTTTTAAGCCGAGCAAGGAGATTGTTCAGAGCTTCCTTCAAGGCCAAAACAATGAGAGTGAGGAGAAAGCTACTGAATGATTATTTACAAGATGATATTTTTCATTTACATATCGCTTTTCACACCTTTTCATTGAATAAGAAGATGTTATGTAATGGATGTTTAATTTAAGCTTTTATAAAATAATAATAACTATAATATTTCATTTATGTTATACATACGTACGTATTGAATAAGAGGATGTTATGTAATGGATGTTTTTAATTTGAATTTTCAATTTTACTAGTCATTTACTGTTGTATAGACTCTATTCTCATTGGATATAATGTATCTTAGATAAGGGTAAAGTAAGAAAGTTGTTATATTTTAAAGAAGAGTTAATGAAATTAAAGGCTTTTATTGGTTCTAGTGAAAGATGTTGAAAGTAACTTATAAATAAAATCAGAGTAGTAATTTGAGGATCAGTTAACATTATCTTGGAGCGAGACTTTTAGCATTTTAAAATAGACTTCACAACCTTTCTAAAATGCTTTTATTTTTTATTTTTCAATGACTATAGCTTAGGTTATAGGTCTTCGAAGTTGAATAAATGAATTTTCCATATACATTAAGTGGTTATTTGCCTCCATATGGAAATAGTACTTTTGCGCTTTACAAGTCAAATCTTGCTTCACATATTTATATCGTGCAACATAAAATTACTTAAAGTGAGTGAAATCAAACTGTCCCAATTAGTAACACCAAATAGGTGGAATTTTTCTTGCATAAGTGGAGGTTCTAGCTAGCAAGCAACAAAGCCTAGGCTCTCAAATCTCAGCCTCAGTGCTTGTGTAATAGATTTTTATAAAAAGGAGATTGTGTGTTTGAAAATTAAAAGAAAATAGGGAGCAGAGAAATGTGGGGGCTAAGGTTTAATTTAGGGAGAATTTCATTAAAGGACCACAGTACCAAATTTATTTCAATCAATGACCAAAATATTCTGAAATTTCATTACAGGATCAAGAACTAAAATACAAAAATGTTTTGCAGGTAAAAAGAGTATAATGCCCCTTGCTTTCAAAGGCTTGATCATCACTCGAGCTCCAGTGACCGGGGACCTACTGGAGCTGGCCAGCCATTGAAGCTCTGGCGCCAATCGACCGAACCTCAAACCATCAAAAATTAATGTGTCGTTCTTGTTCATAGGAGCATTCTACTTGTTCATGAAGAGTAAAACACTTGCAAATGCAACTTGTTCAATTTATGTTGTTCATATATATAATCTACTTGTTCATGAAGAATTGCACATTTGCAAATGGGACTTGTTGAATTTGTGTTGTTCGTTTGTAAGTGTCAAACTCCTCATTAACAAGTGAAACATACATATGAACAACACAAAATAATATGTTAACACGAAAATATTGGATCTTGAACAAGTCACATTTGCAAGTGTCCAACTCTTCATTAACAAGTGGATTATACATATAAACAACACAGATTGAACAAGTCACATATGCAAGTATTCTACTCTTCATGAACAAGACTGCAACTCTTCATGAAGTGGAATCCTCATATGAACAACACATTAATTTCTGACAGTCGGAGCTCTGGTAGGTTGATGCTAGAGATTCAATGGTTGGCCGGTGACCAATTGCCTGAGTTCGGGTGACGATCAAACCTTTTTTAAAAAAAAAAAAGTAAAGTAAGGGGTATTATTATTTTATTACCTACAAGCCTTATTTTCATTTTGGTCCTTAGTCTTATAGTGAAATTTTTGAATATTTTAGCCCTTGACCAAAATAAATTTGGTCTTGTGGTCCTTTAATGAAATTTTCCCTTTAATTCTGAGATGGAAGGAGCTCATATCATTCTTTGGGATCTCTCTAAACCTAATGATCTAATCGTCCTTTCCCATCCACTATCTCAAGTTTTATGTTTGGATTTTCAGGGTTTATGTTGGATTTTAAAATCTTATGCTTGAGGTTTGAAATTTTGGGTTACGAATGTCTTAATCTTATTGTTAAGATTGTTTAAATGTTATGGGTACCTCTATATAGAATACTAACATAGGTCAGACTCTAGATGATCCTTAGTGGATGTTTCTTGTGAGTCTTAGGATGTACCACTTTAGTTCTGTTTATAAGTCCCTTTTAACTAATTCTCACATACCAATGAGAGTTAGTTAACTCATTAACTATAGGCTATATTTTCAATTTCGCCCTTATCTATGATTGGTTCCAAAAGTCAACATGAATAAATTCCTTTTGTTTATTGCAATTAATATGGGTAAAAAAATATAAAATGCACTTACTATCTTGAAACTGGATTTATAAATAGAACCAAATTTGTTGATAAAAAATGACTTATAAATAGGACCAGAGTGGTATAGTTTATCTTTGTTGCATCTCATATATACGCAATAATTAATGGTTGAAGAATCAATGCACAAAATTATGGACAAATTGCCAATGGCCTTTTAATTTAATCGCATAGATACTTTCCTATAAATGGGAGGTTACGAGTTCAATCCACTTGAAATCAATGCATCTATAAATTGTTATTATTCAACCACCAACAACCATGACAAGTTCCAAGAAAAAAAAATGTTGTAAATTTTATATGATGTGGATGAATTCCCCCACACTTAGCTTTTACACCCCCTGGCAAAATCATTTCAAGCCAAGAACTAAGAATAGAGATGAACAAGTATGATCAATCTTCAAAAATCACATTTGGTCAACAATGAAGTATCCATCTATCCAAACTCCACAAGCATGCCACATGTTATAAGAACTAGCAAAGATGCAAAGTTTAATCTAAATGAGTTCAATTAGAAACCCTTACTAGGATAAGTGTTTGCACTCTACTCTCATGTAAAGTAATTTTTCACTCGCATCCACTTTGACCATACTCTACTATAGGCTTGTGATATTTCTAGGCTCTCCACTACTTGCAACAATGGCAAAAACATAGATCTAAAGTACTTTGTAAGGTTGTAATGTTGAATAGGCCAAATGATGGAAAAATAAAATAGACTACCATGCATGCATGAAATACGATTAATAGAGCCAATAGCACTAATCACAATAGTGTAACTTTCTTTTGCCAAAATTTTTCAATTTCAACTCATCTATACATATTTTTTATATGAAGTGCCTTGTATCTTCTTTCTTCTCTTTTTTTCTATTTTTTTCTCTTTTTTCTTCTTTTTTTTAACAATTAACTTGACACTTATAATCTTAGAGACAAGAGTAATATTTCTTTTTTTTTTCCATCATAGTGCTAAAAGAACTTGAAGAGAAATGCAAGCATGGCATTTGTATAATGAAAATGGAAATGGAAATGAAGGGCTCAAAGGGGTAAGCAAAGGTTGAATAATGATTGGTTTGTGTTTAGGTAAGAAGGTCTAGAAAGGAGTACCAATGTCATCTCTATCCATGCCATTGCAAAATGTAGCCTCAAGCAAGAAATAGGACAAGTTCTAGAGAGCAATAGCCTAAATAGACAAATCACACAATGAAATGAAACAAATAGGCCCAACTCCACATGGAAGTGAAGTATGACAATCTCCAAACATTTGTTTCTCAATTGGCTAATGCGAAGAGTGAGAATGATACCAAGAAGGGAACCTTGCCTTCTAATGTTATAGTGAATTCTAAGAGTTTAAATACTATCCAACTAAGAAGTGGCAAGCAAGTTGAACTTGATGATCCATAAGAGGATGAAGAGGAAGTTGTTTATGATGAAAGTATACAAGAGCAAGCTTCCATATTCCAAGTCATTCCTTCATCAAGGCCTCATTAGTGTTAGGTTCTTGAATAGGTACATCTCTTGATGTTGATGGACCTTGATAGTCATAAAGGGATTCCCAAATTATCTTTGAGAATTTTCAACATCTCTATAGAAGCTCTCCTTCCCTTGATAGCCTTTATTGTCATTGTCTTCCCATCTAGAATTGGAATTGTCATTCCACCCTCTATTGAAATTAATTTGATTATATTGGGGTTGCCTTTGATAATTCATAGTAGCCACATCACATTCTCTAACCTGAGAAGGACAAGTCAAAGTAGTGTGCATAGGGATACCACAAGTTTTACAAGTAGGCACTAAGGCTTGAGACATAGGAGGATATGAAGCACCAACACTGTGGACATGTTGGTCTTGAATGGTCTTTTGCATACAACCCATTTGATCACTTAAAATGGCCAACTTGTTCAAAATCTCATCGTTGAACCAAGCTCCAACTCCACATGCTTGAGCTCTCTCTTGTACCAAATTGTTGGTTATTGGCAGCCATCTTTTCAAGGAGACCCAAGCTTCTTGAGAGGTTAAATCAATTAGAGAACCACCAGCTGCAACATCAATGGTGTCTTTGTTGTGATTAAGCAACCCATCATAAAAGTAATCTACCAAGTGTGGTTGGGAAATTTGATGGTGTGAACATTTGGCAAGGAGTGCCAAAACTCGAGTCCAATATTCATACAAATTCTCACCCATTGCTTGTTGAATACTATAAATTTCTTTCCTCATCTTAGCAGTTCTTGTTGCTGGAAAGAATTTCTCTAAGAAGACTTTCTTCATTTGCTCCCAAGTTAAGGTTGCAAAGTGGCGAGGAAGCATATAAAGCCACTCCTTAGCTTTTCCCTCCACAGAAAAGAAGAAAGCACTGCTCATGACTTCATCCAAGTCAGCACCCGGAGGTTTCATGGATGAGCAAACTACATAAAGAGTCTCCAAATGCCTATGAGGATCTTCACCTTCATTACCATGAAATTTAGGTAAATCACTTATAAAATGTCCCTTCAATTCAAAATTAGCATTGAAATTATAGAACCCTTAAGGACTATAATCAACATTGGAAGACATTATATCTCTTATGCTCCTTTTTCCTACATCATCATGCACATGATTATTATTGAGGTACTCCATTATGGCCATTATTGGGAACCTCATTATCTTGATGTTCAATGTGTCCATCCATGTTTTGATCTAGCACAATATGATTATCAATGAGAGGGCAATCAATGAGGTCAATAAAGAAATCACCACTATCAATAGCAACTTCCAGCTTTGGTTTTTACAAGTGCACTAGTGCAAAATAGTTCAAATTCATCGAAAAATTCAGAATCCTGCAGATTCAACTACACCTAAAAAAAATCATAACTTAATCTGACAATCCACAATGTGGTAGTTCAGTAAAACTCAGCTCAAACACACTTTTAGTAATTTTGCAATTACACACGACACAACAGCAAATATAATATTGCATACAACCAAACTAGTGTAGAAACAGAGCAATTTTCATACAGATTTACAACAGCAAGTATGTAATCTAGTGCCCAGAATTCAACAGCAAATACCTATCCAGAACCCATCAATTTCAAGTGAAAAGTTCAGCAGCACTTTCCACAGGTTCAATAGTTCACAAGACTCAATATTTCACAAATTTCCCAGTAATTAAATCCAATTAATGCATAAGTGAATAGGCAACCACAAGGTATGCAGGGGAGCAATTGACTCAGAAATGCACAGGGCAATATATTCAGTGCCAAATGACAGTTTGATCACTTACTAATCTTAGAAAAATCGCAGCAGCAATTTCCAAACAATATGAAATTCCAGCAATAAAATGCAACCCAAAGGTACAACGTAGATGATAGCAAAGGGCTCCAACACAATTGACAGCAACAGACACCAATAATCAGCAACTAATTAGCATGTTTCAGCTAGCAGAACTTAATTCTAAAATGCTTCAAGATTGGGATAGCAAGAACTGGCCCAATATTTATAGCAATTTAAAGTTCTAGAACAAATCTGTCATATTTGCAAAGATCTCAATGCTACACAGACCCTCAATAGCAAGATTCAAGACATGACAATCACAAAATTTCCAACAAGAAGCAATTCAATGTGTTTATAATGGGAAACACTTAACAACACCAGATCAATCTTGACAGCAACTGCAATAATGAAATCAAAATTTTAGATATCTCAACCACAAAAACTCAACTAGTGCAATAACCAAATTTCACAATTTAGGACCAAAATTTCAGCAGACAAACTAGAAAGATTTCTTAAAATTCAGCTTTACCAACGTTGAGATACAAGTTTAGTTATGTAACAAGTTTAGCCCATAGGTTAAATTGCAGCAAGCAATACAACAATTGGTCACAGCAGAAAGATTTCAAAGGCACATGAATTGCACTCAAATTTTAAGTACGTCAGTGATGAGAACAAGTCCAAAATCAAGAGTTATGCACAGTGGCTATTCACCGATTATTTCAGTAATTAGAGAGCATTAAACTTACATTTAAATGCTGATAACACATATATGTAACATATGGCAGCCTTGACTTTTTGCACACAAATCACAGCAAAATAGTTCAAGTTTCAGCAATGAGTTCAAGAGTTAACTCAGCAATTCAGGGCAGAATTCAGGTTTTAAAATCAATGCACATCAGTTCAGCAAGGTTGAACAAATTAGAAAGCAAATGAGACCTAAAGTTAGCTGCAACAAGTGTATCACGACAGTGATTAATTGAAAACTGAGTTTGTGACAGCAAATAACAGTGTTTGTGACAGTAATAAAAAATGAATTGCTAGTGCAGCAAAAATTCAATTCCTGAATGCAAATGTTCTAATGATTGCAAATTAGTTTCAAGTCACTTGTCAAGTTCAACTAGGTAGCTCAAGCCTTGATGAAGTTAACATTTCACTTCCAAAATCAATTCGCAGAGGTGCTTTAGGATTTTACTTCCAAACAGGACAACTTCACAGGAGATTAAAAAAACAGCATTTTATGGACAATTCTACTACAGCAGTAATCAATGCAGGACAAAAACAACTTCAGATTTCCACTACCACACACTTAGCATAACAGGGCAGTAGCTTACAACCAGTAATGACAACAATACACACTAACAGCAGTAAAATTCAATTCTCAACTCCAAGTTGTTATGCATTTATTTTTTAGCATATGAACAAATCAGATCAAGGCTAACCGAATGCATAAATTGCTGTCACAAAATTCAAGAGATGAAGAATAATTCCAGATATGAGAACTTTGACCCACACAACAGCAAATATATAGGACAATAAATATTCCCCAGAAGACAGTCAGTTTCACAATGTTTGCAGCAATTTGAAGTTTAGGAGCAAACCAATCAAATCCATAAGGCAATCCTTCAATAGTAGGAGTCAAGATATTCCAATAACAGTAAGCACATTCACAGTTCCAAGGCAACTAATTTCAGCAACCAAAGTCTCAGTACCAACGTACATGTGAAGTATTTTTATATGAATGACATTTATGATTAAAAAAATAGAACAATACCAAAATATTTATTTGGCTTTTCACAATTTTTTTAATTAAAATGAAGGAAAAACAAAAAGGATCCCTAACCTACACAAACTATACCACAGTTAAAATGATATTAGACACACGATTACCAAGGAGCTAGGCTACCCGGCAACGGCGCCAAATTTAAAGAGCCATATCGTTGGGCTATCAAATAAAACTAAGCTAAATGCATTATAGGGCAACTAACCTAGGTGGATCTCTACGTGGAGCCTATATTTAGTTCCTAAATAATCTAGTGTAAATAACAAATTAATCAACGAGTATGGGATGTAAGTTCATTTACCTATTTAAACTAAGAGCTACTTGTTTATGAATTTTTCAATGTATAAAGTGAGTGAGTGGGTGTAAATGCAAGAGATGAATGTCCTAGACGATTGAATCCACTAACCATCCTTGTCCAATTTTTATTCTGTGTTCTTTTCTTAACTAAGCACAAGGACTAGCAAGAACCCTTACTAATCAATACTCCTAATTTCTCAATTATATCTAAACTTAGACTCAATTATCAATTAGGAGTATCTTAAGTACTTAGCTTATGCTAAATTCATAAGAGATCCTCTCTTCCACCAATTAATTCCTAGAAACCTAGCAAACAATTGATTCAAGAGAATAGAGGAAAGCAATTGAATAACAAAAGAGTGCTATAGTCCAATTACGATCCATGAGTACAAATCTAGCACAAGTTTCATCATCCAAATTACATAAACCGATCATAATCCTCAGAAATATGAACAAATTATAACCTCTGGCAACCTAGAATTATAATATGCACATTTAGAGGGAAGAAAATGAAATTAAGATACAAAGAACTCCCTTAGTTGCTCAAGGACTTAGGTAAGCTTCATTATAACTATCGGACAAAAGAGTTAGCCACTCATGATTTGAAAATCAACTCCTCTGGACCTCTGGGCTGTCATGTTCGATGCAGATCTGAGAAAACAGAGAAGAGAGGGATTTTTCGGTGGAAGTGGAAGGAGGAGCAGAAGTGGTGGTGGGTGGGAATGAATATAGATGGAATGGGAATGGAGAAAATGGATTGAGAAGAACCAGAGTGAACACCCCCGCAAAACGCTCCGTCTCAATGAGATGAAAAGAATGCTCCCCATGTAATATCCCTCTCCCAGAAAGCTATCGAGAGTTTGGATCTAAATCTCTAGTCCAAGGGCGTGTTTGGAAACCGATAATAATGTGAGGGATCTTAAGGCCAAGAGTAGGTTATTAATTCAAGCCACCAAACAATGCCTAACTCTTTTCTCATGCATATTAAAATCAGAAAACTAGGAGATAAAATTTGCACATGTGCTCTCCTTTAATTTCATCTTTGTCCTCCATTAAACTCCAATGTACCATGTCATCACCTATATTTATGAGATGCACAAAAGTAATATCATATGTTCACAATTAATTAATAATGGGATAACAAATATTCTCTAAAATAAATCAATTTAGCCAATTCAATTCCCAAATTGCCTTTGCACTCAAATCTTACATTAATACTTATTTATGTCCAAAATAGTTAATCAAATCCCACAAAACCCCAAGGTTAATCACCAAAATATATATAAATATTTAGCTCTATCAATGCTCATAAACTATCCAACTCTTGGCCTTTCATATGTTCTTTATTCCATGACCTCACACTCTTAGGATTCCATATGTTCAATGTTATAATCTTTTAACTTCCCCAATGAATGGTTCATGGGAGATTCTTATGATTAACACCATTATGCTCATTTTTATTTCCTTGAAACCATATGTATGGAATTCAATAGTTAGAGGCCTATAAATAGAGGCCATGTACAATGTATTGGTACCAACAATGAAGTGAATGAGAGCTCCTCCATATTTCTTCTCCAACTTTCTCTCAATATTGTCTATCTCCCTCATGTCAATCTCTTGTACTTTTCTTATTTTCATAACACGTTATTAGCATGAATTCTCTCAAAAGGCCTATAGTCTAGTTTTCTATCTCTTCTACTCTCTAACTTTAACATTTTCATACTATGTTTTATGTTGTTTATTCTATATGTTATTTTATCTTTCTAGTCTGCATCATTGATCTATTGTTCTATATTATTTTTATCATTCTTCTTTTACGGTATCTATTTTTATCTATCACGTTGTTATCTTTTACATATATATGGGATAATCTAAGCTATTATATGGAATTAAAGAGACTCTTTTATACATCGGGTTCCATGGCTAAGATTTGATATTATTGTTGCTTTATTATCCTTCGCAAGTTTTCTTTCCTTTCACTTTTATTTATCATTTTCCAGTAATCTCTTATTATACAAAATTTATATTTCTCTATTTTATATTATAGTATTCTTTACATTTTATGTTGTTATATTATGTTACTTCATTTTATTTACGTTTCATTCAATTTTTTATACTAATTTAACATTTATATTTCTTTATTTTATTTACATTTTATGTTATATATTATTGTTTATGTTTCTTTATTTTATGTTATTTATTTCATCTTGTTTTATTGTTATTTTATTTACATTTCATTTATTTATGTTAATACATTATTGTTATATCATTATGTCAATCTTTTATTTTGATTTGTTTATTATATTGCATTAATATATAATAGTATTATATATGAGCATATAATGTGGTCTATATAATCATGAGCTTATCTATTATTTATATTTGATTATGAATTTGAATTTACTTAATTTATTTTCTAGTATTTTAATTTTATCAAAAGGTCAAAAGCCATAATATTCTTAATTTCGTAACCAGGTGGCCAGAAGTTACATCACTTTTATAATAGCTCTTATAAGAAAGAACGATTTTGGTTTCATTAAATTGCAAGATTGACAAGAAAAAAATTTGGCACTGTGATGATTTAATTGTTACACATATCAAAGCCCTAAAGGTTAAAGGTTCAAATATCAAAAAAAAAAAACAGAACTTCTTAGCTTTGCATGATTTTTGCTATGGTCCTGCAGACCAGTATTTGGAGAAATTAACGATGTGATATTAAAAGTTAAGAATATGTCTATAAGAGTAAAAATGAACATGATCACATTGATTTGTGGAATTGATAGTTGAAAGCTAAGAATAATTTGTTTTGGCTATTGAACAACAATCATAGAAATGCTAACATTTCTAAGGTCATTAAAATTATGAACAAATGTTATACTATGACTTAAAGTCATATAGACTCATATGTATCAATTTATTGAAAATAAAGAGCAAAATGGTAGTGAAGCCAAAAAGATCATGAGATATTTTTTGAAAAATACCAAAATTAGTTATGATGCTTAAAGCAATAAGTTATGGAGAAAGATGATCAGCTTATAAAGCCAAAAGAAATAATTGTAAGCCTAGAAGGCTCTATATGATTTTGATTTTGATTAGTGTTTAATTAAATTTAAATTTAAATTCATTGTAACTAATATGTATGAGAGAAAATACTATTTGATATTGTGATATTGGCATGAGTGATATATGAAATCAAATAGACAAAAAGGTAATTATTTGTCATTTTAAAATTTTAGTATATGCCAATTTATTTACAAATTTAAACATTATGGTGTATGGATGTTCATGATTTCATGGCCTTTTAGGATTCTAACTACCTCATCATTACGCCCTATAACTCCCAAATCAATGGTTTTCAGTATTTACTCATATAACTTTCAATTATACAATTAAGTTGTTTAATTACCTTCTTTGTGTATAATTGTACAATTTATTTTTAATTTTAAGTATCTTGTGTATGTGAATACTATTCATATATCAATAGAGTTTATCTTCTCTATTTTCTTTTTGGGACTTGTGTTTCTCTGTTGCATGAAAAATTTCCCAACAAGCATTCAACTTATATACCTCAACATCAAGGTACTTTCTTTCATTATTAGTCATATTTTTTATTTTAATGTTGTCTTCCATCTCTTTTCTCCTCTTGAGCACTATTATGTTGCCTTACATATATGTGTAATTTTTCTTAGTTCCTAACTTTCATTATTGAAATGCATACAAATACTATTCAATTTATATTTTATTTTAGTATTGATAATTTATTATCTCCTTTCCCAATTCATTGTATTAACATTTCCTTACATTCTTATATGACATGTGCAAGTTTCATACATTAATCATGATATAATATATAACATGATATATATTAGAATCAAATTGGCTTTATGTGACATTTGTGGAAAAAAAAACTATACTTGAATTTAGAGAATGAAAATTTATTTAATTTTATGAGAAAATTCATTATGAATAGTTTATGATTTGTTAGACAAAATCATTTTTGTAATGTGCGTGAACTATATATATAATACAAGTCAAATTTATGGATGATAAATAGTAGGAAATATTTGAAAGAAAACTATGTATATCATAAGTATTCATTATTTTATATTATAATGCATTTGTCTTTACATTTCTCTCAAATTAATTTTATCCCTTAACCATCACAAATCATTGCAATAAGATGTTTATGTATTTTGATTATGGATCTCCTCATATTTCTTTATGTAGTGAAAAATTCTGAACATTTCATATTTTGAATATGCATCAAAAGAGTTAAATTGAAGCATATTATTATTATTGAGTAATAAATTATATAAATATGTGATAATATATGTTAGTTCCTAAAGAACATAAATGTAACAAAATTGACATAGTTCCTAGAGAACTAATATAGATTTTTCTTAAATTCTATGGGCAGAAGAAGAATTGATTATGAAAAGTTTTAACCCATAGATTTATATTACAGTTTCACTCTATTATAGGGTCTAAGTGATAGCCCAATTGACTGAAATCTATGATTAGTTGTGAGTTATGAAATATTTGAATTTTCAAATGAAAGATATATTATTGGCTTAATATATACTGATTTGTCTTTGAAATATAAAAATAAAGAAAGTATATTTATATGACTCACACTTGAGGGGGAGATTGTTAAAATATAAGTGTGAGTTAATATTGAAAAGTTCTAGTCATATACTTCCTCACAAAACTTATTGATCTCCCAAAAATGGATGTCATGTTGATATTTTATATCAATATCTTATGGAAATTGAAAAGTTTGTTGTTGGCTAAGCAATATGTCACAGTAAACCAACAGTTTACTAATCCAAACATATTTATTGTTAGCATGATTTGTTTGATCATCTGAGTCATATATAAAAGATTACGTGTGACATCCATTGGAGAACTAAAAGATTCTTTATGAATAGCCAACATATTATATAATTCAAAAATTATTATGTGCTGCTTGTTCTCAAAGAAATTTGATTATGAGAGTATCACAAGTTATGATTTGGAATTGATCTCTATATTTTTGGAAATATATCAAGCTGATATATAGGCCCATTCAAATAGCATGTAAACTATACATGTATTCAATGAATTTGATAGATGCATCTATAAGATGGTTATATGTGATATTACTATTAGTTTGCAACCTAAAGTTTGCAGGAATGTTTGAATAAATTATTATGTTAAGCGCAATTTTCAGATTATACAATTCATTCATTGAAGTCTCCATAAATAGCTAGATTAATACTTATGAGAACAAAATTTATATTTCGGTGTTGGCATATTTGATCTTACATATTGCAGCACTTATACTAACCAACCAAATTCTCCCGATAAAATTGGCTTTTGGTCAGGAGCCAGGTATATTCCATTTTAAATTACTATTAGTTTGCAACCTGAAGTTTGCAGGAATGTTTGAATAAATTATTATGTTAAGTGCAATTTCCAGATTATACAATTCATTCATTGAAGCCTCCATAAATAGCTAGATTAATACTTATGAGAACAAAATTTATATTTCAGTGTTGGCATATTTGATCTTACATATTGTAGCCCTTATACTAGCCAACCAAATTCTCCCGATAAAATTGACTTTTGGTCAGGAACCAGGTATATTCCATCTTAAAAAGTTTGAATATGCATTCCTATTGATTTACCACAATGCACATAGATAGATATTTAAAGGAGATTAAGATAAATGTTGGGTAAGAACCTCCTCCTTCTTATTTGTCTCTAAATGAAACAAAAGGATGTTTCTAATAGAAACAAATGGATTTAGAAAACTTATACTGCATGATTAGTCGATTGTCATTTGACAAAGTTTTCCTAACATAAGGGGGAGAAATTGAATTAGCTGGAAAAGAAAACAAAAAGAATGCATTATTACTATCAATTATAAATCCTCGAATATAACAATATAAACAAGAAGTTCATTAGGTTTTGCATTCATGAAATATTATATAAATCTACTAGATGTAATTACTGACCTAAATGGGAATTACTAAATATCATATTCCAACTATGAATGCTCTAATCAGCATAAATAAACGTGAGACATGCCCGAAACATAAGATAATAATCAGTTCCAAAAGAAAAGAGAAATGAGCAAATAATTAAGATGATCATATTAGGGATGCAGGTACTCTAGAAGAAGCCAAGACATAACTAATTGCAAAAACCTTAAACGAGGTTCAGGTACCTGAAAGTAATGAAGAGATCTCAATGAATTATGTCATAGGAAAAATGGAGCCGAAAAAATTAAGTTGTCGACAATGGTCTTGATAATAATTTAATGTGATCAATTGAGGATCTTATACATAAATCTATCTTGTGAGTAGATAAAATGATGATTGGCCAAAAAGGAAAAAGTAAAAGGGAAAAAGACACAATGAAAATGAGATTACATTATTTTTTATGTGTGAAAATTATGGACTTGCAGTCTCAGTTGAAATATGAAATATATAAATATTTAAGTGAAAATAAATATTTTCACAAATGTTAATGAAAATTATGATGAGACAAACTACATTATGGTGGATACAATAATTTTGTATTTATGGCAGCATATGAAAATAAAATTATGCATCTGTTAAATATTGTTATATATAACCTATTCATATGGTTCATTAAATAATGAAATTTATATAAGAATCCTTGAAGGATCTAAAATGCCAGAAGCATATACAAGAAAATCATTTTATAAAATGTTATGTGAGTTTGAAATAGTTCAAGCATATATAATTGATTGGAAAATAAATAATTTTACATTTTACTTGACTTGTAGAACAAGTTATCGAATACATCAAATATTTCAAGATCACATATTTTTGCTATGGTGAATTATCATGCAAAGATATATTGAATTTAATGGTCTAGAAGTACCTTAGAGTTTATGAGAATATTTTATGTATCATGCTAATATTGTATTTATTATGCTTTTATCGGTAAAAATTAGTTCTTACAGGTACACAATAGATAACGAACATGAGATTTGGTGTGATAGTCCTATGAATATATTATATCATATTGTTTTGTTTAGAACAAACTGAATATGGGGATGCAAGATATATTTTGATGATTTTCAGAATAAGCTTTCTTTATTGTTTCCACAATGAATAAAATAAAGGCATAATATACTAATGTTTTAGCATATCCAAAAGATATGTTAGAGGAATACATCCAGCATAACATTTGATGATAATGTATTATTCATAGTTTGGCGGTCAAAAGAATGATATGCTCAACAATATATTAAAAGCAATGTTCTTATAAGGGGGAGTAAACCCGATGTTATTATCAGGGGGAGTAAATACGATATTATCATCATGTGAAATAGAGACCATGCTGTACTCTTTTCCTTAACCAAGGTTTTGTCCCATTGGGTTTTCCTGGTAAGGTTTTTAATAAGGCGGTTTCAATATGTATTGTGTACTCTTTTTCCGTCACTAGGTTTTTGTCCCATTGGGTTTTTCCTAGTAAGGTTTTAATGAGGCACAATATTTGTTCATGGACATCCAAGGAGGAGTGTTGTAAATATTATATGATGTGGATGCACATAAACTATCCAACTCTTGGCCTTTCATATATCCTTCATTCCAATAACCTCTCACTCTTAGGATTTCATGTGTTTAATGCTATAACCTTTTAACTTCCCCAATGAATGGTTTATGGGAATTTCTTATGATTAATTTCATTATGCTCATCTTTATTTCCTTGAAACCATATGTATAGAATTCAATAGTTAGAGGCCTATAAATAAAGGCCATGTACAATGTATTGGTACCAACAATAAAGTATATGAGAGCTCCTCCACATTTCTCCGCCAACTTTCTCTCAATATTCTCTATCTCCCTCATGTCAATCTGTTGTACTTTTCTTATTTTCATAACAAAAACAAAATTATAGGCAGCCTCAACTAATAAAATTATTCCTTCAATTAATTGTAAGTCTCATGTTAAACATTGTCCACAAAAAAAATCAAATGGCACTATGTTTTGTGACCAAAGAAGGCACCAGGTTTCAAATTCAGGCTTAATGCAAATCACATGTATACCTATAGTAGAAAACCAAGCCTTGAAAGTATTACAATGATCTCAAGAAAGTGAACATTATGATATCTACTATTTTCGTAGGACAAGTTACAATCAAGAGTTCCTCTTCAACGACCCTTACCACCATTGTGGTGTTAAAAAAAGTATATTTTCGAAAAAGGTGGTTGTTTGTAGGTATAGTGATTAGACCATATTTTGATATGCTTTTTCATGATTAATTTGAGATTTTTAATGCATTTCCTAGGACATTATTGCATGATTAAGCACTAATTTGAGTAAGGGACATTTGTATTGAATTATGAATAATTATGGGCAAAATGGTTATAATTTGTTAATAATCATGCAAATGATTTCTTAAACTTTTGATGCTACCTTGTGCTTAATCTTGCATTGTAGGTATTTAAGAAGAAGATTGGAGATTTTGGAAAATGCCAATTAGGGTCAGAATTAATATTTTTTAGGACTAGGGAAAATTACATAAAAAAGCCTCATAATTTTTTAAAATTGCAAATCAAAGAAGGAAAGGGCCGAGATTCATTGGAAATTAAAGTTTAACCCCACAAACATTCAAAAATTTTCATTTTATTCCCTCCATGAACTTTTAATGTTTGCAAATTGGTCCCTGGTCAAAGCTTGCGTTTTGACCAGACTTATTTAGGTCAGAGGTGTCTTCTTCTTCCTTAACGCAACCACAACATCATGAGCTTCTTTTACGAGGGAAAAAAACAAAGCTTCAAAGAGTTGAGCGCCATGGACAAAACCTTGGAGCTTGATCACTCTCTCAAGCTCTCTCTACCTCTAACCTTGTCCATGACCTTGACTTCTTTCACCATCCTTTCCATCACTGGCAAGTAATTCAGAGAACTAGAGGAGAAGCCACGGAGTTTACTTAGATCGAGCTTGGAATTGGAGAAGAGAGAATGCCATGGAGTTTGAGTAGAGAACGAAGAAGAGAGAGAGAGAGAGTCGACCATTCTTGGATCTAACCACCACCATTCTCTCCTTCCACATGACTAGAAGCAGCACTGGTGAACTTTCTAGAGACCTTAACTCTGCTTTCATTTAATCACTACCGGCACTTCTTTCTTCTATATAGTTACATTCGAGAATCGAGAGAGAGGTGGAGAACTCGAAACCACACCACCACTACCTCTCTTTGAGCTTGTAACTGACAAGCCCTTCTCCTTCCTCACTCCCTCTCCATCCATCGCTCACCACCATCAACTTCACATTAGTCATCATCCTCTCATTTACTTCCATAAAGGCCGAAGCTTCTCCTCATTTTCCATGACTAATTTGATTTTACAGATTGTGTTGGATGATCCAAAAGATATGTACTACTAAATCTCTTGCTTCTTGGTAATGAGGATTTGTGCTTGACTTTAATAGACTTCATAGGGAAGTTTTTTTATCATTCCATAAATCTAGAGTTGTATATTTAGATTTCCTAGTTTAAGGAATTACTGTATATGATTTTGGAACTGAGATTATGTTAATTTATCTTTGTCAATTTGATATTTGTTGTTGAGATTGGATTTTGTAGTTTGAAGATTATATATATTTGAATTTCTTTATGGTTGTAATGAGAATATGTTAATTAGCGTGTTATTGTCTGGTTAATGTGGTTGACTTGTACCCTTGAATGGCTGTTTAGCACTCAAATTTAAGAAGACTCATGTTACATCATGTTGATTTCAATTGCACATTAATTATAAGTGGTTTTAAACAATATCTCAACAAATAGTAGTTAGCTATATTTGTACGAGCTACCATTATTTGGGATATTGGACTCAAGTGTTATCTTGAGGTTTTTCTTCAGACTTAATCAATTTTAACTTTCATAACCTTTTTGAGCAAGGATAGCCAATTATTACCAAGAGTATTCATCATTCATATTTTCAAATTCCATACCATTCCATTCATTATTTGAAAGACCAAAAATAGTAGTTTTAGAATTTCAATTAAGTTTTGCACATACCTATTTTCAACAAAACCAAAAACCAATTTTCCCTTGGTTTTATTGCATTTTCATGTCATTTAGATTACCTAGGAATCAATAAAAGGCTCATTGATAAGAGAGAACAATCCTAAGTTTGTATATACACATTCCTTGATTAATTTTTGATTATGGACCTTAAGGCTAATATACAAAAGGCCCTCATCAAATGGTGTTGTTGCCGGGGAGCTAAGTAATTGGCTCCTTAAGTAATCTGATTGTCAAATTTCATTTTGATAAGGGGTTTCTCGTTTGAAACTTATTAGTTTTTCATTTTTTATTTTTTATAGAAATTTTTGAAAAAAATACAAACATATATTTTGATTTTCCTTTGTCTTTGCATTAGTATTCTTGCAGTTTTCTTGCATAATCTTGATTTGTGGCTAGAACTAAGTGTTACACACTTAGAAATTGATTGAAGTTTCGTTGAAATTCAGTTACACCTTCTCTTTGTAGCTTGCTGGGATTTTTTGAAAATTTTGCCCAGAAAATTATGATCTTCAGTTTCCTAAATTTTTGGGCCATTATAAGCAATTGGGTGTGTTGCATTTTATCCAAATTCCATCATTTTGGCCACTTTTCAAAAAAAAATTATTTCCTGAAATTTTTTCAAATTTTTCACTAGATTAATTTTTTAGTTTTCTTCTTTGATTTTTTCTCATTTTTAGGATTCAATTGCATATATATGAATTTTTAGGACTTGTAATTAGGAATCGATTGTATTTAATTCTTATGGCTTGGTTTAGAGGTGATCAAGATTTACCAATCGATCCTCAATCTTTTGTACGTACCTCCACCGGAAGGAAAGATGCTCTCTCTCTCTCTCTCTCTCTCTCTCTCAATCCCTTGATTCCATATAGAACATACATTACGACTTCTTCAAACTAATGCGGAAAGTTAAGGAAGAAGTCCATTTGATCAAGAATGTTATGGTCTATTCCACCACCCATATCATGAACCATACCAACAACCTTTATTCCAATCCTACCATCCACCCCATCCATCCTATAGTCCATATTATGAGCCTTCTCTTCTACCACAGAAACCATACTCTAAACCTATCCAACAATTATATCAACTAACGTATAATCCACCTCCTCTACAATTTAAACCTTACCAACCACTTACTTCTTTATCTTATATACCTCAGTTTAACACTTCACCCCTATTTCGTGACTCTTCATTCCAACCCATCTTCCAACCATTCTATGCAACTTGTGAACCTTTTACTCCACCCCACCTTCATCACCTACAACCTAGTGAAATGGATGCCATCTCCTTATCCCACAATATGGATTTCCTAACAAGTGCATTGATAAGCAAGTATAATTCACTCCAAGAGAAATACCTTCAACTGCTCATACATCAAGGAATAAGTAATAACTCTAAGAAGGTAGAAAAACAAGTGAAAGACATTGATGAGTTCTTCAACGCATACTTTGATCATATGTTGTGGGTGAAGACGGGTGGTGAAAATGGAACCCCTTGGCCACATGACCTACAAAATGAGGAACAAGGAGTTTAAGCTCAAAAGCCAAATTCCACTTCACAAGTGGAAGATTCAAAACCTCTAGTGCTACTCCTACATAAGTGCAAGAAGTGAAGCAAGTACAAAAGAGCATTGAAGAGTCTTCCATACCATTTGGTAATGATCCATCCTTATAGAAGTAGACTCTCTAGCCTACTACTTTAACGAATGAAGCAATTAAGGAGTTGAGTGATGATGAGGTGGATGAAGAAATCATTGTTGAATCCCCTCAAATGTTTAAACATAAAAATGTTTCACCTTTTGCTTTAAATAGTAGTGAATTGGTAGATCATGTTGTTGATTGTACTTGTAATGTTGGTGCTAAACTAAATGTATATGAGGATTCCCTCTTCTCTCATCCCTCCATTTACTCTTTTGATTTTTGGTGTTGTGGAGAAATGCATTAATGAACATAGCCTAGAAAAAGATCTTTCTCCTGATTCTAATGAATTGCAAGATAGTTTAGTAAGGAAAGATTCACATGTTTTGATTGATGGCATTGCAAATGAAAATAAATCTTTTCATATGATTTTTTCTTGTGATTTGCCATCTGACATAGGAAAGAAAAATGTTTTCTTTGAATGATCTAATGCTGGTGTTGAAGATTTGACAAATTCCCCTCTTTCTTCCACTCTTTTTTCTTCTACCTCTTGTGATTGCAATAATAATATGTTTTACCCCAATACTAAGTTGGATTATACATCTTCCACTTTTCAAAAACAAGAGGATTTTCAAAAATTAACAGATTTTTTGACTCCTACTGATGGGAGTGACATTGATTTCCTTGGTTGTGATAGTTACTTAAAGAGTTTAGTTCTTAAAACATCTTTACTTCACTTGAAATCTCTTAATATTTCCATTTTTGGATGGGATATTGTTGCTAGCTTGTTGTCTAGTTTTTAGGCATATCATTGGAAAGGTCCTTTGTGGTGCCAACCTCCACCATATATTCTTGAACCTTTTCTGATTGATCCTGAGCCACCTCCACTAAAGAAATTCAATGAGGGAGAAGGTGTTTCAAAAGAAAAATGCATGATTCTCATCAGGGATAAGAACTTCCCCATTAAGAGACTCAAGATACTTTAACGAAGGTTGTCTCTTTCCTTACTTAAAATCTTCCTAATTCCTATTATTTATTAACCTTAATTGTTGTATAAGGAAGATAAGTATACGGGAGGGACACAATCTTGTAAGAAAAAAGTAGAAGTAGTGTAGCTTAGTAAGTATAATAAGAACCCCCTACGTATGCTTTGTAATTATGGCCATTACCCTACTTAATTACCATTGTGCATTGAATTTCAACTTGCTTAGCATTCTCTTTAGAGTGATTTTTCAAACATTGAGGACAATGGGTTGATTAAGTATGGGGGAGGGAAATAAATTTTTGAATCCCATTAATTGGTTGTTTTTAAATGAGGAATGCCTTAAACTATAAAATTTTAAAGAAAAAATTTCAAGAATGAATTGCTTTGACGCATGATCCTAATGGGAAATAATTTGAGCTTTCATGAGATCTAGTGTTTTGGCAACCTTTTAAAATCATGTTTACGTTTTCAAGTGAATGGGAAGAGAAAGAAACCCACAATTGAATTTTTGCTTACTCCTTATTTTGAGAAAGAATGTATTGATGATTGGAACTTGGAAAATTGTACTCATTTGCCTTTGTTCAAGAGTACAAAGGTTTAAGTGTAGGGGAATTGATTGAACCACATTTTGATAAGCTATTTCATGGTATATTTGGGGATTTTATCACTATTTTTGGACCTTAATTGCCTTAATTCTGATTAATTGTGATTAAAGTTGTTTACATGTAATTAAGGTTAAAAGTGGCAAAAATGTCATAGATTTCATGATTTACCTTAATTGATTGATTTTTAGAATACAAGGTATTACATTTTGGGTTTATTTTCTTTGCAGTTCAGTTTAAGGAAAATTACAAAAAAGGACCTAAAATTTTTGGAAACTACAAATTAATGAAGAACAAGACTAGGAAAAATTAGAGAAAATGGCTTATAGTTTTTAAGAATTATAATTCAACCCCACAAAAGTTTTTAAAATTTACATTTTTGTCCCTCACAAAATTTTGAAGTTTTTTAGCTTAGTTCATAGTCAAAACTTGAGTCTTGACCTAGAACTAGGTTGTAATTTCATACCATTTTCTTCATGATATCAGTTCAAAGTGGAGTGTTGTGAGAACTTGAACCCATCGGCCTTTACTTTCTCCTTGCCACAGTCACTAGCAACCTTTAATCTTTCGTCCACCGTCGCTGGCGGCCGTCACTCTTACACAGCCGAGCAAGATGTAGACAAAAGAGATCTAAAATAGAGAGCCAAAAGAGAGGGAGAGCTTCAATGGGGAAGAGACCAGAGCTCCAACGTGGAAGAGGCTAGAGTTTCAATGGTGGTGGAGAAGCTCAATAAAAAAGGAGAGACTTTTTATGACCACTGGCAATCTTCTCCATTCACCACTGCCACCGTCTTTTATGCTCACTTCTGCTACTGGCGTCAGGATTGCATTTTCCACCATTGAAGACCACAACACCACCATTTCCTCTCTCTATTTCAGCATTCATAGCCATTCTTCAATTCACCAGAAATTGCTTCTTTTCTTTCCTTAATAAGAGTCGACAACTTCCTCACTTTTCTCCATTTATTCGACTACTTACTCATATTTCCATGGATTTATGGTGTTGTGTACAAGCTTTGGCTATGATTAAGTTCATGAGTGGCTTATTTCTCCTTGAGTTTTAGTGGTAAGGAATGTGGTTGGAGCTTCAATTCACTACATATGGGAGTTCATTAGTTTTCCATTAGCTCATTACATGTATTGTGATATGTTTGAATTAATTTTGTATAGGTACATATTTGTGAGACTTGGAGGAGTGTTCATTTGTCCTTGTTGGCTAACATTTGTGTTGAATTTTTCTTTGATGCTCTTGGATTTTATATTGAACATATTTCCTTATGTTTAAATGAGATTATGCATTTTATTTGATCACTGTGGTGTATAATTGAATTGATTTATATTGATTGTTGTGATTGTACTCTCATTTAATAGGAAACAAGTGCATTAAAATGATTTTCAAATATACATCAAGTGGTTTTTAAGAACTTATTAAAAAGATGACTATAAATGTGATGGTACGATTAGTCATTAATTAGGTAGATTAGACCTAACGCAATTGTTTAGGGTTTACAATTTGACTTGATGCAAAGTTAACTCCCAAATCATTTTAAGAAGCTAGAAAAGTCACCAACTTTGCTGCCAAGACTCATTTCATCATTCATATTTCCAAACTCAACTACATTCATTCATTCACCAGTTTTATAAAAATACCAAAAGCAATAGTTTAACATTTAATTAAAGTGCATTACTCTTTTAGTTATTAATTTGAAAAACCCAAAACAAATTTCCCCTTGTTTTTATTGCATTTTCATGGCATTTAAATCACTTAGGAATGAATAAAAGGCTCATGGAGAAGAGAAAACAATCCTAGATTTGCTTATACACAATCGTTGGTTGATTTTTTTTTTATGGACCCTAAGCCTAAAGATAAAAAGTCATCATCAGTGGTGTAAATGCATGATAGTAGATGCTTTAATTTGAAATTTTATTAGTACATTTTAGTGTTTGATGTGATATTCCAATAAATAATGTATTGCGTAAGATTACATTACATTTTAGGTTTGGTAATTGGGGGAAAGTATGTCAATCACTAATATGAAAATGTCACTACTGCAAAAATCATGATATATGACGGTTATTATCGGCCATATAAAATAATTTCAAACCATCATATATATGGGCATTGTAAAAGCTTGGAGTAGATACATTAAGGTTTTGAACTATTGTTTATTCCAAACACATTATAAGGGTTATAATATAACATCCGTTATGTATTGAGGCTCAATGAGGCCATAATATGCCCATTGATTTGATAATTATTAACGGCCACAAGTAAATAACTATTATAATATATGGTAATATGTGCATGATTCATAACGGTTTCATTTGACAACCATTATTTATTCAGTAATGTATATAACGATTTTTATGTAAGAACCATGACTTTTAATAAAAGTTGATAACAGTCTCACGAAGACAATCGTTATGTATTAAGTATGTAAATAACCGTCTATAAATAAGAACCTTGAACATTTATAATACATTATGGTTTTATATATAACCGTGATGTATGGATATAAGATTCTTCAAGTGAGAGTTTCTGAGCTAATTGATCTCCTCTATATATATAATAGAACAGAAGTACATACCACATCAAGTGGCTATGCAATTTGGCTTCTATCAAGACATTATAGGCTTTATGGGGAGAATTAATGGCAACTATTGACATATATAACTGATAATATAACTGATAACCTAGATATAATTGCATCTCTTCGCATGAATTAACCCTTGGAAAGCAAAAAACTTTAAGAAAAAACATATACCCCTATCAAAAAGGGTGGAGGGGATATACAAACCCATGAACTGAAGGGTTTGCATAACCCATGTTCCCTTTCTAATAGGGATATTTGTTTTTTCACTATCTTCGTTTGATTTCAAGGCTCAATTTCAGAAGAGACACAAGGTATATGTGAACACTTATATTATTATATATATAGATCAGGAGTCCGATTGATTCTAGCTACAAAGTCTAGAACATCTTGATTCATCCAAATTGTATGGCTACTCGATGTGGAAAGTACTACTCTATTATACATATATAGAGATGAGACCAAATAGCTTAGAAACTCTCACATTAAAGAGTCTAGGACTAATCACAATGTTGAATTTCATAGCTTTTAACTTGGTACCACATGCTCAACAAAAAAATAGGTGTGTAACTTCAGTAAGACCAATAATGGGATTTCCAAAAAATACAGCTTCACAAAAGCAATTCAATGTCACCTTCAATGCTTTATGTGTCGTGACTTCACAAATGTTGCAGGTATTTGCTTCTTCATGTATGATGGTCATACAACTAAACTAGTTTTTTCATCACATCCCTATTGAACTTTTTGAAATAACTTCCGAAGATATAGATACTTCTAAAGAAGTAGAGGTATTTGCTTAGGGATCCATATCTCCTGAAGTTACCTAAAAAATATCAATAAAGTAGAAACCTTTAGTCAAAGCAATGGGTTGACAACTTCCTGTAATAGGAAATGAAACTTTGATTAGAGCAATAATAGATTTTTCAAAAAAAAATATAACTTCATAAAAGAAAATTAATGTCACCTTGAATTTTTTATCGTGTCATGACTTTACAAAGGCACCTCAGATTGAATAAGGAGAATAGAATACCACAGGAATGCAACCTAGCTAGGGCTTAGAAATGTTGACAATACAAGTCAAGGCAAGCGAAAGCAACTCTCGCAACAATCACTGAGACAAATATCAAGGTATTCACCTGTTCATGTATGACTCTACGTACAACTGAACTAGTTTATTCATCACATCCCTATTGATATTTTCAAAGTCACTTCCTAAGATTTGGATACTCAAAAAAGGAGGCTTTTGCTTAGGGATCTATACAGTATGAACATTTAGTCAAAGCAATAGGTTGACAACTTCTTGTAACAGGAAATGAACCTTCGATCAGAGACATAATAGGTTCTCCAAAAAATATAACTTTACAAAAATAAGTTAACGTCACCTTGAATGCTTTATCATGATGAGACTTCACGAACAATGAAAATGCAAGTTATAGCATGTGAAAGCAACATGCACAGTAGTCGCTAAGATAAGTGTCAAGGTATTCACTAGAATGGCTATCGCTGAGAAGTACTAGGGTTATAATATTGGTAGGTTTTAATTGAAAATGACTCTTGACAACCAGAAAATACAACAGAAGTACTAGGGTTACGATGTTGGTAGGTTTCATTTGAATAGACTAACTGTCAAGTGTATTCTGTTTCAGACACTTAAATAGAAGAAGATGGGTAGGGTTTTTTGGGTTGTCATGCCAAAGACTTTAAATAACGGTTATATCAATAAAACTATTATTTATTTGATTATATTTATGGTTCATTATTAAGAACTGTAAGGCATGTTACTAGTTTTAACATATCCATTAATCACGGTTTTTAGTTAATAACTGTGAGGTATATTATTATTTTCAAAAAAACCTTTTTGGGCAAGTAGTTCTTAAATAATTACATTTTTATGCTTTATAAAAATAAAACAAAAAAATATCACCCTCTGGTGACTAGTTGCCTAATAGATGATCTAAGGTTTACTGTAAATTTAGGAACTTTTGTTTTCTTCAATTTAAATGAATCAAAAGTTTTGTAAATTCGTAGCAAACCTCGCATCATCATGTTACTCATTACTAGAAAAGTATCATGAATCATCTGAGAGTATATCAGGATCATGATAGCAAATCTCATACTCATTAAGAATGAAATTAGAGTTCCTGTTCATACTCGATAAATATCTTGCCAGTTTCCTCACAACATGTTGCCTCTACTTGAGGTGGAGGTAGAGGTTAAGGAGCAAGAGGAGGAGTAGGAGGTTGTATAGGGGGGAAGGAGGTGGTGAAGGAGGGTAACACCGTGGATTTTCTAGCAAGTCTGCACCATGGCGTTTCATCCTGGTGATTGAAAGAACAGATGAGGATGACGAAGAAATAATATGATAAATATAAGGAAATTAGGGGTTTATATAGATTGAAAGTGACGAGTTTGAACCATCATTGCACATGTTAGAAGTTGAAGAGGAGTAGTCATGTGCAGTGGTTGGTAATGAAAAGGGTACTTGATACTCGTGCGATCATCGATCGAAAAACCAAAAAGCACAAAGTATTGTCATCATAAGCGTGGGTGAAGGGAAAGGTGTTGACTATTTAGTCAATAGTTATTTAAGAGAAACCATTATGTTTTTGTTGCTGATATAAAGTTAGAAGGCAAATCATTTATTTGTTCATCTAACATTTCATAGTGGTTATACTATAAGAATCGTCATTCTTATGACACAATATATGTCAATTACAAATTATAATTGTTATCTATTTGCATGGTATTCTAACAACTGACCCTTGTTACTTAATAACCATAATGTATATTACTTTTTTAAAATTTTGGCGATTGATTATGCAACCACCGTTTTACAATAGAAAAACAAAGACAAATTAAATAGACAAACTAAAAATAAAAAATTACAAAGATGTTTTAAGAATATAATGCATCATCATATTCTTCCTTCTCTAGTACATTGTCCACCTTCTTGTTCAAAGAGCGAATGAGAAGGATAAGTTCCTTCAAGCACTGGTCCATGTGTCTTTGCTCTCGCAGGTAAGCCTGAACTATATGTTGGAGCTCATAGGTTGTGTGGACAAGACCTTCAATGCTTGTTGGCAGAGGGAGTTCATCTTTCATAGTTTTGTCAGATGATGAATTAGAAGCTAACTTGTGTTTGTGCATGATTTTTTAGTGAATCAAAAGTTGGCTTGAAGAAGTTGAAATGGAAGTAGAGAAGTACTAGAGTTTAGTTTTCATATGTTTATATAGGAGGGTTTTGTGGATTATCAAGTCATCGCGTCTTTTAGTATTAAAGATCATTATATTTTATAAATGGTGATAGTTAACTCTTAATAACCATTAGGAATTTGGAATGGCATTCTAACAAGTGACAATTTTTATATGTTAATCGTTATGTATTTGACAATTTTTTTAATTTATTGGTGTCTATTGTTAATTTCATAATCAACCACAATATTACATAAAACATTAAAAAAGAAAAAGATAATGTAAAAAACGAACAAAACATAAAAAGTTATGGAGATAAAGGAACTGATGAATCATCATATTCTTCATTCTCTAATTAATGTGTCAACCTTTTCGTTCAGAGAGAGAATGAAAGAGGTATGTTTTTTAGCCAAACATGTGTGTCCCTATAAATATTTGTCCATGAATGATGACTGGATATACGAAAACTGTAATCATTGATGAGGGCCTTTTTGTACATTAGCCTTAGGGTCTACAATCAAAAACTTAACTAAGGATTGAGTATAGGCAAACCTAAGATCGTTCTCTCTTCTCGAGGATTATTTTATTGATTCCTAAGTAATATAAATGCATGCAAATATAATGAAAACAAGGGGGAATTGGTTTTGGGTTTTTTTCAAATTAATAACTAAAATATAGTAATGCAATTTATTAAAAGCTAAACTATTGTTTTTGGTATTTTTATAAAATTGGGATGGATATGAGGAAATGAATGTTGGTAGCAAAGTGAATGGCTTTCCTAGCTTTATCTTAAAATGATTTGGGAATTAATTTTAATTTCATCAAATCAAATTAAAAACCTTAAGCAATCGCATTGAGTCAAATCTATCTAATTAATGACTAATCCTACAATCACATTAATATTCATTTCAAAACTAATTGTTAAAAACCACTTGATATGTTTGAAAATTATTTTAATGCACTTGCTTCCTATTTGATGAGAACACTATCATGACACTCAATTTGAAATAAATCCATCATACACATTATTAATCACATAGAATGCATAACTTCATTAATTCAAAAGGAAAATAAGTTTAATATATAATCCAAATGCACCAATATAAAATTCAACATAAGAGCAATCAATCAAGGACAAATGAGCACTCATTCAAGTCTAAAAAACATGCACCAATTGCAAAAATCAAACCAAACAAATCACAAGAGATATAATGAACTAATGGAAAACTAATAAACTTTTTTTTGAAGCACATTGAAGCTTTAGCCACTCTCTTCACCACTAAAACTAAAGAGAATCTAGCTACACATAAGCTCAATTGCAACCTCAGCTTTTTCAAAACACTTGCCGGGAAAAACTCACCAGAATTTGGAAAAGTTCACCGAAAAACTCATAGACTGGCCAGAAAACTCAAAGATTCGCTGGAATCTGGAAATAAAACTCTAGAGAGAGAAGTTGAAGGTAATAGTGGTTATGGGAAGAAGAAGACAGAGACACGATGGTAGAGAGATTGTAGTGGTTGGAGAGAGAGAAACTAACAAAGAAGAAGGTTGTCGGAAAATCTACAAATGTCAAGCTCTTCTTTAAGTTTGCCGATGACTTTTGTTCTAATCACTCTCACGATTCTAGTCTCTCTTGCCATTGTCTCTCCCCTTGCCGTGGTGCCACACTCCTCCCAAGCTCGGGCACTATAAAAAACGAAGAAGAAAGTCTAGAGCTCCCAAATCGCATCATTGCCTTCATGATATGAAAATCCCAAGTCGGCCTTCTTCTGAGTGGTGGTCACCAAAAAAAAGTGAAGGAAAAAGAAGAAGGTCAACGTGTGGTGGTACGAAAGGAAGTCCTCAATGATGGTGGCAGCTTTCCATCTCATTCCCTATCCTCTCAAGGTCTTTCATTGAATATGCTAAAAAAAACACTCGATTTTTTATGGAATTTATCACAGAATTTTTTCCATGGCAAATTTCGTCAGAAATTTTGTCCAAAATTTTTCTGATGGAATTTTTCCTTGGCTAACTTTTTGCCACAGAATTTTTCCATCACAAATTCTATGGCAAAAATTAAAATTTATTAATTTTATTTTTAAAATAATATTTAAAATATTATTTACTAAATAATTCTATTTAATCTTAATTATTACCATTATATTATTATTTATTAATATTATATTTAAAAATTTCTACTAAAATAATATTTATGATATTATTATATTATTTATTATTTTATTTTATTTAAAAATAAATTATATGTTATTAATATTATATTTATCACTTTATATTAAATTATTATTTATTAAGTAATTTTAATTAAAAAATTGGTTAATTAAATATATACATAATTTTTACATTTTTATTTAATTTATCATTATTTTTAATAATAATATATATATAATTAATAATTAATTATCATATATATATATATATATATCTAATTAATTAATTATGTGTGTGTGTGTATGATAATATTATATATATAACAATATATAATAATTTAACACAGGTTCATTTTGGCTCAACTGGCAAACACTTTCACTCGAAGGCGTTGCCACCATGAGGTCACAGGTTCGAACGAGAGGAGAAGCATTTTTAGGAATTATGAGATGCTGACACATGGTAGCGAGTGGAGGAAAGGGATACATGGTGCACCATGGGGTTGACACATGGAATTTGTAATTTTAAAACAATAAAATTTTGCAACGGAATTCTTTCGGAAATTTCTGACATAATTGAAATTTTGTCACAAATTCATTTAAAACACCTTTGTGCGACAAAACGAATTCCGTCGAAAATCCGTTTCCATAGAAAAAGCTAAATTTCGTGGCAAATTTTGTCGGAAATTCAATATCTTTTTGTAGTGACACTATCTAGCTCTAAAACTCCTCCGTCGCATAACTCTTTCCGAGTCCTTGTAGATGTTCATGTTGCATGAAGAAGAACTTATTTGGTTCCTAGTCAAAATGCAAGTTTTGACCAAGGACCAATGTGAAAATATATAAAAGGTCGTGTAGGGACTAAAGTGAAAATTTTCAAAATGTTGGTGGGGCCAAATTGTGATTTCCAAAATATCTGGGTATTTTTTTTTTGTAATTTTCCCTAGTCCCTTTTCTTCATTGATTTGCAATTTCAAGAAATTCTATGAACTTTTTTTGTAATCAATCCTCAAATATTAATTCTACCTCAATTGGCATTTTCCAGAATCGCTAATTTTCTTCTTAAGCACCTATAATGGAATCTTAAACACAAGATAGTCTTAAAAGTCCACGAAATCATTTGTATGAATAATTAACAAATTATAACCATTTTGCCTCTAATTATATTTAATTCAATACAAATGTCCTTAACTCAAATTAGTGTTTAATCATGCGATAATGTCTTGGGAAATGCATTAAAAATCCTAAATTAATCATGAAAAAGACTATAAAAATATGGTTCAATCAATCACAAGTTTCACATATCCAATCATCAAGAATTTTGATAAGTAAAATATTTGCATATTTATTTTCCCTTATATGATGATTTTATGGACGATATTTGAGCTTAATATAATATATTTGGGTGTAAAATAAATAGTATTTAAAAAATAATAAAAATACAAAAAAAAAGGTCAGTACTGTAGCGTCGGTCACTATTCATGACGGAATCACTATAGCAGGGCGTTACTGCAGCGGGCGGAGGTGATTGTAGCGGATGGAATCACTGTAGCACTGTAGCAACACGGAAAAAATGCGTAAACCAACCGACAGGATACTGTTCACTACTGTAGCATTGCGGAAAAAAGTGGCAAAACACTGTAGCACCTATGGAAAAAGAAGAAGAAGCAACAGACGCACTTTGCTTGTCTATATATATATGTGTGTGTGTGCTTCTTTGCAAAATGAAAGGAGGAGGAGAGAAGAAATCTAGTGGAGATATTCTCTTTGATAAGGAGATACTTCTCTGATAGGGAGAGATATTTTCTCTGATAGTTCTAAATAAATTGTGTTATTTTTTATTTTTAAATTTATGTATTGTATTACTTTTTGCATGCCTCCTACATGGAAGGCTTAGTATTATATTATTTTCTGTATGCCTCCTACATGGAAGGCTTAGTATTGTATTACTTTTTGCATGCTGCCTACATGGAAGGTTTTACCTCCTAAATGGACGGCTAGATTTCTCCAGTTTTTTCATGTATATATTTTGTTGTATATTTATGTTTGAGAATTTAATATTCAAGTTTATGCAGTATTTATGAAGATTTTATTCTAGTTTTATATAATGTCAATTTATTTTGATTTTGTTTTTAATTTTATCATGAGCTAAATTTTTATTTTCCTAGGGTGATAACGTAGCTTACTAATGACGGATTGAATCTTAACTTATTAAATCTAGTTTTAATTTCTCCTTCATGATTGAGTTTTAATTATTGTTCTTAATGCTTTCATTTGATTGGCCACCTTTTGAATGATTACAATATGCATGTTGAGACCGGAAGGAGATGTATGTGTGTAGATCCTATAATTAAAACCATGACTTGCATATGAAATAGGAATATATTCATATGAGTTGTGTAGTCTTATTGAGTTTCATCAATATTAATGCATAATTAATTGCTTAAATTCATATAGGAATATATTGGATTAGCAATTAATTATAGAATTGCTTGACCTTGGAAGAGGCTAGTAATTAAATTAGGGAAACTTGACTATCAATCACGTGAAATAAATTGGGCTAGAATAGATAAGTGATTCAATCCGGAATTTGTTAAGTGAAATATAATCCCTAGGACTTTTTCTCATATTTGTTTTCATATCATCTGCACTCATATTTAATTATTTTTCTTTTATTTGTACTCTCAATCACCAATTTATCGATCGACTAAATAGAATTAAAATTACTCATTTTGGTACTTAGTGATCAATCCTCGTGGGAACGATACTCTACTCACTTCTATATTACTTGATTATGACAGTGTACACTTATACTATTTAATTGATCATTCACAATTGTAACAAATTCCATCCACAACTAGCGAAAATATCATGACTATGGAGGAGGAGGAGCTTCGATCTCTGGGGTTTATATAGGTGAGAATAATTGGAGAGTTGTGAAAAGATAATTAAAATAAGAGTAGTTAGCAATTGGGAAAAGAGTACGTAGTTGGAAAAGGAGGCAGTGGTGCTTTTAAAAGTTATTCTTTAAATGACGGTTATTTTTCATGAAATGTTATTTTTGTTGTTCATACTTTACAGTCATTTAATATAATTGTTATTTTTATATTTTTGATGATCTAAGATAGGAAGTCGATAATCTTTTGTAAGTGTTATATGACGGTTGTTCGAAAGAACCATAAGCTTCGTCACTAAATAAATTACGGTTATTAACTACAACCGTTAGTTTTGTGTTTTTGTGAATTGCGGCTCGCAATACATGACAGTGTTCATAATTAATTGTTACTTTTAAGCGTTATATATCCTTATATGACCTCTGTCTCAACATACATGACATTTACTAGTTCTAATCATTATGTATTAAGCATTATAAACACACAAATCTATAGTAGGGTATGTACCATATCTACCAAAAATTATTATTTTACATCAATTTATATATAAAATTTTCGAAATCCGTTTATAAGCTATGAACCGTGTGATTAATAACCTCAAATTCTCCATAAGATGAGAGCGTATTAAATGCTTCTAAAATTTTCTTTTTTTCTTTCTTCTTTTTGACTGGAATTGCTTCTAAAATTGTCTACTTTAATAACACAAGATTTTATAATATTTATGATATTAGTTTTTTAATAAAGAATGAATTGAGCTATATTCTAGGGTTACAGACTATATATTTATGTCATAAAAACACGTTGTGCATTGTAGTCCAAAGGATCTCAAACACCTTCCTCATAATTTTAGTATGAGATTGTGAGTTCAAACCCTCTTTAGTAAATATAATGGATGTGTGGGTCATCACAAAAAAAAAAAAATACTACTAGACATTAAAACTTGGGCCACGAAATTGAAATGACCCCAAACACCTTCCCTAAAACTTTCTAAAATGTAAGGTTGTGATTTTGAGCTCTTAATAGAAAATATAATGGGTGTGTGAGTTATGACAAAAGAAGATGAGATATTGGAACTTGAAAATTTTATGCTAATTTTTGTACAAAATGGTGTAGGGGGAATTACATTGGGTCTTAAACAAGGTATTAAAACTCAGACCGGGTATTGAACCGGCTGGGGTACTGGGTTAAGGGTTAGTGGGTCAGGCCGGGGCCAAACCGAAGCTAAACCAGGACCAAACCGGTAAGAAATTGAAAATTTTATGCTTATAGTATAAAATTTTAAAGGAAAAATATAAAAAAAATTTTAAAAATTGGAACCCGGACCGAACCGGTTCACAAGCTAGTTCGCCAATTTTCGGGCCGAACCAGCCGGTCCGATCCGGGTTCCTGAACCTAGGTCTTAAGTAAGACAAATTATCACAATAAATCAATAAGGTCCCATGAAATCATTAAATTACCATGGAGTCTTAAAGGACTTATGAGAGATTGATTGGAATTGTGAAAAGAATAATATACCATGATTGTCATTAGTGGTACGTACATCGACTTGTCATCAATTGAGACACCATATTGTCATTAATGGCATCATGACTTGTTATAATTTGACTTGTCAATTGTGGCAAATTGACTTATTACTAGTGGCGCATTAATTTGTCAATTGTGGTGCATTGACTTGTTATTGGTGACATTGTGACAGGTCATGCACTAACTTGTCAATTGTAGCACTATGACTTATCATTAATGATACATTGACTTGTCAATTGATATTCCTTGACTTGTCATTAGTGGCACTCTAACTTGTTAATGTGTCACTAATAACAAGTCAGAGTAAACTTGTATTTTCACAATTTCAATAAATCTCCCACAAGTCCCTTAGGAGCTCATTGTAATTTGACAATTTCATAGGACCTGGTTGTGATAATTTATCTTCCTTGGAAGCTCAATGTAATTCTCCCAAAATTTTATGTTAGTGTTATTTTTATTACCAGATTCTAACTTCACAAGGGTAGCCAAGGTTATTTTTATAAACGATTATTAAAAAGAAAATATTCAATTCAAGTTCTTTATATTTACTAGATAAAATTCTTCAATCATAAGTGATTATGTATCCTATTTTTAAAATATTATCATTTAACTATAAACTCATGACAACCTACAATTAGAGAATTTGACATAATGGATATAAGAAACTATATATAAATATCGTCCATATTATAATGGTTTGCTAAAAAAGCTTAAGTGTTCAATTTGATTGGGCTTTTCGAAAGCTTATTGATTGGATTTCAGTTTGACTTCATTGGCCCAATTCAGGCCTCGGGATCGCTGGGCTAAGCTATCTGATAACGATCCAAAGACATCATTCCTTAATATCAATTTTAATGGTACCTACAATGAAATTGCATCTGGCGGAATGAAATATCCCCTCATAACGTGCTAAATCAATCTTCAAATTCTTGCTAAGAGGTATCCACGTTTACTCAATTTATCAATATTAGTTATCTCGCTTAATTCAAAACTAATTAAAAAAATCTTCAAGATAGCTTTAAAATCACTCATGTCATTCATGTTTCAAACCCCTTAATTTGTGAACAATCCCTTTTTAATTGAGGAAAGACCTATAACATTGACATCCAGGACGCGCTGTTTTTGGTTGCATTATGGGAAAGGAATTCGTTTTATCCTGGAAAATATCTATTATATTTACATCATCATTATTTAAACATGAATAATAAGTTGTATATTAAAAATAAATAAAGACAAATGCAGGAGCTACAAGTGGTGTGTGCTAATGTAAATGGCTTTAATAAAACAAACCTCAAACCTCCAAGAAATATAATCTTCTTATTCAAATATAAGGCTAATTAAATTACGTAGAAGTTTGTGTCAATTGTACGTCATCCCCCAACTTTTAAAATTTTAAATTGAAGACTCTAATATTTCATATTTTAAGACTATCATCAACTCCCTTGCCGTTAAAATTACCATTAAGGTTAATGGTTTTTGCCATGTCATAATTATTATATTTTTTATTATATGTCATGTCATTGAAAAATGCAACTTTGGCAGGAGAGGATGTGTGTTTTATAACTGGTTTTTAATTATTCCCACTTATCTAAAATGTAGGAGGAGCGCATTAGAGGGTCTACTTTAGTCTTAAATATAAGGCCTCAATCTATTTATCTTCTAAAATTTATAATTGTTTTTCAAACTATCCTATTGATTGAAAATATTAAAAGGATTTTCATTAAAGAGTGATTTCAATGTAAATTATTAATAAAGAAGGTATTTTAGGAAAGACAGTACAATTTTTACAAATAATTAACTTAACTAATTATTTTTAATCTTACAGATTAGTTATAAATTTTTTACATTAAGAACAAAAGTACTTAAGAGTAATAGACTTATAAATGAGAATTTTATATGGGTCTGCTTGTGTTTAAGGAAAAAAATTTTGAATCCAAATTGAGGGCCAGAGGTTTTAATTTTTAGTGATTTGACCCAAATAATTAATTTATTTGTATGCACTTCAATTAAGGGAATAAGAATAGTCGGAACATAAAACATTCCTCAAGTCTTTTTTAAATGTGAAATTATGAGTTCGACCCTCTATAAGTGTCATGGTTGCGTGAGTTATTTTTATTAGAAAATTAATTATAGCAAAAAAAGGAATAAAAATATCAAAATATTTGAGAAATTAATTATTCATTGTCCTTCCTAAATAGATGAACTTCACTTACAAATTAATGATTACGCAGTTGCAAATTAAGAAATATAAGTATCAAACTACTAGAGATCATGAAAACTATTCATATTTCTTCATACATAGATCAATCTCACTTACAAATTAATAGTCCCAAAGTTGCAAATAACGAGATATGAGTATAATGAGAAGTCACAACTTTATCTGAATTTATAAAATACAAAGTGAAGTGATTTAAAAAAAAAAAACCGTGGCAAAATGCAGGTCGAAGTGGTACCTACTTTCTCCTCAAATTAAGATGAGGAATTAAAGAAAGTATAAATTATCATTAGAATGATTCAAAGTGGGAATGTTCGTGGGAAAAATTAAAATCCTCGTCCAGAACAGATACCTACCCAGCTACCTCCACATTGTCCCCCCATAGCTTTCTCTGAATTTGATGCCAACCCTCATGTCGGTAGGTAATCCCTTTGTTCCTCAAAAGTTATGAGGAAACACTCATCCGAATAATCAATACAACAATATACATATAACTACTCATCTGGACCTATTTATAAGGGAGAGAGAGGGTATTCTTTGATCTTATTTATAATTCACTTTATTAAATTTCTCATATGAATGTATAATTTTATCATTATTATTGTGTAGCATTTATTCTCATGGGGTATGTGCATATTAAGTAGGAGTAAAGTTGGAAAGTGGATAAATTTTAAGATAGAGTTAATAAAGTTTAAGATTTTCCCAAATCCGTGTGAAATATACTAGAAGTGAGTGGGTTATAAATAATATCATATGAATATAAAATTTCTCACAAGACCTAATATAGCATTAAATATTTGGGACAATTACTATGAGATCCTAAGAAAGAAATGTAATAACCAAGAGGTCCCAATCACAAGCAAGCAACATGATAAGCATGTTGTCATTTTCTTCACTGAAACTTATCATTTATGTTACTTACTTGTTGTTAAACCTTTTAGTCACTGTATTTCATAGTCATTCTTAGGACTCATAGCGAGTCTCCCTTAAAAGAAAGAGAGGAGAATCCAAAGATGAGTGTTATAAAAACAAAGGAAAAGAATTATTCGGGCTAGGAGCAACAAGCAAATGTGAATACACAAAATATCTTCATCAAAAGCTTTAAGATAAAGAGTTCATGAGCTATTATACTTTTCTTGTTTTTTCATATCAAATCAAATTTATACGAAAACTTGATATCTCAACAATCTTTATCGTAAGTTTGAGTCCTATATATATTTATCACGCGCATAAATAAGCTTTTTCATATTGAGGACGCCACATAAATGACCCTGCGGCCTAATTAATTATCTTATATGAGTGGATTTGAAATGATTTTTTTTTTATTTCATCCGAGGACAAGTTAAATTCATTCATAACGTTTATAATGGACCTTTAGACCTAACGCACATAGTGTGAACCACAGTACTCTCACCCATCATGTTCTCTAGCTTTGCAAAATGATTTGGAGACAAACATTGATGGCTTTTAGATTATTCAAATTCAACTCTGCATGTGACTGAGTTCTTGCTGCCATAATGACATCAGTCTTTTTTAATAATCTTCCTCACGTTTCAAATCGAGGTTTCTTTTTTTGACTAACTGGTTATTCATTAACCAACAATGGCGCTTTCGTCTTTTATTCTGGTCTGCCCCAAAATCAGCTAAACCAGAAAAGCAACACAGCATTATAAGGAAACAGTATCAAATCAGATCCACCACAAAGAAAAAAAAAACTTTACTTTTTGATTTTCTAACCACTTGGCATTATAATTTTATTGATTTTTTTTTCCAATGTGCACTTAGTGTTATAAACCTATCTTATTGTACTATTGAAGGATTTAACGAGGCCTAGATTAATCCATATCAAGCCGAGTAAAATCCTTTTAGGTCACAAGGTCTATTATCATGTATTTAATGCGACTTTATTTTTAGAATTTAAACTCAAGACCTCTATTTAAGTAGACATGAATTCTTGCTAGTTCAATCGGGCACTTAATGGCATGATTTTAGTTGTTTCCAATGTAAAACTAAACAAGTTCTACCCTTGGTCTAATATGCCTTTTAAAATTTTAATCATTTGTAAGCAATTAATTAGTCAGTTTTAATTGGAAGCAAGTTCTCAATTATAGCAGATGGATTGTCACCATCACGCAAATTTAGGATGAAGTTAAATTGACGGTGGTAGCACTACAATTCGACTAAAATTAAGCTAGACAATTTGTTCTTGTAGTAATTTTAAAAAAAAAATCGTAAAACTATGTGTGTTTTTAATTCGTTGCATAAGGGTTGAGAAATGAATCATGAATATGATTAATAGCACATCAAGATGTAGCTTACCATAAATTTTATATTTTATATTTAATATCGAGTATATTTCCACTAAAATGTGATTTATTCTTTTTATATTTAAAAACATACAATAATTTAATCGTGTATCTCTACTTAAATTATGTCACCAAATCTTTAATTATACAATTTATCAATCTAAAAACTTTCCAATTGTTTGTCAACTTCAACCTGATAAAATACTACTCTTCTGGTCCTTAATATAAAACATATTTACCTAATTGATTAGATTGAGTAAGTTAATTAGTTAATATAACACGTATTCTCTAAAACACCTAAGTCACCTTCCTTAATTCTCTCATTTCCTCTATTCCTTGATTATTGTGGAGTGAGCAACAATAGGAGTATATTAAGAAATAATTGAAAAATATGAAAACTATGTCTTGTATTTAGAATCAAGACCAACTCTCCAAATATATCTTATATTAAAGACAAGAGGGTTTAGCACGATACAATAAACTATTTTCCAATGATGTGACATGTAGCTTTTATATTTAGTATGAATTAATACTACTTGATGATTGAATATCAATTGATGTGGCTTTTATATATGACTATTTGTGAGTATACTTTCTTGCAAAATCCGCTCTGTGATCTTTCATAGTCCTTATCATAAGATTTTTTGAAAGTTGTCTAATTTTTTTCCCTAAAAGCCCTTTACTTTGATTGAGAGTAATTTAATTAACTAATTTTAAGTAAATTTCTTAATTCATATAAAATTGTCCAAACCTTCATGATAAAGGGAATTATTGTGCTGCTCAATGTTATTTGGTTTAGGCGTAATGCAGCTGTCCATGAAGGACGCAGCCCTCATCCTTCGTATGTTATCAAGGAAATTTCAGATAAATTGTCCTTCAGTCTCATTGCTTTTAATAACCCACTATCTGACTCCTCTTCCTTCATTAGTTTGATTTCAACCCCAACCATCTCAAGAATTCCAGGTTCAGGATGGTCTACTATTGCCTACAAGCAAAAGAATCGACCAAATGTCTATTGCAACTGCCTTATATGTTTGAATGGAACTCCGTTACAATGCTTGAGATGGCAAAGAAGTTCGTCAGCATCCGAAATTTTTTATCTATCATGCTTAAGGGCTGCACTCTCTTGGATTCTTAATTAAGGCTTAATACCTAATTATGGGAGCTTACATATCATCAGTGTTCAGAAGTTGTTCATAGCAAGAGACATCTTTCAGAATTTCTCAATGGGGCTATAGAACATGATATCAGACTCATGGCTAATTACTTTGATGTTTTCCATAGGCATCTTGGTTCCATGTCTTTTTATAATTCTATTTGTAGTCCTTCCTTTTTAATTCTAACACTGTAAGACTGTAACTGCTTTTTTTTGGTACAATATATATAACTGCTTTTTAATATATTGTCTTTTTATCAAAAAAAAAAAAGATTAGTAAATAAAAACACAATAATAAATAAAATTGTCGGGCCTTCAAACCCAATGACACTGACACTTCCTTTCTATTTGTTACAAACTGGCACTCATTATCTCCATGGAAGTTTGAACTCACAACTCCACACTTAAGAAAAATTTTAAGTGTCATGGGGGGCCACAATGCCTTGACATACCAAACACTTTATCTCTAATTTCTTAAATGTGAAGTTTTAAATTTTACCTTCTATAAGTATGATAGGTCTATGTATTCCTTCCCTAAGAAAAGGATGGCCAGCAAATTAGATTTCGGCTTAAAGTTAATCCATTTGTAAAAATTTAAAAGGTGTATTTTTCAATTCCTATTTAATTTTTTTAATAGCTTGATCGAATATTTTTTTTGTTATTTTTGCTATATTTAATAAATTTTATCAAAAAATAAAAATATTGTAGATGAAAACTATTTTTTAGGACAAAGTTTTGATCAATTTTCTTATATTCATTAGATCTAATTCTCCAATTAAACCTTGCTATGTGTGATTTTTATTATTAACAAAAATCCAATAAAATTTTAAAATTTTATCAATATGAATTACTATTTTTAAGAAAGATCCACGAGACAAGATTTAATTAAAAAATTAAATCTCATTAAGATAAGCAAATGGAGTTAAGTTTTTTTATTTTCTTTATATATATATATATATATATATAAAGTCATAACTATATGCATTTATAAATATGAAAAGTTTTAAAAAAAAATTTAAAGCAATTCAAAATTAAAAAAATTAGTTGATATAAAAATAAATTAACAACCATGTCAATAATATATAAGTAAATTGGTGAAAAATCCATATTTAGAAATTATATTAGGTAGTAGAACTTAAATTTAAGTGTTGATACTTTCTATGCATGGAATTCTACCGAGTAGTAATGATACTTTGTATGAATAAAAACATATAAACTCGTAAATAAAATTTCTAAACAAAGATTTTTCACCAATTTTATATAAATTATAAGATAATAAAGTTTATGAATTTATTGTTTCTTTATACTGAAAAAAGTCAAACCACATAATACTAAAAGTGTTTTCTTTTCATTTTTTTCTCCAAGTATTGGGGGCAGTTGAAACTTGAAGGCTTTTGCTGTGAATCATGTGAAAAAAAAATATTTGAAAACCTGAAAAAGGCCTCAAGTAGGCCCAATTTCCATTATCATATGTCCATTCTTTTCCCATCCTGTCCGCACAAGCATCTATGCCATTAGCATGATGTACGGCGACGATCTATCCTGTCTTGTTTGTTACTTTCATTTTATTCATCTCTTTAGTATCATAATTTTTTATAATAAATATTTTATGGTTGTTTTTCTTTTTGCCCGTTTTTTATGGTTGTTGTTATCATTATTATTATTATTATATTATATATGCTTTACATCTTACTCTCTATTTTTTATATTTTTTTAATTTTAATTACATGTCTTACTGAATGATGAGAGGGGGAGCTTGTAGCAATGATAAAATTGTTGCTATATAACTTGGAAATCACATGTTCAAATATTGGAAACACTCTATTCGCTTTGTGATTTCTTACTGAATCCATCATTATGTGCTCTACAAGCATTCATAACTAAAAAAGTTTTTCAAAATTTTACTCATTTTTTAAATATTCAAACCTTATTAAAATGTTTCATGATTATAATTTTTTAAAAACCTTAGAATCATTATCTCCTCCACACATCATTAAAAATTTATATAACTAATATAATCTAATCTGTATATTTATATATAATATAAAAATTTGAATAATTTGTAAAATTATAATAAGATGGATTACTCAATTTATTTTTTAAAAATTTTGCACAATACCCCAATTCACGATAGAAGTTATAAAAACAATTGTAAAGAGTCAATGAGTTTTGTTTTTCCCCCTTGTAAACTCTAATTCGTTGACCAAAAAAAAATATAATTAATTTTTAAGTTGAAATGTTATTTAAAAAAGGGCTGTGAAATCTATCAATTTTAATCTGTGGGAATATGTCCGTTTAACGCCCTATTAATTCTAAAGCATATACAATACAAGGGTTCTTTTGTTCTTTTTGGCCCACCCCAACAAATGATATATTTATTTATTACGAGTATTAACACAAGAAAATCTCTTTAATTTTGCCAAGAATACTTTGCATTTTTTTTTTTAACAGAAAAGAATACTATGCATTTTATTCATCATAGATCACCATATTTTTTTTCTATTATACCAAAGCCCTTTCCGACTTTCCGCCAATGATGACATTTTTATAAAGCTTGACTTTTCAACTCAGAATAAGTATACACAAAGACAATGATCTTGTCTTTAATAATTTCCTACCAACTTTTTTTTTTTAAAAAAAAAGCTGTCTGAAGCTAACATCCAAACATAACAGAATTCACAGTAATCACGGATAATAATTTTAGAGCACCCACATGCCATATCATCGCAGTGAATTCACGCACACACACACATTCCAAGCCAAATAGGTTAAAAAAGCGGTTTTGGATTAATTCTTGGTAAGGATGGAAATAGTTCATACCTTTGTTTGGCTTAACCTACATAAAGCATAGTTTAGCCTATTTAATAAATAGGTTAGGCTCAGGCTCAGGCTTATTACCAAGCTTATTTAGATAAATAGGTCAGACCTATTTTCATAAGGCCTAGCCTACAAGCCTGACTTATTTAACTTTTTTAATTTATACTATATTATAAGAATATATAATGTCATCTAGATAATTGTATAAATTATTTATAAATTTACCAACTTAACATTAATTTTAAGTTTCACATTTCATCGTTATTACTCTCAACCTTTATTTTCATATTAATCATTAACCCCCACCTCTCTTCTCTCCGATCGCTCAATATGACAATGCTAACTCACTCCCTCTCCCTTGATTTGCACCGTCCGCTAAAGCATAATAATTTATGAGTTTATTTTAGTGCCAAATGAAATATTATAATCTTAGTACGAGAAGTTTGCCCCAATTTATGTGGGAACAGTAAAAGAGATAAAATCTAGTTTTATATGTTACTTGTTATGCTAGGTCAATTTTAGAAAATATATCTCATTAACCACATACATTAGTTTTTCTTATTCCTATTTGCTCGAACAATTGTTGTCAGTAAATATTCTTTACTTTTCCTTATTAAGCCTTTTTATTACAATGAAAATGGATACTAAGCTTTTAAGCTTTTAAGACATAATGTAATATTTTAAAGGAAGAATTGTGAAAAAAAGACCTCATTGGCAACTAAATTGCCCAATGGGACATGAGAAGATATCTGTACACGGAGGAAAGATTTTGTGTACATAGGGGAAGATTTTTACACACGTATAGAGAAGAATTTTGCACACAGGGAAGAACATTTGCACACCAGGAAAGATATTCTGAACACATGGAAGATAATCTGTACGTAAAGGTCCTATTTGACTTATAAGTTGCCAATGAGGGATTTTTTCACAATTTTCCCTATTTTAAATAAGCGTGAAAGCGGTTATATATAAATTTAGATGAATAGGTTTTAAAGGCTATTTAAATGCCTAAATCTTAAATAGGTTTTTAAACAGGCTTCAGGCCTTATTAGGCCTTTTGAAGTCCCAGACTCAGGCATAAAAAAAGCCTACATACAGGCTCAGGCCCAAGCCCAGTCTGTTATAGGCCCATGTCTATTTAGGTAAAGCCTTGCCTAGTCTATTTTCACCCCTAATTCTTTTATTGGATTCTAAGCCACCCTTTTTTTTTCTTTTTATAGCGTAACGATCAAAGCGTGATTAGTTCTTAAGATAAAAAGATTTTTTTCCTTCTTCTGGGTTTTGCTTTCGGTTGGATTCCATGCAGTCAAGTTCTTAAGCCTGTAAAAAACTATGCATTCCCTCTAGTCTCATATATACGGCATCTTTTAGGTGTTCTTGATCTCTTTTATAATACATTTGATAGTTAGTCTTAAGGAGTATTAAATATTTTTCTATCATAGATTATCATCATATTTAGTTAATAACGGTAGTGATCACTACTATAGATTTATCTGTATTTAATGGTTATTTTTACCTATATGTAGGTTTTTAATCATTAAATATCTTAGTATTAAATATTTATATATAATGGTTTTTAACCATTAAATATTGGGGACTATATTTTACATTTTTTTTCAGATACAACCGTTATGTATAGGGTAATACATTTAACGGTTGTAAAACAATAACTATTAAATATATATATCTATATTTAACGGTTGTTTAATAATAACTGTGAAAGATATTGTATAATACTTAACGGTTAAAATGACGAATAATAAAGTGTTTGTCACTAAAGGAAGGGGTTTATGTGACGATTATTTTGAAAAATCATTATATATGTATAATATTTGACGGTTATTGACGAATAACCATTAATGACGAATAACCATTAAATATGTGTGACAATTTTTTTAAAAAAATGGGGGGTTCACTTTCAATAAGCCCACATATGCATATTTCATACATATGTATATTACATAAACTAATATAGATCCATTACAAAAACCAATTAAATATATCCATTTCATTCAGTCATCAAAAAGTATATAGACAAAACTGTACATTACAGAAACCAAAAGCTAATCCAAATTACCAATCAAAAGTAACTAGTTAGAGCAAAAGAGAAACAAAACAAAAATGAAAAGCAGTAACCAAAAATGTCAGCCAACTGTTACTCGCTCCCATACATTGACGATAAACTGTCATAGCCAACTCTTTTATGACTTCTTCAATTTGTTCAGGTGAATATTGCTCAGAAGAACTGTCCTCAAAGTACTGCATGCAAAAACAAAGTATGTGAAAATATATATGACTTTTCTTTTAATTTAACTTAAACACACATGTATGCACACACGCGAGCGCACACACACACACACACCTTAGTATCAATTGAGCCAGGATTATGGGTAACTATGTCCTTCATGAATTTTATGTCACAATACCCACAATAAGAGCTTTGATCTGGTTGTTGCAGACACTATTAACAAACAAATGAAATGTATCAATCTAACACAAAAAACCAATTCTGACAAATCCAATGCGAAATGGTGAGTATTAGTGAATTACCGCTACTCTCTTCCATTTGTAAGAGAATACAATGCCTTTGCCTTTTAATGAGGGGTAATCGAGGCCTTCGTTTGTGACGTAATAGTAAACAACTCTGATAAGATGTATCATAATAAGAAATTAAAGCACCAAATTCATAATAAACTCTGATAGGACAATAAGAAAGTAAAGTACAAAATTTAAATTTATTAACCTACTTATTGAAAACCTCAACCATCTGTGGTCGATTGTCCACATCCTAATGAACCGAATCAAAGTACCAAATCCTTTACTTGAAGAGATTTAGCAATGAGCATCTAATGACCCCTAAATACAATAAGCATAATGAGAACAAAACTAAGAAAAAATATAATGAGCATCCAATTTAATGAACTGGAATGTTGGTAGTACGGCACCAAGGAAAAAATGTCCTTCTTCTTTGGTACCCTTTTAATGACCATATCCTCTAGTTACCTCACTTTTCTCTCCCAAAATATGGCTTATTGCCTACATCTAACATTCCTAAATAGAGGTGGGGGTTGAGGAACAGGAACATGTCCTATCGGTCATTATGGGGTATGTGCTCCTTGTGAAGGTACTTTACATACAAAAACAAGCAAATAAATATATATAAATGCTATGAGTAACTAAGTATTCATTCACAGTAGAAGAAATACTTGATATAAAAGTTACAAGCACTCTAACTAGCCATATTGCCCATGACAATCTCTTTGGCTAACACCTGATTGATAGTTTCAAACACGACTTGTTCCCCGTAGATATCCTGAGGGGACATGTTTGGTGTAGTCTGCTCACTCATGGTCTGTTTCGACAACTATGCTATTATGTACCTCAAGAAACATCTGGTATTGATTAGAAATTGGCAGAACTGGCGGCTGACATATAGGCACAGGCTCACCCATCTTCTTGGTCACACAAGACACCGAACCATGGTCAGATTGAGCTCTCGGATTGCTCTTCCTCCTCTTTGGTTAAACAAGTTGAGAAGTTAGAAAAATAATTACTATAAACTTCATTGACAAGCTCAAAAGAAGACAGTATACCTTTTTTTTGTCTTCGATGGTATGACAATAAGTTGTTCTGGCCACGCAACAAAGCTAAGTGTAGCTCCTTCCACTATATCTACATCTGGGGTGGGTATAGGAAAGGCATACTTAGGATTGATGGTCGTCTTCAGCTCTACCCTAACATGATTCTGAGGGAGAGGCGAGTTGTGAATCGTGTTCTCCCCTTATAAGTTGTACATGCCTCCCGTAGCAACTGTATGCCACTTGGGGCTTTCTTCCACACACTCAACCTCCACCTCGCCCTAAACAAAGAGAAAATACAATTAGTGCAAAGCAAAAAAAAAAAAGGAATAGGCTTTTGGCGTGAGCCATACTGCCTCAGGTAGAGTTTGAAAGGGGAATGTGCAACTATCTTTGACACTTGGTGTGTGACCCATTCCCTGCTTCCCAGCGGTCTCTCAGCTCATTAATTGATCAATAACAACTTGTGCTTTAACTTGCTACTACAATATCTCAGTCATCTCCATATACTATTGAAACTTATGACCAGATACCTTCATCAGCCTCTTTCTCTTCCCAAAGTATTCTTTTTTGCCGACTCCATAGCTGACACCCCTAAAAAAACCACCATGGTCTGGACCCAAAGCCTTTTCCAAGACATCCTCATCCCCAAGATGCTTGCCTCGCTCTAATTCTTGACTCAAGGTCTCTTGTAACAAAATGAAAGCTTAAATACCTTTTTATATGAAAGATTCAATTATAATTGAATCAAAATCATCAATACTTATCATTCTTGAGACAACCTCCTGGACGTGAGGATTGTCAATTTTTCCCTCTTTGTTTTGCCTCACAGCAACCCACAACACTCCACGGCTAATATTCACATCAAATCTTGACCCCATTTCTCTATCAACTACTGCTCGATGTTACAATACCCTGTGTGCGGCCTCCACGTACTACTACAAAAAAGGGCAGTTGTGGTGCTTATTTTTAAACTAATTGTGGCACTTAGAAAGTGCCACATATCCTTTCGCCACTAAAAGAAGCTATCGCGCCACAACATATATATATATATATATATTAAAAAAATATTTCATGTGGCACTTTCTTAAGGAAGTCCACTTCCTGTGGCAATTCCTCAAGGAAACATCACAAGAAGTTTATATTTTGGTTAAACTTTTGCTTCCTGTGGCACTTTTTCAAGAAAGTGCCATAGGAAGTATTATTTTTTAAAAAATATTTTTTTCCATATTTTTCTTTTAGAACCCTATAATTATGGTTGATGACACACTTTAAATATATTTCCATATCCACAACAAAAAGAAAAAAAAGTAAACCACAATCAAATAACTCCAAAATAATATAAATTAACAAATAACTAATTAACAAAATTACTACTAAATAAAATACAAGTGTTAAAAATAAATAATTATTTTCCTTATGCAAATGATCAATGTTAACAATTACTACAACAATTAAAACTTATAACTACTACATATCTTCGCATACAACCTATATATAATAACATTTTATTTTATCTCATTTATTTGCCAGCATATAAAAATGAGAATAATTTTTTCAGATTTCATAATAAATTAAATATAAAATAAATTGAGCAAATTAAACTATTAACTACTAATAAAATTAGATTTATAAGCTCAAAAATTTTAAAAAAAAACTTACAGTATATAGAAATGTTGAATAGAGTAAATTGAAACCTCAAGCACAACATCTGAAAAAAATTAATAAAGGAAAAAGAGAAAGACAAAGTTGCATGCATATTTAAAAATAAAAAAGAAAAGGTGGTTAAGAAGACAATTTGATGTATGTAGCTTTAGAATATAAAAAGAAAAAAAAGAAACATGAGTGGGTACGTACTTACAGGATGAAATGAAACTATAAGGAGGATGAAATAAGACCAAAAGGGAGGAGGAGGAGTGGGTTTGATTTGGTGCAAGACATGAGACCAAAGAAATGATAAGGAAGTGCCAAAAATGAAAAGAGGAGGATGAGGAAATGTGAGAAGCGATGGAACAAAGGAATAAAGAGGAAGTGCCGATCGAAGTGGGGATGATGATGAGTGACAAAAAGAGGATATGGAGAAAATGTGGAAACTAAGAGGATAAGGAGTAATGGCAAGTGTTGGATAAGGAGTGGGGACTAAGAGGATAAAGGTGATAGAAGCAGATCATGGGAAAGAGAAGGATTTGAAAAAAAAACAATTTTAAAAAATATTACTATGTGTGGCACTTACTGTAATACCCCGAATTTTGAGACTCGAGGCTAGAGAATAAGCCTGAGATTAGTGGATTGCTAAGCCCCGGTTTAGCAAGATCCCAAATTGTGATTAGGAGTTAATGGCTACAAAAGTGGACGTGGTTAGTGATTAATGAACCTTTTAGAGAATATAAAGTGGATTGTAGTCGCTTGTGTTATGAGCAACGCCAAAACCCTATATTTGAGTTCAATTGTGGATTAACATTCAAATTGACTTAGAATAGAGGGAATAATTGAATGGGGTATTGTGATGGAAATGGTGTCATGTTGTGGTATTTAATCATTGGAATTGTTTTAAATTGGATTGGACACATTGGTTGCAAAATTGGAAATGCCGTCCAGTGTGAATTCTGTCTGGGCAGTCTTATCATGTGGATGTTTTGACTAGGCAAATGATGTCAGAAAATTATGAAACGTTCCAGTCTTATAGTTCACATCTCAAGCTTCAAAATGGACATATAATTTGTGCCATTTCATTTTGTGAACTGGGAGATATGACTGTCCAAAGTTTGAGGTCAAAAATGGACTCTGTTTTGGGGCAGTGATGAAATTTGTGTAATTCTGGAATTGTGTGGTGATTTTTAGTAATGGCCAATATTTTTCCTATAAATAGGACTTAAATACCTTTCATTTGGCTTTGGGATCACCTCATTTATATTTTTCTAGAATTAGTTATGATTTTTCAAAGTTTGGGCAGAAAATCTGCCAGAAAATCCGAAAATGGGAATTATGACATCATCTCATTAAAAGATGACATCAGCATGGAATTAAATATATTCTCATCTTCTTCAGCTATCATTTTCTGTCGTGATGAACCAGCTGAAATTTGTGAGAGAAAGTTGAGAGCTCTTAGAGAGAGAAAGAGGAGGAATCTCACAAGGTAAGCCGATTTCTCCGACGATCTAGCTCCTAACGCGTATAACCTTGCTTCTAAGCTTCTCTTTCATGTTCTTTAAGGTGTTGGAAGCTCAATTTCCATTGTTTAAAAGGGGCTAGGGTTCAGCCATATTGAGTAAAAGCCAGAGGGAGCTTGAGGTAACTTCCGAAACTTCAATGTTTGATTGTTCTGGCTGCTGTGGTTGATTTAATCTGTGAAATTTCACCGGATTGTCTTTGTTTGTAAATTTGGAAAATGGGTTGGCCTAGGTGTTATGCTGCCCAAATTGATACTAAATGGTAGTTCTAACCCAATGTAATGGTTAATAAAGTGGTTAGGAGTAGAAAGAAACGCGTTTACGGAGCCGAAACCGAAAAACCCCAATTTTTCCCAAAATACTTGAGAATTTCGGCCAGCTCTAGAAATGGGTCTTAGAGTTGGATTTTCAATGATTTGATGGTTCCATTGAGTTTAGGAGCGAAAATTAGGTGGCGTTACAGTTGGCCACTTTTTCGGAAAAGGCCGAAAAAGCATAATTACAAAAACGCCCCTGAAACCCTTAAAGTGGGGCTGCCAAGGGTAATTTTGTAATTGACATTGAATTTGATAATTCCGAGTCCGAAAATGGATTCCATGGGCGAAAATATGTTAGAATAGCCCATGTCAAAATTTCAGGAAAAGTACAGCTAGACCGGGTACGGCGGGGCCGGGCCGGGTCCCCGGGGGTATTTTAGTAATTTTTCCATATAGCTTCATATAACCCCCAGAAACACTATGGAAGTGTCTAAATAGTATATTTGACATTGTAGGATCGAATGTGAAGCCCCGAGTTGCTGGCACGCAAATCGAGGAGAAAAGACTGGAGGTAGGGAACTTATCTCTCCTGCATGCTCTGATAACTGTATTAATGTGTTGATGCATGTTATTGCTTTGCTTGATTATGTGGAACATGTATGAATGATTTGAAGCTATGTTTCAATATATGCTATGGCCATATGTGTATCGTTCGAAGCATTGAGCTTATAGATTTGTCATTGTATGTGTGCATGAGTTATGTGATGCAAGCATGTCATGCATTAAACACTTATCTTGCCTACATATTGATAATGTTTCCCTACTGAGATTCTCTCGAATCTCACCCTCCCTTACCAACAATTTAGACAGGGCAAGTGGCTCGTGGAGGGAGTGGCAGGACTCATTCTAGATGAGATTGTGTAATCCCCATTTGAAGAATTGTAATGGGCAATTGTGCCCTATATATCTTTAGCGAAGGTATGTACCCGAGATTGCCGGGATGATTATGTTGTGCACTCTGATATTTATATGAATGTGATTTATCTTCGCGTAGTAATTGTATTCGAAATGTGAATATGAGACCAAGTTTATAAATGATTTCGAAAGGTATTTTTTGAAAACCCCATCATGTGATGGGTTAGTAAATGTTATTTGATTATTATTGGTCTCTATTTCATTTTAATCGTGTATTTCGGATATAATTACTGAGGGGGTTACACTTACTAAGCTAAGTGCCACACAAAGTGCGTAATAGCTGTAGCACTTTCTTAAGTAAGGGCCAAAACTACTACCCTAGTTTTTTTAATAAAAAAAAAATTTGGTGGCGGTTGGTCAAGCAAGCGCCACATAAAGCCACAAAGCATCTATAGCAAGGAACCGCTACAACATGCCAATTTTAAAAATAAATAAATTCCAGAAGAAGCTATGGCACTTCTTTACAAAAAGTGCGCCACTATTTCCTATTTTTGTAGTAGTGACAGTACAGGTGTTCATTGTTTTTCACCTTCTCATGGTTTGCTGCGGTTATTGCCTATGGATAGAAACAACAAAGATGTCAAAGTTACATATTATATTAATATAGAAGTACCATTGACTTTTTATTCTGGTAAATTTAATTTACCTTGAAAGCTAGAGAGAGTCATGACAATATAAAAGCAACCCATTTGGACTATTTAACAAATTTCTTTGGCATCGTCGGAACCACCAACTCATTTGCAGAGTAGAGCTCCAACAAATATTTTTTTATCACAAACCCTCAAAACGAGAACATAATCCTACTAGCCTTTCCAAGCACATAATCTTCTCCTCATCTATGTGGAATACAGATTATCAAACACAAAATGATTGTTAGTGTTAGGCATATTGGTTAACAAGATATTATTAACTATGTAGCATCGTCTCTTACTGATACTTCATCCCAAACAGCCTTTCTCATTGGCTCGGTTGCCTTCTTCCAATTGTTCAAAGTGATAGGCACGTTGGTTTTTGTCACATATCCGAGGTAGCTAATAAACTTGTCAAATTTCACAACTTGCCGTTTCTTGTTCCATCTCACATTAAGTTTCCTCCCTTATCTCTCTCTCTTTGCTTTATGGACCTCCTTCATCACAACAAGGCCTTCCTCAATACTCCTTCCTCTTGTTCTATAAATAGTGTGTCATCATCCTGCTGCGCACTATAAGGGTTAGCGGAGGGGTTGGCAGAGGGGTTAGGACTATTAATACTTGAGCCACCATCGATATCGCACTACTACAAAAAACACTTTTAACGTCTAAAAATAGAGGAACGTCTATGTGAGTGACGTAGAAAATAAATAGCAATAACGTCCGTAAAAAAAAGGGACGCCTAAAGTATGAACTTTAGACATCCTCATTTTGAAATGGGGAAGTCTAAAATCCAAACTTTAGACATCCCCATTTCAAATTGAGGACCTCTAAAGTGTCAATCCAACACTTTAGATGTCCCCATTTTGGAATGGGAACGTCTAAAGTGTTGGACTGACACTTTAGACGTCCCCAATTTGGAATGGGGAAGTCTAAAGTCCGGACTTTAGACTTCCCCATTCCAAATTGGGGAAGTCTAAAGTGTCAGTTCTGGACTTTAGACTTTCCCATTTCAAAATGGGGACATCTAAAGTTTTATTTTTTTTAAATGACTATTTTTATTTTTCACTGCCCAACAAATTAAAACTACAGAAACAAGATCGACGAATAATTCATAATAGACCACAATATCCCTTACATGATAAGGAAACATCCAGCACTTTTATAAGTATCCTTCTATACATTTAAAAAGCAAGTCATGTGGAATTCATAATAACGATTTTGTTGGTGTTTCATAATACTCCAATTAAATCTTATTTATCAGCAGTCTCCAATAAATCATAGAACAATTATAAATTCACCATGGTTATCTCCATTGGATTATTACAAACGCCTCATATAAATTTCCTATGTCAGGACCTCTATGTAGTTGCAAACAATGTGGTTGCACCTTCATTTTTTTTTCAATAACTAAAGGGCATTTTTTATTTTAAAATTCTTAATAAGAGAAACAATAGTGACAGTGGCCAACGGTGTGAAGGAAACTAGCTATCACGATGTATAGGGAGACGGTGATTCCAAGCCTTTTTTGTAACAAAAGTAGAACTTTAGTGATTTCAAGCATTTTTGTGTTAAAGAAAGCAAAGTTGTGAGAGTGAGAGACAAACCTGTGGATGATGGAGAAGGAGACGACCCACGGTGGCACCAGCTGGACAACGGTTGTGAGAGGGAGAGAGAAACGACAACGCACTTATCCCTTCCTTGGTATCCTATAGCTCCATCGGACAAACAAGAAGAGCATCGTTGGAACAGAGGGAAACAAAGAGAAAGAAGAGAGAGGGAAACACAAATAAAGAAGAGAAAGCACATTGAATAAGAGAAAGAATAAAGTTAGAGAAGGGTGGAGTTTATTGATGGGACGTTGGTGCAGGCTTTTAGGCCTCCTCAGTTTGACTAGGGTAGTCTAAAGTGGGACTTTAGACGTCCCCAATCAAACTGGGGTAGTCTAAAGTCCCACTTTAGACTACCCCAGTCAAACTAGGGAATCCTAAAGTGAGGACTTTAGACGTCCCTAGTTAGACTGGGGATGTCTAAAGTCCACTTATAAGGGACTTTAAGTGTCCCCAGTCATTCTGGGGACGTCTAAAGTCCAAAATTTTGGTGGGGGGAGGAAAAATTCAAAACTTAATGGACTTCAGGCATCCCAATTTAAATTTGGGTCACCTAAAGATACACAATCCCCACTTTGATTACAAAAATGTCACAACCTCTATTTTTAACTTCCGTTTTTTAAAATTGGACGTCCATTAGGGCAGTAATATCTATATTTTGTAGTAGTGTCGGATGACGACATATTAAACTATAACAAATAGAAGAACTAAAAGTCTAGTTGACGGCAACAATCTCAAAAATAAGGAAAATTTCTAGAAAAATAAAATGTCATGCAAAAAGTCAGGTTTCAATAAGCAAGTTCAATAGCAGGCAAGTCAAATTCCTTTATTTTTTTTTCCTATTGTGGGACGCATAACTTAGATTTTCAATCACAAACACAGCAAAATGCAGCAATTAAGGATATCAAATCCCATTTTCCAGTAATCAAATGTCTTTCTCAAAATTTCTAATCAGTAACAGCATAAAGATTCAAATTCAAGATCAATGCATTCAAGATTGCACATGTCTCAAGCAAAATGTGACAGTCTATGCACTTGACAGTAGTGCTTAAACATAGTGTTGTTACAGAAGCAAAGTAAGCTCCGGCAGTTTCGAACTCAAGTAAAATAAAATGACTGCATCTAAGAAATAAAAAGAAAGAAGTATTGCATAGCATCACATATGACCATGTTCAAACTCAATCTCGACCATTTCCTACTCAGTTTTGAACTCAAATCTTCAGTTTTGAAGAACCCTAAACCCAGAACTCATCCAACAAGCATAGAGCATCAATTTCATATTAGTAACTCTAGTTAAGAGCAGAAATTTCTAACCTTTATGCGATTCATGCGAAGCTTGCAAAGGTTCAAAGCACACCAAACCCAGAACAAGCCACAAACACCTTCACAAAAAGCCACAGATATGGGAAGGAGGAGAATCATGATTTTGGCAACAATAGAGAGGGAAGTCATGGTGGGGTTGCCGGAAAAGAGTGGTCAAAGCTATTCAATGAGTGCATGGAGAAATGGTGAGAATTTTGAAATCACAAGAATAAGGTTCAAAAAGGGATTTAAAGCCATATATTTAACAATTTATTTTGAAAAACCGTCAAATATATAAGTTTCATGGTGTTTTGATACATAACCGTCATATATTGATAGAATATATATATATATATATATATATACATATAACATTTTTTTACATACAATCATCAAGTAAACTATGTGCTTTTTTTTCCCAAAAAGACCAAATTATATATCACGGTGGTCATATAAAATTGTCAAATATTATCTCATATACTTAACAGTTGTTTTAAATAACCGTTATATATTCTTTCATATAATTCTACCTATTTGTATTTAACGGTTTCAAGAAAACCAATAAATATAAAGTGTCAAATATGTGCAATTCTGTAGTAGTGGATAGAGAGTAAAAATTAATATACGATGTTAGAAGTTAAAATTTTTAGCTAGGGTATCGAGAATCACTTGATTTCCTAGATAATTTAATGCTTTTAATTGTTTTATTGATATGTTTGAATTAGCTAGAAATTATTTATATTTGAGATCAGAGAGATTATATAAAAGTTTAACCATTGTTCGATTATTTACTTTTAACCCTTTTTTTTACTTAAGTAAAATCTTGTGTTTGAATCTTATATATACGTGTATGAAGAAAAATCATTGTTGTTGAAATTTACCCTCATATGATCAAATCTGACAATTCAAATTAGTCCAGGTTAAATAATAGCTTTTGAAAAACTGTCTCTCAATAACATTAAAAAAAAAACACACACACAAACAAACAAAGAATCTGTCCAAACTCCAAATATTGAAAACTTGGCGTTTGGCCGTTTGGTGTGCATGCATGTGATGGTTGGAATGCTTTTTTTTTTTTTTATGAGAGAATTCTTGAAGGTTGACTGTTCTCCATGCTCTATGTTCTGTTTCAAATGAAAGGCCTTCCAAAAGTTTAAAGTTAATTCCTTTCTATATTTTTATATTAAGAGTCAGATATTCTCTCCTCAAAGTTCGTACTCTATGTCTTATATTCTGCAAATGCGGAAAATTAATTATCTTCATATATATATATATATATATATATATATATATAAAGAAGTCGTTTTTTGGGTAAAGTTTACCAATATCTATCGTGATCTTTCACTTTAACTGAAATATTCTTAGTCTTTGGTAGAATAATCAACACTTGAATTTCTTTTGTAATTTAATAATTAATAACTAATGATGCTTTCAATTAGAGATGTGCTTTTTCTATATGTTCAAAGGATCTTTAAAGGCATTGGAATTGAGAACACAAAAGAGAAAATAAATAGGCCGTACTGAAACTTTTTTTTTTTGGAGTCCAATTAAAACAAAATTTGACATCTAAAGGAAAAAATATATATATCTATATGGCAAAACCGGTGTAGAACAAGACCATTTGTAAAACTAGCGTGGAAAGTCCAATACTTTCTATATAGATGTATCGGCATTGGTTGTAGAATGGGTGTTAGAAAATCAAGATTTAACTCATGACCTTCCACTTAATTATAAGAAGGTTCTCATGTCACTAGGTTACAAGATCTTTAATATAACATTCTAACGTCTCACTTTAAAGATTGTCTGCTTTAGGATTTCAAAATTGACAATATTAAGAGTGAAACCCTAGGACATCACATGTAGTATCAGAGTCAGGCTTAAGTCGCAATGTGCCAATGAGAACACTTCCCATATCAGCTAGAGAAGAAAATGAAAGATGTCTTGTAAAGTTAAAATACCTCTGGCCCTCTCGATGTGAGTGGGTAATGAAGCCCCAAAAGAAGCACTTACATTTCAATTGGCGGTAAAATGGGGTTTTTTTTTTTCTAGTGGGGCAAAGTCGTCATTTAAAAGTCATGTTGTTTAATTATAAACCATACAACTTATTTCTCAAATTTCAATCACACGTGAAGCCCATATTTAACTTTTATACATAAAGTAAAAAAATTTCATTGGGTTAGTGGTGAAATCATGATTCCCTCAAATTGATATTGTGCATTAATTTCTTCAATCACTATCAAAATTTAACTTTCCGCCACACCAAACACAAATATATTTGCTGATAAGAGAAGTCTCTTGTACCAAAGGAGACTTAATTAATTAGTATACTGAATGATCAACAATAATTAACTGCAGAGGCATATTTCTCTAGACAAAGAAAGAATAAAAAAAATATGATTAATATTTTACTCATGCATGCACATCTGAAACCGAAACAATGCTTGTACAGGTCAGAAAGCCAAAAAGATTTCTCGTTTTTCTAGATAACTACCCACTTTTTGTATTAAAAGTGTTCAATATTTGATTAATTTAATTAGTCAATTTCACACACACACAATCAAAGGCCAATATATATAGAGTCCAAAAGGACTTCACCCTCATCTAAAAACATAGTCTTTTGGCGGAAAGGCATGGCCAAAAGAAAATCACAGTTTACATTACTATTCGGTCTTTGATTCCTACAATATATAGCTAGCTTTAATTTCAATCAATTAAACCCCAAGGCCTTTAATATTCTTGTCCCCCTTCAGAATGTTTTTTTTTTTTGATAATATCCCCCTTCAGAATGTTCAAATTCACACTTGTGCACAATTACACACAAACGTGGCTGCATTATCTTCAATTTAATTTGATCTTTCAAAAAATTTTAATTCAAATTCAGCTCAAGTATTATTCCATTTTCAATTTCTTGGCCGAACAGGAAATTCCATCTTACTATCTAGTAGTTTGTTCATATTAGGTAGGAGCATATTTCTGTCCTTCTCAGAAGCATTTTTCTTTTTAAAACCAAATGGTTTTGATGCTTTGAGAGGTATATATTTTTTATCTGGGAACTTCTGGAGGATTACACATTTTAATTTATCAATATGAATATTTAAATAAAAAAGAAAAATCAATGCAACGAGAGACTTCCTCTCATATGTTTTGCAGTGTTTCTTTTATATTTTACCCCAAAATTAAGCTACTAGAATCACCTAATTCAAGGGTTAAATTAAGTTTTGCACTGTTTCTTTTATATTTTACTCCAAAATTCTAGATCACTCCACATGTATAAGCACGTACCATCAGAGCTCGCATGACATATCTATTTATTATTATTCTTCTCATATGTTCTTTATTAAAAAAAACAGGGATTTTTTATCTTTAATTTCATTAACATGTCACATCAAGTATATTTATACTAATAATTTTTACTAAGTGAAATTTGAGAAATTCGGAATATTTTAAAAGGAAAAGGACAACTGAAATTGAAACAAATGTAAGGTATATATGCAACAAAAACAAAACTTCATTAAATTTGTATTCTTTTAGCCCAAGAATTAAATTTATATTTGGAGAATAAAAAATGCAATATGTACATTTAATTTTGTTCAATAATTAATGAAGCCAATATGAAAAGCCAAGGTAAGATTATATAAGAGCTAAAGATGTTCAATACCACTCCAGTCTTATTTATAAGTCTTTTTTTACTAAAAAATTTGGTCCCATTTATAAGTCCAGTTTCAGGATAGTAATTGCTTTTTGCAGTTTTTTATCTCTATTAATTGCAATAAACAAAAAGAATTTATTTATGTTGACTTTTGGAACCAATCATAGATAAGGGCAAAATTGAAAATTTAGCCTATGGTTAATGAGTAAATCAACTCTTCTTGGCATATAAGAATTAATTAAAAAAGACTTATAAATAGGATCAGAATGGTATATATAACTAATCTTCTTTGTTACCATTAATCATTAATATATTCCAATATCCTTGTAGTCGTTTCCCATAATCGTAAGGCAAAATGAGTGTGCGTGAAGTAAATAAACATAATAATACACAATCACTCTTTTTATTTTCGATATATTTTTCTTCGTCACAAAAATTTCAAATCAAAATAATAAATAATATTGAATCTACCTTGCTGCTTGTTTTGTTTGAGTCAAAGTCTCTATAGGTATATCAAGTGCAGAGCTAGCTATTTCATACCCGGTTTAGACGGCTACATAATATATTCACTGAAGCATCCTAATCCTTTCTTAGATGTAGTAGGCCGGCACAAAAATCCTCTTCCAATAAGACAAACCGAAATTTACACAGTAAATCAGTAATAGTTTCTAAATATATTTTTAATAATCATATCAATTAAAGATAGCACCCCTATATATATATGTGTGTGTGCAGAAACTAGCTCGGGTCTAGATATACTTATTATTCATAATTAAGTAGTTGATAATATGATTTTTTTTTTTTATTGAGCGTTCTAAATTTTATATGAATGGTTGTAATGGTTATATTAAACTTAAAGCTTGCATGCAAGTTGAGTTTGGAAAGGAATAGAAAAGTGTAGAAATTGCTGTCCTTTAAGGGATGCACTAAATTCTAGCCTATTAAGAAAAGTATTGCATGCAGCAATTAAATTTATATTTGTCACTCGACTCAAATAAATATGAATTTGGATGACGTGTCTTTTAACTTTTTCTGTTTAATTTGCACTTTTCACTTCTTTTTTGGCTTTTATGTCTCTTACCAGGTGAGAGAGTAGACACTGTACAGCGGGCACACGTATATATTGATTTTTTTTTTGCCAGTTGTATATATTGAATTAATGGTTATTATCGTGTTACTGACAATCTTACATATCTTCTTCTTATTTTAATAAATTAAAAAAAATGGGGAGCTATTGAGGTTTGATTCTGCTGATGAGGCTCTTGACTTTTAATATCCTTGGCAAACAATATAATCAATTAAGAAAAATTTTATTATGAAACAAAACTTTTTTCACAGGAATCTGGTTTACGAGAATGTAAGCCTAGGAGAATTTCATTACCTTCAAGTAATTATCATAACTGCATGCTAAAATTTGAACATGAAATTATTAATTAAGTTGAACCACCCGAGTTAGCAGATCCAAGGGGTCGGTGTTAAAATAAAACTCTTTTAATCTAGAGTACTCTGATGAGTTGCTGACATGAGAAGACCGAGTAGATATTTGTAACGTATTCCATTCCAGTCTGTTCCCATAGCTGATAACTGACAACGGCACTAAATATTTTTTTGAAGTTTTTATGCCTATAACGTCAGAACTTAAATAATCAATCTGATTCTGAGAGTTCTGACACTGAGAAACCTGCTAGAAAAGGAAAATGAACGTGCCAGAGTTCATCTCTCTCTCTCTCTCTCAGAGTGTGTGTAAGGGTGGTAAGTGGCAAGTTTCTGTGATTGGGGGCAAATGACGGCAGAACACACTCTTCTATGTGGAATAGAAAAACTCCATCGAAGAACTTCTGTTATTATTGGTGCAAATCATAATAAAAAAACTATTCATGTAGCTTTGATTAAGATTATAGTTGAAAGATGTGATTAATCAGACTAAAACTATGATGTCGATTCATTGTTTTCTATATTCACTATCTTTTATTGTTGCAAGTGTTATGTTATGAAAACAATTCATTGGTTGCTTCAAATAAGAATAGCTCTCTGAATGTTAATATCTTCTATTTATAAGATTTAGTTTTAGATGTACCACTCTGTACCATATGTAAATCACTTGTAAAAAATAATATTTATAAATCTTCATACACAATTTACAATTCAACTTTTTGAGATATACAAATTCTCAAAAAATGTATAAATTTGTTAGAGACTCTGTTTTTTTCCCACACTAAATTGTTGTAAATTTCTTAAGGATAACTTACTAGAGGAAAAAATATAATTTATCATACTATTTTAATTTACAATACAGCTGGTGTGAAAAACACTGTTACCTGTAAATCCCATATATATTAGTTGAGCTGTAAATTCTTTAAAAGAACACTTGAACATTTTGGAAGAAGAATTATAAATTATAACCTATTAACTTATAGATAACATATGCAATAGTTGAATTGTAAATTGCCAAAATATTTGTAAATCTCAAAATTTGACTTGTGAATTTTGTGTAAAGATTAATAAATAAAAATTATGTTTTATTTATTAAATACTAAAATATTAATATTTTAATAAGATATTAAAATAAAAATAATTACTAGCTTAGTGTATTTTGGTTCAAGTGGTTGGTTCAAAATGGTATTTTGCTCTTTTGCATAGATAAGAAATAACATTAATCTCTTTGACATTTATTTATAATTTTCTCGATTAACTATTGGTCAAAATAACGGACATTTAACGGAGGGGTCATGTTATGTTTTCTTTGACTTTAAGGTGCCTAGCACCAAAAAAAAACTAAATTCAGGGACAAAATTAAACTTTAACCTTTTATGTTATAGGATTTAATTTGTTGCATACTCAATGCATATTAGAATCCGCGAAACTTTTCCTTTGAGAGAATATTTGAAGAATTATTTTCTTACTAAATTAGATAAGTAAAAGGATTGCAAGAAAATTATACAAATATTTTCTTGTTAAAAAAAATAATAAGAAAATCTTAACAAAAAAGAAAGGTTAATGGGCTTTTTTCTCTTTATCTATTGGCTAAAGAGCATATGGTATCATAAACTCTATGGTGCAAACCCCTTAATTGAACATTTTATCGCAAACATGACTTGCCATATGGATTCGACTCATCTCTCTCTTCTACAAAACCCACTTTTAGTCTTACCAAAGAACAACAGAGATATTGGGATGAAGAAGAAGGTCTATTTCCCTCTTCTCATTGCCTTCATCTTATATACGCTCTCTCTATACCTCCACCCAAAAGGATCCCACATATGTGATCAAACACATAGATGACTTCCTTTTATCCTTTTATTTCCTTAATATAAGCTATCACTATCAAGCACACAAGAGTAGTGAGCCACATACATCCCATTTCTATGCTCCATTCTTTCTATCTCCTTCCATAGATCGCGGAGTGCAGAAACTAGGTCAAACTTTATTCTACATTGCAATTGGGGTGTTCGTGAGACAGGAGAGGACTGGGACAACCTTATTCCACGCCTCATCCTAAAAAATGACACTGGCCAGCTTTTCTTGAGCGGGATGACATAGGGATAAGTTTGGAACTGTTATTGCAAAATTCACTCAAGAGAGGGTAAATTGGGTGATAATAAAAATTTAACATAATTTAACAATCAAATAACCAAGATAATAAAAGAGATAGAGAAAGAGTAAATCACAAGTATAAATGTGAAGTTGGAATGAGAGGTATCACACAACAAATTTATACTGATTTGGTCTAAACCACGAGACCTGCTGACCTGCGTCCAGTCCTCAAAATATCTTCTAAGAGTTCCATTATACTCCCCAAAATTAAATGGACACCTCAGTACAAAATTCTATTGCAATCTAGCAATAAATATTCCCCTTTACACTCAGAAAGAGAATAAGAAAATCCCCTCAAGATTCCACAATTTTGAGCTTCTCTTAGACGTAATTAATGATCTATCTAACAAGTAAAGCAAATGATAAACACTTAAGAACAGAGAGTATGATCACTTGTTTGATCAAAATTTTATGTGAGCAACGATTGAAGCAGAGTAACAACGGATTTTAGTGATGGTTTGCTGTTGCTTCGACTTGAATGTGTCTCTATTTATACAATAAGGAAACTGGGGTAGTTGTTAGAGACATTAATCTTTTGTTAGAGACAACATTTAAACATTGAGCTTCTCATTAGATGCTTCCAACAAAAAAATAACTTTCTTGTGTAATCAATCTGCTGAGATTAATTTGTTGTTGCATCACATGTAAAATGTGTTTTCTTTTGTTTATATATGTTAATAGACACTATGTTGTATTTAGGAAATTAAAGGATTCAAATAATTATTGGTGAGATTAGAGATGATTCAAGAAATTTCGCAACGTTGTTAAGAATGCAGAGTGGCATAACTCGAGTTTCATAGGGGGGTGACTTGAATTTTCCACGTATACTAACAGCGGATCTTGAAATCTCTAGAAGGTAATATCAGGTTAATGTATATAGGTAATGACAACAAAGACAACATGGCATGGGTGATCTGTAAGTATCTTTGTAAGCATTCTTTGAGGCCAGAGATGTACCTTGGCCCTAGTGAGCTCCAGGACCCAACTCACCTAAACTTTTAATTGTACCCAAAAAATAAGTTTTTGGAATAACATGTAACTCAAGTTTTTTTGACTTGATATGAAATAACTTGTAGATTTCAACTATAGAACTTGATTTATGAGACAGTAACTTTTAAGTGAGCAACATAACTTGAGTGACAAGAAGGATACCTATAAGTCACTCCAAAAAAAAAATGACAATTCGCAAAGGTGAATTTGTAGCGGTTAAAATAAACTGCTACAAATGTGAGTATTTGTAGCGATTTTGCTTAAAACCACTGTATATTTGCAACAGTTTGACTCGCGCCAAGTGGCATGCGGGTTATGGAACAGGCTTTGTAGCGGTTTACAATGCATAATGCTACAAAATTTGGCACCAATTTTGCCATGGTTCATTTGTAGCGGTTTTAATATCTTAACCACTACAAATGTGATGCCAGCTTGGCACCAAAAGGCAAGAAGTTGGCCCAACTTTTGTGGCGGTTAATTTGTAGCGGTTAATATCACAGTAACTGCTACAGAATGCAAGGAGCCGCACATTTGTAGTGATTAAAGTTAACCGCTGCAAAGTAGGTTGCAAGTTTGTAGCAGTTATAGCCTATAACCTCAACAGAATGCAAAGGGTCTGTAGATTTGTGGTGGTTATTCGTAACTGCTACTAATTTTCATGTTATCTGAGTGGGTTTTTCGGATTTGTAGTGGTTGGGGTAGTAGTTCCTATTAAAACCCTACAAATCCAGGCATTATAAAAGCGCCTTGACCCCTCATTTTCTCATTTTGCAACTTTGAATTCTCATGCGCCCTTTTGAGATTTTCCTTAAGATCTGAGGTTCTGCCGAAGCATTTTACAGAGTTTTCCAGTCGAGGTTAGTAAAGTTAAGTGCTTTATTTCATTTTTTGACTATTATTTTATAATTTTGATATAAATTGGCTAATTTTTTTTTTCTTATAGTTATATCTATTATGACTTCTGAGCAAGACAAGGGGAAGGGGAAGGAGGCTGAACTTCCCCTAGACCTATTTTGCTAGGGAGTATCAAAAAAGGGGGTAGTGGGAGAGGCAGCAGAGGGCAATGTGAGGGTAGGCACGTCCCCATGCCGTCGCAGAAGGCGACCGTGCTGCAGCAGCCATAAGAGGGGACCCTATAGCAACTACCCCTCCAGGAGACGGGCCCACAGCAGACGGCCCCACAGGAGGCAACTGCTTCAGAGCTACAAGTTCAGCCCGAGGGGGATATTAGTTTCATCAATCTTGACGAGAATGAGGAATTTGACTTCTGGATTCCTATTACTAAGATGGATCGGTTCCTAGATGAGGAGAAGGTAAGGGACCAGAACAACCCACGATGGTCATTTGCCTAGTCGACGAGGTTTGAGGTGCAGATTCAAGATAAATTTAATTATTATTTTAATAAATTTAATATTGAAATTCCTTACATTAAATGTTTTTAAAATTTAATTAATGTATGTGGTGAATTGTGCAATTGATCAAGGGAACATTTCCAAGAGGAGGCTGGTCGTGGCTGGTCTCAATAGATGGATCGGAGCCTACACATGGTAGCTCCATGGAATAAAACCACGATCCAGCCGATCGAGAACAGTGGTCACCTCTTCAACCGCTACCTAAACAAGCTGGGCTCGAATTGGATGTGGTTCCCCATCCACTTCAAAATGTGGAAGCACGTTACCAAGGGGCTGAAGGATTTGGCGTGAGACGAGGTCGTGAAGATAATTAATAATATTTAATTATATTATATATTTTGTAGTTAATTGTATTTAATTAATATTTATTAATTGTATCATTTGTAAGTAATTGTATTTAATTATTTTTTATTCAATTGTCTTACAGCTTAGGTTTACCGTTCGGGACAACCGGAAGAGGTACATGTTGATGAAGATGGGAGACGGCTGAAGAAATAAGAGGAATCGTCTCTTCCATAGTATGAATAAGGATGGGACGATACCTTTGTAGATGCTGATCGAGAACGTTCCAGACGGCGTCCCACCAAATGACTGGACGAGTTTTATCCAGTATAGAAGGAGTGCAGAGGGGTAGGTAATTTATTTAAAAGTATAATTTTAAAACAAATTTCATAATGTTTATGTTTTTAATAATTATAATTTTTTATTTTTTTTAATAATTTTAATATTTTTTATTTTATGCATCTCTTCCTCTGAGGAATACCAAGTATCGAGGGCGGCAGAGGATCCACCACACGGCAGGATCAAAGACATTTGTTGTCACTTACAGTGAGTTAGTAATTTTTTACAATATCAATTACTTTTAGCTGGTTTTTTCATATTATAAATTTAGTGTTTTATTATTCATAATACTAATTTAATGTTTTAATTGTTTTAGAAGAGGAAGGCTCAGCAAGAGAACTACCAGACAAACTACGGGAAGTTATTCACTATCACCCATAAACACTGTGATGGAACTCCGACCTCTCAGCAGGTAGAGGAAGCCATTGTAAGTTAATTTATTATTTTATAATAATAATTTATTGTTAAATTATTTATAAAACTACTTTATTGTGAATAATAATAATAATTTATTATTTCATAAAATGGCAGGAGCAGATGCAATAGTTACAGGTTGAGATGTGAGAGACCCAAACCTAGGAGTCATAGGGGTCTTGGACCCCACTGCACTATTGAAAGCTGGTCTGGGTCTAGTTGAGCACCTTAGACGTGTGAGAGGTATGGGGATAGGTGCCAGACCTAGCATAGACTACGGTAGGAGCAGCGCCTCTGAGTCTAGCAACTGTTGAGCACAGACATCTAGAGTCAGACGTTCAAGGGATGACTCTGTTAACGAGGTCCATACGGAGGTTGCCAAGACACATGTTGTGATGGCTTATTAGATGGAGCAGCAGGCCGATTTCTACTACACTCAACATACGCAATTGCGGGATATCACAAACAACATGTCATGGTCGTGGAGTCACTTGCTCCCTGACGAGGAGCATCCACAAGTCCCCTCTATCCCTAGGTTCGTCGTCTAACCGCCTCCTACTGCCGATGATGATAGTGCTGTTCAAAATGCTCAGCGCTGTGAGCCTGCCCCCTAAGGGAGGACCTGATGATCAGTGTGGTGTCCTGCCTAGGGTAAAAAGTTGTTTAATTCTTTAATTTCAACATTGTTTCCCTTGCATAATACTTATTCTCATTATTTTTCGTTTTTGCAGAAATTGAAGGAAATTTCCTCATCGTTTTCAATATTCTTTCCATAATGATTACCACATAGTAGACAATATAATAATTTCTTATTACCTACATATCCTCGATAATATTACCTATATAAAGTTTATACTTATCCAATTTAATTTAATCATTCTTTTTAAATACTACATCTAGTTCTAAATATAAGATAAAGTTGACTTTTTAGGAAAAATTAAGGAAGCTAATTAAATTACTTTAAAGTATTTACATTTTTCCCCCAAACTAATTAGTTTGACCAATAAATTGATATATAATCTAATGATACACAACAGATGATATAATTAAGTAACCTATATAGTTTTCTTAATCTCTCCAAAAAAAATCAACTTTATCTTATATTTAAAACCGAATAGAGTAATAACTACTATCGGCTAAACTACTTAAATAATAAACTATCGATTCAATATTATAAAAATGGAGATAGATAATTGTATAATTTTTTTAAAATTTCACAAAAATTTGTAGTGGTTTCAAGAACCACAACCGCTACAAATTTAAAAACAAAATGGAATTAAATTTTTGGCGCTACTTTTAAAATTTCATATGATATTAATAGTGGTTTAGAAACCACTACAAAGTTTTGGCACCATTTTTTAAAAATTACTATTTCAATAAACCGCTACAAAAATGGAGCCAAATTTTCATTTTCATTTACCACCACTGAAATTGTGGCGCCAACATTTATAGCGGGTATAAAACAGCTACAATTTTGACAGATAATGTGTTATCAAAATGAGAATATTGTAGCAGTTGGAATAAACCACTACAAATATAATAGTGGTTTTGTTACTTGAGTAGCGGTTTTTCAGAACTGCTATAAATCCGTTTGTAATAGTGGATTTTATAGCAGTTGACTAATATCGTTTGTCGCTGTTAAAACTGCTACAAATACACATTTTTAACTACTACTGAACCCTTTTTTTTTTGTAGTGAGTTATGAAGATCATATCAAGAGAAGAACAAGGACCAACTCGAGTTACGAGGGAATTATTAACTTCAAGTTTTCATGTGACAGGTGACAAGAACTTAAAGTGGACTGAGGGTTTTAAGTAAGAACAATTCATCGAAGAATTTGACTTGAGTTATTGAGAGATTTGCCCCCAGTTTTGAGAGACCTAAGATGAGCTAATAGATTGGGACTCGAGTTTTGAAGAGAATAACTCAAGTACTAATAGAAAGATGCAAGAACTCTTATTTAACTTCTAGTTTCGCTCAAAATAATGAAGAACTCAAGTTTTATAGAATAAATGCATGGACCTTTAAATAATGCAGTATCGCCTCATCAGCCAAAATAACAGTGTTCTAATAATGTCATTCACAAATAGGGATGACCTTAATATTTTTTATTTACTTAATTAGCCTTAATATTTAATAATTGACATTTTAAGTTGGTTCATGCATCTATTAATTAATTAACAGGGGAGAATAGTATGACAAATAAGAAAGTGAAATAAAACCGATAAGGATTGATCCCATTGATGAATATATGATTCAGCATACTGAAGGTTTTTAGGGCGTGCCAGTGATCTGACGGAATGGTCAGTTACACCCACATGCAAGGAATTACATTACAGACTGATCCATTACAAAAGAGAGAATCGAGAGAACATTTACACTCGTGAATTTGACAGTCTTAAGATTTAATACTAAGTAAAAATATGATGTTTATTATATTTGATGTTATAATAACATTTTTTACATAATATTTCTCAACCATTAAATCTTGATCTAATGGTAGAGGCACTAAAATAGATTGGAAATTAAAAGAGATATCAATGAAGATGTTTCTTTCCCCATGCACAGGCCCTACAAAAACTTTCCTTAAATATTGTTGTATGATTTCTTCTTCTTCGTTTTTTTGGCCAACCAATTCTTTTGTATGAATGTATAAAAAAAACCACTTAATGAAGGATATCAATTGCTGATATTGCCTTTAATATTGGATTTTTTTTTTTGCCAATGCCTTTAATATTGGATGTTGATATACTCATTACAGTCAAACTCGTAAGTTCACTTACTAAGTTTATATTTATTATATTTTTAGCTTACAAATGTGTATCAGTGTATCAACTTACTCTTAAACTCATACTAGTTATAAATTCGGTTAAACTTATGAGTTTATTAACCGAGTTTATGGTTTTTTGTGTTTCTTTCTTTTTTTGATAATAGGTCTTTGTGTTTTGATCTAACTCATAAAAACGTGTCAAATTACTCTTAAATTTGTGTTAACTTTTTTGGATTTATATTTTGTGACTTCATATATATATATATATATATATGAATATCATGGAAATTTCTTTATTACGATGAAATGTGAATTTTGATCGATTTTTTTTTTTAAAGTTTAAGGTTTGAAATATATTTAAACCAATTAAATTGTTGCATTTTATATTTTAATTATTTAATTATATATTTTTAATAACTATTTATTGATAAAAATAACCTCATAAGAGTTTACATTTGGAGTTCACAATCGGAGTTTACATCACAAGTATACGTAAACTTGTGAATTTAACAACCTTTAAGATCCATTGTATTGCTGATCCCTAGGATTAAGATTTTAGATTTGACTTTAATTGAGTTTCCTCTTCAAAATTTCCAAAAGAAAGAACATTCTTATTCCCAAAATTTCACAGTTATGAGTATGCGTAAACTCTTGAATTTGACAATCTTTGAGATCTATTATATTGCTCGTCTCTAAAATTAAGATTTTGGATTTGACTTTAATTGAGTTTCCTTTTCAAAATTTCCAAAAGAAACAACATCCTTATTACCAAAACTTGACAATCACGAGTATGCATAAACTTATGAATTTGACAATCTTTGAGATCCATTGTATTGCTCATCCCTAGAATAAAGATTTTGGATTTGACTTTAACTGAGTTTCCTTTTCAAAAGAAACAATATCTTTATTCCCAAAATTTGATAGTCACGGGTATGCGTAAACTCGTGAATTTGATAGTCTTTGAGATCCATTATATTTCTCACCCCTAAAATTAAGATTTTGGACTTGACTTTAATTGAGTTTACTTTTCAAAATTTCCAAAAGAAACAACATCCTTATTCCCGAAATTTAATCCCTAATTCATGAAAATCACGTGGCCTTTCAAGCAGATTAATTATCATAATCTCCACTACTTGTGTATTGTGGATCGTTGACTATTGGATCACTTCAATGGCTCAAACACATCCTCAAATCCCCTACAACATGAAGACAGAACCAGCTCGTATGAGCAGAGAGAGCTTGACCCATCTGGGTTATTCAGATGAGATCTAGATAATTTAGATTTAATTTTTTTAATTTATTATTTTTCAAAAAAAATTATTTTAAAAGTTAGATAATCTAAAATAAAAATAATCGCTTAATTAACATTTTTTCAAAAAATGACTTTTTCATCCAAAAATCAATAGTTAAAAAAAATTAAATCTACACTATTCAAATCTCATCTAAACAGCCCAATGAGCCGAGCTATTATTCCCATGAAACGGGTACAAATTAACTCACCATAGTATAGAATTTGCGTAGTAGACGATCCAAACTCCTGGTTACCAAATTTCCAATATCTCGCTCTGTGTTTTCGTTTAGAACTCTGTTCTTCATCTTCTCCTCTGCCTATATATATAAACCAAAGCTATCGTCCCTTCATGGTTCATTCCACCATCAAATTCCTCCATAGCCATAGCTCTCTCTCTCTCTCTCTACCTCTCTCATTTACTGCTTCCAGAGGCTAAAATTCAGATTCCACCATGGTTATGATGGCCGTCATGGTGACTCTTCTAGTGATACTTGTGACTCTGTTTCTCAGAGTTGCGTATGATACTCTGTTATGCTATTTTGTCATACCAATGCGTATTCAACGCATCATGGAGAAGCAAGGCGTGCGTGGCCCCAAACGCCGCCTCCTCACGGGCAACATCTCCGAAATGCTCTCTCTTCACTCCTCCGCCACCTCTGAACCCATGAAATCCATCTGCCATGACATTGTCGGCCGCCTCGCCCCGCATTTCGCTGTGTGGTACCCCAAATATGGTATCAAACCAAACCACCTTCTCTCCTTTTTATTTTTTTAATATTATCATCCAGTATCAGTTTTGGGGTTCATGGCTGCCCGTTTCAGTATAAGTGTCTTTTCTGGGACTTGATCTTGAGACCTAGAGAAATTTAGTAGGCCTTACAATACTAAACCAACTCTAAGTTGGTTAACCACCCTCTCTTCTTCTTCTTCTTCTTCTTCTTCTTCTTCTTCTGATTCTTCTGCATATGTCTCTGTCAAGTTTAACACTTTTTGACTGTTTGATTCATAACAGGACAGAGGTTTTTGTACTGGAACGGGATAGAACCGAGGTTGTGTTTGACCGAAACAGAGCTGATCAAGGAGTTCTTGGCCAAATACAACTCTGTTTCAGGCAGGTCATGGCAACAAAGACAAGGATCGAAACATTTCATTGGAGAAGGTTTATTAATGGCGAATGGAGAACAATGGTACCATCAACGTCACATCGTTGCCCCTGCATTCACAGGAGAAAGACTTAAGGTATAGATACTGATTCACTCTGTTCAGTGTCCTCTGTTTTCTTTTTTCCTTTTTCCTTTTTCTTTCATTTTCTTTTGGAATTTATGTGAAAACGAAGATATTTCTCTGTGATTTGGTCACAAATGGTTGGTGCTAAAACAGGAGTATGCCGGGAATATGGTAGAATGCACTAAGGAGATGCTTCAATCACTGAGAAATGCATTCAAATCAGGGCACAGAGAGATAGAGATAAGCGACTGTATGACTCGACTCGCTGCTGATATAATCTCAAAAACTGAGTTCGGTACGAGTTACGATAAGGGAAAGCAATTATTCCAACTTCTCACTAATCTCCAGGCCCATTGCGCTCAAGCAAGTCGCCATCTCTGGTTCCCAGGAAGCCGGTGAGCCGCTGCCGCCACCGATTTTCGAAAATTCCAGACTTTTCTGGTAACTGAATTGAAATGATCCTGTTTTTTTTTTTCCCTTTTTCTTTCAGGTATTTTCCGAGCAAGTATAACAGAGAGACGAAGGCGATGAAGACAAAGGTGGATAGGTTGTTGATGGAGATAATAGAGAGTAGGAAGGACTGTGTAGAGATTGGAAGAACGAATTCGTATGGGAATGATTTGTTGGGGATACTGTTAAATGAGATGATGATGATGAAGGAGAAGAAGAAGAAGACGACGACGAAGAGAGGGAATAATAATAATGGGTTTAGCTTGAACCTGCAGCTGATTAAGGATGAATGTAAGACGTTCTTCTTCGCCGGCCACGAGACGACGGCCTTGTTGTTGACGTGGACGGTGATGCTGCTAGCCAGTAATCCCTCGTGGCAAGATAAGGTTAGAGCAGAGGTCAAGGAGGTTTGTAATAATGGCGGAATTCCATCTCATGAACACCTCTCAAAGTTAACTCTCGTAAGTCCACGTTTATTTATGTTTTAATAATTTATTTAGAAAATAAGATAAAAAAATACTACTTATATTTTAAAATCTTAAATCAGTTTTATCGTCTATAAGAACATAAACAATAACTAAAGGAATATAGCAATTGATAAATTATTTTAGTAGAAAATAACTTATTTAATATTTTTAAGTTTAAGTGGTATAATGGTGTATTCTCTCGAAGGAATGAAAAACCGAACCGGGCAATGAACCGGTCACAGCACAGGTTCAAGGATTAATGGGTCAACCGGGGTTTAATCTGTAGTTGAACCGGTCATATTAAAATATTATAATTTATTAGTGGCAATATAATTAATATATTTTTAAACTTCTATAGATAAAAATGAAGATTTTTAGAAAAACAATACTTAAAATCTATTAGTATGAGTTATAATGCATATACTTATGCAATGATATCTCATTTTCTATAATTATTATATCTTTTTAAATGATTTTTTTTATTATCTTCTTCATTTTTTATAGATTTGTTCTTTCTTTACCTATTTTTCTCTTCATTTTGGTCTTCAACTTCCAATTTTCCCCTAAAAAAAGTAAAAAAAAAAAGAAAAAGAAACCGGTCTGACTGGTTGAACCATCGGTTTTAACCGGTTTTAGACCGGTTCTCCGGTTCAACTATCAAACCAGACCGGTTCTGGTTCTCGGTTCTACCGGTCGAACCGGCTGGTCCGGTTCGGTTTTTCATACAGTTTCTCTCTATTTCATTCAAGTTTCTTTAAAAAAATTGATAAAAAATAATAAAAACATTAATATTTTGTATAAAGCTTCACAGCGTTTAAAAGCTGAAACTTATTCTCAGATAATTTACTCACATGAGCTATTCTCGCCTCCCTTTGAAAATATAAGTCTTTTTCAGAAAGAAATCATTGATCTCTAATTCACCCCAAAGAGTTATTAATTGTCTTTTTTTTTTTAAATTTTAGCTCTATTTATTAGTGGTATAATCGAGAAAAAGGCCATAAGGTAGGCATATTTACAGTAAAGTTGATTTTTTTAATCTAAGATATGTTTAATAAGTAATCATTCTTTTTTTTCGTTTAGGTAAGATGGTTGAAAATGACTTATACTTCATGTAAAAAAGAGTATATTATAATACTACTGGTTTAGGACACAGATTCTCGAAAGAGAGACTTAAAAAATATGAGGGGGAAAATCTTAATTTTATAGGCAATTATGGTTTATTATGTGTTTTAAATGAGAATTGTCTTTGGCAGCCTTTTTGACAAATGTACAATTTAATAAAAAGCTTGAGATTCGAATCAAGTATGGGGAAGAATAGGTGAGAACGGGACTTGTTTTGGTGAGTGGATCCTTATTTGTCTTTTCTCAAATTTTTATGGAACTTTGGGATTTGAATCTTTTCTTATGATAGATAAAATCAAGAAAAAAGATAAAACTTTAATTACATGGAGCCATGCCTCCCTGTCTCTATATTTTTCTTAATCCTCCCATTAAGGAAATGATTGAAGGGGTGCATGAATTTACATAAATAGAAATGTTATACAGCTAACAATTTAGATCTAGCCAATTTTAAATTAAAATTTTTATGAAAATTATAATTCATAGTTCAAAAAAATAGAATTCAAGTTATTATAAAATATAACTAAATTTATTAAAAAAATTTAAAAATTATTTTCAAATATAATTAGCTTACTTTTGATATCTTAATAGTAATTAAAGCCACTAAAAATTCTAAATTTTAAAAATTCAAGTATAATTATCTGAAAGTGACATAATATTTAAAAACGAAAAAAATGTAAGGTTGTGGGAATGGACTATACTGAATCTTATGGAATCGTAGGCAAAGCATGATGAAGTTTAGAGATACTAGATTTCTTTTGAAAGAATTTAATTTCAAAGAAGACAAGGTAGGTATTGGAAAAAGACCCCCCAAAAAAAAAAAGGGAAAAGGGGAAAAAAGATGGAATGATTTATAGCTTTTAAAAAATATCTATATAAGCACGCGGGAGAATTATATTCAAGTCCTGCATAAGAGGAAAGAAATAAAAAAAATAGCCTCATTGATAACTCGAAGGCATAAATTGAAAACTCTAGGGATGCGATTGATAACTCCATAAAACTATTTTTTTTCCTTTTAAATAAAACTTGAATGTAATTCTCCTAATATAATAAAAAATAGAATAGAGTTATCTTTAGGGAGGAGGGGTCAAAGGTGGATCAACACCATTAACGTTTATTCTGTCCACGAAGCCTTTATCCTTTTTTCTTTTTCTTTCTTTTTTTTTTTTGAGATAAAATAAGGATAAAAAACACCCCAAAAGGGAAAGGCCGTGGGCCCATCCCCTTTGTTCATAGCCACCAACTTTCCAAAATGTAATTTTCATTTCTGTCATTTTTTATTATTTTATTTTATCAAAATATTACTTATTTCAGAATTATATACCAAAAATTTTATATTTTAACTAAATTATATTATTTTAATGAAGATCGTATATTGACACTATAGTTCAACTATGATTGCACCCTCAAGCGTGGTAAATGACTTGTCTGATTTTTAGTACCCTCATTCTCTCGTCACTTTATTTAATAATTTTACTTCAATTGAACTTTTTGTTGACTTTGATGTTATTCAAAATTTGTGATTTAGGCAGTTATTTATTAGTTTGTTTCGGTGATTTTTGCAGTTGCAAATGGTGATTAACGAGACAATAAGGCTATATCCTCCGGCAATGGTGCTTCCAAGAATGGCGTTTGAAGATATAAAGCTTGGTGACCTTCTAATTCCAAAAGGAGTATCTGTTTGGGTTCCAGTTTTAGCTATCCATCACAGTAAAAAGTTATGGGGTGAAGATGCGGATGAGTTCAACCCGAACCGGTTCGCTTCAAAGCCGTTCTCATCGGGTCGGTTCATTCCCTTCGCGGTCGGACCGAGAAACTGTATTGGACAAGCTTTTGCTCTCATGGAAGCTAAGATCATATTGGCCATGTTCATCTCTAAATTCAGATTCACTATTTCTGAGAATTATCGTCATGCTCCTGAGGTTATTCTTACCATCAAGCCCAGATATGGAGTTCAAGTTTGTTTGGAGCCATTGGATAACTAATCCATCATAAGGACACATGCCTGATCCAAACCGGAATAATGGAGGAGTTAGGAATTGAGAGTTCTCTTTTCATGCGGAGGGATATATAATTATATTATATTATACTAGTATTATATTATATCTGGTTTTATTAGCAAAACGAAGAAAAGGAATAAGTATTATTGTACATGAGAGAGTATATGTTTTGAATCTTGACGAGGATTTCTTATATTTTTGAAATTAAGCCTAAGTATGTGTTTGCAGAGAGTTAATAAAAATAGAAATGTTATGTTATACTTAAAAGGGAGAATAACAGTGAAGTCCCAAGGGAGAGGAAAAATAAAGAAATGGTCCCTATAGATTGCAAAATGAAAAAATGGTCCCATGGAGTTGTCAATACAGGCTCCTGGAGTTGTCATTTGACAACTCCAGGAGCCTGTATTGACAACTCCATGGGACCATTTTTTCATTTTGCAATCTATAGGGACCATTTCTTCATTTTAATTCTTGCATGGGACCTAAGTGTAAATCTCCCTACTTAATTAAAAAAACGAGAAACATTATTTAGAAATGACTCTCCCGTAATTGAATGCATTATTCATCTAATTAAAAAAATTGAATATTGTACCCTCGTCTATCCAGGATACGATATGAACCCCGCAGACGCAAAAAAAAAAAAAAAAACCACCAAAAACAAACACACACATTATAGCGGCAGCGCAAAGAGGAGCAAAAAGTTAATTTAATATGTTGAAACCTTGAATTAGTGGTACGCTACGTATACTATGGAATTGTTAATATTTGACCCCTAATATTTTAGCGTTTAAGAGGAAACTATGTAATATCAAGAGGCAAATATTATGTAAAGTAACACTTCACGGTTGTTAAGATAACTCATGAAGTATTGCGACAAATATTTTACGGTTGTAATAAAAAATCATGAAATATAATAATAATTTTTTATTTTTTTAAAATATTCACATCTACCTCACGTTCTAGTTTGAAAAACCACGAAGTAAATTATATCAATATTTCACTGTTAGTTTTTGAACAACCGTGAAACTTCTATACATTACTATAGAATTACTCATATATAACGCTTAATAAATAACGATTATAGCGAAGTATGATTTCTAAATACTTAACGATTAAAAATAATGATTGTCATATATAAGAAAATAGGATACTAAAAAAGTTTTATTTGATAATACTTGACGATGCTTTACAAAGAACCGTTATTTATTCTTTAAAAATACTTAATAATTACAAATGATAACCGTCATATATAAAAATGAGGGATTTTTAAAAAAAAAATATCAAATATAAGGAGATGGGGTTCTGAAAAATTTTATTTTACAATACTTGACAGTTTTTTTGTTCTTCTTAAAGAACTGTTATTTATTCTTTAAGACTACTTAACGGTTAAAAATGATAACTACTGTCACATATAAGAATGGGGGACTTTGGAAAACATCAAACATAAGGAGAAAAAAATTTATTTGACAGTACTCTCAACAATTCTTCACAAAAGAACTGTTATTTATTCTTTAAGAATACTTAACGGATAAAAAAGATAATCGTTATATATGAAAAGGAGAGATTCTAAAAAATATCAAATATAAGGAAGCAGGATTTTGAAAAATTTTATTTAAAAATATTTAACAATTCTTTACAAAAAACCGTTATATATTCTTTAATATCATAAGGGGGGATTCTAAAAAAGTGTCAAATATAAGATGATGGGATTTTGAAAAAATTTTATTTGACGCAACTCTTTCAACTTATTCTCAAGCATTTTTTGAGCTTTCTTTGGGTCACATTCCTTTTTTCATGGGTTTTGCTCTATTGCTATGGGTTTCATCCTCCACCACTATCATGATTCTTCACTCTACAAGCTCCCTTCTCTTGTGATTCTTTCTCATGTAAGCTTTCATTTTTTTTCCAATTAACATTTTTAGTTTTATTTTATTTTTATAGAACAAGAGCTCGCTAGTTGAGGCTCAAGGTTACCGGTTGAGATTATCTAAGAAAAAGAAATGCAAACAAAAAATGATATCTAATTTCTGATGATAGCCGTTGGAGAAAAGTAGAGAGCACAAAAAAGACGATGAGGTAAAATGCTGAATTTTTTTTATTGTTGTTTTATTACAATGAAAATAATTCTGATTACACTAGATTATATGGACTAAAACTATATATAATAAGAAATGTTTCTTATAATTTTTCACATTCAAATCAAGATCTATTTGAATGTTGGTTATTAATTCCTTATACTGGTTGAAAAATCACTTTTTAGATGTAATATCCTGAATTTTAGGATTAGAGGCTTGGGAATAAGCCTAAATTATGCGGACTGCTAAGCCCCAGTTTAGTAGATGGCCCAAATCTATTCTCCAATGTTACTTATATCTTTGGGGCATTAAAGAAAATAAAATGGTGAATTTTGAAGAAAGTGATTATGCCTCCAGTGAAATTTTCTGCGAGGTAGTAAGCTTGTCACGAGGTTTTGGAAGACCGAATGATGAGGAAAAATTATGAAATTTTATAAGGTGAAAGTAGACATCATAAGATTTAATTTGATACGTCATATGACTCAATTAGAGCTATATAAAACAGGTTATGAATTTTTGAAATTAGCCCAGAAAAATTGTGAATTTTCTCAAACAACATTCAAAGAATGAAAATCTGGGAATGATATGCTTCCAAATGGATAAAGTCCATATTTTTTCCTAAAACTAGACTCAATAAGGGTTCTATATCCTTTGGAATCACTCAGATACGATGTCTAAAAAATTAGTTGTAATTTTTCAAAAATTGGGTAGAAAATCTACCATGAAATCCGAAAATGAAAGAAAATGCAATGGCAAAATCGTAATTTTGTCAAAATGGCAAAAAAATAAAATTTTTTCCTATTAATTGAAGTTAATTTAAATTAATTAAGGAAAATAAAAGGTAAAAATATATTTAGAATATTTTGGTCAATTTAATATGAATTTATGGAAAATTTGAGCAAAAAAGTGCAATTTTGACCATAATTGAGACTTTACGTATATATGTAACTGGAATACAGCTGGTAACCCGCCAGCCTGACAATTTTAAACGGGTTCGGGCCCCCGAAATGGCGGCCCGATTAAAAACGGGCTCAGCCCGTTTAGTCCGCTTGCTGGCAGGCTAGCCCGCATAAATTTTTTTAAAATTTTTTCTCAAATATCTTTGGTCCCTTATCTCATTTCCTTTGATGATGTGTTTAATTAATTCCTCATACCTTTTATTTGACACTTATTTTCATATTATATTTATTTATTATACTATTATTAAATTAAAAAGAGATGTATTTATATAGTTTTGTGATGTAAATAGGTGAAAAAAAGGAAAGTAAGAATGAAATTGATTTCTTAACACAAATATATAAAAGAAAAGAAGTGCGATATGAGCGGGTGAAAGAGAAAAAGATTAAAAATTTAAAAAAAAAATTGGCGGGCTGGCAAAAGCCAGCCCCTGAAGGGGGTGGGCTGGTGCAGCCCGCCCTGCTGCAACCCGCAGCTCGCGCGGGCTGGCCCGTGGGTTTCCCCACTACTAAACTGGAACAAGTTGTGAAGCCAATTGAGACCATAGAGAGGGATCCTTAGGTGTCTCCTACATGTAGAATGAAGAAGGAAATATTAGTTGGGCTTAATGGACAAGGTTACATTATGTACATAAAGGCAAAATTTGTATTTTTGGAAAATAAATAATTGAAGTATATAGACATAAGCATAATAAAACATCAGCTTCCTCTTCATATGCTCAAAACCAACGTCTTATTCCAGCTGAAAGAGAGAGAAAATGTTGAGAGCATAGAGAGAGAGAGAGGAAGAAAATCTTACAAAGGTAGGTATTTTTTTCGGTAAATCGGTTCCTAACGCGTATAACTCCGTTCCTAAGTTTCCTTTTCATATGATTTAAGGTTTAGAGGCTCGAATTTGGATGTTGAACACTTAGGATTCAGCCACATTGAGGGAAAGTGTAACCCCCTCATCGTAATTACATCCGGTTTATGAAATTTAAGTGAAATAGAGACCAATAAAATCAAATCAACAATTTATAATCCCTTAACTCGGGATGAGGTATTTCAAATTCAATTCAAAACGTATTAATTCTGGGTCTCACATTCACGTGCGGATATAACTACTTGAGAAATCAGAGTACATAATAAATATCAAAGTGCGGAAACCAAAATCCCGGCAAACCCCGGGTTACTTACATATCTATATACATTTGGAAATCCCAAATCCAAAACTAAGATAACCAACATCCAAATATAAAATGTCCCTAAGCCCTAACCACTCCTGGTTGGTCGCTTCCCTTTCGAGCCACTCACCCTGTCTGAAAAGGTTAGTCATATGGAAAGAGTGAGATTCTAAAGAATCCCAGTAGCAACAAGACACTCATACAATATATAAACATAGAGCATGCATGTTTATCATGTTCAGCAGCTTCACAATGATCTCTGGCTTGCGCCACATACGACAGCACTCACGGCTGTAATCACAATGCACTACGCCTACTTTTGTGGTGAACACTATGCCAGCTTTCGCTGTATTCACTATGCACAACGCCCGCTTTCGCGGTGAACACTATGTAGCAGCAACACGAAGCACAAAGCACCACCAAGCATCTCAAAGCACAATGTACCACAAAAACTCCACAAGGTATCTCAATGCACAGGGTATCACAAAGCAGTAGCAGTAGCATCCACACAATGAATGACAAGCAAACATACAATACATTTACACAAAGTATAAGAGAGGAGTCGCTACCTGTATCTTTCCTGACAATCTTTGGCACAGTGGCCTCACGCGTTCGGCAGATATCAAATCCTATACCAAATTAGGGATAATTGATCAATCTCTTTTCCAATTACTTAATCCCATAATACACTAAGTTGGTTATCATTTAGGACTCTTAAGAGGCCACAAATGTCTCTAATGAAAGCCCTAAAAGGTTAGGAAACAATAGGTTGAAGGTCACTTTTCGAAAACACTAAGTGCTGGAACATAGGCTTGGGCCGCGGCCCACCCATCCTTGGGCTGCGGCCCAAAACAGGTCAGAAAGTCTTGGGCTGCGGCCCACCACTCTTGGGCCGCGGCCCAGAAGTTTCCTGACTCTGGGCTGAACTTCAAAAAAACATAACTAATTCTAGAAAAATTGAAACGGAGTGATTCCAAAGCCAAATGAAAGGTATATGAGTCCTCTTTCAAGGAAAAATATAGCCCATCACTGGAAATCACTACACAAATACAGAATTATCAAAAACTACACACTACTCCCAAAACAGAGTTCTGTTTCAATCCCAAACTTTGGACAACCATAACTCACTGAATACTAAATGAAATCTCATAAAATATATGTCCATTTTGAAGCTTAGGATGTGAAATTTAAGACTGAAAAGTTTCATAATTTTCAATACCATTTGGTCACTCAAAACGCTCGTGCAAACTGACAGCGAAAAACAGAGTTCAAACAAGACAACTTTCCAAATTTTCCCAAGTGATCCAAATGAATCCAAAATCACTAACCAAGCTTATTCCCACACAAAATCACTCAAGGAACACAATGGTGACTTCAAAATGACCAAAGTCACAACCCAATTATATGCCCTATTTTTGCCCAATGCACAAAACCAATATAGAATTCTCAAACTTCACTTCTAAGCTTCAATTCAATACCATTCATTCAAAACACTTAACAAGGCACTAATTCCATGTCAACAACAATTCAAACACCACAAGACCCTAATTTTCGAAAATGGGTCCCAAATTCCAGAAATTCCAAGTTAAATCATTTGGCACAAAACTTATATAGAAAGGTTTCTTAAACTCACCTTAACAACTTTCTCAAAGAGAGTTCTTGATTCACCCAAGTCCAGAATTTCGTGTGGCCACAAACCACCACCAATGGACAAGCTACAACCATAGAAATGTTGCTCTTTACTCAAGGATCAACTTTAATGAAGGGAGTTTGAGCAAAGGAAGGCATTTACTTACCCAAAATCAAAGCTTTTCTTCTTCCTCTTCTTGCTTGTTCAGCGAAAAATGGAGGAGTGAGAGATGAGAGAATATGAGAGAGAAATGGGAGGAGGATGATGATGCTTCTCTTCCCTCTACACACACATACTCAACCGAATAGGAGAGAGGGAGAAGAGAAAAAAGTGATTTTTGTCTTCTAGTGCCCTATCCAATGGCCACCATCATGCCACTTGTCACCATCTACACAATTCCCTCTATGAGCTCACCAAGTCACAAAACATAGGATTCCGACCCATATGAAATGCATCTCAACCCTTGATCTTAAATACCACTTGTATTTATCCCAACATTTACATTACATTAATCATAATAATGCTTAATCAAGATAATTACAATAATTATCAGAGTCATTAGCCCTAAATACAAATCGGGATATTACAGAAAGCTAGTAGGAGCTTGAGGTAACATCTAAACTCTTATACATTCACTATTCTGGCTACTGTGGGCAATTTAATCAGTGAAATTTCGTTGGTTTGTCCTTTCTTTTAAAATTTGGAAAGGTGTATGCCTAGAGGTTATGCTGCCAAAATTGGGTCTAAATGGTAGTTGTAACCTAATTAAGTAGTTAATAAAGTGGTTAGAAGTAGAAAGGGGTACGTTTGCAGAGTTAGAACGGGAAAACCCCAATTTTCCCCTGATACTTTAAGATTTTGGCTGGGGCTAGAAAATGGGATTAGTGTTGGAATTTTGATGATTTTATTATTCCATTCAGTTTATGAGAAAAAATTAGGTGGTGGGGTTACAGTTGGTCATTTTTTCGGAAAAGCCCGGAAAAGCCCGAAAAAGTATAATTATGAAAATGCCTTTGAAACCATTAAAGGGGGCCTGCCAAGGGCATTTTTGTCTTTTGACTGTGAATTTAGTAATTCTAAGTCCCGAAATGGATTCCTTGGGTAGAAATATGTCAAAATAGCTTATCATAAAATTTCAAGAAAAGTACTGTCGGACCGGGTTGGAGAGGCCAGGTTGGGTCCCTTGAGGCATTTTGGTAAATTTTTATCATAGGCTAATATAACCATTATAAAAACTATGGAAGTGCCTAAAATGGTACATAAATGATTTTTAACCTAATTCTTGTACATTTGACAATTTAGGACCAAGTTGAGAACCCGAGGGATTGGCATGCAAATCGAGGCACACGTTTTTAGGTGGAAAAGGTCTAAGGTAGGGAACTTACCTCTCTTGCATGTATTTGATATTTGTGTTGGTGTATTGATGCATGTTAGTACTTTGCATGATTATGTGAAACATATATGAATTATTGAAGCTCTGTTTCTAATTTTGTTATGACCATAAGTATGTTGTTTGAACATTGAGAATGCAGATATGTCATTATGTTAGCATGAGTTTATGTATTGCAAGCATGTTATGCATTAAGCACTTATCCTACATACATATTGGTATTATTTTCCTACTAAGATTCTCTCGAATCTCCCCCTCCCCTACCAACAATTTAGACAGGAGGAGACAGAAGATATACTGAGAACAATGAAGAGAATCGTACGAGGAGATTGCATTGATGGAATGAAGATGAGAAGATGTCTCTGTTTCATTGGGATTGATTTAGACACCCTATTAGCCCTATGCAGCTACATTATTTGAAATTATCAGGTACGAAACCCTAGGGGGAAATCATGTAATTATGCTCATATTATCAGTATATTTATGCTATTCCTATGTTACTCATCAAACTGCATATCGTTTTTCGTGAGTGCTCTGGTAAAGGTGAAATTAAAATAAAGACGTGACATTTTGGTATTGTAACCCCCTTCGATAATCAGGCCGGAATTAGCTTTTAATCACATTTAATAATCGAATGAGAATCCGGAACAATTAAAAACTTTTTAAAACACCTGTACAAATGGAGTTCCATTCATTTCATTCATTAAAACAAATGGCCTGTTTGGTCTGTTACATATACAATATCAGAGTAAGCACAATTCCCGACGTTCACCCGAGATAATAACATTAATCCAAAGGTTTATATAGGGCATCATTGCCCATCTTAGTATCCATACCGGGGATTACACAAAACTATAGTACTATGATCTATACAATATATATACAATGATCCAAAATGATAACCAGTTCGATATAAACCAAAATATATAGCTAAGACTACCACCGACAGTCCTAATCGTCCTTTGCCACTTGCTTGCTTTTCGATCCACTTGCCTTGTCTAAAAATATTATTTGGAAAGAATGAGATTCTAGAGAATCCCAGTAGCAACAGTTTATTTATATGATGCATATATACAAAGCAAGTAAACATATATCACAATGCAGCAATCGATATTCGAGACCGGGCTTTCGCAACGTTCCCTTCACTATATACGAGGTCAGGCTTATGCCACGCCCCATCACTTTATCAATATTTGAGTCCGGGCTTTCGCCACGTCCCCTTCACTTTCACTGTAATCGAGTCCGGGGTTTCGCCACGTCCTCTTCACTTTCACTGTATTCAATGACTAATGCAAACAAGCAATGCAATACACATGATATAGGATAAAGTGTTACTACCTTTGTCTTTCCTTCCTTAAGCAGGCACAGGCCTTCTATGCTTCGGGTAGATATTAAATCCTAAAGTCATAATTAAGGACGAAACATTATTCTCTATTCCAATACTCAATTAACTCTTCAACACTTAGATTTGGTTATCAATAATGACCCTTAAGAAGCCACAAATGCCTCTAATAAAACCCCTAAAAGGTTGGGAAACAATAGGTTGAAGATCTCTTTTCAAAAACTTAAAGTGCTGGAACACAGGGGTGGGCCGCGACCAGCCCTTCCTTGGGCTGTGGCCCAAACATGGTCAGAAGGCCGTGGACCGCGGCCAGCCACCCTTGGGCTGCGGCCCGAATCAGGCCAGAAGGTCTTGGGCCGCGGCCAGCCACTCCTGGGCCGCAGCCAAGAAATTTCCTGACTCTTGGCTGAACTTCGAAAAACCATAACTAATTGTAGAAAAATTGAAACGAAGTGATTCCAAGCCAAATGAAAGGTATATGAGTCCTCTTTCAAGGAAAAATATAGCCCTTCACTGGAAATCACTACACAAATACAGAATCACCAAAAACTACACACTTCTCCAAAACAGAGTTCTGTTTTTGCACCAAACTTTGGCAAAGCATAACTCTCAGAATACTAAACAAAATGACACAAAATATATGTCCATTTTGAAGTTTGGGATGTGAGATTTAAGACTGGAAAGTTTCACAATTTTCTGAAATCATTTTGTCACTCAAAATGTCCACACAAATAAAATGCCCAGACAGAGTTCACATTGACAGCATTTTCCAACTTTTCTACCAAAGTGTTCAATGACTCCAAAATCATTAACCAAACATATTCCCATACAATTTTCCACAAGGAACACAATGGTAACCTCAAAATGACCAAATTCACAATCTAACCACATGCCCTATTTTGACCAATACACCAAAACCAACACAAAGTTCCCAAACTTTACTTTTAATGATTCAAACCAATCCATTTGTCCAAAAGACATCACAATATACCATTTCTATGATCACAACATGCCAAACTCACTAAGAACCTAATTTTCAAAAATAGGGCAGAAATTTCCAGAAAAATCAGTGCTCACCTATATCCACAATATATATATCAAAAGGGAGATAACACTCACCTCTTTCACTTTGCCAAAGAGATTTCTTGATTCTTCAACTTTCACAATCTCTTGAGGTCACAAACTAACACCAATGAACACATTACAACCATCACAATGAAGCTCTTCATTCAAGGATCAATATTAAAGAAGGAAGTTTGAGCAATAGAAGCCATTTTCCTTACCTTTTTGCAAGCTTTTCTTCTTTTATTTTCTGCAACAATGGCGCCACCCAAGGAGAGAAGAGAGAGAAAGAGAGAGATGAGGGATGGAGGTGGAGTGAAGAAAGTGAAAAATGATTATACTCCCTCCCATTTCAATTTCCAGCGCACAAGAGGGAAGAGAGGAGAGATAAATGCATTTAAAAATTCCCTTTTGACTTTTCTCATATCTCCCCCCATGTGAGCTTGCCATGTGTCCACCCCTCATTGGCTCTCACTCACTAAATCACCAATTAATCTCTCTAATCCTTCCATTAGCCATTTTAATTACACTTCTCATTTTCTCTTAGTTAGTAATTAACTTCCCCATCAATTACCAACTCATGCCAATAATTCCACTCTTTAAATTTTTCCATCAATTATGACATATTAAATAATATTGTCACCAATATACATTAATTCAACTTTAATCCACTCTAAATCACAATTACCTTCTCAATAATCCTCATTAGCCATTAATCAAAATTTGGGGCGTTATAGGTATTAAAGAAAGGATTCTGGCCACAGAATTGTCTGTTAGAACAAGCGTTTCACCCAAGAGGAGGGGTGAATTGGGTGATACTAAAATTTCATCAAAAATGTAAACTTTAATAGTGAAATTAAAACAGTTAGGAGTAAGGAGAAATATCACCGAAGTGTACACCGGGAGTTATACTGGTTCGGTCACAACCACTTTGACCTACGTCCAGTCCTCAGAGCTTCTATGAGAGTTTCACTATAACTTCCAAGATTCAGTGGGTCCTTGGCACCTCAGTACAAGCAAGTTCCTTCACCTGGACACTCGCTCCCCCTTACAAGTTGTAATCCAATCCCAACTCAAGGTTCCACAACCTTAAGTTATCTCAATAACAAATATTGAGTTTGAATGAAATATCTCTCTTACAGAGTGAATAAGAATCACTGAAGCATAGAAATATAATTACAATGTGAAAACAAAGCAATGAACTTGATGATACATTTGTGTGTGTTCTTGTTGTCTATCTCTGTTTGGATGTTCACATATATATAGATATGTTGGTGAAGACCGTTGGAACATTTTCCTTTCGTCCGTTGGAGAGTGTGCAGCCACTATTGACTTTTCAGTTTTTTTGAAAAATATCCGTTAGCGGTGGTTGGCATTTGAACGTTTCATTTGACTTCCATTACTTGATATGATTTCTTCATTGTTCATCTGTAGATAGACTAAAAATACTAATAAAATGAAAGATTAATCATATAGGAAACAAATCAATGAACGTTTGAATGATTTCTGGATTTCTGGGTTTGCTTACTCGAGTAGCTACTCGAGCATCCCTTGAAGTTTACTCGAGTATCATCGGGAAATCTTTGATTAATTGCAAGTCAACAGACAAATTTAAGATTACTCGGGTAGTGTATGGAATAACCAATTTTCAACCCTTTGGGAATGTATGTTTACTCGGGTACCTACTCGAGTAATACACTCATAGCTTTATGAGTTACTCGGGTACCAACTCGAGTAAACCTTCAAATAAACTTTTGGTTACTCGATGCTTTACTCCAGTAATGTTGGCAGGATTTCAAGGCCGAGAGCACTTACCCTGTTACTCGAGTACTTACTCGAGTAAACTTACTTTTTGGGCACAACTTACTCGGTTAATGACTTGAAGTTTTCCTTGAAAATAACTCTGCATACTCGGGTACCTACTCGAGGAATCCACTTAAAATGGAACATTAAATATTTGCATACTAGAGGAATGACTCGAGGAAAATGAGATAAAATTATATCAAGTTAATCGGGTACCACCTTCAAGTTTCACTTACTTCAGTGCGTTACTCAAGTAGCTACTCGAGTAATATTGGCAGTAGTACAAAGTGCCGAGAGCTCCATAATTTCAGAAACAGAGTTACTCGAGTACCTACTCGAGTATCATTGGCAGGCTGAGAGCAACTGGAAGGTTTTCACATGGTTACTCGAGTAGTTCCTTGAGTAACGTTGGCAGGCCGAGAGCAACTCCAAGTTTTTATCTAGTTACTCGAGTAGCTCCTCGAGTAACATTGGCAGGCCGAGAGCAACTTGAAAATACTTACACTATTACTCGAGTACCTCCTCGAGTAACGTTGGTAGGTTACTGGAAGGTGCCTCTGGTTACTTCAAGTTTTGTCTCATTACTCGAGTATGTACTCGAGTAATGCCTTAGAAAACTTGCTTCTGATCAAGTTTCTCAGCATTTTCTCTTGGCCTTTCTTCATTACTCCAATGCTTACCTCAAGTGATGCTTATCCCTGTTATTCCTTTATTCAAACTTGTTTATTAATCATTTCCTTTTCAAACCATTCTTTTGTTATCATCAAAACATGAGATCTAACATTGTCTACTTAGAGTAAATGTGGTGGTTCTGGCAATAAAATAGTATACTGATAAGCTTGATTATACAGTGATAGGAACACTGAAGTGAATCACTTTGGCTAGTTCACAAGCCTTCGAAAGGAATAGACATGCCTCGGGGAAATAGTGGAATACCCGAAAGGCAGTACATGTTACTATACCAAAGAGAGGATGGTACAAGGATGACACGGACACCGAGGGTGCGGGTCCGAGTAAGGCTAAAATGTAGAGCCTCATCCTAAAACAAAGTCACCAGTTGGCTGAATAGCGACCAGCCACAGTTGCGGGTAGTAAAGTGACAAGCAGATAAGCCACACACAGACAAAACAAAGACAAATCTGGGTTTTGTTATCGATCCTAGAGTTGGAGTGGTATACGTGATACATGGTTTATAACTGAATCGAGGGTTATGGGAGGATGTCCAAAGCATATACTTTTGGGATGTCAGTAAGTACGACACCCCAATGACCCGGTATACAGTATACATAGATAAAATGACCCCAGTGGCAGGTGGTCAGGGATAAGTTAATTTGGGGATTCTGAATGACATAGGGATCCACACAACACTACACTTTTTTCCAGATATAGTGTTTTGATTTGGAAGAAGAATGAGATTACAGAGCAGAGTCAGACAAACAACCTTATAGACATCAGGGAACATATCTAGGTACTTGTACCAGCACTGATATGAAGTCCCACAAACAGTGTTTAGTTGACCGATGCTAGTTGACACAACTCTCGAGATAAGGGCAGTCTCAGGGTACTAGTGAATGGAAATCGATACAACAAGTATCTGCGTTTTGGCACAAGTACTCAAAGGTTAATCGTGCTCAACCTAGGGAAATCTCAGGATAGGTGACCCCCTGGGAAGTTACATGTACATGTTGTGATATTTCTTGTAATAGGAGTAATCACATGTTGTACAGTAGTTCAGAGGACTGTATACTGTTACAAGTCTTCCCTGGCTATTGTAAACATATGTTATACGTGATTTCAAGAGTACTTGTGTAACTAACACTTGTAAAATGATAAAAATGCCCTTGTGATAATATGATATTTACCTCTTTCTTGTTTTATATAGTAAAACACAAAGATGGTAAGACTAAGAGGTTTAGATGCTGGGCAAGGTCAGGAAGTTATACCTAACCTAATACAACAAATTTGGGGCAAGATAATAAAACAACAAACAATGATCAATAAATATAAGGAAGGTTATCCAGGAAAGGCCGATGTAGTAACTATTATCTCTCATACAATATGTGATTATTGATATGTTTCATGGTTGCCATGTACTGTGATATGAATAATGAACACATACTATCTAGCTGCGATGTATATCATCCGATGGGAAGTGTATATGTACCATTTAGCCTAGTAAGGACCCAGCTATGATACACCATTTACCTAGCTATGGTCTAGGACCTAGCTAAGGTATACTGGTCTTACCTAGCTATAGTCTGGGACTCGGCTGAAGTACGTGTAGGAGTTCCAACGAGATAGTTCACCTTGCATTTTGTGTACACACATGGATTGTTGTTTTAACTGGGTGTTTGGCCTTGAACTTTGTGTACACACATGGATTGATATGAATTTTCATTTTACACTATATGGTGCATGACATATTTATCTATCACATTTTCTATGGATGATTGTGGGTTACTACAGAGGCCAAGTGAGATCCAACTAAGGAAGTAAGACAAGGGTAGGTAGACAGTGTATCCTCACCTATATTGTATTTAATAGTGTGAAGCATCAGAATGGACAGCAAAAGTGTGGTGAATCTAGGTGCAATTTTGAAACTTACAGGAGAGGTTGATGTTCGTACCAGTACTGATCATCCCAAAACATAATATGGCCTTCATAATCAATAGTGTTATAGTATGATTGATGAACAATATTACACCATGCATGGTGTACACTATTACATCCAGAGTGGTGTATAGTATTACATCCAGAGTGGTGTACAATGTGATGACCTGTATGGTCAACAGTCACACAACCTATATGGTCTGTGGTGACACATGTAAATAGAGATTGGGATGAGCCCTACTGTAGTAGGGTAGAATGCTGGCGAATACCTCTCAACAGCACCAGTGTTAACAATCTCATATCCATAATCGACCTTTATGGTCTACACAGATGCAAGTAGACATGGATTGGGATGTGTTTTAATGCAACAGGGTCTAAGTAGAGGCATGTGCATCTCAACAGCCGTAGCCTCACAGAATCACTTAGCCATTCATGTTACAGTGCACACAGTATGATTAGTAAGGGTCAAATAGTGATTTGATCCCGAACAGTGCACACAGTACGACTAGTAAGGGTCAAATAGTTATTTGGTCTTGAACACCGAACAAGCAGGCATAAATACAGACATATATATTGCGATACTTCCCAGTATACATGTTTGTTCAGGATGATGACACTGGGATACTCAGTATTGTGTGAGCAGAATGACATAAACCACAAGACTAAATACACTGGGTAGTGTTCCAATAAGGCGGTAAGGCCTAATGAATAAAGCGCTGTAGGAATGGACCAGTGGGTCCTGTGTTTGATTACACACTACATACGATGTACTAAATGAATGATGAATACTGAATAATATCTTAGAACTTTGATGAGAAATGATGATTGCAATGCATGATTGATGAGCTTGCATATAAAAGAGATAGATTGATTATGATCATTATGTTGTGCGGTATGTGAGCCTGCATATGAAAAAGGGATGGATTGAGTGATATGAAGTGATCCCCAAGTTATAAACGTTCAAATTTTGAGGACGAATTTAATCGAACGGGGGGAGAAATGTAATATCTCAAAATTTGGGATTTGAGGCTTGGGAATAAGCCTAAATTAAGTAGATTGCTAAGCCCTAGTTTAGTAGATGTCCCAAATCTATTCTCTAATATTCCTTATATCTTTGGGCATTCAAGGAAATAAAATGGTAAATTTTGAAAAAAGTGATTATGCTTCCAGTGAAATTTCCTGGGAGGCAGTGAGCTTGTCATGAGGTTTTGGAAAATCAAATGATGAGGAAAAATTATGAAATTTTATAGGGTGAAAGTAGACATCCTAAGCTTTAATTTTATTGGTCATATGACTCAATTAGAGCTATATATAAAAAGTTATGAATTTTTGAATTTAGCCTAAAAAAACTAAGAATTTTCTCGAACAGCATTCAAAGAATGAAAATCTGGGAATGATATGCTTCCAAATGGATAAATTGCATGTTTTTCCCTAAAAATAGACTCAATAAGGGTTCTATATCCTTTGGGATTACTACTATACAATGTCTAAAAAAATAGTTATAAATTTTCAAAGATTGGGCATAAAATCTATCAGGAAATGAGAAAATGAAAGAAAATGCAATGGCAAAATCGTAATTTTGTCAAAATAGCACAAAATAAATTATTTTCTGATTAATAGAATTTAATTTTAATTAATTAAGAAAAATAAAAGGTAAAAATATATTTAGAATATTTTGGTCAATTTAATATGAAATTATGGAAAATTTGAGCAAAAAGTGCAATTTTGACCATAATTGAGACTTTACGTATATACGTAACCGGAACAAGTTGTGAAGCCAATTGAGACCATAGAGAGGAACCCTTAGGTGTCTCCTAGATGTAGCATGAAGAAAGAAATATTAGTTGGGCTTAATGGACAAAGTTACATGTACATAGGGATTTCTGTACATAAAGGCAAAATTTGTATTTTTGGAAAATAGATAATTGATGTATATATGACATAAGCATAATAAAACATCAGCTTCCTCCTCATATGCTCAAAAACGAAAACTTATTCTAGCTGAAAGAGAGAGAGAAAATGTTGAGAGTATAGAGAGAGAGAAAGAGGAAGAAAAGCTTACAAAAGTAGGTATTTTCTTCGGTAAATCGATTCCAAACGCGTATAACTCCGTTCCTAAGTTTCCTTTTCATATGATTTAAGGATTAGAGGCTCAAATTTGGATGTTGAACATTTAGGGTTCAGAAACATTGAGGAAAAGCTAGTGGGAGCTTGAGGTAACTTCTAAACTCTTGTATATTGACTATTGTGGCTGCTGTGGGCAATTTAATCTGTGAAATTTCGTCGGTTTGTCCTTTCTTTTAAATTTTTGAAAGGTGTATGCCTATGGGTTATGTTGCCAAAATTGGGTCTAAATGGTAGTTGTAACCTAATTAAATAGTTAATAAAATGGTTAGAAGTAGAAAGGGGTACGTCTGTGAAATCAGAACGGGAAGACCCTAATTTTCCCCAGAGACTTTAAGATTTCAGCCAGGCTAGAAAATGGGGTCAGCATTGGAATTTTGATGATTTGATTATTCCATTGAGTTTATGAGGAACAATTAGGCGGGGTTATAGTTGGTCACTTTTTTGGAAAAGCCCAAAAAGCATAATTACGAAAATGCCCCTGAAACCCTTAAAGTGGGCCTGTCAAGGGCAGTTTTGTCTTTTGGCTATTAATTTAGTAATTTTTAAGTCTGGAAATGGATTCCTTGGATTGAAATATGTCAGAATAGCCTATGTTAAAATTTCAGAAAAAGTACAGCCGAGCGGGTAGGGCGGGGCCGGGCCTGGGGGCATTTTGGGAAATTTTTATCATAGGCTAATATAACCAATATAAACACTGTGGAAGTGCCTAAAATGGTACATGAATGGGTTTTAACCTAATTCGTGTACATTTGACTTTTTAGGACTAAGTTGAGAGCCCGAGGGATTGACACGCAAATTGAGGCACACGTTTCGAGGTGGGAAAGGTCTAAGGTAGGGAACTTACCTCTCCTGCATGCATTTGATATTTGTGCTGGTGTATTGATGGATGTTACTACTTTGCATGATTATGTGGAACATATATGAATTATTAAAGCTCTGTTTCTAATTATGTTATGGCCATAAGTATGTTGTTTGAACATTGAGCAAGCAGATATGTCATTATATTAGCATGAGTTTATGTATTGCAAGCATGTCATGCATTAAACACTTATGCTGCATGCATATTGGTACTCTTTTCCTACTGAGATTCTCTCGAAGCTCACCGTCCCCTACCAACAATTTAGACAGGAGGAGACAGAAGATATACTGAGAACAAAGAAGAAAACCATACGTGGAGATTGCGGTGGTGGAACAAAGACTAGAAGATGTCTCCATTTCACTGAGATTGGTTTAGACACCCTAGTAGCCCTGTACAACTACATTATTTGAAATTATCAGGTATGAACCCCTTAGGGAAAATCATGTATTATGCTCATATTATCAGTATATTTATGCTATTCCTATAGTACCCACCGAACTGCATATCGGTTTCTACGAGTACTCTAGTAAGGGTGAAATTAAAATAAGGACGTGACATTAGACCAGTTCTAAATGAGGTCTTGTTACAGCACGTCTAAAAAGTATGTTACATTTTAGGTTAAGCAACTAGTCTTAAAAATCACTCTTTAGATTGGTTTCTCCAAGACCAAGTTTAAAAAGACTGACTTTTTAGGTTAAGCAACCGATCTTAAAAATCACTTTTTAGATTTGGTTTCTCTAAGACCAAGTCTAAAAAGGTTGACTTTTTAGATCGGTTATTGTGAAAACTGGTCTAAAAAGTCATTCTTTTTAGATCGATTGTTATTATAACCAGTCTTAAAAGTTATATCTTCAAGAACAGTTATTATGAAAACTAGTCTAAAAAGTTTTTTTAGGCCTTTTATTTCACAAAACTGGTTTAAAAAGTGATTGGTCCAAAAGTGTAACTTTTTAAACCTTTTCTTTTAAACATCCGGCCTAATTTTTTCTTGTTTTTTAACATTTCCCATCTTGTTCCTTCCTTTAACCCACCATCCAAGCTAGCACTAATATTAAAAAAAAACTCGTGTATTCTTTTTATTTTTTTAACTTATGAATGTTTACAATAGTTCAATGTTAGAAATCATATAAAGCAATACTACAACAATACTGATAGAGAATCTCACAAGTTTAACAGAAAATCAAAGGCAAGAGAAATTCCTCAGTAATTGAAATCATGTAAAGAAACGTACATTACAACAATAATGAACATACTAATTGCATTACATAGAGTACTATTTAATTGAAGTATGGCATTTTAGAACACTTAGAAATTCAACTATTGAATGTTGTCTAGCAATGTACAGTTATGTCTCCTAAATCTGCATAGTCAAGTGGATCACAGTAGCAACAATGTCGGACAGATAAGGTAAATACAACCACTAAGGACCAATCTCTTTACAATATAATGTCAGATAGATAAATGATTAACTGTAGCAAATTCATAAAAATGATGATTTAATTTAGAATTAGTCACTTAGATCATGTAGTAGTAAAAATGGATAAATTTCACAAAATTTAACATGTCCACAAAAACTTTGAGTTAATTCAGTAAAAATGTTCAACTTTCATGCAATTAATTCAACTTAATACAACACTTTATATTTCATATATTAAAATGCAACTTGTGACAGCAAAGAGTTTAACAAAATTTCCAAAATTATTTCACATACTATGCATAGGAAAGTGAAATGCAATCTGACCACAAAACAAATAGTAATTCCTTAATCACATACTTTATGTCAGATATCAAAACTAGATGATCGTAAATTTAACACGATAACACCACTTAACAATAGGATATGGAGTGATGACTTTGCCTTCATAGCTAAATATGATATGGAGCAAATTCACATTCAAATCCATGAGTGCAACAAATTTAGTTCAAACAATATCAGGGAAGATACCAAATGAAGAAATTCACCCTTTTTCATAAATGATGAAGGAGAAAGTTCATGTGGCAACATACCTATAAACTCACAATTGTTGTAAAAGCTCACAAATGAATTCAGCACAACATTTGTGTATGAAGTCAATATCTTTTTCAAGAAAGGGATTAATAAGGTCAAACATATGTAACACTAAGCCAGACAAAACATTAACTTACTAACTTGAAAAAACAATAAAAGTAGTTCAAAAGTTTTTGAAATATACATTTATCTCTTGAGTAAATTCAGTCATGGCTAGGGTGATAATATTAAAAATGTGTCTCAACACATAAAACCCACATAAGTTAGACCTCGATAGTTGCCTAATGCTTTAAAAAAGAACATGACATCATTAAAACTATATAGAGCATAGCATATTAAACACATTCTTAAAGCAAACAAATATATACTAACCTTTGGGGTGATCCATTTACGATCTTTTACCTTATAAACATACTTACTACAGCAGTATGTTGGAATGTCCTCATAGCCCTATCATCAAAATCACAAAGATTACTTTTTTTGCACAAATTCCATGAACTTCCAACAATAGGTAATACAAGAAAACTTATGAGTTCATGGTCTGCTTCAATTCATTTCCTGGTTTGTAGTGAGGGGAGTATAAGAGGATGACAACTCTTCTTGCATAAAAGAACCAATTGCTAATGATGACTGAAAAAGGGATGACTATTAAGCAAATATAAAGCATTATATATATATATATATTACAAAATCTAAATTATCTCTTACCCCTTCACATATGGTTCCAAGAAACAATCAGCTGTGGTTTCACTAAGCCACTCTGATAAGTATGTATGTCTGATAGCAGCAGTGGTCCCTTTGTTGTGGATTGAATTGGGCATATGAATCCAAATTTATCGCTTTTGTCAGACAAAACTAACATACGATTCATGTATCTACAATAATGCAAGCACACAAATTCTAATAGCTTAATGTTAAAATATTTACTTCCAATTGAAGAAGATACTTACATTAAAAATAGTTAGACAATCGTAACTATAAGTTGTTGTTTAGGAGCTATTAGGGACATTAAATCATCCCTCTCAAGATAAACTACTACCCCTGACTTGCCAACAACTAAATTCGTAGGTCATGATCTTATATTAAAGGACGTATCATATGCCATCATAATCACTTGTTGGATGGCATTCAATTGAGGCTGTGAAACTTGTTGACTGGATGGAGATACAATTGAAGCTATGATCAGGGTTTGTCAGCTCGAATAGAAACAAGGTTCTTTGGGTACAAGATGAAAGTATTCATGATATCTCTCACAATCTTCAAATCATTAGCAAGGATAAGGATAGGTGCATATGCAATTATCACCTCTTCAACTGACACTCTAACTTGATCATCTTTTATTTATTGGTGGTGGACAGATGATCCTAAGTTGTGGACACTCCCTCATGCAACTAATTGTCTCAGAGGATCCTACATAAAAGGTCATATGGCTCAGCAATTTGAATTTCAAGACCTCTTATGACTACCCAATATTAGAACAACTCCCTTTAATGCTCTTAATAGGTGCAAGCAGATATACCCAGGGAACATTAGTCTCTTGTCGTGTACTCACAATCATCATTATTTCCTCCTTCATCTTGCTTAATCGGGCTTCTAATCGTGCATCAAATGATGCTTCTGCCTCTGCCCTTGCTTTCACCCTCACAGTGGTCAACATATGCCCCATCTCCTCTCTAATCACCATACTTGAGGAATGGCATGGGTCTGCTCCAAAGTAATCCCTTATGCCTACCCCTTCCCCAACTCCCTTGACAGGGCCTAGATGCTCATGTTTTCCTATAGCCACTATCAAAATAACATTCCTCCCCTCTGACTTGAAAGATCCCTTGGCTTGTTTTTTTTTGAAGTTCTTCCTTTTGGACAACAAACATAAGTAATGAAACTTGTTTGCTAAATAATTAATAACAATAATGATACTTAAGATTTTTCAGTATAAGTTTGTTCACTCTTATAAGACTCACTCCTCTTTTAGTGAGCATACAATCATTTTTCTTTGTGACATATTGGAGATGGTAGAGAAAAAAGAATAGAAGGATCGAATTGAGTTTTTTCTTCCAATTTCTTTTGCTTGGCTGCCAACAAGTTTTTTTCAACCTTTGCATAATCCCCATGATACATTGTATGAGGGAAATCATTCTTTCTACCATTCTCTTGTGTTTTCTCTCTTTTTTCTTGTGAATAAGAAATCAAGAAAAAAAGTTACAATCAATAAAGATAATTGATAAGTAAATAAAACACAAAATAAGTCAACTTACTAAAGCTTCTAGAGTAGTCCGAAGACTAAAAAATTCTTGCCAAGTCTCTTTATCAAGATATGAATACTTGTTGTACGGATTAGGATAAGACTCACCATCTCTCACCTTGATATGCATATAATTGTTAGCTAGATTTGTCTTAAACTTCCTCTATTGTTTACAACAATACATCATAATCTTCTTATACAAGATGTCAGTTTGAGGATCACGGGGCTGACTAGAGTGAACATCACCATCATCATTGATAGGAGGAGGCGGCTTGATGACAAACCTAAGAATTAGGGGGAACTGTGTATGCTCCTCGTCAAAAAACAATTGACTCATGACCTAAATAGCATGGAGTTCATGATATCCTGACACTGGGTCTACTTAGCGTAGAACAAATAGGATAGCACCTGAATCTACCTAGGAACCTCCTCTTGAATGTTCTGAATAGTCTCTTCCCTTGGCCTTCTAATGTTGAAGGTCTGTGCTTGAGAGGTGCTAGCCTTAGAGGCACCATTCCTGCCATAGGCCATGCTAGGTCTGAAGCCTAATCTTATACTCCTCATGTGTCCAGGATGCTCAACTAGGCCCAGACTAGCTTTCAATGGTGTAATGGGATCCACAGACCCCTATGACTCGTGGGTTTGGGTCTCTCGCATCTCAACATATGACTGCTAAATCCGCTCTTACCATTTTATGAAATAATAAATTATTATTATTATTAACATTGAATTGGTATTATAAACAATAAAACAATAAATTACCTTACAATGGCCTTTTCTTCTTGCTAAGAGGTCGCAGGCCCGTCCCAATATCTATAGGTGACAGTTTATAACCCCCTGTAGTCCATCCAGCAATTCTCCTGCTGAGCCTTTCTCTCCTACAAGAATTAAAACATTAAATAGTATTATAAACAATAAAACAATAAATTTATAATATAAAGCTAAAATTAATTGACATTGTAAAAAAGTACCAGTTCGCTGTATGTGACAACAAATGTCTTCGATCCTACTGTGTGATGGATCTTCTACTACCCTCAGTTCCTAGTGTTTCTCTGAGAAAGAGCCTGCATAAAAAATACAACATTAAAATTATTAAAAATATATAAACAAAAATAATTATTATTAAAAAATATTTAAAAATTATAATTATAAAAAAATTACTTGTCCCTTTGGGCTCCTCCTATAATGGACAAAACTAGACCAAACATTAGGTGGGATGCCGTTAGGGGTATTACTGATCAGTTGTTGTAGAGGTATCGTCCCATCCTTATTCATGCTATGGAAGAGATGATTCCTCCTGTTCTTCCAACCATCCCCTATCTTCATCATCGTGTACCTCTTCCTGTTGTCTCAGATGGTAAACCTATCATGTAACACAATTGAATAAATAATAATTAAATACAACTAATTAATTACAAATGATATAATATAATTAAATACAATTAATTACCCTCACAACATCATCCCACGCTAGATCCTTCGATGTCTGGGAAACATTCTTCCATGTCATGAAGTGGATAGGGAACCACATCCAATTTGAGTCAAGCTTGTTCAGATAGCGGTTGAATAGGTGATCAGCATTCTCAACTAGCTGGTCTATGGCCTCATTCCACTGAACTATCACACGTAGTGTCTGGTCCAAGCTATTGAGACCGGCCATATCCAGCCTCTCGGTGGAAATGTTCCCCTGCTCATATGCACAATTTACCATATAAGTTAATTAAATTTAAATCCACATTTAACCTATAGTATTTAAATATTAAAGTTATTAAAAAAATAATTAAATCTACATTGAACTTGTACCTCAAACCCCGTCAACCATGAAGACAATCGTCGTGGGTTATTATGTTCTTGGGCCTAATCCTCATCCAGGAACCGCTCCATGTTATTGAGAATGGGAATGTTGAAGTCAAACTCCTCATTCTCATCACAATAACTGACACTGAGGTCAGCCCCCACTGGCTGAACAGGCAGCTTTAGTGAGGCCGCCTCCTATGGGGTCGTTTGTTGTGGGGTCGCCTCCTGTGCGAGAGTTTTTTATGGGGCGTCTGTTGTGGCTATTGTTGTGGGGTCACCTCCTCTGATGGCACAAGGACATGTCTAACTCTGTTTTGCCCTTTACTATCCATACCAACAGCCCCTCCACTACTGCTCCCCTACCAAATAGGTCTGGAGGGAAGCTCGACCTCCTTTACCTTCCCCTTATCTCTCTCAGAAGTCATAATAATTGTAAAATTAAAAAAAATTATCAATATTTATAGCAAAACTAGAGAAATAGGGAAAAATGAAATAAAGGACTTAACTTTACTAACCTCAAGTGCCAAACTCTGTAAATGCTTGAGCAGAACCTCAAATCTGAAGCAAAACTTTTCAGAGGGTGCGTGAGAAGTGAAATTACCAAAAGTGGTAAAATAGGGGGTGAAGGTGCTTTTATAACATTGAATTTTGTAACGGTTTTACTAAAAACCACTACAAATGAAGAAACCCTACCTCGTGTAATGTGAAGATTTGTAGTGGTTTTGAAAAACCATTATAAGTCACGGACCCTTTGCATTATGTAGCAGTTATACATAGAAGCCGCTATAGATATGGGTTAAACTTTGAAGTGGTTCTTTCAAATGACTACAAATAGGTGACCCTCTGCATTCCGTAGCGATTCCTATCATATAAACTGCTATAAAGTAACCACCATAATAGTCAAGCCAGCTTTGTTCCTTATAGCTCCAAGCTGGGACCACATTTGTGGTGGTTCAGATATTAGAACCACTACAAATTGGGCACCGTAATTTGTAGCGGTTCAATCATGTAAATCGCTACAAATGTCATTTGCTAACCAGAGCGCCACTTAAGCAGTTTCTCTTTAAACCACTACAAATCCTGATATTTGTAGAAGTTTATTTTAATTGCTACAAATTAACTGCTATGAATTATCATGTTTTTTTTGTAGTGAGACATTATGTAATTAAGTGAAAAAGACACTATTGCTATTATAATTTTTAAAATTGACCAAAGTGTCCCCATAAAAATGTTGTCAAATATTAAATAATTACCACCATTAAATATAAGAAAATTGATTAATAATATAGAAATTTAAGAAATATTCCCCCATTAAAAAATTTAAAAAATATATTCAACCATTAAAAAATATTAAAATATCCAACTGAATAATATTCCCACCATTAAATATTAAAAAATTACCATGAACCTAACCTGCATACTACATAATATTTTCACCATTAAATATTAAAAAAAAAACTATATATGAAGCTAATGTTTACATTGCAAAAATGGAAAAAATTACCACGACTGCAACATGTACATTATACATATATGTGTAGACAAGGGCAATTTTGTCTTTTTCTATATTTAGTCCCATACATTCTCATGTTTGATGTAATCCAACCAAATGTTTTTATATATGTGCATTATCTTTCCTTAATGATCAACCAAACAAATTCATGTAATTAATTTTCTTCTCTATTTGTTTAAGGTGAGGCAGACATTGAGTGTGTGGCATACATCCCTAATTGCCATAAGGTTGCAACAGGCCACATATACAACTTACAGGGGCAAAACACATTTCACAACATGTCTCTCCCTCCTAATCATGTAAAGGTAAAAGCTGAAGATTGCCAATGATCCTAAGTATGCTCTTCCGGTACCCACCCCAAATGCAGATATAGTTGGAGCAGTTGTACTTAGCTTTGTTCTGTGGCCTAACCACCTTTTTACTATACCATTAAAGACAAAAAAGGCATATAATCCTCTTATGGCTGACTATGATTGACTAATTAGGTATTACTAATATCTACTTTTCTAACTTCTCAATTTGTTTAGATGAAGAGGAAGAAGAGCAATCTGGCAGCTCAGTTCGACCATGGTTTAGTGTCTTGTTGTAGAAGAAGCTGATTAAGCCTCAACCTGAGATTCAACCTTAGCCAGCTGTTTCTTCAAGATTCTGGATATGTCTTGAGGAACTATCTGTCTTGGTCAACTTTACAGACATTGAGAGAGAAACCTATATGAACCAAATCCCCTTTGAGCCAGAGGTCTACGGTTGACCCTCACATGATGTGTATGTCCAGAAGGACATATTCAAAGATGTCCTCACTGTGATTGAATACTTAGCAACCCGAAACATTTACTATATATGTTGATTTGTTTGTTTAAGCATTTGAGGTAGCTTTACAAGGAATACCTTAAATAAAAGTTACAATATATGTTGATTTTGATATGAACTGGAATAATCTGTTTTGGTTTTTATTTAAGATTTACGTATGACTATTTTAATGCTGGATCGGTCCTTAATTTGATGTGTGTAATTAGACCTATTCAAGTATATATAATTATTTTAGTATTGTTAGAGTAGCTCTAGAAAAGTGGATCTATTTTGGTTACTTGATTATAGGTAATTGTATGTAATATGCAAGGGGCTAATAAACATGAGGCACTATTTCTTTTTAAAAATATTTGTCACAATTAATTCACAGTTATTTCGCTAATAACCGTAAGATATTTGAAAATATCTTACGGTTATTCAAATAAACCGTAAAGTATCTGAACATATTTCACAGTTTTATAAGAACAACAGTGAAATAAGCTTCCAATAAATTACCAAAACTAGTGTCAAATAATTGACAATTAAACATATGAAATGCAAAGTTTTGTCCATGTATTCCATGGTTGTATTGTACATCCGTGAAATATTTAACATAATATTTGATAGTGATTTGATTAAAAATGTGAAGCAAACATCAAATACTGCGCGGTCTCTGTATTATAACTGTAAAGTACTGGCCAAAATATTTTAAGGTTTGAAACCATAAGATATTAATAATCCACGCTTTTATACCTTACGGTTCATAACCATAAAATATGAGCTTTTCTGTAGTAGTAGCGGTTGGACCCGATATCACCACTAAAGCTAATTGTTTTACATAATAAAGCTTTAGTTAAGCACATACACTTCTATTCCTATTTATATAGTAGAGAAAAATGTATTTGTTTTTATTTTTAAGTCACATTATTTTTAATTTTTTCACTTGTATAATTTTATATTTAATTTATGACTATATGTAGTTCTTAATATAACATCTCTTTCGTAAACTTTGTACACATGGGGTATAATATATATTAAATAGGGGTAAAATTGAAAAATTATTAAATTTTAAGACAGGTTTAATGAGATACTTTTCTATTCCTATTTACAAGGTGGAGAGAGAAGATTTTTTCGGTCCTATATATAAGTAACACATCATTAAATTTTTTTCACGAATGTACAATTGTAGACTTATTCCTTTCATTTGTTATTGTGAAAACTTTGTACTGTTAGAGTAGAATATAAGTTTCATTAGAAAAAAAAAGTAGAGTGCAAATTAAATAGAAGTTAATTAAGTTGAAAAATTGTTAAATTTTGAGGCAAAATTAATGGGTTATAAGGTTTTTCTTAATGTAGTGAAACATGTTGAAAGGAATGACTTATGAATAGAACCAGAGGAATAGATTTTTTTGCTTAATTTTGATGAAGCATAATAAAAATGACTTGTAAATAGCAACAAATTAAGGAGTAAATGTGACTAGTGTAAGTGCTAGTCTTAGCATTGGTTGGACTTAACCACCACTACTATGAGATGACACGGGATTTGAAATTTTATCTTTAGTGACAATTATAGCAACAATTAATCTAAATAACTATTAAACCTTAGCAACGCCCAGTTGACTATAAACCGTCACCATTAGAGAGGACGACCATTGGAACAATGCATTTGGTAATGATTCTATTGGAGAGTTTTATAGTATTGGAATGTTGCATTTAGTGACGGCCATAGGAATGGATAACTTGATTATCGCACTTCAACCTTAACAATGGTTAAACAAAACCATGGTTTTAAGAGAGGGCTAGATTAGAACGTTGTTTTCTAGGAAAACAAAGGTTGCTCCAATTGATAATAAGGAGTTAATTTAGTACTTTCTCTGTTCTATGAATAAGTAACTTTCTCTCTCATTAGCTTAGTCCTATATATAACAACAATTTCGCTTTGTCTAAAAATTTAATGCACTTTTTTAGCCACAATTAATTGCAAGTCTCTTTTATCTTTTTTCCCCACTCATTCTCTCTCATCTTTTTCTACAGTTCGCTTATCATGATTTGAATAATTGTTTTTTATAAAAATAACTAAATGGAGTACCTCATAAGGTCATGAGTTCAAATCTATAGGTATATGTTTAGATTGTCCTCCAATCAAAATTACTTAAATCAAGAGATAGGACCTAACTCAATATTCATATACCTTTAATTCAATATATAACTAATCATTTGGTACACTCTTAATATATTTTAATAGATGTGAAGCTCTTTTTTGTGGACAATCTGTAAGTACTTCTATAAGCGTTTTTTAAACCTTAAAGAATTTTATTACCTAATAAGTCCTATAACCTAACTGACCTTAACCTTTTTCAATTAAAAAATAATGTATTCTATATCAATTATAATGGTAGGATTTAATGATAATTGCTACTCCCTCTGTCCCTATATTTAATGTCTCTTTAACCAAATTGTTGTGTGAGATTCTTAAAACAATTAAAAATAATAAATATGATTTTTTTTTTTCTAAAAATGCCCTTATTTATGAATGAGTAAGAGAGATCAATAATAATGAGAAAATAATAAAAGAGAATGTATGGGGGAAGATGATGTGAGAGAATAAAGTGAATGAGTGAACATTTTAATTAATGCAATGTGTGAAATTAATTGAGGGTAAAATGGGTAAAAATGCATTTATTATTTAGACAACTCAAATGGGACATTATAAAAGGGAACAAGCTCATTAAAAAATGGGAGCTTATATATAGGGACGGAGGGAGTACCATATATATTACTCGCTCTAGTTCTTTTTTATCAGAGTCTAAATTTGAATTGCCTTAATTCTTTTTATAAGATCCCACTTGGGGTTATCTAAGCATTGAATGTGTTTTTACCATCCACCCCCCTAATTTATTCTGTTCTCTCTCCTCATCCTTTTCCCATATTACATTCTCTTTCATATTTTCTCTCATTACTATTCTATTTCTCTCTCTTACTTACTCCCTTATACATAAGGGCATATTTGGGGGAAAAAGTTCATTTCTTACATATTTGTTACTTTAACCAATATTAACTATTTTCTTAAACCACATAATTAAGTTATCAACCTCCTATAAAAATGACTGAGGGAGTAGTTTATATGGCAATTTAATGTCACTACTAGAAACAATGCTTATAAGATTGTCACATCTAGACTTTTCTAGGCAGAGACAGTTTAAAAACTATGCCTGATGTCATTTTTATAAATATTGTTACAACTTAAGACCAGTTGCACTTCTGTGTGGTCTAAATAATATATTATAGACCAGTTATGATTTAATGTGGTCTCGATAAGTATTAAATATTTTGAAATTTTCAAAATTTAAATTCTATTTAGATCGGTCACTAATACATCGGGTTTAAATAACCTTTTAGAGACTGTGGTTTCTTTAAATCAATCTTAAATTTTTCAGAGTTTCTTCAGCTTCCAAAGTAAACTTTCCAACGCGTCTCTTTGAAATATGAAGTCATCCAGTCCAATAAATGTACTCTTCAACCATCATGTCTAGTCATTTCATTTCTTCAAAATTGACTTTTAAGCTCCCTTATGTAATATCCCGAATTTTGGGATTGAAGGCTCAGGAATAAACCTAAATTAAGCGAACTGCTAAGCCCTGATTTAGCATGTGTCTCAAACTTATTCCCTAATATTTCTTATATGTTTGACTTATTAAACAGAATTAAAGTGGTGAATTAAATAGTATGGAAAATTTGTATACAATAATGGAATTTGTTGAAGTTGCAAATGCATGCCGTTTCATTACTTCCCGAGAGGCAGTGTTGTTGTGCAATGCATTTCATTGATCAAATGATGTTTAAAAATTATGAAATTTTAAGGGTGAAAGTAGATATTCTAAGATTTAATTTGATAGGTCATATTACTCAATTAGAGCTATATACAAAAAGTTAAGAATTTTTGAAGTTAGCCCAGAAACTTCATTAGTTGGGTCATGAAGCCCAATTCATGTCCACTACTTCTCCTCTTCTTGGTCCATGAAAAAGACATCCAATAACCCTTCCTTTAGGTCCAAATTGGTTTCATCAAACTTTGTGTACATAAACTTTATTTACATGAAGTTGGGTCATGAAGCCCAATTGATGTCCACTACTTCTCCTCTTCTTGGTCCATGAAAAAGACATCCAATGACCCTTCCTTTAGGTCCAAATTGGTTTCATCAAACTTTGTGTACATAAACTTTATTTACATGAAGTTGGGTCATGAAGCCCAATTGATGTCCACTACTTCTCCTCTTCTTGGTCCATGAAAAAGACATCCAATGACCCTTCCTTTAGGTCCAAATTGGTTTCATAACATTGCTCAAGTCACATGTATAGTTGTGTCAGAATTTTCCCATTTTCGAATTTAATGGCAATTTTGGTAGATTTTCTGCCCCAATTTTGAAAAATCATAACTAAATTTGTAGACTTCGTATTAGAGTAATTCTAAAGGCTATATAACCCTTATTGAGTATAGTTGCAAGGAAAAATATAGAATTACCCAACTTCAATGCATGGAAAGTTTCTAGAGCAGTGTTTAAAGAAATTAAATCTGAGAATGGTGTGCTTCCAATTGGCAAAATTCTATATTTTTCCTTGCAACTATACTCAATAAGGGTTATATAGCCTTTAGAATCACTTTAATATGAAGTCTACAAATTTAGTTATGATTTTTTAAAGTTGGGGCAGAAAATCTACCAAAATTGCCATTAAATTCAAAAATGGGAAAATTCTGACACAACTATACATGTGACTTGAGCAATGTTATGAAACCAATTTGGACCTAAAGGAAGGGTCATTGGATGTCTTTTTCATGGACCAAGAAGAGGAGAAGTAGTGGACATCAATTGGGCTTCATGACCCAACTTCATGTACATAAAGTTTATGTACACAAAGTTTGATGTTTGGAATTTTTGGGATTTTGCTTTAATAAATAATTAAAGTAAGATATAATATATTATAAAACACTTCAACCTCGTCCTCTAGCCTCCAAAATGATGAGAAACAGCTGAACATAGAGAGAGAAAGTGTGAGAAATTCTAGAGAGAGAAAGAGGAGAAAATCACAAGGTAGGTCGATTTCTTAAGTGCATTCGTACTTAATGTGTATAACTCCGCTCCTAAGCTTCTCTTTCATATATTTTAAGGTGTTGGAAGCTCAAATCTTGGTGAAAGGAGTTAGGGTTTTTTGGCCACATTGGGAAAAGCCAGAGGGAGCTTTAGATAACTTCCAAAACTTCAATATTTGATTGTTCTGGTTGTTGTAGACAATTTAATTAGTGAAATTTTGCCGGATTGTCTTTGATTTGAAATTTGGAAATTGTAATGGCCTAAGGGTTATGCTGGTGAAATTTGGTCCAAATGATAGTTGTAATCTAATTAAATAGTTAATAAAGTGGTTAGGAGTAGAAAGGAACACATATGTGAAGTCGAAATCGAAAAACCCCAATTTTCCCCGAAGTATTGAGAATTTCGGCCAGAGCAAGAAATAGAGCTTAGAGTTGGATTTTCAATGATTTGATGATTCCATTGAGTACGGTAGGGAAAAGTAGGTGGGGTTACAGTTAGCCACTTTTTTAGAAAAGCCCGAAAAAGCATAATTATGAAAACGCCCCTGAAATATTAAAATAGGGGCTGCCAAGGGCATTTCTGTCATTTGTAAATGAATTTGATAATTATGAATCCGGAAATGGATTCTTTGAAGGAAAATATGTCAAAATAGTCCATATTAAAATTTTAGGAAAAGTACATCCAAGCTGGGTACGGCGAGGCTGGACCAGGGTCCTGGCGGCATTTTGGTAAATTTTTACAATAGGGTAATATAACTACTATAAATACTATGGAAGTGTCTAAAATGGTGCATGAATAGGTTTTAACCTAATTCTTATCCTTTCGATATTTTAGGACCGAATTGGAAGCCTAAGGCTGGCACATTTTACGAGGTGGACCTTTGTCACACTCTTATCTTATTTTCAGCTATTTCAGAGTATTTGCGGCAAACGATACATAATTTAGTGGGAAACACATGAATAACATAAATATAATGATAATATGTGCATGATTACAGAAAATTCCCCATAGGGGTTCGTACATAATAATTACTATCAATGTAACCACACAGGGCTACTTGGGTGTCTAAACCCATCCAAGTGAAACAGAGACATCTTCTCATCTTTGTTCCACCACTGCAATCCCCTTGTACATTTCCCTTCTTTGTTCTCAGCATATCTTTTGTCTCCTCCTGTCTAAATTTTTGGTAGGGGAGGGTGAGATTCAAGAGAATCTCAGTAGGAAAACAGTACCAATAAGCATGTAAGATAAGTGCTTAATGCATGACATGCTTGTATTACATAACTCATGATCACATAATGACATATCTGTGCGCTCAATATTTCAAACAGCATACTTATGGCCATAATATAAGCAAAAACAGAGCTTCAATCATTCATATATGTTTCATATAATCAAGAAGAGCAATAACATGCATCAATACACCAACACAAATATCAAATACATGCATAGTGTTTAGACACTTCCATAGTGTTTCTAAGGGTTATATGAGTTTATATTGAAACATGACCAAAATGCCCCCGAATCCTGGCTCGGCCCCGCTGTACCCAATTCGACTGTACTTTTCCTGAAATTTTGACTTGGGTTCTCACCCAAGGAATCCATTTTTCACCTCAGTTTTCTCAAATTCCAACCCCATTTATGAATTTACTCTTGGCAGCCCCTTTGTGAGGGTTTTAAAGCTATTTTTGTCATTTCACTTTCTAGGGCTTTTCTCACTTCGCACCCAACATGAACCCTACACAATTTTCCATTTTAAACACAATGGAATCATCAAAAATACTAAAATCCAGTCCAAACGCAACCCAAAACATATCTGGACGAAATTCCATAAAAATTGGAGAAAATGCAGTTTTATGATTTCAATCCATAAAACACCTTCTTATCACATTTAATCACTTGTTTAACCACTTAATCACATTCTAAACATGATGAGACTAAATTTGAGCAGCACTTCCCCTTAGGATTTGAGCTTCCTAAGATCACAAAGTCATGAAATCCAAGCCAATAACTAACCAAACCACCAACAACTAACATAAATCAACATGTTAGGCAAAGTTTTATGATTTACCTTTGATTCCTCCTCTTTCTCTCCTCTTCCTATCAAATTTTCTTAAGGCTTCTCTTTCTCTCTCTTTGTTGCTCTTAGGTGTGAGAATGGGATGAAAAATATGAACCAAAGCTTTTAAAAGATATCTCATCTTTTCCCCTACATAGCTTTATCACAAAATAGAATTTATGACATAAGCCTTTTATACTTGACTTGATCCTTTTCTAATTTGGTGTCATAGTCTTCCATTCTAATTGAACCATATTCCTTCATCTCCTTAAGCCCAAACATACGCCACTTTTGGTCCAAAATAGACCAATTGGGTTTCAATTCCATTATTCAAACTAATTGCACCCTTAATGATATTTTAATCCAATTTCACATGTGCTCAAATCCAACAATTATAATTTAATCTCTTGCCTTTAGATAATGACACTTCGCATACTTATGAGCCAAATAATTATTTCTCCCTCCTATTTCTTTATTTCATAATTTATACAATTACCATTACATCTTTCTTTTAAAAATTCTCAACAATTAGCACTAGTACAAAATTGCCTTTTTAGACCGCCACATTTAGACCGGTTATAATGAATAAGGTCTAAAAAAGATGACCGATGGCAGGTTTGTAATTATAAAGAACTTGTAAGACCGGTTCTTAAAATATGCAGTCTAAAATCAGTCTTAAAGATGAAATCTTTTAGACCGGTTGTTTATTAAACCAGTTTAAAATATTTTTTCCCCTTTTAAGACCGGTTATGATTCACAACCGATCTAAAATGTAATATTTTAAACCTACTTTTTATTTTAACCGATCTAAAAAATATTCCCAAATCTCATACCCCTTATCCTCCCGTACTTTAATTGAATTCCGCACTTAAAAGATATTCCCAAATCTCAACATTTCTACTCTTTGCTTTTCCGTATAACCTGTCGCTTCACTGTTCACACCAACCGCACCACACAACTTCTTCCATCCTTTCTGGTAATCTCTTTTTCTCTTCCCAAAACCATTCCCTTAATCACCTTTTTCAATTCCTTCACTTCTCTATGAGCAAGAAGCTAATTAGGATGAAGAGTATGGCGATCAACTTGAAGGAGTTAATGATTGTGCAGACGGCTCTGTTGAATCCCAAAGTCAACTTGGTGGCGCCAAATTTCGACACGCTGAGCATGTACTTCTGTAGGCCGACAATGGATCGACAACGGCAATCTCGTCAAGTTTCTTTGATACAAAGCTTCTGAAGGAGGCTCTAAGCAAGGTTCTGCTGCCTTATTACCCAATGGCTAGGTGGCTTCACTGGGACAACGATGGCCACATTGAGATTGACTGCAATGGTTAAGGCATCCTCTTCGTCAAGGTTGAAATAAACAGAGACATTGATGATGTTGGCGACTTTGATCCAATGCTTTAACTTCGACAGCTTATCCCCGCCGTCGTGTTTTGGGTAGTTTTTTACTTTGTTTTCTTATTACTGGCATTTTTTTAAAAAAATGAAACTTTTAGATCGGTTGTAGCTATAACCGATCTAAAATGTGACAGACTTTTTAGACTGGCTATATCAAGACCTGATGTAAAACCGATCTAAAATGTCATTTTTAACGAGTCTAAAAAGTCATTTTCCTACTAGTGTAGCAATTTTGGCAAATTTCTGACCAAACTTTGAAAATCATAATTAAGTTTATAGATATCATTTCAGAGTGATTCCAAAGCCTATAGAACCCTTATTGAGTATAATTTCAAGGAAAAATATAGACTCTTGCTAATTGGAAGCATATCACTCCCAGATTTTTTATCTTTGGAAGCTATTCCAAAACCTTTCCAATTTCACTAGGTAAACTTCAAAATTTCATAACTCTCAATCCACTGGTCAAAATGGTTTATAATACATATCAAATTAAAGCCATGGATGTCTACTTTCACCCAATAAAATATCATAATTTTTGGATATCATTTGATCATCCAAAATCCCAAGACAATCTCACTGCCTCGCAAGAATTTCACTATTTTACTTTCTTCAATACCCCAAAGATATAATAAACATTAGGGAATAGATTTAGGGAACCTGTTAAGTTGAGGCTTAGCAATCCACTTAATTTAAACTTATTCCTAAGCCTCCATCCCAAAATTTAGGATATTAAATTTCTCCTCCAGTTTAATAAATTTCGTCCTCGAAATTTAAGCTTCTACAACTTGTGGACCACTTCTTATCACTTAATCCATCCCTTTTCATGTGCAGGCTCTCAAGCTGTGCAACATAATGATCATATAGCCAAGGGTCACTAACCCCATTCCTCGGGTTACTATCCATCACATTTCTGAATTCATCTGCCAGCCTTTGGACACACTACTCCACCACATATAGTTATCATGCTTCCTCTACACTACTTTGATGTTTCACACTATCTAATACATTATAGGTGTGACTACACTATCTGCCTACACTTATCTTACTTCCTCAATTGGATCCCAGTGGACCTCTACAGTAACCCATACTTGTTCCATAATTCGGTTTGGTCGAAAACATTCAAGGCCAACCACTGTTACAAACCCTACTTGTCCCTTAATTCAGTTCAATGTATCTGTAGGTATCATGCTCGGTCATGCTTAGTGTACCTATAGGCACTATTCATCATTTTTGTTAAGTCCACCCCCTATCAGTAAGCACAATCTAGGCCTAAAGGACATGGTTTCGGATTCATTAGTTTCAATAAGTCCACCCCCTGTCAGTAAGCTCAATCTAGGCCCCAAGGGGCATGGTTTCGTATTCATCAGTTTAAGTTTCAGTGCAGTTTCAGTTTTATTTTGGTTTAACATATCTGACATGTAGATTTTACAGCCAAGAGTCTCTAATCCAACTTTTAGGTTCATCATGAAATCTAGAACCTCAACATCACTTAGATTGGAGATCATTGTCCTCAATTAGATCCAATAGGTTCCACTAAGAATCAAGATCAATAGCGCCTATTCTAACCTTCACAGTACTCGGGTAACAATCTCCAACATTACTGAAGATTTGACACTATTCATAAGGTTAAAACTTCTATATTGGAACAAAACTATAGTGCAACAACTTCACATTCTGACCCAAGCAGTATTTCAACTTACATCAAATTCAAGCCTATCCTCAACCTTCAATATCATCGATTCGGATCCTTTAGGATCTATATACGGCATAATTACCACTAATTATGCCAGACCATATAATATACCATATACCTTTATTACCTTAGTGTTACTACAGATCATCACTTAGCATGGAGAAACCTCAAATATTTACTACACCTCAAATTTCCATAAATCCCATCAAACGAACCTTTCTGGGCAGTATTCACCACTACAGAATTGTCCCGATTTAAAAATCAATACTTACATCATCATTATCTCTATACTTCTAGGTGCTCTTTAAATCATTTATCTCAGATGATCATTAGTCATAGAGAAACCTTAAGACAATTACTATTCTTCAAGTCTCCATGACCTTGCCAACACAACTTCCTAGGGGATCACCCATTCTAAGATTTCCTTGGGTTGAGCACGCTTAACTTTTGTACCCCCTTTAAAAACGCAGATATTGGCTTTATCTGTTCCAATAACCAGTATCTTAAGACTACCCTGTTAGAGCAAGCGTTTCACCCAAGAGGGGGGTGAATTGGGTGATACTAAAATTTTGTTGCAAATATAAAAACTTGACGGTGAATATAAAGCAGTAAAGAGTAAGGAGAAATATCACGGAAGTATACACCGGGAGTTATACTGGTTCGGTCACAATCACTTTGACCTACATCCAGTCCTCAGAGCTTCTCTGAGAGTTTTACTATAACTTCCAAGATTCAGTGGGTTCTTGGCACCTCAGTACAAGCAAGTTCCTTCGTCTGAACACTCGCTCCCCCTTACAAGTTGTAATCCAATCCCCAACTCAAGGTTCCACAACCTTAAGTTACCTTAATAACAAATATTGAGTTTGAATGAAATATCTCTCTCACAGAGTGAATAAGAATCACTGAAGTATAGAATTACAAATATGTGTAAAACAGAGTAATGAACTTGATGATACGTTCGTGTGTGTGTTCTTGTTCTTTTTTTTCTATTTGGATGTTCCCATATATACAGGTGTGTTGGTAATGACCGTTGGAACATTTTCTTCTCGTTCGTTAGAGAGTGCGCAGCCACTGTTGACTTTTCTAGTTTTTGAAAAATATCCGTTTGCAGTAGGTGGCGGTAGGTAGTGTTTGAACGTTGCATTTGACTTTCCTTATTTGGTAAGATCTCTTCATTGTTTATCTGTAGATATGCTAGGAATACTAATACAATGAAGGGTTAATCACATAGGAAACAAATCAATGAACATTGGACAGATTTATGAATTTCTGAACTTGCATACTCGAGTAGTTACTTGAGTATTCATTAAAGTTTACTCGAGTACTTACTCGAGTATCATCGTGAGAGTATTGATGAACTGCAAGTTAATAAATGAGCATTGCTTTACTCGGCTAGTGAATGGAGTAAACAAAATTAAAAACCTGTGGAAATACCTGTTTACTCGGGTACTTACTCGAGTATGGCACACTTTACTTCATAGGTTACTCGAGTAGCGACTCGAGTAAACTCTCAAATAAACTTTATGTTACTCGATGCTTTACTCCAGTAATGTTGGTAGGATTTCAAGGCCGAGAGCACTTCAAGTTTGATTACCATGTTACTCGAGTAAACACAAATTTTCTGTATAGCTTACTCGGGTAGTGACTTGAAGTTCTCTTCCAACTAACTCTGCATACTCGAGTAGTGACTTGAAGTGAAGTATGAGAAAAGCATTTCATGTTATTCAAGTATTACCTTCAGGTTTTGACTTACCATAGTGAGTTACTCGAGTAGCTCCTCGAGTAACATTGGCAGGGTTGAAAATGCCGAGAGCAACACATTTCTTGAAACAGAGTAACTCGAGTATAGACTCGAGTATCATTGGCAGGGTTGAAAATGCCGAGAGTAACTAGAAGTCTTTGAAATGGTTACTCGAGTACTTACTCGAGTAACGTTGGTAGGCCGAGAGCAACTGCCAGTGTTTTAACTAGTTACTCGAGTAGCCACTCGAGTAACGTTGGTAGAGTACTTGAAGGTTGCTCGGGTTACTTCAAGTTTTTGTTCCATTACTCGAGTAACCCTTTAGAAAACTTGCCAGTAATGAAGTTTCTCAGCTTTTTCTCTTGGCCTTTCTTCATTACTCCAATGCTTACTTCAAGTAATGATTTGCCCTGTTATTACTTTGTTCAAACTTATTTGTTAATCAAATCTTTTTCATGCCATCCTTTGTTATCATCAAAACATGAGAGATCTAACATACCCTTGTCTCATTAATCGTGCCTATTGTCTCCAAGCAATAAAATACTATGCATGGTCTACGTATCAGTGCTGGTACCTACATAATATCAATTCTGATACCATTATCAGAACTGTTACTATTGGTGTTCTGATACTGTCATTACATTCATTGATTCCTTTATCCAGTGTACTAGTCCCAATGATACTGTTGACTGGGCACTGGTACTGTCTCTGTGTGCACTAGTACTACTTCTTCCTGATACCATCCTGATATCCTCTCCAGGTGCACCGGTACCACCAATACTACCATCTAGGTACTGATATCACCTTAAGTGCCCTGATACCAGTGGTACCTTCCTCAAATTGGTATTACACCACTTGCTACACTCCAGGTATCTACTAATTCTCAAGGCTGATTCATATCCGTGCATATTTACTATCACAGTGTAATCACAACCATATTAATATACTATCCTGTTGCCAGAACCGCCATTCTGGTAGAACTGCTTTGGTCACCTCCAGAACCACTTTCGGCTCTGATACTAAAATTGTCACACCCTTATCTTATTTTCAGCTATTTCAGAGTATTTGCAAAAAAAGATACGCAGTTCGTTGGGAAACACAGGAATAGCATAAATAAACTGATAATATATGCATGATTACAGAAAATTTCCCATAGGAGTTCATACATAATAATTACCCTCAATGTAGCCACATAAGGCTACTTGGGTGTCTAAACCCGTCCCAGTGAAACAGAGACATCTTCTCATCTTCGTTCCACCACTGCAATCCCTTCGTATGGTTCCTTTCTTTATTCTCAGCATATCTTCTATTTCCTCCTGTCTAAATTGTTGGTAGGGGAGGGTGAAATTTGAGAGAATCTTAGTAGGAAAACAGTACCAATATGCATGTAAGATAAATGCTTAATGCATGACATGCTTGCATTACATAACTCATGCTCACACAATGACATATCTGCATGCTCAATGTTTCAAACATCATACTTATGGCCATAGCATAAATAGAAATATAGCTTCAATCATCCATATATGTTTCACATAATCAAGCAAAGCAATAACATGCATAAATACACCAACACAAATATCAAATACACACAGGAGAAGTAAGTTCCCTACCTTAATCACCTTATTCGATCCTTGAATAACGTGCCTCGTAATACGTGCCTCCAACTGGCTCTTAACTTGGTCTTAAAATGTCAAATGTATGATTTAGACACTTCCATAGTAGTTTTGGGGGTTATATAAGTCTAATTGAAAAATGACCAAAATGCCCCGGGACCCCAGTCTGGCCTCGCTGTGCCTGATCCGACTGTACTTTTCCCGAAATTTTAACCTGGGCTATTCTAACTTATTTTTGCCCAAGGAATCCATTTTTTACCTCAGTTTTCTCAAATTCCAGCTCCAAATATGAATTTTCCTGAAAATAGAGTTTTATTATTTCAACCCATAAATACCTTCTTATCACATTTAATCACTTGTTTAACTACTTAATCACATTCTATGCATGATTAGACTAAATTTGGGCAGCACTTCCCCTTAGGATTTGAGCTTCCCAAGATCACAAAGTCATGAAATCCAAGCCAATAACTAACCAAACCACCAACAACTAACATAAATCAACATGTTAGGCAAAGTTTTATGATTTACCTTTGATTCCTCCTCTTTCTCTCCTCTTCCTATCAAATTTTCTTAAGGCTTCTCTTTCTCTCTCTTTGTTGCTCTTAGGTGTGAGAATGGGATGAAAAATATGAACCAAAGCTTTTAAAAGATATCTCATCTTTTCCCCTACATAGCTTTATCACAAAATAGATTTTATGACATAAGCCTTTTATACTTGACTTGATCCTTTTCTAATTTGGTGTCATAGTCTTCCATTCTAATTGAACCATATTCCTTCATCTCCTTAAGCCCAAACATACGCCACTTTTGGTCCAAAATAGACCAATTGGGTTTCAATTCCATTATTCAAAATAATTGCACCCTTAATGATATTTTAATCCAATTTCACATGTGCTCAACTCCAACAATTATAATTTAATATCTTGCCTTTAGATAATGACACTTCATATACTTATAAGCCAAATAATTATTTCTTCCCCCTATTTCTTTATTTCATAATTTATACAATTACCATTACATCTTTCTTTTTCAAATTCGCAACAATTAGCAATTTTGGCAGATTTTCTAACCAAACTTTAAAAAATCATAACTAAATTTGTAGATATTGTTTCAGAGCAATTCTAAAGCCTATAGAGCCTTTATTGAGTCTAGTTTCAAGAAATAATATAGAATCTTGTCAATTGGAATCATATCATCCTAGATTTTTTATATTTGGAAGTTATTCCAGAAACTTTCCAGTTTAGCTGGGAAAACTTCAAAAATTTGAAAGAGGCAAGCTTCACCCAAGAGCGGGGGTGAATTGATTGATGTCATAAATTTTTTGGTTGATACGGTGATATGACAATAACTGTAGATAGAGTAAATTTGAGAAGATTAGCATATAAAGAGTTATACTAGTTCGGCCAAAAACCCAGGCCTACGTCCAATCCTTAGAGATCAAGACCTACTGAGATTTTCACTATACTTCCAAGATTCAATAGGCTCTAGGAAATCCATAAAACAACAATCGTCCTTGAATGGACTACGAGCAGAAATATTCTAACACTTAGAAATTTCTCTCCCCCCACGACAAGTCTTACGTGCAGAAAAACAAACCTATGACCTTTCTCTCTTGCTTATGTATACAAGTCTTTTGAGCAGCAATATTCTCTCCTGCTTACACCTCTATAAGTCTTACAAGCAGTAATGTTCTCTACTACTTGTATCTTGTAAGTCTTATGAGCAGAAAATCCTACTAGGAATTCTTTCAACGGCTTCCCTCGTAAGGATATCTACCCTCTCAAGGTCCCTGTACCTTGAGATCAAATGAAAATAGAATTTTAAGTGTATACAGACTCTTTCATAGAGCAAATATAATAAACACTAAAGTACAATATGAATACAGAGAAAATATGAATAACAGAGACTCATGAATTTTCTTATGTGAATTCTTGTTCTGAGTTCTTGAATGATGGTCTCTCAAGCTTTGCATTTGTAGTTAGTTGAGTTTGCCCGTTGAATAATAATCATTGTGGAGTGAAGCATTTTATTGTGGAACAACATGCGTATGTTTGAAATCTTTGAACCAGATATTGTGGTAGGTATGTGCTTAGTTGGTCGTAATGATTCTATCTGCCGTTGTTTGACTTCCTCTGTGCCTTTCTAATTCAAATGATCAAACTCCTATTTCATACTTGTAATATATGTTAAATGATGTTAAATAATAATAACAAGTAAAAATAGAATGAATAAATAATATTAAACCATATTTGGATTGATCAATGTAAGTCTTTTGTGTTTTGGTTTCCGACAGAGTATCACTTGAGTGCACTTTGGTCTCACTCAAGTGCATCTTCATATTTCCTCTTTTGCTTATGTTTTTGTATTGCACTTCCTCGTGATTTTGAGAGAGTGCATTTTTACACTTGCGAGTGATATGGGTCCTCACTCGAGTATATATTCTCTCACTCGAGTGCACCTATGAACTCTCATCTCAGGATAACACTCACACTGATTTTTACAAGAGTGTGATTTCTCACTCGCAGGTGATGTGGGGCCTCACTCGAGTACAATGAATCTTACTCGAGTGAATAGTATATTCTTGTATAAGATATTCTTTCGCTTCAGCACTTGCATCAGGAATGGAGAGAGTTAGATTTCTCACTTGGGGGTACTGAGGTATCACTCTAGTGCAAGTACTCTCAACTCGGGTGCATTTGCTCTTCCATGCTCTGCCTGACTCTTGGGCAAACACTTTCTATGCTTCACTCGCTGGGACTCGAGTGCAGTTTTCACTTTGAGTTTATCTTGCTCTCAAGTAAACACTTCCTATACCACACTTGGTAGGACTCGGGTGAACTTAAGGCTATCACTTGAGTAGTGAGTCTGTGCTCGAGTGAAGTGATGATATCCTGTCTTTGACATTGCTCTCTGTCAAACACTTGTAGGAGTGTGCCTTCATGCTGAGTACAAATCATACTATCACTCGAGGTTGTCCATCACTCGAGTTGTCTTAGTATTTTCAGCTAGAATTTGCTTCATTCAAACACTTTCAGTTCAACACTTGCTTGCGCTCGAGTGCAGAAGTGCTTATTGCTTGAGTGTAAGCTCCATCACTCGAGTACATCAATTAAAATCATAGCAATGTCCTCTAAACTTAGAGCCCGTTTGGTTCAACCCCATTGCATGCCTGCAATGGTAATCATAATTGTATTATCAAGAGAATAGTTTTTGGTTGTTCTTTAGCATGGTAATAGGGTTTACCATGGTAATGATAATTACCACAAAATTGGCAATCCACATTCATACCTCCCCCCTATGAATCTTCATTACCATCCCATCGCATGATTAAAAAAGTCCAATTTACCCTTTAGTTTCACGTGTTTGTTTCACTTATCTCATTTCATTTGTGACAACCGTCGATGCCACTACCTCCTCCGCCACCCCTTGTCGCCGCTGCCTCCTCCTCCCCCAACCACTTCTACCGTCGCCATTGCCACCTCCTCCTCCACCTACCGCCTCCACCCCCCGACGCCACCCCCACCTCGTCCTCCTCCTCTACTCGCTGCCGCACCCACCACCTCCTCCACCTGCGACCCCCCGTGGCCGCCGCCGCAACCTCCTCCTCGTCCAACCCCCGCCACCGTCAAGACCTCCTCCTCCTCCACCACCCGCCACCCTCACTGTCACCTCAACCACTACATCCCCCTCCACCCCCACCGCCGCCACCATTACCTCCTCCTCCTCCTCCACCGCCCCCACCCCCACCATTACTGCCGCCGCCACCACTACCTCTTCCTCCTCCATCCCTGCCGCCTTCGACTCTTAACTATTTTTTCTCCAAAGATTAGATTAAGGGTAAACTAGACTTTGTGCAATTGATTAATTTTAAATAATTGTTAAAATATTAACCCATTGCACATTGCTTAAAAATAAACCAAACACTACCACTGTAATTAATATTGCATTGCATTACTATTGCATCGCACTGCATTACATTGCAGGGTGTAATGGGATCGAACCAAACGGGCCCTTAGTGATATGCATTTGGTAATATTTTCAACCATTGTCTGAACTTACAAAACATGAGTTTCTTACCTTAACACACAATAATCTTATGTTATCATCAAAACTTGGAATCTAACAAAATTCATAACTCTCAATTCACTAGTCAAAATGGCTTATAATACCTATCAAATTAAAGCCCTGGATGTATACTTTCATCCTATAAAATATTATAATTTTTGGATATCATTTTATAAGCCAAAATCCCAAAACAATCTTACTGCATTGCGGGAATTTCACCATTTTACTTTCTTTAATACCCCAAAGATATAAGAAACATTAGGGAATAGATTTGGAGCATCTATTAAACTGGGGCTTAGCAGCCTGCTTAATTTAGACTTATTCCCAAGCCTCCAATCCCAAAATTCAGGATATTACACCTTTCGAGATGAGAAAATGGTTCATATAGAGACTACTATCTCTTATATACTATGTGACTATTTATATGATACGTGTTACTATATTTTGTGATTTGAACACATGCTGGAGGAATATTACCTAGCTATGGTCTGGGACCTAGCCAAGGTACACTGGTATTACCTAGCACTAGTCAAGGACTTAGCTGAGGTACACGTAAGGGGTTTTCAACTGGATTGTTAGCCCTGAGTTTTGTGTGGACACATGGATTGATGTGAATTTTCATTTTACTTAATATGGTGCATTACATATTTAATTCTCACATTTTATATGTCGATGATAAGTAAAATATTTGTATATTTATTTTCCCTTATATGATGATTTTATGGATGATATTTGAGCTCAATTTAATAAATTTGGGTGTAATAAATAAATAAATAAATAATGATTTTGGCATAAAATAGAATTTCTTGGAAAATATAAATTAGACCCTCTTTCAGTTTTCAGGCAATATCAGGAGCTCTAGATGTCGGATTGGGACATTCTTTATATGGATAAAAAGCTAAGAAAGAGCTCTACAACTTTGATGTTGAGACCAAAATCCAGTTCTATCTCCAAGGGTTTCTAAGTTTGCTTTGAAGTTGAAAGCAGGAATCATCTACCATTCCACCAACCATTTCATCTACCTCTTCATCTTTCTTTTCACCTACTACTTCATCTACCACATTTCATCTACCACTTCATCTTCCTTTTCATCAACTACTTCATCTACCACATTCTATCTACTACTTCACCTCTCACATTTCATCTACCACTTCATCTACCCTATTCCATTCTTCTCTACATATAGCCACCTTCTTCTTCACATTTCACTTACACCAATTCATATCCATTACTCTCATCTCTTCTCCACACATACCATTTTCATTTCCATTAGTTTCCTCTCTTCTCTACTTACACACCATTTCATTACTCTCATCTCTTCTCCACTTACTCCATCATCTTAGAATTAATTTTATGCATTGTACTACTTTTTGCATGCCTCCATCTTGGAAGGCTTAGGATTGTATTACTTTTTGTATGCCACCTACATAGAAGGTTTTACCTCATAAAGGGATGGCTAGATTTTTACATTTTTCATGCATCTTTTGGTTGTATATTTATGTTTGAGAATTTAATATTCAAGTTTTATGCAGTATTTTTTATGAGGATTTCATTTTAGTTTTATATAATGTCAATTTATTTTGTTTTTTTTTTAATTTTATCATGTGCTAAATTTCCATTTTCCTAGGGTGATGATGTAGCTTACTAATCACGGATTGAATCTTAACTTATTAAATCTAGTTTTAATTTTTCCTTCATGATTGAGTTTTAATTATTATTCTTAATGCTTTCATTTGATTGGCCATCTTTTGAATGATTTCAATATATATGTTGAGACTGGAAGGAGATACGTGTGTAAACCCTACAATTAAAACCATAACTTGCATATAAAATAAGAATATATTCAAATGAGTTGTGTAGTCTTAAAGAGTTCCATAAATTTTAATGCATAATTAATTGCTTAAATTCATATAGGGATATATTGGATTAGCAATTAATTATAGAATTGCTTGACCTTGGAAGAGGCTAGTAATTAAATTGGTGAAATTGACTATCAATCATGTGGAATAAATTAGGCTAAAATAGATAAGTGATTCAATTCGGAATTTGTTAAGTAAAATCTGACCCCTAGGACTTTTTCTCATAGTTGTTTCATATCATTTGCATTTATATTTTCTCATCTTTAATTTCGTACTTTGAATCACCAACTAATCAATCGACTGAATAGAATTAAAATTACCCATTTTGGTACTTAGTGATCAATCCTCATGGGAACGATACTCTACTCACTTCTATATTACTTGATTATGACAGTGTACACTTACACTATTTAATTGATCATCTACACTCGTAACAGTCGATAGTATATTTCTACTGGGATTCCTTGGAATCTCACCTCTTTCTTCTAAACAAAATATCTTAGCGGGTACCAGTGGCTCAAAAAGTAAGGAAGAAGATACGGGGAAATGATGGGTACGTTTCCCAGACGAGGACAATGGTTATATTTAGTCATTATTTTGAATAGTTTGGGATAAATTGTATATATTACCAAACCCTGTGGGGCATTCCTTAATGTAGTCATGTACTAAATATCAGTATTTTAATGCTATTCTTGTGTTGCCTATGGAACTGCGCACAAACACTCTAAAAATTGAGAAAGTAAGTTAAGGGTATGACACCTCTTCTCTCATTTCAATTAGAACTCCTTTAGTTCGTCCTTTATTTCCTCCTATGTGTGCACCGCCTGCTTCAATGAGGGAGGGTTTTTTTACCAACTCCATGCAAGGGTGGAACGCATGGGTCAAAGCCTTGCAAGAATCGTGACTCAGCTACACCCTATCAACAAGAAGTTGAATCTTATACTCGACACTAATGACATTGAGTATAATCTTTCTTTTAACCCCTATTCTTCCTCCCCTTCCTTTAGTGAATGATGTATCTGCTGCCTTTGGGTAGTAAAAAAATTATATTAATGAAAATTTGTATTTCTAATATTGATCTTGGTCTTGAACTTGAATGTCTCTTATTTTTATGTTCAGTTGTTGTTTTTGTCTCTAGCTTGACCAATTAATTTATTTCTATACATATATATCCACACACACACATACTATAAGTAAGTTGTATTATCTAAGTATAGTTAATTTTATAATTTGATTATATTTAGACCGGTTGTAGTGGAAGAAGGTCTAAATATGTTAATATAAACCATCGTTTAACTCTTAATTGATCAAAATATCATTTAATATTCTAACATTCACTTTTTATATAGACCAGTTAAGATAAACATTTGATCTCATTATTATTATTTAGACCGTGTGTTAGAAGACGACTGGTTAAAATACAGAACATTTCAACTTCCAACACATACCACCATGCATGTCTCATCAGTATCATCTAATGTTTCTGGGCATCAGTCCCCATTTTAAATACCAATGCGCCTTTAGTTGAAAAGTTCAAATTCAAAGTCCCTTTCTGCTTATCTCTTTCTTCTTTAAGCGGCAACTCTTTTAATGGCAAGACTAAGAGGCAGTGTTCCCCCTCTTCTCTAGTGGCGGTAGCTACCGACGGTTCCTCTTCACAACCCTTCCACCTCCAACCTTGGGGGGAATCGCTGATGCAATCTTTTGCCTCTAGGGCACCTTTTTGGAGGTCATAGAGAAGCAAGATTGCTTCTCTAAATGATTGGAGTAGTTAAAGGTGGCTTTGGACAACATCCTAGACTATGTTGCCTAAGGATTGTCTCCTACATTGATGATGATTGTATAATGGCCTGGATTTCAAAAACCCCCTTTTATAGATATATTTTGATGTATTTTTTATTTTGTGCCTAATCATGACACATATACACATGCATGTACTGTCGCCTTTGGGTAAAGATATTAATGAAAATTTTCAATCTTTTTATTCTTTTGATATGTTACTATTATTTCCTATTGCTGATCTTCATCTTTTCGTATTATATGATCATTCATATTTTTTAAGTTCTTGTTTATGAATTTTGTTTCATAAATCGGATTTCTCTATTTTTAAAAATTACATATTAGACTGGTTGTTTTAAAAGATGGTCTCATTTTAAATTAGAAATGCTTTTTTATATATTGAGACGGGGTGTTTTTAAAGTCGGTCTCGCTATGAATACTTGGACTAGTTTTAAAGAGGATTGGTCTAGAAAAATTATGCCCGCCGTGATATCTTTCTCTATGCTATCAGGATGGCATAGTATTCATTTCCATGGGGCTCTCCCTCTTTGTCATCGCCATTTTGCTCTCGTATTTAACAAAAAGTTGTCTGCTTTCACAAACCCTCGCTAGCCTTCTTCTGTAAGTGCTCTCTTTCTTTGTCTTTGCTTGCATGAACATTTTAATCGGTTGATCTTGATACTCACACCTTTTCTTTCTTGTCGAAACACTGATGCTTACTCCTTTTCATTCTTTGTTGAAACCCTAATTGAAAGTTCATATTTTTTGTCTTTCATCCACACTTATGCTTACTTACTTAATATTATCTATATGGTTGTTGCAGTTATTTTATGCAAATTTTGTTCACTTTTGTATAAGAAATATTTTAATATGCTCTAATGATTGCATAATGTACAAAAGAGTTTGGAGAGCTTGAGAAGTGTCCAATATGTGTTATATTTAGTGGTGTTAGTAAGCCATGATTATTTAATTTGTTGACTGCTCCAAATGTAATATAGCTCATGAACATATATAGTACATTGCATTTGGATCAAGTAGCATTAATTTGGCCAATCAACACTGCTACATATATCACAAGGTTCAATCTGCAATGTAAATGAACACAAGACATGCATACATAGCATAGATATTAGATGAGCTCCAAAAAGACCATACATAGCAAAGAGCCAAGTTGAGTGTTTTTTTTGTTGTGGATTTCAGTTATATTTTTCTGCTTCTTTTACAATCCATATCATTGTGTTCATTAAATATTCCTTTAAGTTACAAAAAATACATGTGAAGAGCATTATATAATCCGATCTAACATGTAAATCCGTGTATTGAAAATAAAGGATGAATACAGTTGGAAGTTGCAGATACAGGCAAGCCATTCCTTTAGGACTTGGAAAACAAAAAAAGCCTTCCTTCTACAGGCATAAATATGATATTTATTTTCAACTTGTTTCCTTCTTGTATGTTCACTTAATTGTGAAAGTTTATGATACATGAAAGTTTAGATTTTTTTTTTTTTTGCTTGCTTGATATTCTCTATGGTTTTTGTAGTAATTGTATGCAATTTTTGTCCATGGAATTCATTATGCTTGGGATTGTGAAACTTGTGATTATGACAATAATGCAATTTCATTGTATCATTCTCATAAAAGGCAAGTTTTACAAATTCAATCATCACGAATTCTATGGACAAAAGTTTGCATGCACGTATATTAATTTAATCTTTTTTGCCTTGCCTTTGTTCTTTTCCAAGTTTTTTTCTTTGGATGCCCCCTAAAAGGGCTTAGATCATTATTGAGTGGTGGGTGGGTGTGTTAATTGCAATTTTAACCCCAACATGTGGGAGCTGTCGATGTGTGGTTTGTAACACCCTGCCTTTAATCACGTAATTATAATTCGATATTTGGTAATTAAATTAGATTAGAGACCGTTGAATAGTTTAAAACTCATTTGAAATTCCCTTTAATAGTAGGGACGTTATGAAATTTTCAAAACTTCATTCCTCTTTCGGTCTCAAGTTCGATTATCGAATATAATCACCTGTGCAGTTTAACTACATTTACGTATGACAGAGAGTATAACCAAAATCCCGGCAAACCCCGGGTTCAACTACATATATATAGTTCCAAGTTCTGCTAAAGGGATTACAGGTTAAAGTATTTAAACTATTTACAACCCAACAATATACAGTAATCCCTATCCTAACAGTCTAACCAACATTTCCAAAATAAATGTCCCTACGAACTCTACCCGCTCCGGGTCACGCGCTTCTCCTTGGAGCCACTCGCCCTGTCTGAAATGTTAGTACAAAGGAAAGAATGAGATTCAAAAGAATCCCAGTAGTAACTAAACATTTATACCACATATAAGCACACAGCATGTAAGCAAATCATCATACAGCAGCAGCAACCAATATCAAACACCACCCTCATCCCCTTTCTCCGCCGGGAAGGCATACTGCCCTAACCCGAACCGTTGTTAGCTACTCAGGGACTATTGGCGTGGCATATCACACTCCACCCTCATCCCCTTTCTCCGCCGGGAAGGCACACTGCCCTAACCCAAACCGTTGTTAGCTACTCAGGGACTATTGGCGTGGCCGTGCATACATATAGCCCTATAGCTCATACAGCTAACCGGCTTTCACAAATGGCCCGTCGGCCTCACAATCAGCCTATCGGCCTCATGTCACATAATCACACCTCATCCTCATCCCCTTTCTCCGCCGGGAAGGCACACCGTCCTAACCCGAACCGTTGTTAGCTACTCAGGGACTATTGGACTGACGGTGCTAACACATATCCACATAAGTCGTAACACACGAACTTATCACAAATCAATGATCATACACACATACAATGCATCATAAATGGTATGAAAGAAAAGTCACTACCTGATCCCTTCCTGATGTCTCTGGGCACAGTGGGCTCACGAGGATAGCATATGTCAAATCCTATAATCAAAATAGGGACATTTGATTAATTTCCTTTTCCAAGTTCTTAATTCAACAACACTCTAAGTTGGTATTCATTTGGACTCTTTAGATGGCCATTATATGCCTAAACATATGCTTAAAGGGTTGGAATAATTATCCCCAAAGACCCCTCTTTGGAAAGCTAAACTCTGATTTTTGGACCCTTCACTCGAGCACAGAAGGCCGTGCTCGAGCATGACTCCCGCTTTCACTCGAGCACGCATGCGAGTGACCTCAGCGAGTACTTGCCCGAGAGCACACTTCACTACAATTCCACACCCTCACTCGAGCACGAGAGGCTGTGCTCGAGCAGAGACCCCGAGCACACTCGAGCACCTCGGAAGTGTGACCCTGCGAGTGACAACCCGAGAGCATCTCTCAACATCTTCCTCCTCCATCACTCGAGCACATACACCTGTGCTCGAGCACTGATCCTCAGTGCTCGCGAGCACAACCAGCGAGTGTCTACCCGAGAGCAACCCAACTCCCAGGCAACAGATTCACTCGAGCACAAGTCCCAGTGCTCGAGTGATCCCCCAATGCTCGCGAGTGCCAGGCGCACTCTTGGCAATCACTCACGAGTGATACCCTGAAACACTCACCCGCAGCACCAAAAAGGCACCCTCACTCGAGCACGTTCATCCTGTGCTCGAGTGAGTTCTTCCCTCACTCGAGAAATGACACCAGATACCCAAAACGCAGCAACTGAGTTGATTTACCAGAATTCACCAATTGCACTCCAATGGTTCTAAAACTTGTGTTAGAGCTCATTATCACTTATTTCAGCACATAGAACCCATTGGCAACCAAAAGCAACTCAAATTCAACCTATTCAACACATTCTCTCACTAGATCATCAAATCACTCAAAACCTCATTCTAACAACTTCCCTTATTCAACTTCAAATCAATTCCTAATCACTCTCAAATGTCAAAACTGACCAAATGAACAGTGACACTCTCACCAAAGCCTACCCTTCACTTAACACCATAATTAGGTCTAATTTCCAGAATTTCCATTGATTAAGCAAACATCTTGAAATATATATCAAAATGCATTACAAACCTACCTCTTCCACTTGCTGAATTCAGAACTTGGATTCCTCAACTTTCAATTTCCCTCAAGTTGCCACACACTACAAATCCAAAGTCTGAAAACATGGAAATAAAGCTCTTGACCATTGGAACAATATCAATGAAGGGTGGTTTAACATATAAGATCATTTACCTTCACAAATTTCAAACCCTTCCTTTCTCTTTCTTGCTTGGTTCGCCGGAAATGGAGGTGAGAGGAGAGATGAAGAGATATTGATGAAGATGAACTTCACTCACTCCCAAGCTCATCATCGGTTTTGAGAGAGAAGAGAGAAGTGACAATGGTTGAAACTTTGACTTCATCCAAGGGTCCTCTTTTGGCCACTTGGCATCCTCTCATCCTTCCTCTATGATTTCACCTACTCTCACATACACAAGATCCCACCCCTAGATCTCTAAATCCCAACCATTGATTAAGATTACTAAGGGGTTTTATCATCCGTAGCTAACCAGACGGTTGGTAAATTTACCGTTTTACCCCTGATTAGTACAATACTCATTAAATCATCACTAATGATCTTTATTTCATAACACACAACATATACTTCAAATATGCTTAATTAACATTAATTACATCATTTGAAGTTATTATCCCTTAATTAAAATCCAGGATGTTACATGGTTCATATTGTAGGCCATCCTTATAGTCAAATGTTGTACCCCTTGGATTGGGTGCTAAGTTTACTGATCTTAGGAATTTTGGTTCTTTTGAGACTTTAGATAGAATATGACTCGGGCCTACCTCAGTTTTATGTGATAAAGGTAAAGTATCTTATTTAATGAAGCTGAGTTTAACATGGTTGACATACAAACTTGAGAATTCTATTTTGTATGGTTGAATATGGTCGTGTGATGATATTTTGATTGGGAGGGAAATCACAGTGAAGGCCAATAATAAGAAACCACCTGACTAGGTGAACTTACTAGTGACAGGTTTTTAATTAAAACGTCTAAATTAGATGATGAAAAATGTAGGCTGGATGATTTATGCTTGCAAGGAAAAATTTGTTGCATTGCATTACCACCCAATCCAACAAATTTGTCTTTACAAGTGATGACCATCCAGCCAATGTTTTTCATCATCTAATTTAGAGTTATTAATCCTTACCTCATTACTAGTATTTCCACCTAATCAGTTACTTCCTTATTATTGGCTTTCAGCTTGTTTTCCATCTAATCCAAAACCTGATCATGATATCAAATTCACTCATATAAAATCCAATTCTCATATTTGTATATTAACTCTGTTATACTTAGGTTCATTAAATAAGAATCTTCTCCTTTATCACATAAGACTATGGGAGGCTAGAACTGTGTTTCATATTTGAGGTCTAGAAGAATCAAAATGCATAAGTATGATAACCTAACACCCAATCCATAGGTAGATGCATTCAACTCTAAGGATGCTCATAATATGAAGGGTGAAGGTGCAAATTTGCCCTAGAAGATTTTGCTGATAAGCAATGTTATCTTGAAAGTTTCTTTAGGCTCAATATCACCTTGGAAGTTTTAAAGTAGAGTAATGTTGCCCCATATCATTAAAAAAAACTAATGTTCACCATTAAAAAATTGACATTGGCTGTTAATTTTTTAACAAAAAAGGGCAACATTGCTCTATTTTAACACTTCCGGGACAATATTGAACAAAAAAAACTTATAAGGTAACATTGCTCCTTAATAAAAACTTCCGAGGAAAATTTATACTTTAACCCTAATAAGAATCATGCGTCAACAACATACATATGCCGGGCCTAAAATTACATCTACTATATCTAACACTCAAAAATTATCTAATTCCTTTAGAGGTGGTAGGGAAAATGCAAGCAAAAAATGTAAACTTTGAAAAAACAAATGCTTAAATTAAGATTCAATTATCCAATAATATTGGTAAGATTCACGGTTATTAGTTATAATTATTTTTTATATCGATTGTATTTGTACATTTAGAGACATTTGTAGAATTTATATTACATAATATAGCTTTTAAATATAATAGTCCAATAAGACTTCAGTGAAATGAAATAAAATGTATATTTTGTTAAAAAAAATTTCCCGCTTTTTAGAAAGTGGGTATTTTTTATTATAAATAGAAACTTTTTAAGACTGGTCGTTAAAACAACTGGCCTTAAAATGTAACTTTTAGACTAGTTGTAGGACCGATCTTAATAAAAATAGACTTTCTAAACTGATAGATATAAGACTGGGCCTAAATCCGATCTAAATGAGAATTTTGTTTTCTACCAACCTCTATCATCTTTTCTTCCTTTTCACTTTTATCCTATGTTCTACATCTGGGAATCTTATTTGGATGATTGCATGGGAAGCCACATATAGACTTTAGATTGTCCTAAAAACTACAGTGAGACATTGATGAACTTGACACATGAACTCTAACTAATATATATAAGCAACTTAATATAATTTTTTATTTGTAAATTCACCTATAAATTTTACGTAATAGATATAAACAACTTGATATAATTAATTCTATGTTTTTTTAAACTACCCACAAGACATGCGCATTCAATAATACTATTTCATAAAACCATATCACAGTTTCTTTATAAAGTACAAACACTTTTTATAATATCCCGAATTTTGGGCCTAGGACTTTGAGAATAAGTCTATATCAGGCAGACTACTAAACTCAATTTGGAAAAAGTCCCAAGAATGTTTAGAGATAGAAAGACTCTAGGGGACTATGTGATCCGGCCCTACTCGGCAGCGGGCCCAGTATACGTAGGCAGTAGGATCAAAGTGTTGGTACAAATATGCATAGGACATATATACGGTGCCATTGGATTGGTAGAAAGACGCCACCCAGATATGTCATGAGGTATAGGACTAATTGGATAAGCGAAATATGCCGGTATAGGTGTGCACATTGCATTTTCAGGGCAGACATATGTACTCTGCGTTTTTGAAGTAGACACCGGTATGTAGCGCTATATAGGGACCACACATACACTCGACCTAGCATCATTTGGCAGGCCTTAATACACGTGACACAATCCTGAGTAAGTCTCAAGTAAAACCTGAGTAGATATCGATAAAGTAATTTTATTAAAGTAACTTTAATAAAGTAAGCAATGATGACTCATGATGGCATAACTTTTGTGTTGGCTAAGCAACGGGATGACAAGTGTCCCTTAATCATTGCAAAGGATAATGACACTTTTGTGTTGGAAGAGTAAGGATGTGACAAGTGTTCCCTCATTATTACAATCACCTTTATGCCTTTTGTGTTGGCATTGCTAGAAAGTGTCACCTCACCCCGAGCCGGGGAAATCCACCGGCCTCCGGTCTGATCACCCGACTAACTTTTTCGAACACTGAACCAGGGAGCCGGGGGTAAACCATAAGACCCTCACTATCCTTGACAAGTTGGACAACTAAAGGCCTAAGAAAAGAGGTGAGACCCACTTTATTAAAGTAAGTGACATGTGTCACCGAATCACTGGATCACCGGACAAGTGGCACCATAAGAATTTGACACATGGTAATCACTTTTCAAGAATCCTTTTGGAATTGAAATGTCATCCAACTGCCCCAAAAATAAAAAAAATAGAAAAAATTCATGAGAAATTGGAAAAGGAAAGAGAAAGTGTGAATAGTAACCACTCTTGACTTCAATCAACCGAAACTCTACCGAATCGACGTTTTCTCTAAAAAGACCCTTCACAATTCTTCTTCTAATCATCCCAAGCTTCATTTCTATGGTTTTGGATTTTCATGTGGAGGTGTTTGAACCTATTGGTTTTTTGTGTGAATGAGTTTTCATGAAGGTGGGGTACTGTTCATGTTACGTCCAGAGGGTATTTTTGAGGTTTAATCATGTGTTTATAGTTAACTAATGATTTATAATTATTTTGGAAGTTTATCTTTAAAGCTGCCTAAATTTGTTTTCTGAAGTCAGTGAACTTGCAACGTGTTTTTGATCAGTCAAACTTAGTCCAAATGCTATGAAATTTTACAGGATTAAAGTAGACATCCTAGGATTTAATTTGATAGGTAATATTAGCCATTTGGACTAGTAGATTGAAAGTTATAATTTTTCAAAGTTTGATCTTGATTCTGGAATGAAATCTGCGGCGATCTGAGTTTGATGAATTTCTGGAACATGTGTGGCTGTAATTGATACTCTGTGATATTTTTCATTGAAAGAGGACTTAAATATATTTTTATAGTACCTAGAACCAACCCATTTGGATTTTTATAGAATTAATTATGAATTTCCAAAATTCGGTCTAGAAAACAAGTGAATTTTGGGGGCAATGATCATTTAAGTGAGATACTGTGTTGATATGCACCCAGAAGTGAAATGACTATATTTGTTCCTAAAACTAGATGGATTAGGGGTCACATAGCCTTTGAAATCATCACAATTGGACATCTATACAATTAGTTATGAATTTTCAAATATTGCTGAAAATTCAGGCAAATTTTGGTAATTAAGCAAAAATAAGAAAGTAAAGGTAATTGGTAATTAATTTGAACTTCAATGGTTATGTAAAGCTCATAAAGTTAGTGTGGGCCCATTAAATACCCATTGTGCCTGATGTATTAACTTTAAGGTTAACCAACTAAGATGTCTTGGGTTATTAAAATTTAGGACAAGTATGGGCCTAAAGAATAAAGACAAGTTCTAAAGGCTAAAGTAACCTGTTGGACATTTATTTTTCAATGCTCTAATAATATGGCCATTTATCTAGGGCCATGAGATGACAAGGAAGAAGAATGGGAGAATTTGCAAAAAACTTCAATGGTTGGAAGAAAATATACAAGAAGGGAACTTGAAGACAGAAAGTAGTATAACTTTCCTGACTTGCATTTACTTGATAAGTATGGTTATGCATTGATGTGTTTAATTTCTTTGATGAATGGTATGAAGCATGTATGAATTATTGAAGCTTTGTTTTTACTTATGTTATGGCCATGGTGTAATGTGTAAAGCATTAAGCATGCAAGTATGTCATTATGCTAGTATGAATATATGTAAGCAAGCATGTCATGCATTAAGCTTGAATCTTGTAGGCCTAGTTAACAAAGTTTGCTACTGAGATTCTCTCGAATATCACTCTCCCTCACCCAACCATATAGGCAGCTGAGCACAGAAAAGGAGTGCAGGATGGTGTACCAAGAAAGAGGTTGCAATGAAGAAGAGAAGAATTATTCACGCACTAGTCTGTTATGTAAATTAATAAATTTGCAATGGTTAACTATATAACCCGCATAATGAATAACCAAGCGCAATAATTGAATTATAAATGGGTAATCGCATCATACGAGCCCATTAGTTAAGAAACCTTCCACACATAAAAATGAGCAAAGAATCACTCTAATTAAGATAATAAAGAGAATTAAGAAACGATGAGTTACAAAGAAGTTACGAACCACTTTATGATAGTTTTTGAAAAGTTTTAAATTATTCAGAAAAACCACTCAACTATAGGTTCGAGTCCTGTTTTGAGGTTGAGAATTGAAAGAAGTCTGAAAAAGAATATCGATTAGTAGTTCGAATTCGTTACATAAAACCCATTAGATCGATTTTGAAAATAAGGTGTTACACTTTTTGCGTAGTATAGTAGTAATTTAGAAACACTATCCAAGCATGCATAATGAATTGAGCGCAGTTTTCTCTCGCCAAAACTCATTCAATTGCTAGGAACTTGTAGGACTCCGTGCTAAAGCCACAACCAAAGTAAATTATGTACTTCCACTACTACATAAAAGGTGCAATATGCAGTGTTTTTTTTTTTTTTTCAGTTTTTAACATTTTGAAAACATTACATACTCTGTTACCACAAAAACAAGTTATAGCACTTTGTTTTTATTTCTTTATTTTTTAAAATTATTTCTTTATTTTTTTAAAAAATAAGAATAGTAAATAATGTTATTTTTTCAAAAAATTTACTCTTATCATATACTTTTTGTTAATTTCTAATATGCTGTCGCATATACATTTTTTTTAATTTCTAATACGATATAGCACTTCCTCTCTCTCTCTCTCTCTCTCTCTATATATATATATATATATATATTCATTTTTACTAATATTCTGTTGTGCTTCCTTAAAGAAGCACTGCGTGATATGATTTTTAAAAAATATTTTTCTGTATATAATTTCTCATGACCACACTTGCATCATTTTTGCATACAAATTTCTTCTTCGCTAGCAGAATTCAAAAAATATATACAGACCTAATAACTCAAAGCAACATCACAATTAACTTAGTATAAACAACTAACAAACTTATCACTACATACGATAACAATTAACATTTGTGAATAAAATACTAAATGAAACCATTTGCAACCTACCAATATCATACTCTTGTCAAGTTTTTAACTATAACCAATATATAGCAGAAAATCTAAAACAACCTACTTATCTAGCAGTGTAATGTTGGAACATATATACACACACCATTCTTCAATGACTTCATTTATTTGGCCGTCAGTGTACTTTGTGCAATGTGCATCTTTATAATACTACATGATACTTGACACAACAAATTAAACCCACTAAAAATTAACTATTATACACTCAATTAAAGCTAAAACAATTTTAAGTGAAACTAAGATTAGTTACATTGTCAGAAACAAAAATTAGATCATGAGTGATAATATCTTTCATAAATCTCAAAATATAAAGGGCATGGTACAAATAACCCAACAATTATTATTGTTGGGTTAGAAAGAGCAAGGTAGCAATATCATCAAAGAGTTAAATCAATTTATAAAACTTGACCTAAGTTTTGTCCTCTAAAAAAGTACAAAATTCTAATCAAGTTGTTTTTCACCAAAAAAATTCTAATTAAGTCATTACACCATTAAATGAATTTTAATGATTCAGATTTGACAGCCATCAAAATTTTATTTTAAGTAGTTTAAAACTGCAATCGATAATAGATAACAAAGATAAGCGCAATAGAGAGAAACTTGAGGCTAAGTGCTTAAAGATTTCAGATTGTGTGATTGATCAGTACCTTTCTCATCACATTCCTATCAAAGATCAAGTTAAAAGAGAGCTTTAATTTCTTTATGCTTTGATGGTCACCTACAATAATTAAGAATAATTATTTTGATTTTGTAAATCATTATCTCTGGGTTAAGCTGATTTAACTAAAGAAATAATTATCAGTGCTCAAAACTTTCCACGAAGACAAAACAAGCCAACTTGTGCGTGATATATAAACTGAGGTAGGGTCAGTATCTACCCATTTAGGAACCTTTAATTTGAATTAAATTAAAGCGTGATTTCTCTCAGCCATCTTATCATCTTCATCCACCAGTCTTCCATTGATTTTGCTTCTTCCACTTACTCATATTTTTTATCATATTTTTTTGGGGCAGAGCCATTATTGCTTTGATGTTTTCTTCTGCCGATGGAGACTGTTTACAATCTCATCTCACGCAATTAATTAAATTGTAGAAGATAATGTACTGAAGCATGCGGGGAAAAATGGATCTACAAGCTAATCAAGAGCTTTACTTTTTTCTGTACTTTGATTACATATATACATATACATATATGTATATATTAAAACTCAAGTTATTCGCTCTGCGGTGAACAATTAATGGAAATGATTGCAGAACAATCCAGAGAATTATAATTTAGTTCGCAAAAACCTTGAAAGTGATTGGGCAATGACTGTGTGCTAAAGGTGTTTGAACGTCTAAAAACAGCTAACTTCATACCGACGTTTTGCCCGGAGTGCCTTGTTGGCAGTGATTAAATTAAATTATCGTTTGGACTTGCCAACCACTTGGTTTGGTTGGAACCAAGAAGCCATTTGTTTGGTTGAGCCGAGTTGAAAGTTGGAACAGAGTCAAGCTGCCATTGAGTCGGAATCCAAAATTAGACCAGGAACCGGAATAACTTTTAGAAAACCGGACTGTTTTTTCGCGCATGATAAAAGAAAAAAAAAATTGACCCTCTCAAAAAATTCAATATATTTTAAAACTTTTTGTAGTCATATGATGTTATTTCATTGCAAAATTCAAATACTGGGGCGTTATTACGTTAACAAATGGATTTATTATGAATGTATTTCTTATATATATTATTAAATATACATATAATTATTTTTTATTGAATTTCTTATTTAGTTGTTATGTCATCAATTCGGCTGCTGATCTAACCAGTTAGGCCATGCGGACTGTGAATCAATTGGCTTTTAGTTTCTAATTTAAAATCCGGACAGCTTTTAAAACATTGGTAGGCCTCAGATTGCCAAAATTTTATGAAGTTATTTGCTTTTATTGAATTTTAAGAAAGAATATAAAAGTGAATCTGACACCATATCTTTGCTAAAATCTTACAATATTGAGTTTAATTACTAGTGTTTTCTTTTTTTCTTTGGACCAAATTATTAATAGTGTTTTCTACTTGTTCTCTAATTCAAATTTTATATACTATGCAATATGTTCCATTATTTACTCAGTTTTAGTTTGGGATTAATACCTTGATAACTATAAAATCAGTAAGAAGACAATATTTATCTTTCTAAGAAAAATAAATTTGATTTAAAGTTAAATAGACAAAATTGAAATGACAGGTTCATTATTGAGATTGTAAATGGAGGGATTTGATTGTACTAAAAGTTGATTAATTATAACACGATATTAAAAATTAAAATATCTTACGAGGTAGGCGGTTGCCCACCATGTCTATTATCACCAAGCAAAGCACGCACCTCACAGTTTTCTGTTTAAAAATAGTTAATTTGGCTGCTTGAGGATTAGCATTTAAATAAAAGAAATTAGCATATATCGCATAATGATGAGATTTTGATGTGAACCTTTTGGACCACTACTCTCTTTTTAGGGGAAATGACGTGTAGGTCTCAAGAATCGAAGATAATTACAGTGAAGTTTTACAGTAGGAAAAAATAACTGAACATATTATAAAAACAGCTTAATAAGTTGTTATTTCAGATTGTTGGGACATTATTGTAATTATTTTTTGTCCTTGGGACCTGTGCGTCATTTTCCCTTCTTTTTATGCTTCCACGGATGGCTTTTCAGTGACTCAAAATGAGAGTTTGAAATCTCGATTTTTCGATTGTCTCATGATTTATATGAATATTGTGAAATTTGAAATGTACAAAATTTTTATTTTCTACACAAATTTTGAAAGACTATGGATATACAAAAGTTAAGATTAAAGTTCCATAAAAGATGAACACTATATTGTAAAAATATGAAGATACACTTTCAAAAGCCTTAGCCTAATTAAATTTGGAAAAAAGACACTTAAATACTGCTTGAACTTTAAAATCCCAAATTGATTTTGCTAATAATAAGAGTAATGAGATTGACAAAAAGATTATAATAATTGATAACTCAGGTTTTTAGAAAATCAATGATTTGGGATTTTGAAGTTCAAATAGTATTCAAGTGTCTTTTTCCCATTAAATTTTTAATTGATTTGTTTTGAGTTAAAATAAGTTTACGTGTTTTATTAACTTAGAGTAAATATTGATATGTAATCAAAATTCTAATTACCTCCTGATTTTTCATAATTAAATATAGGCTTTTTTCCTAAGTTTTATAAATATCAACCACTATTTGCTTGCCAGAAAAATCGAATCTTTTCTTTTTATTGACTTGGTTATACAAGAAAAACTTAATACTCCATCCAGTTTTTTATAAGCAACTTGTTTTTCAATTGCACAAAATAAACTAACAGTTAAAATTAGTTAAAAATAATAAATGTGTTAAAAATGTCATATCTTTTTCAAATATGTCCCTATTTATGAAAAGAATATAGAAGAGAGAATTGATAATAAAAAAATATTATTATATGAGAGAGAATGAGTAGAAAATATGAGAAAGAATGAGTAATAAATTATTGAATGAAAGAGAATTAGTGGTAAGTGGGGGATAATTAATATAAAGATATGTATATTTAATAGAGGTAGAAAAGGAAAAGATAGTTTAAATTTGGAAACACAAAAAGGAAGTTGCTTATATCAAGGACAAGGCCTATGAGAGATAAAGTTTTTTATAAAAATGATTGGAGAGAGTGTAAACTTAAAGATACGCATTTTACTTTGTTGATTTCTATATGCTACGTTTAGATAGAAGAGCTTATTGATTAGGTGTATGTCTATGGTAGATTAAATATCCTAAAAGACAGTGAGAATTAATTTTCTCCCATTTTTTCAACGCATTCCCCCAATAATAATTTAGAATTACAATTATAATTGTAGAGTGCTGATGAATGAAAAGTATTTTCACATTTGAAAAATTTTGAGATCAATATTATAGTATATATGATAAAAAAATTTAAACACCAAATTAAATTGTATTAAGTCCATGTTGGAATTGCCATAATGTATTATACTTACCCATACATTACAAAAGCTTCTAAATATACATAGAGATAGACACTCAAGCACACAAGCATAGCATGGCCAATAATGTGAGAGCTTGAGAGATCTCTCAGTTTCTGTAAATTTTGTTTTTTACTTGAAACAACATAATCCTTATATTTTTTTAACTCGATATAACTCGATCCCTATAATTAATTTAATAAATAATAAGAACTGAGTTGTACCGAATCAAAATTGAAAAAATAATCAATAATTAAGAGAGTTTAAGGAGTAAAATGATATAATATCCCTGTATATATTAAATTATTGAGACGATAAGCCTTTGATTATAAATATTGAATCTCATATTTAATGTGATTTTTTATGGTCAAATTGCTATGAAACGTCAAATCATGCTCCACCATTATTCATATCAATCGCTCCACCACCTCTTCCCTACCACTCTTTCATTACCTCAAAACCTTACATGAAAAATTATAAAATAATACTTCCTCCTGTTTTAAATATAGGACATAGTTTATAGTGCAAATTGTACTATAAATTATGTCATATATTTCGGACAGGAGGTAATAATACTAATAATAATAATTAAACACACTCTGTACTGAGGCCATCAAGTGCCTCACAGTTCAAAAGGGACTCACTCACGAGACCAATATATTATATATCTTCTCTAAATTAAATCAAACTCTTTGGTCCCTTTTTCCCACGATCGACACTTGCTTGTGTGATTCAGTGGAAGGCCATTATTATTTAATGAATGCCTTCTTTGCTACCACTTTGTCTCTTTCAACATACATATAGTCCCTACCTTAAACATTCTTTTGGGCAATTATTGAGTGATTTAAATTATGATTTCACTTTGGTTTTAAGCTTCGAAATGGAAACATGGAATAATATATTTTATATATGGTCATGTGCACCCTGACTTCTATTTTGACCTCTTTCTGAAATGGAGTACTAAACTAGCAACAAAACACTAAATTGGCATATATATATATATATATATATATTGATTAGAAAGAATATTAAATAAAAGTTTTGATTGTTAATCATTGTCACAACATTGGATTATTATACCATTATCTCTCTTTAAAAAGAGTTTCAACCCTTGGTCCTGTGTTTAGTTTTATACTCTCTCTCTCTCACAATGATCCACACATTATATATGATGGGATTTGAGCATTTGATCACCTTGAACATGAATTCAGATATGAGATAATGATTGAGTAGAGAAGTGGAACTGTGTTATAAGTATCTTCGGGCTTAATAGTTATAAGGTGTACTGTGTCTCCCAACCACAGCGCATCAAACATAAAGTGCGGATTTAGAGACTATACAATATGAACCACTTGTGTATATATATGATTAGGTTTATGCATGTCTATCGAGACCATTGTTTTTAATTGAATATATATAATCAATTTATTATTGACAAGATGTACAATTATTTTAGCTGGAAAAACTTATCTTCCATTCTTTCTTAAAAGTTATTTTAATTCTGAATCTTACTACTGCCAAAGAAAAAAGGTATTAGTTGATGCTTTTCTGTGCTGTTATGTGATTATTTTGCGTTGGTCTCTCTTCCAATATTATTATTAGAATTTTTTATTTTTTTATTGTATTCCTTTCCTTCCTCGTTTGCTAGCTTGTTATTCTATAACTGGTAGTCATGTGAGTTGTTGGTTTTTTATTCAGTTTAATGAAACTAACTTTTTTTCGGGCCACAACAAATTGTTTTTTTTTTTTGTAAAAAAGACATTTGAATTAAACAACAAGTCATGAAAAATCCCTGTTTAATAAATTTTCATAGCCTCCATAGGACTTTCAAATTAAACCAAGTCAGTCATGGTAAAAGGGGTTCTGGTCACTTAAACACAAGATTTTAAGTTTGAGTCCATATAAATATAGAAAATACTTTTGAAAGAACTTCTTTTAATTGAGTCTAATAATACTCAAATCTAGCTCATGATCAGTAGGAATGGATGTCAAATAGATTGATAAAAGTGATCTAAGTTAATTAAAATATTTTAATGCCTTATAAACATTTATTCCGATCAATCCATCAACAAAATTATAAAATGTTGAAATTTAAATATCAAAATATATATAATGAATAAAATATTATTTATATATATTTATATATCAAGGGGAAATTGTGGAAAAGTCCCCTAATAAAAATTTTATTGATAGGAAGGACTTAAATCAAAGTATATTGGTCTAGTGTGTTGGGGTAGAAATAGGCCAGGTTAGGCCAGGTCAAGCTTTAGCTAAATAGCATTCTAAGCCTGCATGTATATGGGTATTTTTTAAGCTCAAACCTAAGCCTTGAAAAGGCCTCACATTGCCTAAAGCCTTTTTAAAGATATTTAAAATTTAGGCCTTTAAATAAGCTTAAAAGCATATGCCTCTAAGGTCATTTGTAACACTTGAAGCTTATTTAAAAGCATATGGTATGTCTTAAAAGCTTAGGATCCATTCTCACTTACAATATAAGAATTTAGTAAAGAAAAGAAAAGAATTGTTCAAGTTAGTAGGAATAACAAAAACAAATAATCAGTTGACTAAAGGATATATAATTTCTAAAATAAACCAAGCACAAGTGGCATGAACTAAATTTTACCTCTTTTGATTTTCCCACTAAAACTTGGACAAACTCCTCCCACTTATATTAGAATATTTCATTTGGGTGTCACTAAAATTAACTTCCAGCGATTATTATACTTCAGCAAATTATGCAAAATAAGGGAGATTGAGTGAGTTAGCATTGTCATCTCGAGCAATCAAAGAGAATAGAGGTAGAGATGAATGGTTGATGAATGAAAGGGTTGACCTTGTGTGTGAATGATAGGATGTGAAACTTAGGGCTAAGGTTAAGTCTGTAATTTTATAAATAATTTATAAAATTTATTTAGGTTATGTGATATATATAACTATATATAATTATACAAATTAAAAAAAAAAACTTAATAGGCTAGGCTTGTAAATTTATAACCTTATGAAAATAGGCCTAACCTGTTTGGCTAAAATGGCTTGGCATAGGTCAAATATTGATGATAATGGAGGCAGAAAAATTAAATGCACTTAATTAAACAGTTCATTATAAAATTGGAAGCAAACAAGTTGACATCCCAGCAGGTCTAGAAAAGAGTTCCAAAACTGAGAAAAAAAGTCTAAAGAAATTGATAGTGATGCGATAGTCGAGCAATTTATATATGACGAAGACTTGAAAATCTAAGAAGTTTGATATCTTGTTTGACTCATACCAAAGACAATCCCAGCAAAATCTAGCCAACCAATCGGATAGAGTTGAACAATTTTGATATGAAATGTCTTTGATTTTGGCGTGTTTGATGCATTTTGTGGGATGTTGGCAAATCAATCAAAAGTGATAATCATACTGTACCAAACAAAAAAGTGATAATCATACACACATTCTCAATGGGATATATAAAAGCATATTCAAGGATTTATATTTTGAAATATATATATATATATATATTTTATTATTATTAAACTATTATTAATAAAAGCATATGTTTTTTTATTATTAAACTATTATTAATAAGTTGCTTTATCAAAATTTTATTAGAAAGTTACAGTTAAATTTTAAGTAACTGTTTAAAAACTATTTTTGTAAAATTTGATAATATTTTGGTAAAATTCGATAATATAACTCTAGTCTTAAAAAATCATTACACTTGATATGTTAAAGTTTTTAAGATTTGGTTGTGTAGTTTTTTCGAAAAAAGACACTTAAATACCACTTGAACTTTAAAATCTTAAATCAGTGATTTTCCAAAAATCTGAATTGTCGATTGCTATATTCTTTTTGTTAATCTCATTACTCTTATTATCAACAAAATCAATTTAAAATTTTGAAGTTCAAATGATATTTAAATATCTTTTTCCCTAGTTTTTTCACCCCAACTGACCCCATGAATAATGGACACTAATGCAATAACGTGCATCATATGATTCTATTTTTCCAAAGTTGGATGCGACTGTATGTGCTGCCCAACTTTTCGACTTTTCCATTGGGTCATACAGATTTTAAAAAAAAAAATTGAATAATGGAAAAAGTTGTTTCAATTCTTAATAACCTACCGATTTATGTTTTTTTGAAGTAAATAATGTTTTTTTGAAGAAAAAAGATGTATCGTATATATATGTCTTGTTTTAAACTCCATAATATTTCTTATGAGTTGGCATATAAAATCAACACTTGTATATATTCGTGCATACAAATATAATATGACTTTTATATTGATTAGGGTAAATTAATTAAAAAAAATTGGTGGTTTGTCCAAGTCGTTTTAATCAATATCAAACTTTATAATTAATTTTATCTGTACAGTTTATATGACGAAGCAAATCGATGAATACTGTTGCCGATTAATTATGTCTGTACTCTAAAAGACAATGATCCTTACACTACGGATATATAACTCATGACCTTGAGCCCGTAATGGGAATTATAACCCTCATTTCAACATCCTTCTCAGCCGATTGAATTTTATGTTTGAATCTAACAAAAACATGATCTTCTTTAGAGAATTCACCAAACAAATTAATTAATCACCATATTTTCACCAAAATAATCGGGATATAACTATATATATAAGTGGGTTCAACATCACATCTTTACCCAAAATCTTAAAATAATAAGTTTATATATGTCCTTCGACTTATATACCTCTTTTTTAACTCAACTTTGTTCGTTGTAGAACTTCTTTCTAAACTAAGTCAAGTTCTCTCACACTTAATATTCTAACTAGAGGTGATATCAAAGAAAATTAAGATTCAAAAAAACTTTAATTGGTTAAGTTTGGATAAACAAATTCAACGCGAGTTATAAGGGCACTAAAGAAGAGAGAAATTTGCAATGAATGTGCTTAGTGCAGTGTAAGCAAGTGGCGCAATTGGCACGTTTTAAGGAATTGAACATGACAATTCAGAGGGTTTTTCCGACACAATTCTTCATAAACTATGAAATGTGTTGTCTTTTTTTCCCCCTCACTACTATAAAATAAGGATTTAGTGACGCTCTTCTTATGACACTTCTTTAAAGAAAAACCATAGATAATTGTTTTTTGTAAAAAAAAAAAAAGCTTAGAAGCTACGTCACTTCCTATGTCATAGCTAGTATTAGGCTTATACAGCACTTTCTAAACAAGCGCCACATAAAATGTTTATTTGAAAAAATGAAAAATGAAAATCCCAGCTATGGTGGTTTCTTGAAAAGCGTCATAGCTGGATTAATTTTTTAGGGATTTTGTTTTATTTGAAAATCTGATTAATTTTTTAAGGAATTTTTTTTATTTGAAAAGGTAGCCCTTGGCCATCGCTTGATTAACCAAGCGCCAGTCAAGGTGCCTAGGTGTACCTGCCAATGCCAAGGCCATGTGGCCTTGGCAGGTCACCTTAATCTTGCGCTGGCCAAGGTTGTGAGGCCCTTAGTCGGTGCTTGATTAACCAAGCACCAGCCAAGGTGCTCACATGCCCCTTGGCATGCCTGCCAAGGCCACAGTAGCCTTGGCTTTTTACCAAGGCCAACTGTGGCCTTGTCACATGCCTGCCATGGCTAGCCTTGGCAGGCATGCAAGGCCACTGTGGCCTTTAATGTTTTGTTATATATATATATATATAGAGCAAGGAGAGAGCGAGAGATCAGACATCACATAGAGATTGATACACTACTATAGAATATCCTTTTAACGTTTGTTTTTATGCCCTTTAGGCGACCGTTTTCAGGGGAACGTGTATATGAGCGTCGTGGAAAGTTTTAAATAGACCGTTTTAAAACAACAATCGTATGAAACTTATGTAAATCACAACATACAATGACTATTTTTGCAAAAACAATAGCCGTTGCATGTTGGATTTACAACTACTGTTTTTGCAAAAATAGTCATTGTAACCCTTTTTTAAAATATTATTTGTTTTTCTCTTCCTTAGTATTAAAAAACTACCAATTTTCAGACAATTATATTTTGAATTTGGAAAACACTTAAATAAAAAATACCATGTCGCACACAGAACAAGAAACAGAAAGCTAAAACCATAAAAACACTCTTGCTAAGAAATGCATCATATGAATATGTAATAAGGGATTCACAATTCTCACATAAATAAATAGGGACAACATTGTGATTCAACAAGAGCACTATCATGAATGTTTTATAATAAATAAGGCAGCCCCTGAATCAAATAGACTATAGTAGCAGTGTAAAACATGCACATCCTTAAATCTTTAATGCTTCATTATCATTTTCCAAAGTCTTCTCTAATAAATTCATAGTACTCAATATAAACAAGAAGCTAAGAAACTAATAGGAGGCAAAGTATTCAAGTATGGCAACATAATATAAACAAGAAACTAAGAAACTAACAGAAGAACAATGTTTCTCTTGAACTACAAGTGCCTATGCAAATTCATAGCAGGAAATTACACTCAAATACAGAGCTTGCCTTGCATAATCAAATTAGCCAAGAACAACTTTTGAGATTACTGATCAGTAGAGTAACATAAAAAGGTTCCTTGCAAACTTTTTTAAGTAGAGTAGCAGCAAGCAGACCTCATTGTTGTCATTGATGATAAAACCCCCAACTCCTACTTGATGGGATGCATTAGCAGGAAACATGCAAGGTTCTTCAGAAATCCAGTATGTTAACATCAAATATCCAGGCTCCGCATGGTCGAACTGAAGGCCTTCCTGAGACCACAATGAGTTACCTCATAAATTCAACAACACTTGATTGAGTAAAACCAAGAGGCAGCGATAGATATATAAGACCAATGGGTGATTCTATAGGTCTTTTAGTGTGTGTGTCTATTGAATTACTCTTTATAGATAGGGAACATGGCAGATTCTGATATTTTTCATATTAATATGCACAAAAGGATAGATTTTTCCTTCCCCCAAATGATTTGTCAATCATATTACAAACAAGAGTTAAAAAAAATTAAGAAGAAGGTGAGATAATGGACCACAAGACAACACAGGCTCAAAAAAATGTCAACTTTTCGTTTGGGACGAAGACTCCTCCAAATAACCTTAACTAATTGTTAATGTTGGCTTAAAGATGACAAGATTTCTGCTTGTGATTACATGCTTTACTGACTTGTGTCCTTCTTCAAAGTTCATAGCCAAGTGATGTTTGAAATTAATTTGGAACAAAGCTAAGAGTTGCGTAAACATATTATAAATAAACTCTTGGTCAAAAGAGGTTTATAATACATAGTACGACTTATTATATTATTTAGATTAACAATGGGACTTATCTTTTAATTTTACAAGAGACGACGTACGTAGTTTAGTTAAAATGAATTTAGGTTAAAGTAGTTAAATCCTATCTTAACAAAGGAAAAGTCAATTTTTTTAACCAATATCAAATACCAGTTGAGTAAAGATTCCTTCTTACTGCGATCTATTTCTTCTCAATTAGATAATATTAACAAGTGCACACTATAGTAAATTTTTGGAGAACTACTTCGATCAAATGCTCACTTTATTGAGGTTCATACTCTGTTTACTTCTCTCCAATATGTAAACAATACAATTTCAGAACTAAAACACACCGTGATTTTTTCCCAACAAACTTGGATAAACGGCAGAATTATTGAACTTAGATTTTTTTCCCAACACACTTGGATAAACGGTAGAATGATTTTTTCCCAAAATTTGGAAGGATAGATTTTTCCTTCTCCCAAATGATTTGTCAATCATATTACAAACAAAAAAAATTACCTTCACAGCGATAATAAGGTCAGATTTTTCTAAGGGCAACTTAAGCCAAAGTCCCTTCTTTCCCTACAATTATCAGATAGCTCTATGTAAGTTTGTCTTCAAGAAGATGACTTTATAGCCTACAACATGATAGAAATCTTGATCTAACAGCTGAACAAAGGAAATTATATCAGATACTTTCATATCATGGTTGTGTTCAGTAAAGTATTAATATATGTGTTCCTAAGTATACATCAAACCCTTTTACTGCTTAAGTGTACATAATTCAAAAATATATGAGATTGGTTTGAGGAGTTACCATCTTTTTCCAATGAGAAAGAGAGACACAAAATAGATCCCAAGGCAGACGGATTGTCTAGCAACCCATCTTGATTAACGCAAAATATGATTGGAGGTTGGACTAGGGCTTGGAGGTGGATCTGAGAGGGAGAGGAGCGACTAGGAGAGGAGATACGATTGGGATTGAAACAGATCTGGGTTGGGAATATTAATGTATAACTTTCAAAGACTATTTTTAAAAATAGTCATGGAAAGGCACTTTCAATGATTGTTTTCCAAAACGGTCGTTGAAAGTGCCTTTCCACGATTTTTTTCAAAAAATCAGTCGTTAAAAAACAAGCTAAAATTTCAAAAATGCCACCACCTCCTTTTAAACTTCTTTTTTTAAAAAAATAGATGTTAATTACTAACGTTAAAAGTAGTTTTTGTAGTAGTAAGAGCTAATTGAGAGCTACCACCATAGCAGAGACATCACAAAAGGCAAGTATCATCACCTTCATTCCTCCTTTATATGCTAAGGATATGCTAGTTGATTAGTTAAGGCACCCCTTAAGCTCCATCAAAAAGTCTCAAGTTAATTAACAAGCTTCATCACCTTCCTTCCTCATTTAATTTATATGGTTTTAGCATTGTCTTAGTATCTTTTCTTCCATTTAATTTGCCAATGCTTTCTCAGAATTATTTCAATAGGGGCATTTTATTTTTTTTTTAACTTAATTTCTTTTTTTTCATTTAATTACAAGAACTTAGTAATTTTAGTGTTCGGTTATCTATTTATCACCATGCATTTCTTGACTTTCACATGAATAATAGAGACAATAATAATTTCTAGTCTTACTTTATCACTATTCATTTGTCTGACTTTATCATAATAATAATGGTAATATCACTATTCATTTGTCTTACTTTATACTACCTTCGGTCCTAAATATAGGACAAAGTTTGTAGTGCAAATTGCACTACAAACTTTGTCCTATATTTAGGACCAGAGGGAGTATCAATTAAGTAACACGTTTGAAGGCTAATAATAAAGCGTCAAAGATAAATTAATTTTGAAAGAATTGGTTAGATTAATCATACTTATTTTTATCCTATATACAATTTTTTTTATATAAGGGATGCAATAGCGCTTGGTGTGCAAGGGCCATAGCTCCCTTCACCATTTATTTTTTTCATTTTTTATTTTTTATATATGGCGATATGCCTTCTATGGCACTTAAAGTGAAAGCGCCATACAAGGTGATATAAATTTTCATTCCTCGCCTTATTCAGCAGCCATTATCGTCTTTCTTGTACATCCTCCAGCTCTCCATTTTCCAGAACTAATTGGTCCACCATCTTATATCCGTTCAGTCCCCACTCTACCTTTCCTTATCCATTGTCCCCACTCCCTCCTCTCTTTGATGGCTGGTATTAGAAGCTTCATTGGTCCCCACTTTTTGTTTTTTCTTGTCTCCTCGTGCTCATTTCTTCAAAATTTTTTGGTCACCGCACTTCTATATTAGTACAAAGCTTGGTCACCCACATGTTCTTTGCTTTGTCTTAGCCTCCTAAGGGAAGTTTCCTAGCTCATAAATTTTTTTTAGATAGAAGCTTAAGACCGGACGTTTTCTTCTTCTTCTAAAAATCTGTCATGAATCTTATATGTGTGCTCATGATTTTTTTTTAGATATTTATTTGAAGTTTCAATTGTCTTCTTATAGCTTGGTCTCCTGCTTGTTTTTTTTCTTTATCTCAGCTTCTTACAGAAGTTTCTAGCTGGTATGTCTTTATGTTTTTTTTACAAAAGCTTAAGTCGTACATTTTCTTATTCCTTCTTAAATTTGGGTGCCTGAAGATTTGCCATCAATTTAGAATAGTTGACTGCCTGAAGATTTCTTATGTGTCCTACCAATCATTAAAGAATTATTGAACTAGTCAGAGTGTTAAATATCATTGAACTATGTAATATTCCTTTGATTTATTTTGTTGAGTTTTGAAAAATTATTATGATGCTGCGGGATTAATTGGTTGATTATTTGTGACTTCAATATGTTTAATACTTGGAAAACTTCAAAGTTGAGGGCGTTATGCTACCGAATTTTTTTAAAAATAAATGGTAGATGATAAAAGTAATTAGTAACTCAAGAGGAAAGCAACTAACTACTTTTTAAAATATGTTTAAGGTATAGATGGATCGAAAATGGATGTCATCTAATTGATGCTCAAGGGAATATATTGATGGGGTGAAATAGTTTATTAGATTGGCAAGCAAGCATACAAATGATCCTAACAAAATCTTGTGTCCTTACTTATCTTATTGTTATGGAAAGTGGATTAGTCCACTTGATTTGCTAGATCATTTAGTGTGTCATGGAATTGATCAATCATATACACTATAGACAAGGCACAGTGAGATGAATGATGAATGCAGTGATCAGGTGCATACCACGATCGGTCCTTCTAATGAGTTTGACCCAAGCATGCGTGATGATAAGGACAATGGTATTCAAGAAATGCTAAATATGGTCGAAGGGGTGCTTTATAATTGTCTTCAAGAATTTGAGGAGTTGAAAGGTGATGCAGAGAAATCATTTTATGCTAGTAGTACTAAATATACAAGATTGCTAGCAGTGTTGAATTGTACAACTCTAAAACGCGATATGGATTAAGCGATTTGGGTTTCATTACACTACTTAAACTTGTGCTAGATATGCTCCTAGAAGAAAATGTACTTCCTACCAAGACATACGAGGCAAAGCGAATACTTTGCTCTGCAATTGGTATGGGTTATGAGAAGATATATGCATACCCTAATGATTGCATATAATTTCAGAATCAGTATGCAATGTTAGATAAGTGCCCTAAATGCAATGCATCTCGATATGGGAAGAAGAAAGGAAAAAGTCTATCAAAGGTCATATGGTATTTTCCCATTATTCTGATATTCAAGTGACTATACAATAATATGGAGATTGCTAACCTATTGACATGCCATACAGATGAAGGGTTGAAGACACAAACCTTAGGCACCCTGCAAACGCCCCTTTATAGACAAAAGTTAATCATGACCACCCGAACTTCGCAAATAAAGCAAGGAACCTTTGCACTTTCAACTGATGGAATCAATCCACACAGGTTCAAAGTTGTACACACAATATGTGACTGGTGATATTGATGATTTATAACCTTCCTTCGTACTTGATCATAAAACATAAGTTTATGATGTTGTCCATGTTAATTTCTGGGCTAAGGCAACCTAGGAATGATATAGATGTATACTTGGCTCCTTTAATTTATGACTTGAAGCTGCTTTGGAAGGAAGGCGTCAATGTGTATTATGGGTACAGGGAAGAAACTTTCAGTTTGAAAGCCATGTTGTTTGGCACAATAAATGATTTCCCTTCTTATGGTAATTTGTCTGGATATAGTGTCAAAGGATATTGTGCATGCCCTATATATGAAGATGACACTCATTCTATCAACACTCGTTTCCATTTTGATATGAGTAGGGCAATAACAAACAAGTTCCAAAGGAAAATAGAAAAGTACAGTTATACTGATAATAAGTATTTGTTTACAGACAGTCATTAATAGAGTAGAAATTGATAATCATTACAAATATGTACAGAATGTCCCAAAACTATTCCAAATACAGACAATAAACAACCAATGTATTCATCTTGGGAAGCGAGCCCATCAGTTTCCCTTTTCTATGTCATTGGCTTTTGAGCCGCTGGTACCCGCTGAGACATTTGGTTTAGAAAAAGGGGTGGGATTCTAAGGAATCTCAGTAGAAACATACAATCAACATATAAAATACGAAAAATTAAATATGCAATGTACCATATTAAGTAAAATCAAAATTCATATCATCCATGTGTGTACACAAAATTTAGGGCCAATTAACTCGTTGAAATCCCTACATGTACCTCAACCGAGTCCCTGAATACAGCTAGATAAGACTAGTGTACCTCAGCTAGGTCCTAGACCATAGCTAGGTAATGTCCCTCCAGCACATGTTCAAATCACAAAATATAGTAACACACATTATACAATAGTCATATAGCATATAAGAGATAGTACTCCCTACCTTAACCTCTTTCCTGTCTTAAAGGGTCCGCCTCATAAAACGTGTCGACTATAAGCGTGCAACTCAGTCCTAAAACATCAAATGTACAAGAAATAGGTTATAACCTATCCATGTATCATTTTATACACTTCCATAGTATTTATCGTGGTTATATTAGCCTATGATGAAAATTTACCAAAATGCCCCCAAGACCCCGACTCGGCCCCGCTGTACCAGGCCCGGCTGCACTTTTCTTGAAATTTTGACTTGGGACATTCTCACATATGTCCACCCAAGGAATCCATTTCCAGATTTGAAATTACCAAATTCAATGTCAAATTACAAAATTGCCATTGGTAGCCCCTCTTTAAGAGTTTCATGGGTGTTTTCTTAATTATGCTTTCTCAGCCTTTTCTGAAAAAATGCCCAACTGTAACCTCACCTAATTTTCCCTCCTGAACCCAATGGAATCATAAAATCATTGACAATCCAACTCTAATGCCCTCTAATAGCCATGGCCGAAAGTATGGTATTATTCGGAAAAAATCGGGGTTTTGCGATTTCGGCTCCGTAAACTCATTCCTTTATACTCCTAACCACTTTATTAACCATTCCATTAGGTTACAATTACCATTTAGCACCAATGTAGGCATCATAACACCTAGGCATACACATCTTCAAAATTTAAAACCAATGGCAATCCGGAAATTTCACCTATTAAATTGCCCACAGCAGTCAGAATAGACAATATACGAAGGTTTGGAAGCTACCTCAAGCTCTCACTAGCTTTTTCTCAATATGGCTGAAACCCTAGCTGCCCTAACACCAAATTTTGAGCTTCACAACCTTAAAGAACAAAGAGGAGTAGCTTAGAGTCGGAGTTATACACATTAGGAGCTAAATCATCGGAAGAATTGGCTTACCTTGTGAGATTTCTTCTTCTCTCTCTCAAAAAATCTGAATGTCTCTCTCTATATTTTAGGTTTGTTTGAGAGTCAAAATGGCTAAAGGAAGAAGGAAATGATGATATTTATCATATATTAACATTATTTTATTCATTTGCTTCATTTTCCAAAAATTCCAAAAATTAAGTTATATACACATAAATCCTATGTATATGTAACCAAGCTCATTAAGCCCAACCAATATTGTTTTCCTCTTGCAACATGTAGGAGGCACCTAGGGGTCCCTTCCTATGGTCTCAATTAGCTTCACAACTTATCCAAATTACGTATACACGTAAAGTCTCAATTTTGGTCAAAATTGCATTTTTTTCTCAAATTTTCCATAAATTCAAAATTGCATTTTTTCCTCAAATTTTCCATAAATTCATTTTAAATTGAAAAAAATATCCTAAATATATTTTTCTCTTTTATTTTCCTTAATTAATTGAAATTAACTTCAATTAATCAGAAAATAATTAATTTTGTGATAAGTTGGCAAAATTACGATTTTGCCATTATCTTTTTATTCCAATTTCTTTTCTTATTTTTATTTGGTCAATTTCCATCAATTTTTGGACCAAATATTTTCTCTACTAATTATTCATTTTTAGACCTTAATATTGTGATTTTTAAATTACCCAATTAATTCCATAATTATTTTGCTCATTTTCTAATAAATATGAACATTTATAAAATTCATAAATTCCAAATTCATGAATATTCACCATTTTATTGAATTTCTCAAATAATTATAATATATTTGGTAAATATAAAATTTGGGGTGTTACACATTCAGTGTGACTAGGTCATTGTAAGAAAAATGTCTACATGGGACATTGAAGATTCTTACCCTCGAGCTAATCGTTGGAGGAAGTGGAAAAAGCTAGGCTTTCAATGGTGAGTCAGAAGAAGGTAGCCCACCGAAGATGTTAACCAGTGCTCAGGTTTTTTAGAAGGTCAAACATTTGGGTAACAATTTTGGCAAGCCTTTTGCAAAACAAATCGGGACAAGCGGCTGGAAGAAGTCTATTTTCTTTGAACTTCCATATTGGAAGTCCTTATATATGAAACATTTTCTTAATGTAATGCACATAGAAAAAAATATCTTTGATAGTCTAATTGGCACGTTGCTCAATATGCAAGGGAAAAATAAGAACAGTGTGAATGCTAGGTTGGATTTGGTTAACCTGGGAATCAGAGAAGAGTTGGAACTAGTTGAACTAGGGCACTATACTTATCTACCTCCAATGGCTTACACTTTGTCGAGGAAAGAGAAAAAGTTATTTTGTGAGTTTCTCGAAGGAATTAAAGTTCTAAAGGACATTTCTTCAAATATAAAGAATCTTGTATCAGTGAAAGAGTTGAAGCTAAAGAACCTTAAATCTCATGATTGTCATGTGCTTATTGATTTGACACAACCTTAGCCGCCTCGGGGTCAAATCACAAATTACCATGAATTAAATGCAATATAGTGCAAACAACTCAGGATCGTTCTCTTATCAAGGAGCCATTTATTTTGACTACCCTAGGAAAAACTAAGTGCAATAAACATGGTTAGAAAAGGGATTTCTGAAATTGGTTTTTCTAGAAATTAAAATTTATGAAAACAAAACTATTACTATTTTTTTTTATTTTAGAAAATAATGAAGAAATGATTTGGATTAAAAAGGGATAATATAATGAAATGAATCTTGGTGATGAAGAAAGTGGCAATCCTTACTAAACAAATCATAGGAGTTCAAATTTCATTACGTCTCAAGAACAATCTCAAGATAACACTTAAGTCCAATATTCTCAATTAATAGTAGCTCCTACAAATATAGCTAACTACTACCTCTTGAGATATTGTTTAAACCCACTTAATGTGTAATTAAAATTGGAGTGATGCAAATTGTTCTTCTCAAATTGAATGTTCTAACGAACCATTCAAGAGCTAAAATCAACTATGATTGCCAATCAATAACATGATAGCAAGCATAATTTCATCAAGCACATCAAAAGATATATATCAAAATGAACATCAAGATACACCATCCAATTAAAACTACAATGATCAACCCACATGGATACATAACAGCAATCCAAGTCTTAAAACCATAAAATGATTAACCTAAACAAGGAAATCAAATATATAGTCTAAGCATAAGATTGAATCAAAGAACTCCCATATATAAGCACAAGTGCTCAAGCCACAAATCTCCATCACCAAGAAGAAAAAGGATCAGCCTCTCATAGCTACTGTCACAACCCAATTCAAAATTATCTCACAAACAGCCTTGAAAACCATGGAGAAGCTACTGTCCAAAATGTATGAATGAAGACAAAGTAGAATTGAATAGGAAAAGAAACAGAAACTGTGGGTCTCTTGGAGAATGAGAATAAACCAAAGCTAGAGGGTATATGGAAGGAATGATGATCGTACTGGAAAGAGATCAAGAAGGTTCGGTGATGGTGGTTAGTAGAGGAAGAATATATAGGGACGACGGTGGTGGTAGGCGAAGCTTGACGGAGGTAGTGAAGGAAACTAAGATATGTGGTATTGGTGAAGTAAAGAGAAAGGATGACGTTGATGAAGTGCAGCTCCACGGTGGCTCAAGTGCCTCAGACTCCCAGCTTAACTTCATCTCCCTCAAGCTCTCTCTCTCTCTCTCTCTCTCTCTCTGTCCAGATCTCCTCACACTCTCGGCTGTGATATCGACCTCACTCATGGCCTCCAGGTCTCTGTTTTTTGTTTCCCTATCTCAGTGTTACAGCCGCTCCTCCTGCTCTTTCTCTCTCCTTTTTCTTTCATTCTTCGATCTCCCTCTCTTCTTTCCAGCGGTGCTCTTCAAGTTCTCATCTTGCTCTCAGCTTCCCTTCCCTGTCGGGTCCTGCATATCTGAATCGCATGTCCACCGATCCTCTCTTTCTGTTTCTCCAATCACTCTCAGGTCTGTGTGTGTTTTGGGCCTTTTCCTATATCCAATCCCATATCCACTAGCTGATTTGGATCCTCCATTTCCCAAATCTCAGATCATTCCATGCTCCCCTGCCTAGCTACGTTTTTGTCTCTATTTTTTTTGTCTTTCTTTCAGCTGCCTAAATACCACTGGATCTATTTCTTATATATATATATATATATATTGGGCTTGCTTTATTGTCTCATTTTCCAGCCCAGTTCCAAAAATTAATGTAGGCCTTGTCTCTTCTCTTAGCCCAAGTCACCCACAGCTCCTCTCAAATCTCAACATTAGGCAATTCCCTCTAAATCATTAATTTGAACCTCCAAAATCCTCAATTTCTTCTTTAACACCTATAATGTAAAATTAAGCACAAGGTAGCATCAAAAGTTCAAGGGACAATTCTATAAAAATAATTAATAAATTGTGACTATTTTACCCTTAATTACCATTAATTCAAAACAATTGTCTCTAACTAAAATTATTGCTTAATAATGCGATAATGTCCCAAAATATCCATTAAAAATCCCAATTTAATTATGAAATATTACATAAATATATGGTTCAATCACTTATGCAGAATTTTGTACCAATTGGTATATGGTCAATCTTACCCAAAAAAGTAAGGAATTTCATAACTAAACTTTGCATGTTCTTCAAGTTGATTTGCAGTAAAGTGGTTGATTCAAAAAAGTTACAAGATTTGCAAAGGCTGATTGTTTGTACTCTGTATGAATTTAAAATGTATTTTCCACCTTCATTTTTTAACATTATGGTCCATTTAACCGTACACTTAGTGAAAGAGGTTCAATTATGTGGTCCAGTGTACCTAAGATGGATGTACCCAATGAGTTATTTATGAAAATTTTAAAAGGGTAAATGAAAAATAGATATCGACCAGAGGGGTATATAGCTGAGCGTTACATGGTTAAAGAAGCAAGTGACTTCTATGGAGATTTTCTATCAGATGTTAACCCTGTAGGGATCCCAAAGTCTCATTATTATGGGTGAAGATCAGGGAAAGGAATAAGTAGGAAGGATGTAATCAGGATATCAGTGAATGAATCGGAGCAAGCTTACTTGTATGTGCTACATAACACTGATGAGGTTGACCTGTATGTTGAAGAACATAAGTATGCTCTTCGATTGGTACATGGTGAGAGGAATGAAAATTTGATAATAAAAGAGCACAGCCGATATTTTACAACTTGGTTAAAAAGGCATGTTAATGATGAGGTGGAGAGGAATCTTGATTTAGTTTCTGAAAACTTAATATGGCTATCGAATGAACCAAGCTTAAATGTATGGTTATGCAATCAACAGTTACATATTCTACATACAAGAACATGATACAGAAGCATGATGCAGAATAGTGGGGTAACACTTGTTACTGATTCTTGGCACAGATCCAATGCCAAAGATGTACACCTTATCTACACAACAATGTCATACTTTAGTGTAATTGAACGAATATGGGAGTTAGATTACACTATGTTGAGGGTCCTGTTAGCATTGTGAAATTCATCCCAAAAAGAGGCACATTTACACTTGATTTATCACACTTTTTGATTGATTAATGGGTATATGAGGATTGAAGTATGAAAGAAATGTGCCTAATGAGTGTTTGGTTAAAAAGGGTATAATTATTGGATTAAATGTGAATATTTTGCTGTCATACATCACCCTTTGCTTTGTATAGACTTTCTTGTGTTGATAAGATCACAATTGAGACACACAAAGAGTCATTGGAAGCACAAATCATGGATTAAGAATTTGTGAAGAAGAGTATAACATCATTGTATCATGGAAAGAGTTAGAAGAGTTGAAGAGAAATGCTTGGCTGTAGCCAAGAAATTAGCTAGCTGTAGCCAGAAGACCTCCAGAAAGTTTTAGACTGCAGCCAAAAGACAAACAAAGGAGATAGACGATTTTAGGTTGCAGCCAAAACGTGAAAACAACAGCTATGTATTTTGTTTCTAGGTCATTTAAAAGGCAAAATGCAAATATGGAAAGGCGGGCTCGTCATTCTCAAGTTTTGTGAGGCAGCTAAGGAGCATTGACAAGCAAAGGAGTGGAGTTTTATCAAGGAAAATCAAGTGGGATTAAAGATTGAAAGAGATTCCAACTCAATTTCTCTTGGTTTTCTGTACTCATTCCCTTTCTTCTTCTTATCTCTGATATGGCTGTAATGAATGTATATATCTGTAATTCATTTTTGAACATGGGTAGCTAAGGTTTTCATTCTATGATTGTTTTTGAACATTTGTATGGATTAAACTTGATTCCTTCTCTCTTTAAGTATCTAATGGCATATATATGTTGATTTTACCCTGTTTTTCTCATATTAGTGACTGGCCATCACTGTGGATAAATTGTTCAATTAAATTAAGCTTGAGAGAATTAATTTAATTATAGAACTTTGGTAAAATTATGCTAGACTTGAAGTTTAGGAGCTAAACGGATGGTTTGTTAGTAACATAGAGATATAGTTATTAATCTAGCATTATCAAATTAAGGTGGTTGTTTAATGATTATTTTCTCTTAACTGTAGCAAGAGATTGTGCATGTTAATGGAGGATATAAATTTGGTTATAACTTGAGAGAGCTTAACCACATGTTTGTGAACCTTAGACTAACATATATATATATATCCTATGGAAATACTCTTGGAGAGGAAAATAATCAAGTTCATGAAATACAAAGGGGATGAACAATCTTAGGCTTATTACAATTGTTGAAATCACAAGAATCAGATTTTCATTCAGTAATTCTTAGTTTTTACAAGAATATCTTTTGAAACTTCTTTTTCCACACAACAACATGTTTTGGCTCAACTTAATTGAATTCACCAAGCCTATTGCTTGACTAATTTGTTACTCAAATCCTCAAAGGAATGATCTTACTTATCACTTTATTACTTGACGTGATCCGTGCACTTGCGGTAGCGAACAAGTTTTTGGCACCGTTGTTGGGGATTGGTTTAACAAATCCTTTAGTCAACCTTAGACTTGTGACTCTTAGTTAGGCTTACAATTTTTCTTTCCTTCTTTTCTTTGTTAATTTTGTTTTAGTTTGATACTTGCTAGCTTGTGCCTCTTGTAGGTACCATCTCGGTATATGCAACACTTGCACCTGGACGGATTGATAGTGGTACTTGACAGATTACCTTGCATTGAAGAAGAGACTGAGTTAAAGGAAACTGAATCTGAATCTAAAATAATGGCGGACGAATATGATAGGGCTATCGTCATTGACTTTGCTAGCCAGAATATGCGAGGTACTCAATCTTGCATTCAGATGCCAGAGATGCAAGCACACAATTTTGAGATCAGGCTGGTCATGATTACAATGCTTCAAATGCATGAGTTGTACCATGGTCTCTACAATGAAGATGCCAACAAGCACTTGATGTACTTCTTGGAGGTGTGTGATTCCTTCAAGCAAAATGGAGTACCCCAAGATGTGTTAATGCTACGGCTATTCCCTCTTTCTCTATAAGGGAAGGAAAGAGATTGGTTCAACAATCTCCCGAAAGGATCCATAACTTCTTGTGATAATCTTGAGGCTAAGTTTACAGCTCGATTTTTTTCTGACGATAGATCTGTGGAAGCTAGGGATGAGTTTCTAAGATTTAAACAATAGTCGGATAAGCATCTTTATGCCACTTAGGAGAGATACAAAATTTTCATGAAGTAATGCCTTAATCATGGGGTGGACAAGTGGGTAGTAATCCAAATCTTCTATACTCACCTTAATCCTCAATCTGTAATATCCCGATTTGTGATTAGGGCTAGTGGCTCCGATAATTATTGTAATTATCTTGATTTAAATATATTTGGGATTAATGTAATATGAATTTTTAGAATAAATACATGTGGTATTTAAGATCAATGGTTGTGATTCCTTGACCGTGGGTCGGAATCCTATGCTTTGTGTTTATGTGAGCTCTTTGAGAGAGTGAGTGGATGATGACATGTGGCCTTGTGTGAGCCATTGGATGAAGCACTAGAAGACAAAAGTCACTTTTTCTCTTCTCCCTCTCTCCTATTCGGTTGAGTGTGTGTGTGTAAGGAAGAGAAAAGAGCTATCATCATCTCCTCCTATTTTCTCTCTCTCATCTCTCTCCTATTCCTCCATTTTCGCTGGATTGAGCAAGAAAAGAGAAGAAGAAAGCTTGATCTTTGGTAAGGAAATGATTCTCCTTTGCTCCAATCCTCTTCTCTAATCTTGTGTGTCTCATTGAGAGCTACGTTGTGATGATTGTAGAATCTTGAGAAGTGGTGATTTGTGATTTGGGGCGAAATTGAAAGTTGAGGGATCAGGATTCTGGATTGAACAAAGTGAAGAGGTAGGCATTTAAAGCATTTTGAAGTATAATGTGTGATATTTTGCTAAGTATGGTAAAATCTGGAATTTTGCCCTAAATATGCCTATTTTGGGAAATGTCAAGTTTGTTATGATTGATGATTGGAAATGATTTAGTTGGAGATATATGATCATGTGATGTAATTTGGAATGTTAAAAAGGGTGTTAAGGGAATTTGGATATGATGTGTCATTGAGACCTTAGTGTTTGATTGTGGTCAAATTGGGTTTTGGAGTGTTTTTGGAGTTGCCATTGTGTTCCCTTGTTAGTGCTTAGGGTGTATGAGCATTGGGAAGAGTTTGGGAACCTTTGGGGGAGAATTTGACCATCTGGTGTTTCTGGTTTTTGGCTGCGTTTCTGGTCTCTGATACACATCACTCGAGCAGAGGAAGAACGTGCTCGAGTGATGCGCAAGTTTTTCCCTTTGTGCTTCGAGTCACCTGGGTTTTCTGCGAGTGCTGCTCGAGCACATCGCTTTGTGCTCGAGTGAGTGAGGAACCTGCTCGAGTGAGCTTGGTCTGCTGGAGTGAGGGTGTAAGTACAGAGTGAAGGGTGTGCTTTCGGGTCTTCACTCGTGGCCTGATGCCAAGAGTGAGCTCTGTCACTCGCGGGCATAGCCGTTTCACCCGAGCACTGGGGGTCATGCTCGAGTGAGAGTGTGCTTCAGGTGGGAGTTGTGCTTTCGAGTTCTCACTCGCGAGTAAGGTGCTCGAGTGAGCCTTCTCACTCGCGGGTGTGAGGTGTGTGCTCGAGCACATATGGCTGTGCTCGAGTGATCCCGTGCTTGGAGAGCTTTGGGTGCTCTCGGGTTCTCACCTCCTGGACTTCTCTCGCGGGTGCTCGAGTGAGGCAATTGGCCTCCTGGACTTCTCTCGCGGGTGCTCGAGTGAGGCAATTGGCCTTGTGCTCGAGTGAGGGTCAGCGTGCTCGAGTGAGGGTCAGCGTGCTCGAGTGAGCCAGTGCTCGAGGGTTTCCTTATGCTCTCGGGTGCTCACTCGCAGTCTCACTCGCTATTGTGCTCGAGTGATGTCCGTACTTGTGCTCGAGTGAGAGCATTTGTGCTCGAGTGAGATGACCAAAAATGAGTGTTTTGCCTTCGAGTAAGGGGTCTTTTGGGTAGTTTCTTCCAACCCTTTAGGCATATGTTTAGGCCTATTTTAGTCACCTAAAGAGTTCTAAATGATAACCAACTTAGAGTATTATTGAAATATACACATGGAAAAGAGATTGATTGGTTGTCCCTAATTGATATAGGATTTGACATTTGTCGCCCTCGTGAGGCCACGGTGCCAGAGCCAGTCAGGAAAGATACAGGTAGTGACTCTATCTTTATACCTTATGTGATGTATGATATGTGTGCTATATCATTGTGATTAAATGGATTTTGTATGCTGCAAGTTTTGTGAAAACTTTGTGTGGAAACACCGCTATACCAATAGTCCCTGAGTCGCTAACAACGGTTCGGGTGAAGGTCGTATGCCTTCCCGGCGGTAAAAGGGGATGAGGTTAGGGTGTCGTATATGCGTTATGTGATATTGTGGTAGCACCGCTAAACCAATAGTCCCTGAGTCGCTAACAACGGTTCGGGTGAAGGTCGTATGCCTTCCCGGCGGTAAAAGGGGATGAGGTTAGGGTGTGATATTTGTGAAGGCCGACGGGCCATTGTGAAAGCCGAAAGGCTATATCTGAGCCGTGTGGCTATTTGTATGCACTGCCACGCCAACAGTCCCTGAGTCGCTAACAACGGTTCGGGTAAAGGTCGTATGCCTTCCCGGCGGTAAAAGGGGATGAGGGTGGAGTGAGTTTGTGTTGCTGCTGATATAAGATGATGTGTTTGCATATTATATGATTGCATGTGGTATGAAATAGCTGTTACTACGGGGATTCTTTAGAATCTCACCCTCCCAAATGATTAATCTTTTCAGACAGGGCGAGTAGTTCGAAAGGGAAGCGGACAACCAGGAGTAGTTAGGCTTACTCCGAGATCTAAGTGGTAGTTGGTTATTATAGTTTTGGATTTGGAATTGCAAGTTGTACATCTAATGTAAATGAATGTTTGGTGATGTAATCCCCTTGTTGGGAAACTTTGAACCCAAGTTATATATGTAAGTAACCCGGGGTTTGCCGGGATTTTGGTTTCCGCACTTTGATATTTATTATGTACTCTGATTTCTCTGATAATTATACCCGCACGTGAATTTGAGACCACGAATATATATATGTTTTGAAAAGATTTTGAAATACCCCATCTCTTGGATGTGGGATTATAAATTGTGATTTCATCTTATTGGTCTCTATTTCACAAAAATTTCGTAATCCGGATGTAATTACGGTGAGGGGGTTACACAATCTAAGGCGATGGTTGACTCTATGACTAATGGAGGTCATTGGAATATTCTTGTCAATGAGGTGTTTAGGCTTTTGGATCAACTATCTACAAACAACACTCAAGGCAATGATAGAAGGATTACCCCAGCCATGCCTACTACAAAAGAAGACTCTATGACTAATGGAGGTCATTGGAATATTCTTGTCAATGAGGTGTTTAGGCTTTTAGATCAACTATTTGCAAACAACACTCAAGGCAATGATAGAAGGATTACCCCAGCTATGCCTACTATAAAAGAAGACTCTTCATCACAAATTTCCATAATCTTATCCGCTTTGAACAAGCATTTTGATGTGCTAAAATCTCAAATGCAAAAGAGCACTTCTCATGGCGTGCATTCTGTTCATGCTACTCCTATTGTATGTGAACAATGTAATAATGTCCAAATGCCCGACTATTGCCCTTTTTACATGGGTACTGAATCTATCAACTATATGGGCAAATTTCAACCCCCTCAAGGTAACCCGTATTCACAAACTTACAACCGTGCCTGGAGAGCTCATCCAAACTTTTCTTGGAGTCAAGGTAACACCTTGAACCCACCACATGAGTCTACTTCTGGCACTAAGCATGTTCCTCCATCGGGTTTTAAAATGCAATCAAGGCAAGTTCCTATAAAAGAAGAGGAATCTAAGACGGACAATGTGCTAGCCCAGATTTTGTCAAAGGTAGAATCTTCAAGGGTTGAAAGTAAGGCTACCTTTTCTCTTTATAAAACCATAATTAAGAACCTTGAAGTACAAATGGGACAATTAGCAATGCAAGTAAATGCTATGGCATGAAATGGTCTCTTAAGTTATACCATCCCTAATTTAAAGCGGTGTGGAAAAGAGGAATACAAGGCCATTAACTTAAGAAGTGGCAAAGTGATATCGGATGTGCCTAGCTCAAGTAAGACTAACCAGAAGCAAGATGAGCAAATGGATATTGAGATTGATGATGAAGAAAACATGACTCAAGAAAATGTAGTGGAAGAGGATGACACTAGAAAAAGAAAGCAAACTGAAGGAGGTTTGGATGATGTTACCAAGAGCAAGAAGGGGGAACAAGAGATGAATAATGAGAAGAAGAGAAATCCAACCACCACCGCTATCATGCCACCTCTAACCTTCCCTCAACGATTCAAGAAGAAAGAGGAAGATGCTCAATTTAAAAAGTTTGTAAACATGTTCAAGCAACTCCATGTGAACATTCCGTTTGCCGAAGCTTTGAAAGGCATGCCTAAATATGCTAAGTTCCTCAAGGATGTGTTGTCCAAGAAGTGAGATTTAATGAATTTGAAACCGTGGAATTGACCGAAGAGTATAGTGCGATTATTCAACAAAGGTTACCTACTAAGCTCAAGGATCCGGGAAGCATCTACATTCCTTGCAATATTGGGACTAACTTCAATGGTAAGGCTCTATGTGACTTGGGTGCTAGTATTAACTTGATGCCTCTAGTAGTTTTCAACCAATTAGGGTTGGGAGAGCCAAGGCCCACCACGGTAACCCTTCTCTTTGCTGATCGGAGTATTTCTAAGCCTAGGGGAATCATTGACGATGTCCTAATTAAAGTAGACAAGTTCATCTTTCCAGCAAACTTTGTTATTCTTGATTGTGAAGTTGACTAGAAAATCCCTATCATTCTTAGCCATCCATTTTTAGCCACAGCAAGAACGCTCATTGATGTGGAAAAGGGCGAGATCACTTTGAGGGTTGATAATGAAAAAGTGATATTTAATATGCTAAAAGCTTTGAAGTTTCATGATGATTCAGCCCAATGCTCTTTTGTCAATATATTAGATTCAACCATTCCTAAAAAATCATATGCTTCTATGATAAAAGACCCTTTAGAAGCATTCTTAATTGGTGAAAAGAGCTTGGAGGAGTTTGATGAGGAAGCTATTGAAAATCTGTTTCAAATGGAAGCATTCCCTCAGTCAAGACCGAGGACGTTTGAGCCACTTGAAGTGTTTGATGCTTTGAGTACCCCTTTGAAGCCTTCTATTAAATTTCCTCCGGTTTTAGAGTTGAAACCTCTACCTTCTCATCTCAAATATGCTTACTTGGGGAATTCTAATACTTTACTTGTTATTGTCTCTTCTGTTCTCTCTGATTTCCAAGAAGAAAAGCTCTTACGAGTTTTAAGAGAGCACAAGCGTGCTATTGGGTGGACTATAGCCGATATCAAGTGAATAAGCCCTTCTATTTATATGCAAAAGATTATATTAGAGGATGATCACAAAACTTTTATTGAGCATCAAAGGCGCTTGAACCCAATTATAAAAGAAGTGGTTAAGAAGGAAGTTCTCAAATGGCTTGCAGCTAGAATAGTATATCCCATCTTTGTTAGTTCATGGTGAGCCTAGTCTAGTGTGTCTCTAAGAAGGGGTAGCATGACTGTAGTGGCTAACACCCAAAATGAACTGATTCCTACTCGCACGCTAACTGGATGGCGGGTGTGTATGGATCACCGGAAGCTTAACACTGATACAAGGAAGGATCATTTTCCTTTGCCATTCATTGATCAGATGTTGATCAAGCTAGCGAGCCAAGAGTTCTTTTGCTTTCTTGATTGTTATTCAAGGTATAATCAAATTGCTATAGCCCCAGAAGATCAAGAGAAGATGACTTTTACTTATCCCTATGGCTCATTCACCTTTAGAATAATGCATTTTGGACTATGCAAAGCACCGACCACCTTTCAAAGGTGCATGATGTCCATTTTTTCTAATATGATTGAGAAGACTATTGAGGTATTTATAGGTGATTTCTCTGTTTTTGGTCCATCTTTCGATTCTTGCTTAGAGAATTTGGATGCGGTGCTTAAACAACGTGAAGAGACCAATTTAATTCTCAATTGGGAGAAATGTCACTTCATGGTGCAAGAAGGCATTGTACTTAGCCATCGGGTATCTAAGAAGGGTTTGGAAGTGGATAGAGCCAAAATTGCTATCATTGAGCAATTACTTCTACCTACTAGTGTGAAAGGTGTCCGCAGCTTCCTTGGTCATGCTAGGTTCTTCCGGAGTTTTATTAAATATTTCTCTAAACTTTCCAAGCCACTGTCCAAGTTATTGGAGAAGGATGTGGATTTCAAATTTGATAATGAGTGCTTACAAGCCTTTGAGGAGTTAAAGAAGCGTCTCATTTTAGTGCCTATCTTAGTAGCTCTAGATTGGGTTTTACCTTTCATCATCACAGCCGATGCTAGTAATTATGCCGTTGGTGTTGTTCTTGGGAAAAAGGCAAAGAAAGTCTTTCACCCCATTTACTATGCTAGCAAAACCCTTGATTGTGCCCAACTTAATTACACCACAACTGAAAAGGAATTACTTGCCATAGTCTTTGCTTGTGAAAAGTTTCGACCTTACATTTTGGGTACTAAGGTCATTATCTACACCGATCATTCGGCTCTAAAGTTACCTACTTACGAAGAAAGATTCCAAGGCTAGACTAATTCGCTGGGTGGTTTTACTACAGGAGTTTGATTTGAACATCATCGATAGAAAAGGCACCGAGAATCAAGTGGCGGACCATCTTTCAAGGTTGAGTACTGAGGCTCAACTTGATAATTTTGATATGATCCATGCATCATTCCTGGATGAGCAGCTATTCTTTGTTAATAATTCATCCACACTATGGTTTGTCGACTTTGTAAACTACTTAGTTTGTAGAGTTTTACCTCCGAATTTCAATTCTCATCAAAGGTGCAAGCTTTTACATGAGGTAAAAAGGTACTTTTAGGATGAACCTTACTTATTCAAGAGATGCCCCGACCAACTCATTCGAACGTGTGTCCCGAAAAATGAACAAGAGTGCATTTTGCATTGTTGTCATTCTTCTGAATATGGTGCCATTTTGGAGGAGAGAAGACCACTGCAAAAGTCATTCAAAGTGGCTTTTATTGGCCTTCTTTATTCAAGGATGTATATGCTTTCGTTCTTTAATATGATAGGTGCCAAAAAATAGGGAACATATCTCGAAGGAATGAGATGCCATTGAATAGTATGCTTGAAGTTAAACTTTTCGATGTTTGGGGGATTGACTTTATGGGTCCATTCCCTAAGTCATTCAACAATGAATATATCTTGGTTGGAGTTGACTATGTTTCCAAATAGGTCGGAGCTACTATATGTGTGTCTAATGATGCCAAGACGGTGTTGAAATTCCTCAAAAAGCACATCTTCACAAGATTTGGCACACCAAGAGCGATTATCAGTGATGGTGGTTCACTTTTGCAATCACCAATTTCAAGCCTTGATAAAGAAATATGGTGTCAAACACAAAGTAGCATTGCCCTACCACCCACAAACCAATGGCCAAGTTGAAAGTTCCAATCGGGAGATCAAGAACTTCCTTGAGAAGATGGTGAATACTACTAGAAAGGACTAGTCTTCCAAGTTGGATGATGCTTTATGGGCTTACTGAACAGCTTACAAAACGCCTATTGGTATATCTCCATATCGCTTGGTGTTTGGGAAAGCATGCCACTTGCCGGTAGAATTATAGCATGGGGCTTATTGGGCTATCAAAAAGCTGACTTTTGATCCTCAAGCTAGGGGAGATAAGAGGCTACTTCAACTTAATGAGTTAGATGAATTTTGCCTCAATGCCTATGAGAATGCAAGGCTTTATAAGGAGAAAACCAAGAGGGACCATGACAGCAAAGTAGTTCCTAAGAGCTTTGAAACTGGTTAAAGGGTTTTCCTTTATAATTCCAAGTTGAGGTTATTTCCGGGAAAGCTGATGTCTCGATGGTCCGGTCCATTCACGGTGGTTCAAGGGTCCAAATTTAGTGATGTGGAGTTGGAAAATGAGAGAGGAGAGTGATTCAAGGTTAACAGTCAGCAGTTAAAGCATTATTAAGGAGGAGATATTGATAGGCTAATATCCATTATCTACTTATCTAATGGAGATTGACCAATATGAAGAGTCAGGCTAAAGACTTTAAACTAAGAACTTCTTGGAAGGCAACCCAAGTTCTTAACTTAATCTCTTTAGTTTCTTTAATTTTAGTATATTTTTGAGATTTATGTTTGATCTTTTGCTTTCGCAAGTAAGAGAGGAAACCCAAATAGAGAGAACAAGAGAGCAAGAGGATATAAAGGAAGGGTGGTAACTTGTGGTATTAGAAAGGCATATTTCAGGAAAGTTCCTTAATTCTCATGATTTAATTGAACCTAATTTTAGATGATTATGACTTGATTTGATGACCATTATGCACTTCTCTAACCTCTGATAAAAGTGTATTGATGGTTGTAGTATGAATTAGAGATGCACTGTGCGTTGTCTTTGCTTAATCCTATCAATTTTCTTTTATGCATAGTGAATTCTGGATTATGGATGCATTTTGATCATAAGGAATTATATTCAAATGTGTGGTCAATGGTTGATGATTGTGTGTGAATCACGAGGAATTGATGGTGACAGTGATTGAGTTGTGGCATTATGTGTTGATGATTATAGGTGAAAACCATAGTACATTTTATGTGTATTCCTGTGGCATAACTGAGATCTTGATAGAGCTGGGAGGACAATTTTACACTGCAGTAAAGAAAATTTTGGCTGCAGTCCAAAAGAGTCCAGAGAGTTTTGCGCTGTAGCAAGAAAATTCTGGCTGCAGCCAAAAATTGGCCAGACAGTTTTGTGTTACAGCCAAGAAATTCCGGGTTGCAGCCAAAAAAGTGGCAGAAAGTTTTGTGTTGCAGGCAGAAACAATTCAAAAAAAAAATTTGGGGTCTGGGCTACAACCAAGCCATTTCTGGCTGCAGCCCACATCAGGGCCAAGAGTTTTGGGCTGCAGCCAAAGAATTTCTTTGGCTGCAGCCCAAACCCGATATAATCCAAAAAAAATTAGTTTGCCCTGTTTCTTTCTTTCCACCTCTGCCTCGTCGATACTCTGTCTCTCCTCCCTCATGAACCCTAACTCCATCTCCATGAAAGCTCCACAAAAATGTATCTCATGTCCTTTACCCTATCTCACCACCGACGTTAATCACACTCCCTATTTTCTCAGATTCAGTGACATTCGTAGATAGCAGCCACCATCTTAGACATCTCTTCAGTCCCCTGATCAACAACGTCTTCATCTCTTCCATTCCCCATCATTCTCTGTCATCTATTAACCCTTGGTTCCTCTATCGCTAACCTATCATCACCGTCATCCCCTCTTACTCTCCCTATTCTTCTACTGTAGATCCATCGCACTGTCGATGCTCTCTCTCACAGTCTCCTTTTCTTCTCCGTCGCCATTCCCACCACACCCATCCGTCCGTCCTCCACTTCCCCTGTCCAAATTCGCAAGTCTCGTGCACTTTGTCTCTCTCGACCGCCATCTTCACTTGCATCATCTTTTACTTCTAGATTAGCCAAACCACCACCACCCTGTCTCATCACCATACGTCAGGCTTGCTTGACCCATTGATCTATTACTCAATTTCCTAAGTATCAGACTTATCCACCTCAACCACTAGTTTCATAGACTTGCATCTCTACTACTCCTTTGAAACATGGCAGCCACTCTCAAGTCTTGGTCTTCTCTTTCTCTTGGCGTGTTGTAGTACAGCTTAGTAGTTCTCACCTTTGTTTTGTCCCATTGTCACGTTGAGGTAAATCTCATGTAGTTCTCCATTTTTGTGTTGGGTCTTGGGTGGGTTGTAGTGGAGATTTTACTTAGGCTTGAACTGATAAATGTTCTATGATTGAGGTAAATATCCTAATAAATTTAGAAGGTTCTGTGATTGATATTAACTGGTAAAGCATGCTTTCCTTAGGATTGAATTGATGAATTGTGAGAAAATGATTAAAGGGCATTGTATTTGCTTGTTTAGATAAGTTTTGAAGTGAAAGAGTATGAGAACTTCTAGTCTTGAATTGATATGTATATGCTTGACTATCTTGAGAATTGAACAACATTCTTGCATTCTGAAATTTGTAATTGTTATGGGTTTACTGCAGCTTCCTATTTGTAAATTGACCATAAATTAGTTTTAAATTTTCCAATGCAGCCTATAGACCCATTTTACCTTTTTAGTGCAAGTCTCAGAATTGCATTTGACGATACCAGTTTTAACCACAATAGTGACCATTTTTCAAGTTGAAAATGTGTTCTCTTGAGTACATGCTTATCTGGTGTGGTTCTGAAAACATTGTTCTCTCAAATTCTCAAGATTGTCAGAGTTAAGTGGTTTGAGGATTAGTGGCTACAAATTAAGTCTTGAAATTGCTGAATCATTGTCACATATGTTCTATATTGCTAATAGTCCAATAGATTGATTAATCATTGTCACATACCCCTAAAATGGTACTATTTTGAAATTTGTGGGTTGCTAAGTTTAAATAGAAATTATTGAATTTCAATTTTGAACTATGAGTACACTAGGAAGGGGTACTGTTTGTTTGTGACAATCAGGTTAGTTCCAATTATAAAAGCTTTTGACCAATTTGGACACCTTGTGCATTCATGATTAATTAATCTGTTGGTGCTCTTGGAATCTACTCAGACTTTTTCATGGTGGAAAACCACATGATTCAAAACAAAAATAGGTTTCACGATGACATTTGGTTTACCACAATGAAACGATTTTGACAAGTTAAGTCTAGATGATGGATCTCACAGTTTAAAGATGATTTCTAGACTTATAAAGGCAGTGAGGATAGGCTTAGGATGGAATTCTGCTGGCAGTGTGGTACTACGTAGATGTCAAGTTTGGGGGGAGTCTCTTGCCTTAGTTTAGGACTTTGTTTTCTTCAAATTTTGTTTCTAGTTTCCTGATGAGGGTTGGAGTTTGATTTTCCATGTGAGTAATTGCGTGCTGGCTGTGGTGGGCTATTTTTCTTCTTCTTCGTAAACAAAATGCCAGTAAAAAAGGTTGCTAATAAGGTTACCCTTAAGGCTATTGCTTATGCAAAAGAGAAATTTGTTCTAAGGCCTCTTTTGCAAGAGCAAGAATTCCCATACATTGTTTTATACAAGTTCTATGATATTGCAGCAAAGACATATAAAATGGGAAAGCTCATGGATACTAAAAGAGACGGCAATCTACAAATAGTCCATGAGTTTTATGCTCAAGCTTATGTGTGAAATGTTTGGAAATTCTCTCTTCGTGGAGTTGATATTGACTTCACACTCAGTGCCTTCAGACAGTATTTGAATTTGCCCTTTGTTAAGGAGTGCAAATATAAATACTATAAAGACAATGACAACGAGGTTCTTGAAGATGAGATCTCTAAGCTTTTGGATTCTAAAGGGGAAATCTCATGGCAATGCCCAACTGGGCGTAAGAAGTACTTGAGTCGCACTTGATTATCAATAGAGGCCCGTGTATGGATGCATTTTGGGAAGGATTACTTTTGCCCTTCTTCTAACGCAGTCACATCACAAGGGGTCAAGCCCTTGTCATATTTCTCCTTATGATAAAGCAGCCAGTGGACATTGGCCATCTAATTTTTAAATCTCTACAAGACCACATTCTTGATCATAATTGTGGTCTCATGCTTCCACACCTGATATCAACCTTTTGCATCAAAAAAGGAGTTACAGCAGCCCCCACAATATTACATTTAAACCTGTTCCAAAATTTCAGTACACCAGCATCAAGCCAAGAGCCACCTAAGCTCTATACCTCCCACCTCCACTTGAGGACATACACATAGATGTTCAAGCTTCATTACCTGAGCAAGGTAAGCCATCCTCCTCCTCTTAGCCCAACCTAACCATACACGACCTCTTTTCCATGATGCAGAACCTTCCTGACACTGTTGGATAGTGCCTCACAGTACTGCACGACCAAAATCCTCAATTGAGCAAAATAGAGGCGTACATTGCTTAGCAGGCTATACAGGTCGCAGGTGAGGATGATGTTGCAGCTACTGGTGGAGCTCAGTAAGGGGATTTTCTTGCTAAGTAGTCACATGGTTTAGCTACATCTACTATTTTTCTCCTAGGTTGTAGTCTGTTTCTGTTTTTGAGATCTGACTTGGATCTTTTGTCTAAATCTACTTGCTTGTTCTGCACTTGTACTCTTTCTATTTTTGAGAACCATTCATTGTGGTGATGACTGTTATGTAGTGGAACTTCTGATGCTTCTCTTGTGCTCTTAAATCATATGATACTAATAGTTGTCCTTTTTCTTCTTTCTCATGACAGTGAGCACACTGCACATCTTAAGTTTGGGGGTATTTTTGATTATTTGTGTGCTTATTTGACAAAGATTTCAAGTGTGTAAACTTTGACTATTTCTCATCCTTTGGTTTGAAAGCTGAGCTAGATTAATTAATTATTTGTGATAGTAAGTGCATGCTCCAATGATAGAATGGATGTTTGGAATTTATGTTTTATAAGACATGGTTAATATGCTTGAATGCTTGATTTATATATTAAAGCATTGTTTCCTGATAATTTTAAAAATGAACATTTTTCACTGGAGTTGGGAATGATTTAATTGTTTTGATAGGAGACTTTGGTAGCAATTTGGTGTGTATATTCTTTCTTGATTAAAGGACTTTAGAACCTATATTGGAATCTCTTGAAATGAGTAAGTGAAGTCGCACATTTTTTTTAAAAAAATGATTTGGGCATTCTTTTAACTGTGTTTGTGCCTTTCAAGCCTACCAATGACAATGGATCAATTTGCACCCCATTTATGCCATATATAAAAAACCATGTCAATTATCTCTTATAAATTACTGCTTAATCTTTTATATTCGATAAAAATTTTGTTTAATGTACATTGATGGATGCATTGTAGAGATAAAGCATGTTATTCAGGAATTTTTAAGTTAAGAAAGCACTGTTGGAGTTGGTTGTATTTTGGAAGTTCTTGTTGAAGGGATTTGTGACAAATTAGGTTATATACTTTTGTTTCAAACAGTTAATTGCAAAATAATCTTTTGACTTCTTCAAAGCTTTTGATTTGTTTCATACGATTTGAAGAAATGATTAGGGTACTTTATAAAATGCGATTGAGCCTTTCAAGCTTACCTTATTGATTTGATTCCCCTTTTGAACCCTTATTTTGAGCCTGATTGAAAAACCAATTAAAAACTCTTTTTGAAAACCTAACATCTACCTACCTTAGCCAATATGAAAAACCATGATTCCCTTGCTTTGAGATAGATGATAAGGATTATGGTGTGGAATGTGGTGATGTGTAGAGTGTTATATGATTGGAAAAAGGAGTGTAGAAAGAAAAAGGGTTCATATTGTATAGACATCAAGCCAAAAATATGAAAAAAAGAAGAAGAAAAGGATATATAGTAGTAATGTGCAATAAGGCTTGAATTGGAAAAGATCAATTTGGTTTAAGTTTGGGGGAGTACGTTTAATGAGAAAAGGAAGAAACCCCTTGAGTGATTATCATCTATCTTGAGGTATTTGTTGAGTATCCTTTGCCTTTTCTTTTATATATCTTAACCCTTGACCCCGTTACAAGCTAAAAAGTCCCTTTGATTTTTAAGTCAATTTGAGTAAATTAGAAGAAGAGGGGAAGAAATTAGAGAATGATGTAATTGATTGCTTGAATATGGGTATATGACTTGAGGTGTGGCTTATAACTTTGACAAGTGCCAAAGGAATACACATTGACTCCATTCACACACTCACACTTAGAAATTCTTGAAAAGCATATTTTAAATCTATAAAATGTTCATCTTTGCATATTCTCTGAGTATCTTGTTTTATATAACTCTTTAAGCAATTGATGAGGTCAAGTAAGGGTAAGTACTTTGTCTTTTGAGAGAGAAATTTGGTGTAAAATAAAGAGAGGAATTGTGAATTGTTAGTATTCTCTTGAAACGTAAATCCTTTATGTCCCCATTCTTTCAATGAGTATACCTAGTAGCCCAATCATATGCTTATAAAGTCCCATTGATTTAGAAATAGTGTGGAATTGTCTATTAGTGGAAAGAGAGGAGAATGTAGGTATTTGAAGACCTAAGACTGAGGTTGATTTATACATGCTGAATTGCTACATTTGATCTCGATAATTGCAGGAAAACTTGTTCTTTAACTCTCCTCACACACACATTTTGAAAATTGTTAGGAAGGATGCTTTAAGTTATGAACCTTGCATTCCTTTATATTTCATTATGTTCCTATTGAATATAACATCTTGAGCAACCAATGAGGAAATCATCATGCTTGTGTATTGAGTTAATGGTTAATTAATCCAGCTCTTTCATTGTTCAACTATTTTTACTCTAGGACAAGTAAAAGTTTAAGTTTAGGGGTGTGTTAGAATTGTGAAATTCATATAAAAAAAGGCAAATTTACACTTGATTTATCACACTTTTTGATTGATTAATGGGTAAATGAGAATTGAAGTGTGAAGGAAATGTGCCTAATGAGTGTTTGGTTAAAAAGGGTATAATTCTTGGACTAAATGTGAATATTTTGCTGTCATACATCACCCTTTGCTTTGTATATACTTTCTTGTGTTGATAGGATCACAATTGAGACACACAAAGAGTCATTGGAAGCATAAATCATGGATTAAGAATTTGGGAAGAAGAGTAGAACATCATTGCATCATGAAAGAGTTAGAAGAGTTGAAGAGAAATGCTTGGCTGCAGCCAAGAAATTGGCTAGCTGTAGCCAGAAGACCTCCAGAAAGTTTTGGGTTGCAACTAGAAGACAGACAGAGGAGACAGACAATTTTAGGCTGCAACCAAGAATTTCTGCCTGCAGCCAGAATGCGAAAATAGCAACTGTGTGTTTTATTTCTAGGTCATTTAAAAGGAAAAATGCAGAAATGGAAAGGTGGGCTCGTCATTCTCAGGTTTTGTGAGGCAGCTATAGAGCATTGGCAAGCAAAGGAGTGGAGTTTTATCAAGGAAAATCAAGTGGGATTGAAGATTGAAAGAGATTCCAACTCAATTTCTCTTGGTTTTTTGTACTCATTCCATTTCTCCTTCTTATCTCTGATATGGCTGTAATGACTGTGTATATCTGTGATTCATTTTTGAACATGGGTAGCTAAGGTTTTCATTCTAGGATTGTTTTTAAACCTTTGTATGGATTAAACTTGATTCCTTCTCTCTTTAAGTATCTAATGGCATATATATGTTGATTTTACCCTGTTTTTGCTGATATTCGAAACTGGCCATCACTGTAGATAATTTGTTTAATTAAATTAAGCTTGAGATAGTTAATTTAATTGTAGAACTTTGGTAAAATTATGGTAGATTTGAAGTTTAAGAGCTAAACGGATGGTTTGTTGTAACATAGAGATCTAGTTACTAACCTAGCATTGTCAAATTAAGGTGGTTGCTTAATGATTATTTTCTCTTAACTGTAGCAAGAGATTGTGCATGTTAATAGAGGATATAAATTTGGTTATGACTTAAGAGAGCTTAACCACATGTTTGTAAACCTTATACTAACATATATATATCCCATGGAAATACTCTTAGAGAGGAAAATAATCAAGTTTATGAAATACAAAGGGAATGAACAATCCTAGGCTTATTACAATTGTTGAAATCACAAGAATCAAATTTTTGTTCAATAATTCTTAGTTTTTACAAGACTATCTTTTGAAACTTCTTTTTCCACACAACATGTTTTGGCTCAAATTAATTGAATTCACCAAGCCTATTGCTTGACTAATTTGTTACTCAAATCCTCGAGGGAACGATCTTACTTATCACTTTATTACTTGACGCGATCCGTGCACTTACGGTAGCAAACAGGTCCCTGTCTTCATATATAAGTGGGTTAACAACATCAGTGGATTATAGACAGATGAGTTAGGGTTTGTTCAAGTGGATCTTTCTAAAGTTTGGTATAAAAAAGATCCCTTCATTTTAGCATCACAGGCACAAGCGTTTTTCATTCTGAATCCTACTAAGAAGAACTGGTCCATTATACTTCCATCGAACAAGAATCATCAAGAACAAGTTGATAATGAAAGTAATGAATATTTGAATATTCCTAAGGATGGTCTCTCCTTTGAGATGTTGTGGTCAAAATATATTGATATAGATGAAGATGAAAATAAAGATGAACCCTTATACATGAGACCTAATCATAAAGAGGAGACTTGGTTTTTAAATCAAACAAGAAAGAGGAAAAGATCATAATGAGTGCATTGATTTTTTGCCATATATATTTGATGAATTGAATTCATATATTTCAACATAATTTACTGTCATTGCCATGATTGTCACTGTGCAAGCTCTAATGTTTTGTTTGATTGATTTAACTTGTAGGAAAATGGATCCCCACACCGAAGATAAAGGTGTTCCCAACGAACATGATGATCAGGCAGTATTTGAGGCCAACAAGCCCAGGGCAAGACCATAATGTCCAAACTGATCAAACTAAGGAGTAAAGACATTAGGTTAGAGCTTCAGTAGAATGAAAAGGGAAATCCAGTCAGACTGAATGCCAACTCCATTACTAATTACATTGGGACTACGGTCAGAGAAAGAGCCCCATTACAGTTTTAGATTGGTGATAGGAGAAGAAGGATTATGCTGATATCCTTTTGGGTTTAGTCAAGGTAAACATTATTTACTTTATTTTTCTGGTTGTTTTATTTCATGAAATTACAATCTAACAAATTATGTGTGTTTTTCTTTACAATCTTGCTTTATAATTGATGAAGATCAAGAGAAATTCGTGCTGCAAAATTGTAGTAGACTTTTGAGAAATTTTCTCTCCGCTTTTGTCAAATTCTACTTGTGAGACGACAATGATATTATCAATCATACGCTACCGGAGTTGGACGATGGATTAATAACCCAAGAGCAATGGGATGAGTTTGTGAGCTTACATACTACTATCCAATTTGCGGTAATATAATATTTGCCTTTACGTACTTGTGATATAGTTGTAATTAATATTTACTTATATGAATCATTTGGATCTAAATAGAAAAGAAGTGAGCAAAATCACAAAAATGCATACAACATGCCATATCGGTACATAAAAAGACTGGAATCATATTCAACGTTGGAGCAATAATTAGTAAGAACTAATCATTATTTCATATGAATATAATTTCTATGACTAAGTTTTCACTATAACTAACTATGATATGTAGATGCAAGAATCGTATTCTAATGATTTCACACATATACTTTGGCGTGATTTGTGGCTGGCCGGCTGCACAAACAAAAAAGGTGAAATTCCAAGCGAACAAGCTCGAAAAGTTGTTGAATATTGTGTAAGTAGTGGATTATACATACAATAAAGATTTAGCTTTACTTAACTGATTCTATTTTATAATAATTAATATTGTTGTAATTCTTTTTGTGATAGCGCTCAATGACGCAGAAGCAACCAGACTTGGTGCATTATATTGGTCTTGATGATTTGCTCAACAGAGCGCTTAGAGTTCTTGGGTATTATGGTCGTGTTCGGAGTACTAGTTTTGTAGTGACCCAAACATCACGCTTCAGACCCTAAAAGCGAGCCAACAAAAATGACTTACTACAACTAAAGAAGGAGATTTCTGACTGCAAGAATCACGTAGAATAGAGGATTAGTGACTACCAACATAAAGTAAAACAATTTAACGATCATATGCATTTTATGTAAGAGAAAAACGTGTTATTGAAAGCTCAAATTGATGCCTTACTGTAGTCTAGGCTAGTACCAAGTCTAGTGTGTGACAGCACGAGTACGAGGGATAGTTGCCCCTCCATGCCTAAAGTCTTCATTCCTTTGGTGATTAAATTCTTCTCTACTTCACTTATTGTTATATTATAAATTAGTGTACCTTAATATATTAACTCTATTTTTCATAAGGTTGAAACGGCATACAAGTTGCACGTCGATGAATCTTTCAAGCGCGCAGTTGCTGTCAGCGTGGCCTACAGCACCAAAGTGATATATTGCATAATTCACCATTGCCGCCGAACACACTCCGAGTAAGGGTTGATGTATGCACAAATAAAGATGCCCCCTTACTAATCCCTTCTCTGGATAAAGCAATAATGGTGAAAGATATTGTCGGTGGTTATGTTGCATGGCCAATAAGTCTAATTGAGCTATATGAAAAGTTAGTTAATTTATAATTCCTTTTCTTTTTTCTATAGACTTCCATCTAAAACCACATGATTTTTGTAGGTTGCTACTCGTCCTAAAGGAAAATGAATTGAAGGGCATGGGAAGAACTCAAAGTATTCATAAACTGAACAGAAGTCCCAACCCTCAACCAAAAACTGAAGCAACTGACAAATTCCCTCATATCACCAATAATTGGCATCAATGGCACCAACTTTAATCAATCAAGGAGGTTAGTCAATACATTTCAATATCGACATCTATCATGTAGATATATCTGATCATGTCAATGGTAGTGTGCTGAACGAAGTGCTTAGTAGTGATTGGCATAGTACGACGGCCGTCAACATATGGATTAGGTACTTTATCATCATCTTCTCTCACTGTTATTATTATTCATCATTCATTTTTTGGTTTTAATGACATTGTTTGTTTTCTATAAAGGTACTTGTACCATGATCTGTTACTGCACATGAAAAGGGCACATAGATTCGTATTTGTCAGCCCACACGTCCTTGGCTAGCATACGGGGAGATTAGATGTGGAAACACATCTAATGATCTTAAGGACATCTTTATGCGAAAAGTGTAACACCCTGCCTTTAATCACGTAATTATAATTCGATATTTGGTAATTAAATTAGATTAGAGACCGTCGAACAGTTTAAAACTCATTTAAAATTCCCTTTAATAGTAGGGACGTTATGAAATTTTCAAAACTTCATTCCTCTCTCGGTCTCAGGTTCAATTATCGAATATAATCACTTGTGCAGTTTAACTACATTTACGTATGACAGAGTGTATAACCAAAATCCCGGCAAACCCCGGGTTCAACTATAGATATATAGTTTCAAATTCTGCTAAAGGGATTACAGGTTTAAGTCTTTAAACTATTTACAACCCAACAATATACAGTAATCCCTATCCAACAGTCTAACCAACATTTCCAAAATAAATGTCCCTACGAAACTCTACCCGCTCTGGGTCACGCGCTTCTCCTTGGAGCCACTCGCCCTGTCTGAAAGGAAAGAATGAGATTCAAAAGAATCCCAGTAGTAACTAAACATTTATACCACATATAAGCACACAGCATGTAAGCAAATCATCATACAGCAGCAGAAACCAATATCAAACTCCACCCTCATCCCCTTTCTCCGCCGGGAAGGCACACTGCCCTAACCCGAACCGTTGTTAGCTACTCAATAACACTCTAAGTTGGTATTCATTTGTACTCTTTGGATGGCCATTACATGCCTAAACATAAGCCTAAAGGGTTGGTATAACTATCCCCAAAGATCCCTCACAAGAAAACTAAACACTGATTTTTGGCCCTTTCACTCGAGCACAGAAGGCCGTGATCGAGCACAACCCTCGCTCTCACTCGAGCACACATGCGAGTGAGACAGGAAGTGCTTACCTGAGAGCAACTCCCGCGACCAACCTACACTCTCACTCGAGCACAAGAGGTTGTGCTCGAGCAGAGACCCCGAGCACACTCGAGCACCACGGAAGTGAGGCCCTGCGAGTGACAACCCGAGAGCATCTCTCAACATCTTCCTCCTCCATCACTCGAGCACATACACCTGTGCTCGAGCACTGATCCTCAGTGCTCGCTAGCACAACCAGTGAGTGTCTACCCGAGAACAACCCAACTCCCAGGCAACAGATTCACTCGAGCACAAACACCAGTGCTCGAGTGATCTCCCTATGCTCGCGAGTGCCAAGCGCACTCTTGGCAATCACTCTCGAGTGATACCCTGAGACACTCACTTGCAGCACCAAAAAGGCACCCTCACTCGAGCACAACTTGCTCACTCGAGCATGTTCATCTTGTGCTCGAGTGAGACCCTTCTCACTCGAGAAATCCTGACAGATGCCCCAAAACGCAAAAACTGCTATGGTTTCCAAAATCCAGCAATTGCACTCCAATGGTTCTAAAACTTGTGTTAGAGCTCATTTTCACTTATTTCAACACAGAACCCATTGGCAACCAACAATAACCCAAATTCAACCTACTCAACCCATTCCCTCTCTAAATCCTCAAACCACTCAAAAACCCATTCTAACAAATTCCCTTATTCAACTTCCAACCAATTTCTAATCACTCTCAAATGTCAAAACTGACCAAATGAACAGTGACACTCTCACCAAAATCTACCTTTCAATTAACATCATAATTAGGTCAAATTTCCAGAATTTCCATTGATTATGCAAACATCCTAATATATATACCACAATTCATAAAAAACCTACCTCTTTCACTTGCTGAATTCAGAACTTGGATTCCTCAACTTTCAATTTCCCTCAAGTTGCCACACACCACAAATCCAAAGTTTGAAAACATGGAAATAAAGCTCTTGACCATTGGAACAATATCAATTAAGGGTGGTTAAACATATAAGATCATTTACCTTCACAAATTTCAAACCCTTCCTTTCTCTTTCTTGCTTGGTTCGCCGGAAATGGAGAAAATGGAGAGAGAAAGATGAGTTGATGATCACCTCTGCTTGGTTCAATACACACACACACAGCCGACTTAGGAAGGAGAGAGGGAAGAGAAATGAGTTGAACTTTTGACTTCAATCCTATGGTCCATAGCTTGCCACTTGGCATCATCTCATTTCTCCTACCATGATTTCACATATTCTCTTCCACACTTGATTCCACCCCTTTGATCTTTAAATCTCAACCATTGATCTTAATTACTAAGGGGTTTTCTCATCCGTGGCTAACCAGACGGTTGGTAAATTTACCGTTTTACCCTTGATTAGTACAATACTCATTAAATTATGAATAATTGCCTTCATTTCACATTGCACAACATACACTTCAAATATGCTTAATTAACATTAATTACATCATTTGAAGTCATTATCCCTTAATTAAAATCCAGGATGTTACAAAAAGAAACCCCTACTAAGCTCTTAGCCGTTTATTCACATTGAGAACCATTGTTGTCTGACGATCTCAAAATCTACTATTGATTCACTTGTTTTTTTTTACCACGTTGAATCAAGATTCTAGGGTTTCAAGATTATCTAAGGTTTAAAATCAAAATCTTTTTTCTTTCCTTTCGTTAATATCAACACACCATCAAGAGAATCGGAAAAATTGGTTAGAATAGTGTTGTTTTCGTATCAACATTAACCACTTTTATGAGAGGAATTGAGCAGCAAGAATTGAGTCATCTTTTTCATTCCAACTGATTTCCTCTTCCATCAAAGACTGAAGTTATTTCCTATAAAGATTAGTTGCTTTTGAGTCAAGATCGGTGAGCAATTTCCATCAGAAATTGATCCAATCACATTTTTCTCAACATAATCTATGGAACCTTGTTAAAATTGAAAAAATTGATTCTAGCTGTCTATATCTCATTCTCACTGTCAAAGGTCAGAGCCATCAGAAGCCATAAGCCATAATCTAAGTTAGAGCTTTTAGAGTTTTTCCTTTTCTTGATTTTCTGGTTACTAAGATTCTCGTTCTCACTGTTAAAGGTCAGAGCCACCAAAATTTAGAAGCAATAATCTGAGTCAAAGGTTTTTTGGGTTTTCTTTCTGGGTTATTATGACCATCCTACAATGACTCATTAGAAGTTTTCTTCTCACTATTTTGGTGAGCCATCACACAATTATGGGCAGAAATACCTCAAGCAACTCATTAATAATAGAAGGTTATTATATTGATATTCTTTTTCTTCTATTTCTTTTCTCGCTAATTGCTCCTTCTTTACGCTAATTGTTAGTCAGAAATATGGGAGGGACTGGCGATTCAAGTTCTAAGAACCAATTGCTTAATTTTCAACTTCCCCTGTTTCTCCACCTTGCTAACACTCAGGCTACTCTTATTTCCCAAGCACTAGTAGGTTCTCAGAATTATGCAATTTGGAGTAAAGCCATGAAGTTGGTTCTCCTTGGCAAAAAAAACTCAGTTTCATCGAAGGGACTTATCTCCAGGAAAATCAAGAAACACACCATAGAGAGTGGGATAGGTGCAACATAGTTGTCCTTTCCTAGATAATAAATTCAGTCAATAAAGAAATAGCTATGGGATTAGTATTCTTTCATAACTCTTATTTAGTTAAGCATGATCTTAAGGAACACTTTGATGTGGTTGATGGTGCCCATATATTCACTATACACTATGCAATTAATTCACTCACTCAAGGGACAAGTTCTGTCTATTATACTAAACTTGAAGAGCTTTGGGATGAATATGCAAGTTTAGTCCCAATCCCTAATTGTACATGTGCTTCTTCCAAAGATTATGCCAAAACAATGTAGGAACAGTGGTTGTTTCAATTTCTTATAGCATTGAACAAGGGGTTCCATCAAGTCAAAAGCCAGATACTCTTTATGGCTCCTCTTCCTTCACCTAACCAAGATTATTCGATGATTACCCAAGAGGAAACTCAAAGGCATTTATTCTATAGAACTTCAACTATGTCCCCTGATAGTACTGTAATAGTAAAGCAATGCGGGGGCGTGGAAGCGATGAGGAAGAGGACAAGGTCAAAATCAATAGGTGTGCAGTTATTTCCAAAAAAAGGGGAACACCAAAGGGAGTCTTGCTATCGTATTATTGGTTCCCCCTAGTTTTCCACAACCACAAACAAAAATGAACAGGAGGACCAAGCAAATTTTTCTAGAAAAGAAAACTAGATAAAGCATTCTGCTAAAGAGCATGATTTGGAGACTAGCCAACAAGCATCACTCTTGATTCATGAACAATACAAGAAGATTCTTGGGATGATTAAGCGGGATTCAGAGCCAATTGAAGTTGTTGTAAGTGTTCAAACTACGTATACTACCCCAAGTCTATATCCTAACTTAAACACTGAATAGATATTATTTTTTGGGGCAAGTTGTCATATTGCTAGTAATATTAGTCTTTTAGATAAATCTAAACCCTACATAAGACCGACTAAGTGGGTGAAAGTACTGAGTAGAGAGAGAATTAAAATAACACACGCTGGAAATGTGAAACTCACTAAACATATATCTTTATCAAAATGTGCTTTACGCTAAATAATTTTGCTACAACTTGATTGCAATAGTAAAGTGACATTAGATAGCAAATGTGTTGCCTCTTCTAAAATAAATTATTTAGACTGGTTATTAAAACAACCAATCTAAAAATATAAAAAAAAAATTTGAAAGTTTTTAGACCGATTTTTCAAACAACCGGTCTAAAAAGATAAAAAAGTTTTAAGGAAAAAAATTTTCTAAAAGTTTTTAGACCGGTTTTCACTAATAACTGGTCTTAAAGATGAAATCTTTTAGACCGGTTGTTTATTAAACCGGTTTAAAATATTTTTTCCCCTTTTAAAACCAGTTATGATTCACAACCGATCTAAAAGGTAATATTTTAAACCTACCTTTTATTTTAATCAATCTAAAAGATATTCCCCCTAATTTTTTTTTGTTTCAAGATATGTCCAATGAGAGGATCAAAAGGATTAGTAATCATTCAAGAGCCCTCTACTTGCTAAAAAGACCTCATAATCACGAATTGTTGAATTTTAGGAGTAAAGTTGAACATGTAAACAGTATGAATGATAGTTTGTGGCATTATTAGGGCATGCTCCTGTAGATATTTTGAGACACTTAAATAATGTAAAACTCGCTAGATTTGTCAAAGATGATAATAAATATAAGATATGCATTCAGTGCAAGCATACACGCTTGCCTTTTTCTTCGAGTACCTCTTAATCTAATCATTGTTTTGAGCTATTGCATGCCGATGTTGGGGACCATATAAGACACCCACACATCAAGGATATAGATACTTTATGACTATTGTATATGATTATTCTAGAGTGACTTGGGTATTTCTCTTACATTTTCAGTATGATGTTTCTAAATTTTTGAAAACCTTTATGTGATATGCTATGAATCAATTTTCTGCAAAAATTAAGATCATAAGAAGCAAAAATGGTATCGAATTTGTAAATCAAGAATTGATAGATTTTTTTAATATCTGGGGATTGTGCATCATAAATCTTATCCCTTCACCACTCAGCAAAATAGGGTGATTGAAAGGAAGCATAGACACTTGCTTAATGTCACTACAAGTAATCATGACTAATGTAGTTTACCTATCAAGTTTTAGGGGGAGGCCATTCATACCGCCACATATCTTATTAAAAGAACCCCATCAAGAAACTTATCTTATCTTACACCATATCAATTATTGTATGGAAGACCACCTAATTTAGGCACCTTAGAGTGTTTGGATGCCTAGCATTTGCCAAGAATTTAAATTGTACAAATAAGTTTCAAAATAGGGCACATCCCATGCGTTTTCCTTGGGTACACAAACACTCAAAAGGTACCTACTTTATAATGTTAAAAGTAAAACTCTCATAGTTTCCAAGACTGTGACATTTATTGAGGATAAATTCCCCTTTAGTAACTATCAAAGCACCAATTAAGGGGGATTTGAGAAAGGTAAAGTTGATTTCTTTAATGATTTATTTGATACTGATCATTATGTGACATCTCATTCTAGAAACCGGAATCAGCACAACCAGGAAGGGGGGCCTCAAGGAGAGGGCGCACAAAGACATGCAATGGACAATGGTGATGGTAATGATAGGTTAAGTTCCCATAATATTAACAATAATCCATTTAGACCCACTAGACATAGACAACCACCCATTTGGACAAAAGATTATGAATGCTGGTTTTTTCCTAATCATAGTGATCAAGGCCATATCCCTACTAGTGATCTTGTGCGTGAGAATGATGTTAGCATGATTGGTTCTATCTCTCTTGGCGATTTAATGATCCATATAAATGTTTTCTTTCTTCCATTGATGAGAAGGCAGAACCATATGACTATTATCAAGCATGCAAAGATCCTAGATGGGTTGAGGCAATTCAAACTGAGATTAAGGCTTTAGAATTAAATAAAACCTAGAAAATAGTGAATTTGCCAAAGGGTAAGAAACCAATTGGTTGTAAATGAGTCTTTAAGGTCAAGTACAAGATGGATGGAAAATTTGACAAGTTTAAGACTCGTTTGGTTGCTAAGGGTTACAATCAAAGAGAAGGGATTGATTTCTATGAAACATTCTCTCCAATTGTTAAGATTGCAATTATTAGAACCATCCTTAAGCTTGTTGTCGTTAACAATAACAATTGGGAAATCCTTCAAATGGATGTATATAATGCATTCCTTCAAGGAGATCTGCATGAGTAGGTTTATATGACCATTCCTCAAGGTTTTGGAAAGAAAACGGATCACTTGAAGGAATGCAAGCTTGAAACGTCCCTTTATGGGATGAAACAAGCTTCAAGACAATAGAATGAGAAGCTAACCCAATCATTGATTAAGGGGGGTTTTCAACAAAATAAGCATGATTATGCATTGTTTCATAAGCAAACAATGTTTGGTTTAGCATTTATCCTTGCTTATGTTGATGAATTAATGATTACTGGTAGCAATATTCGAATTATTAATGATGTAAAAGGGTATTTGCACAAGGAATTCAAGATTAAAGATCTTGGAGCCTTAAGGAACTTTCTCGGCTCAGAAGTTTTAAGATCTAAGCATGGTATTCTCCTCAATCAGAGGAAATATGTGTCTGAATTGATTGATCAAATTGGTTTAGATGAATTTGAGATTGTTTTAACCCCCATGGAACAAAACCTTAAATTGACAGATGCATAAACTAAATCATATTTCTATACAGATGATGCAAGGGTCTATAAAAGGCTTGTGGGCAAGTTGTTGTATCTTATTTTGACTAGACCTGATATTTTCTTCATGATGCAGGTGTTAAGTCAATTTATGCAAGAACCAAAAGAATCACATATGAAGGCTATTCTTAGATTGGTGAAATATTCAAAAGATAGTCCAAAGAGAGGAATATTTCTCTCAACTCAAAACTCTTCTAGTTTAGATTGTTATTGCGATTCTGATCATGCTGGTTGTGCATATATGAGACTGTTGGTAATAGGGTTTCTTGTGACATTTGGTGGTTCACTTATCTATTGGAAGTCAAATAAACAAAGTGTGGTGTCTATTTCTTCAGCTGAAGTCGAATATAGGGCTGTTCGAATGGCCATTGCAGAACTTACTTGGATAGTTGGTTTGATCAAGGAATTGCACATCAACAAAGTGAAGCCAATTAAAGTCATTTGTGATACCATATCAACAATCCATATCGGCACAAATCCTATATTCATCATGTTAAGTCAGAGGAGCAACATGCAGACACGTTCACTAAGGCTCTTAGTGGAGCACAACATGATTATATCCTCATAATGTTAAAGACATATGAATACAGAGTCCCCAACTTGAGGAGAAGTGTAAATAATAGTTGAATATTTAGAAATAATTTTTTTATTATGTAATGTGTTTGTGTTTTGGTGTAATGGCCCAATATGCAAGTTGAGCTAGCATTTAGTATGTTGTAGGATTGTATATATATGTGGGCTAAGAATAGTTTGTATGATGCTGAGTTTTGATTTATGTAAGAAGCAAATTATTCAGAAAATCTCTGGTTAGGCATTTAATACTATGTGGCTTAATCAAAGTCCGAATGGTGTTCCACTTTCATGTGGCCAGTTCAATCATTCAATATATTCCACAGGAATGCCTAAAACCTCTAGTATCCCCTCTTAAATATAGATTTTTAGATTCCCTTTTACTTACAGAGCTTTGTTTCAATTACAAGAATTCAATGTTATTATTGATAATTAAGTCATCTATAAGTACATATATAAACTATCTTTTTATGTGATGAAATATAGTATGAGCCAAACCAGCTCATAGGCTCGTTTGGAATGGTGATTAAAGCCTTCAAAAATACTTTTATAATCGTGATTATAATGTACGAGGTAATCATATGAGAGGAGTTTTGGTCTTATTTTATGTGAACGTGCCTATGATAAGCAGCTTTAATGGAAGCACTGAATTTATGGTAAACTGGCCAACAATTGCGTGTGGCACAAGTTAAGTAGCTACAATATATCAAAGTTCATGTAAGGGCCACTATATCATTACTCGCCATCATGACCAGCATTGGAGCTTCATTAAGGGATCGCTATCATCATCAATTCGGGTGATGACAAATATTGAACAGTGAGGCATGTGGCGTGATTTTGTTTGCCCCATGAGGTGCATTAATAATGTAGAAGAAATGTTTGTATAATTTATTTTATTTAATCATTATATTTACAGTTGATACATCTTTTATCATTACTCATTGAAACTGAAGTATTTTATAGTTTTTCGGAGGTGTACATTAGTCTAGTCGGCAAGGTCATGTTTAACCAAATTGAGCTAAGTTAGGCCATTCCAAAGACTAAACAAGTATAAATTGGGTGGTTGGGTTGAATAGCATTTCTTTAAACAAAAAACAAAAAAAGAACCTAAATATAAAAACAAAGAAGAAAAATTTTTAGGGGTGAAGCTTTTAAAAACAAAAATCATATTTTTACTTATAGTCTTCCAAAATATAAATGTCACATTGAACTAAATTTTCTCAAATTAATTATGCAAATGTAATGAATATAAAATACGTATAAGGAATGAAATCGATCAGCCACACTATTTAACAGATTTTAGTTGAAAGATGATAAAGCACAAGGTTGAATCTAGTCTATATATGATAAGCTACACTATTTACTGAGTTATTGAAAATAAACTTACTAATCAGACTTCATGCTTTATACTACCTACAATTTTAAATATAAAATCTCCTTCATAGTTCAAATTACACTACGAATGAGAACTTATTTTAAGGATCACATATAATAATAAATTCTAACAAGTCATACTATTCATGAGCCATGTGAAACTTATATTTTAAACGACCACATGTAATGTGTGGAACGAAAAAACCAGGTTTAATCTGAAGGGGTGTATGGAAACCCTAAAAATATACTTTTACACTTAATGAAAAAAAACTCCTCTAGTACGAATTCACCTAGTATAACATAAAATCACTTACAACAAGCAAATCTAAACACCCATTTAGCCAAAAATATTATCAAAAAAATTTTCTTTTTCAAACCAGAAAAGAATAATCTACGACTAATTAAAACCAGCCACACCTTTTTCTTTAAAAAAATGGAGATATAAAACGTGTTGTAGTGGTGAAGGAGGCAAATTTGATTGCTTGTGAGAGTTGGAGCACTGGAGATTCTGGAAGTGACAGCTAAAGAAATAAGGCTAGATAACGTACTGATAAGAATATATTGTGATGAGTGTATATATATGATAAACCATATTACACAATGAAATGACAAGCCATTATATTATTATAGCCCAAAACCTAGTGAGCTCCCCAATATGGAGCCTTCTTCCGATAAAAAGAAAAATTGCTTGGAAAATAATTGCTCAGCATTATTTATTGTTATTATTATAAAAAACATCAACCATATATTCCTAGACAACAAATAACTAGGGGTCACCTTCACTTAAACAGTACTTAGCACCATTTTCGCTTTTGAGTGGGCAAGTGGACACTACCACTTCTTGTTGCAGTATACCCAGTTGACTTTTTTTACAATATAGCTCATAATTTGGATTTTAATTATCACAATATTTATTTTTGTTAGATTGATCACTGAGTGAAGTAATATTATTCCAGTCAAGTTTTAATTTTTTTGGATGGGAGAAGAATATATAATTGCATGGCTGAGTTGACCCTCAATTGACAAGCACATTAAGAATGGGTTGTACTTTCGTAGGTACAACTGAACAAGTGGTCGAAGGTTGTATGATATTATTCCAAGTCAACGTAATATACCAACTTTTTAAAGCTAACTTTATTTTCAGTCAAGAGGAAGAAGGTTGATTAGTGTTCCATATGATTCGTATCTTAGATATTGTACTGAATTATTGTCCATTTGTAACTTTAATTTGTGTCAAGAATACGAACAATATCTGAATAAGGATACAATATGAGCGTTGCCTTGTAGTATTTGTTTTCTTATGGAAACTATGCTTCCACAACAGAACTTAATAATATTAGGCCATTTATTTTTTACTGTCGATGGATTAAGGCCCAAGCTCAAATGGGGTAGGTGGGTGAGACAATTTTCTTTATTATTTAAATAAAGAAAATAATTAATAAAAATTAATCTCAAAGGCACTTCGCGAGATATGAGGGACTGAGAGTTAAGGGGATGGATCATTCAGTAACTTTCAAATCACAGTGAAAATTTCTCTCAAAAAAGCATAGAAATATAATTTATGGCGTTACTTTCAACCTTAATTTAGTCAAAAAGAACAATCAAATGAAAAAAAGGAAAATTACATTCAAGTTCTAAATAAGAGAAAATATGAAAAAATTGTCTCTTAAAATCTCAAAATTACATTTAAATCCTGTGAGACTTTCTTGTAATAAATTTCAATCATAGACTTGTTATTGGACACTCATTGACTTGTCAATGGACACCCCTAAACTTGTAAATAGACACCCCTGGATTTGTCTGCGGACGCCCATGGACTTAGCAGCAGAATTCGAATTTATTGTAAAACAATCCCACTAGACTTAAATGCAATTTTAAGATTTTAAAGAACTATTTTTTCTTTTTTCTTTTTTCTTTTTTTTTTTTGCCTGGGACCGGAATTTAATTTTTCAAAAAAAATAAATAAATAAATTACTCGATATATATCCTTTAATCAATGCTTAAGTTCAAACTTTCGGAATTAGATGAAATCACATTACGAAATCTACTTTATTTAGGGCTGAAAATAGTTGAATCTGATTAATTATCCCGAATAGCCCGAATAGCAGTTAGTCATAGGCTCATAGCAAAACAAATTGGAAAATATCACATTTCATTTAGGATCATTGATAGATGTTGCCATGGAAGTTTTTTCTCTCTCAATTTTAATTTTACCTTTTTAAGAAATTTTTGAACTTGATCCGAATTCTCTTTTATTCACTCCGGTCCTTAATATAAGACATATTTATTTCATTTAATTAGATTGAGGAAGTTAATTAAGGTAGTTAATATGACATGTATTTTTTAAAGCATCTTATTCATTTTCTTTAATTTCCTCCTTCCATTTCCTCCTTGATTATTGTTGAGGGAGTATCAAAGGGTAAATTAAGAAAAGAATAACAAATATAAAAAAATATGTCTTATATTAAGAATCAGAAACAATATTAAATAAAAAATGAAATATTTTCTGATGCATTCATAGTGGATATATGTTTTTTTTTTCCTGCTTTACATTCATACGGTTGCCTAAAATTGAATAAGTTATAGATAAATTTATAATTATAATTTGAACAAGGCAAATATTAGTATGTATTTATTTTTGTGTCTTAAACATGATTAAAAATACATGGGCCGAACTGTATCACTTCACTTTAGCCTACCCAGTTGAACAAGGGATAATAAATTTTCCCCCCCAAAAGAAAAAACGTATTGGATGACTCAATCTTCAATTCATTTATTAATATTAATTGGTTTTAATAAGAAAATAAAATCCATCAATTGGATGAACCCAAAAGAAAATGGATGTCAAACAATGTTCGAGACGTTGTATTTTGTTTGGATATTCTTAAAATAATAAAGCCATCAAAATATACAAAATACATTAAAAAAATTATAAATTCTCTTTATTTTTATTGTCCTTTTGGAATTTTATTTATAATTTTTTGATAGAATATAGGTGATGTCCTTAGCTAGAGATTCATCTTCCCAAGGCATAAAAATAACCAAAGTAGGTTTTTCCTCTCCCAACAAAGTATTTCATATACACATGGTCTAGTTTGGACTCAAAACATCATATTTAAAGGACTTAGCTATCTATCAACTATATCGGGTTTTTGTTGGTTTATTTATTATTTTCTTAACCCGGTCTTCCGTTTGAATATTTACTTAAGGTTTGTGTTACCGGCCTTTTTTGTTTTTGTTTTGTTGGTATGATGTGTTAGTGGACTTTTGTTTTTCACAGTCTATTAGACATTTCAATTTGGACTATATATATATATATATTGGGCCACTTCTGAATGGGTTCTTTATCTGTTGCCTAGGTTCACTTTTACTTTGGGCTTTTGATTGCTTCACTTGTGCTTCTAGATTTGTTTCCTCAATAAGGGAGTCAGTTTCTCACAATATGGCAAACTAAGATTTAAATCCTTATTAAGAGAAGTATCTATATTTAGTGTTCAATAATACCTCTAACAGAATTACTTCCAATAGAAAGTTGCTTGAACCTAGCAAAAAAAACCGGGGGTGTTTTTCTTTTTTATTTTGGCCCTTTTCTCACTCTAATTTGTTTATTTATTTTTTTCGTATTTCCGTTTATTACATATTTTCTTTGAAACAAGTGTTATATTTATCCGTAAAAAAGAGAATAAAATTATCTCAAACTTATTATGTTGTCTACTACCTTGTTTTTAAAATCGATTTTCATTATAACCTCCTATATAGGAAGTGAAGTAATAAGGAGTGCCCATCCCAAAAAGGCTAACCCATTGGGGTGGGATAGATCCTTGAATTTATAAAGGGTTAATATAATTTTTGGTCTCTGAAGTTTGATCCAATTTTGGTTTTGGTCCCTCAAGTTTGAAATCGGTGGTTTAGGTCTCTGAAGTTTCACCCAATTTTAGTTTTGGTCCCTCAAGTTTAAAAAGGACTTGGCGACCCGTTTTTGAAACCCGACCCGACAGGGAAAAAAACCAAGTCCTTTTCAAACTTGAGGGACCAAAACCATATATCGGGTGAAACTTCAAAGACCAAAACCACCGATTTCAAACTTGAGGGACCCAAACCAAACTTGGATGAAACTTCAGGGACCAAAATCACCGATTTCAAACTTGATGAATCAAAACCAAAATTGGACCAAACTTTAGGAAGTAAAAGTTATATTAACCCATTTATAAATTATATACTTCACTTGTGAAACTCTCATATATGGAACTCATAAGAACACACCTTTTGACAGCCGATATCCCCGACAGCTCCATATCACTACACTTTACTTGGTCTCTTACTGTCAGAATTTTTGCATGGGTAACCTTCTCTCTGTGAACATCAACACATCACAGCGCTTATGGTGCTATTGCCTTAGGCTTGCTCTTAGGTGCTTTGCTCTTAGGTGCAAGTTTTTGTTAGCTCTTTGAACACGAAAGAATATAGAAAAAGCTTAAACTATTATTGATAGGATTTATCTAATTTCGGGGAAGGTATTCTAAAATGAAAATTTTATTTTACTATGCACCAAAAAAATTATTAGTTGTATAATATTAATATATAGTCAACAATTCAAATTTATATTTATATACACAAGTAGTCAACTTTTTTCAGCCAACGGTTCGTCTGCTTAATTTTGTACAACATGATTTTATTGTGGAAACATGGCATAGTTCAATGTACCATTTTTTTTTAATTTTATTTTTCATTTCAATTGAATAATTTTCGACATCGTGCACACTGATTCCGTCCACAGTAATAACAAATCAATGTCCATATAATATAAAATACTAAAATACACTATCCCTATAGTTCTTATTAAGAGACCTTTTCCATATAACCTTTATCATACGGTTTTTTTACAAATTGTTTAACATTTTTTATTTAAATAATTTTAATTAAATTTCTTAACTTACATATAAAAAATTTTGTAAACATGTCCTTGCAATTAATAAAAATATGCCTCGTTAATTGCTATTTGTTTGATTTTTTTTTTTTTGGCGAAAATGTAACTGAAGGAACTAGTAAGGGCAAGAAAACACATTAAAGGCCCTAAAATATGGAGATGTATGTATAATAAATAATCTAGGTCCTTAAAAACATACTGCTTTGATATCTATACAAGACACTTCCTTGAAGAATTGAGAGGTTCTTAAGTCACCAAGTGAGATATTTAATTACATTTTTAAATTACTCTTATTTAGAGTTTGATATAGTTTTTCTTTTTCACTTCTCATCAACATGTAATTCATAGTTTTAATTATTGATAAATTTAGAATTTCTTTTCATTTTTAAATATATTTAATGATTTAACCACTCATTTTTTGCTTATAGTAAAATGGTTGGAAACATGGTTGTTGAACTCACGGGTTAACATTTTCATTCAACAAAAGTATGTCAACTTATAACTAAACTTGGATGCTTTTCTGGCTCGACCTAACTTGCTATCACTACTACAAAAAGCATTTTTAACATCACTAATTAACGTCCGTATTTAAAAAACAGTAGTTGAAATAGAGACGGTGGCATTTTTGAAATTTTGACTTGTCTTTTAACAACTGTTTTTTGAAAACAGTCGTTAAAAGGTACTTTCAACACTTTTAACTATCGTTTTTAGACTGTAATAGTGTATTTACTCAGTATAAGCTTGGTTGCCCTGACATTTTAGACTGTGTCAAATGAGTCTAGGCAGAATGTAAGCAGACATATGAGTCTAGTTACGTTGTGAGTTTGACAAGTATAGTTGGTTGTACAGTCAGTGGTGGGTAAGATCCTAGGGCTTTCGACATATATCTTCTAAAATTTTGTAGCCTTGGATGCTTTGCTTTTTTTTTTTTTTTGGGCCAGCAGGTTTACTATATGTATACGTTCCTTCTTAAGATCACCTTATCTCAAAGTAATTAATTATCCATTACCTAGACGGTAAACATTAATTAGGACGCTGTAATGGGGCATTATTAAAATGATAATCTTGTTTTGTCAATACAAATCAACATCAACAATAGTTGATAAATATGGATAACTTTGTTAAAAACATCTTACTAGCTCCTTTTATTCATATCATGCACTTTCTAAAACCTTCCCCCACAGTAACACAGTAGAAAAACGACACCGCGTTACACAGGACAACAAAATTTTTCATTTTCAGTTCAGTCCCTCTTCCACTATCCTTTAATTTTTCTCTCTACATAGCCACCATTTTTGTACATCACAGAAAATTCACAGGACCCAAAGAAAGAAACAAATTACGTTTTCTCTTCTCTAAAATAAACACACTGAAAATCCGATTTAAGACAAAACTGGACTACTTCAATTTTTTTTTTTTTATTGATTCAAGCCGAGAACGCAAGTCCCAGGTCCATTTTATACGATGACCGATTCTCACTATCCTTGAACTCGATCTTCCTCTTCTTCACTGGTACCACATGGTTCGCACGTGACGCTGGTTCGAACCCTAGTGTCAGCTCTAGGCCTATATCGGTTGTTTCATCGACGGTTCGTTCCCTGGCCTTCCCGGTGAATTCCGGTTCGTCTCGGAAGAGGATCGACGTCTCGGCGGTCTCCACGGAGATCATACTCTCGCTCTCTTTGCTCTCGTTAACCGCCTCCGACTGGTGGCTCAGCGATGACTCGTGGCTCCCCGACCGGTTCACAGCCGGTTTAGCAGCAGCAGAAGCACAACACCCGGTCCAGGAATTGATCGGAGCGTCAACTGCTGGAGGAGAGGGCTGAACGGATAACGAGCCGGTAGCTGCTTTGTTGTTGGCTTTGGGCTTGCCGCCGATGGAGCGCTTGAACCTGGAGCGAGTTTTGACGACTCGTTGCGCATCGTTTGACGCGGCCAAGTTCTCGTCCTTAGACACGTGGCGTATGTCGTAAGCCTTGAGAGGTGGGCCCCTCCCATTCGTTGCCGCCTCGGAGGTGATTGGCGTGATCGGAGCGCCCTTCAAGACGGCTTCCACGGCGGCCTGACATAACTGCCAGCTCCCGGACCATAACAACCCGACGGACCCATAAATCGGGTTAACTATCCGCCCGCATGCCTCATATAACAAAGACCGAAAAATCGCTGCAATATATACAAACAAAACACAAATCAAAAACTCCGAACAGACAAATAAAACTTCCTCCTATCAGAAAATAATCAACCACCAAACGCGTTGTAGCCCCGTGGTATAAGATCCCGTTCGTAACGTCATGCCATGTCAGTGCCTACCCCTTTAATTAAAAAAATAATAATAATGAACCAACTTGATTAGAAGCTAACCAGGACGAATGTGTTCAGGACCGGCGTTAATGAGGTTCATGAGGCCAGCACGGCCATAGAACTTGGCGAGAAACACCGTAGCATTAGCCTGAGACTCTGGGCTTTTAATCCACTGCAAACACGGCCTTATACTACAATTTTCACTGCAACCCTTTCTCAAAACTCGGCATCCATTACAGCTCATCCGCATTTTCGAACAAGATTCAGAAATTACAACACGAAGAAGACGAAGAAAAAGAAGAGTTAAAGGTATACTGTAGAAGAAGAAGAAGCTGCTAGAGAAGTTTGCGGATTGTGAATTGAGGAGGCTGTGGGTAAGGTTATATATTTTCAGGTGCTGTGGGATACAGTTTGTTTTTTTAATAATATTTAAATTTTTTTTTTTATTTAATTAGACCAAACCACAAACAATGGGTTTCCACATTCAAGGAGATTAAGGCAGCAAGAAAACAGGGGAGACAAATCCCCACTCTCATCAAACGCGCGTGTGTTCAACTCCCAATCATGGGGACTACGATCCCTTTCTTATTGGGACGTACCTGACGTGGAACACTTCATAGAACCCTCTGCTCTGAACCTCTAGGGTGAAATCAGAAATCCGATACGATCGCCAGGTTGGCCTTTTCAGACTCCAAAACTACCCTTGGATGGACTCCAAAATCACGGAATCTACCACACTCAAGGCTGAAAAGGAGAGGGCAGAACAGTAATTTAGTCTGACTAGGGACAGTCGGTGGACATGCAAATGGGTACAAATTTTAAGGAGGAAAGAAATTGGCGCGTGGCAAGCACGTTACGGTGTCAGAGTGCGGTCGAATCGCCACATATTGAGGAATAAGGCCCACCCACAGTACAATTTTTTTTAAAGAAAAAAGAAGTAGAGAGAGGAGAGAGAAAGCTCCTGGTTTTCGGGAAATGGTGGTGTGAAGAAAAATTAAAAAAGCGGCTTAATATAAAAACCGGAGACCGGTTTCCGGTTTTAGGTATGGGACTGTGGGCGGAATATAGAAGAAAGAAAAACACTGTTAGCCAATGGTTTTTGGGTGGGGGATGGTCTTATTTAGGTATAAATTTTGTACTAATTAAGAATCTAATTTTGTGTTGCTTGTCATGTAAGGACAACAACGTTGCCCAACTAGGAATTGTTTTAGGTAAATACACTTGTTTTCCCATTCATTGGGTATACCCCCCCTTCTTTTTTAGCTCCCAGATAAATTTCCTCCTAGCTAGTTTCGCTTTATATTATAATTAATGTTTCTAAAGTTTGCCTTGTAATTAGGACAGGATTGAGAAGATTATCAATGATGTTTGATAATTGACTTCGACCTAATTTTCTGTACTGCTTTATAGTTCCCCTGCAATTCTAGCCATTTGATTAAGAGGTTGATAATATATATAGTAAGCCAATAATCAATCGGCCGGTTTTGCAGTTTAATTTGTAATTTTAAACTCTACAATATAGATAATGGCAAAAGAAACATGTCCAAAACTCTACAATATAGATCATGGCAAAAGAAACATGTCTCCGTGTTTAAAATAAGGTGAATAATCAGCTAATTTGTCAAGGGGGATTTTTATTTTTTTTCTTTTTTGTCAAGGGGGAAAAATAAATGAAAATAGTTCCATTTAATTTCAGCACGGTAATCAATTTTTTTACATAAAATCTTTTAACGGTGGTTTAGCTGTTATTATTAATATTTAATTTGTGTATAGTAGTTCAAATAGTGTTCTTCTTCTTTGGGCGGAGGCTTTTTTGTTTCTAGTTCTACATATGATTTTCTGTACAGTTATCCTGCGGTGCTAATTGATTAGTATATATATATATATATATATATATATAATAAATTAATAATTAATTGTATATAAAAAGAGAAAAAAAGTGATGCATTTCTTATTGCAAAATTTATTAGTTAAGAACTCATGTTCTTGAGCGGCGCCACTCATTTTCAATTATATGAAACATATCTTCAAATATATATAAGTGTCTTTTGTTTTGCACGTAGATGAAAATAAGTTAAACACGGCAGAAAAAGAGTAGCATCTGTTGAAGATAGGTTGCGTACATGAATCATTGAACAAATTCCATGTACTTTTAAACAATAATTTTTGTAAAAAATTGTGAACATTTATTTTCTTTTTTTTTTAAAAAAAAAGCATATGACGAGATTAGAACATTATATTTGGAATACAAAAGTTAATTAAAAGACAATCATAATATATAGTGGGAGGTGTGTGGTATGGTGGGCTAGTGGCGGCCAAAGACTTTTGACGTGCAGAAGGACAAGAACTGAATCACCAGTTGACAAAGTTTAACGTTGCAGCCAAAAACATGGGGGCATTAGAGTTCCATGAATTTGACTTTCTATATTACCAGTGAATATTTTCCCCCAAGATTTCTGCCTTTGACTATCATAGTTGTAAAGTTTAATAAAACATCCTCGATGAATTAAGAACATTGAACATGACCCTCAATTTGGTATATACCTAGTCTTCACCAGCTTCCTAGGGATCACTGAGTCCTAATAAAACCCTAGCTACGCCATAGAATGTTTTTATAATACTGATGGATGACAGCTAACAAAAATTGGTCTAATTGATAAAAATACAATTTATATCTCGCACGAACGTGATTTTGGACCGCATTATCAATGTAAAATTATGTTGTTTTTGGACAATTTGTAAATATGCATTGAATACTCTTTTGAACATTGAAACAAACTGACCTAGCTGGTAAGCTTTTGTAGCATCCAGCTTAATTAACAATTTTTAGTACGTAAGAATTAGTTAAAATGAACTTAAATAAGGATTAGGGTGGTATCTAAACTTTTACAGAGACCACTATTTTTTTTTTGAAAAGAGAAAGAATTTGACGAGACTATATTCATGTTTGAGTTTATTTACTTTGCGACAATAATATATAGGTTGGCAATGTTTGTTTTACATTGATTCGATGTATTTTAAAACAATTATTGATTATTAGTTGTTTCTAAATCGGTTTACGGTTGCTTACGTATATTTGAGTTTTGTTTCCTACTTTATCATATTTGGGAAAACAGATAGGCTGTTTGTTACATAGGAGGATATTCGACGATTGAGAATATGAGAAAGCCGTCCTTAAAGTTATGTCTGTTTTTTCCTTGGCTGACTAAAGTTGTATGTCTTTTGATTTGACCTTACAATAAGACGGCGTAATTAACATGGCCACATACTCTTTCGCAAATCACACCCAACCGCCCAAAACTTTTCTCTTAATAATTAATTAGTAATAATTACTTGGGAGTTTTGCTAAAAAAGAACTCATTTACAACTTAATTGTCAAATAGAACCTGGAAAAATATCTACATACGGAGGGAAAATTTTTATATACGAAGGGAAGATTTCTGCACATGTAGGGAAGACTTTTACATGCGTATAGAGAAGAATATTGAATACAAGGAAGATATTCTACACACAGGGAAATATATTTTGTACACCTGGAAAATATTCTGCATGCAAAGGTCTCATTTGACAAATAAGTTTTTAATGAGATATTTTTTCACAATTTTCCCTAATTACTTCATGCTTTTTTCTGTTTCTTTTATTCTTTTGACCTGATTTCTTCAAGGTTAATTAATTGAACTAGTTATTTTTCTTTTTGATCCACTGAAATTATTATTTGTAAATTACCTATTGACTTCAGTTTGCTGATCGAAATTATCATACATTCATCAGCGCTTTGTGAATTATTTATATTTTAAAATAATTGTTTAATAAAGTAATAGGGTGAAAGTCAGGTAAATATAAAGTTGGGTGACAGGATTAAACAAGGTATATAAATAGTTTAGATTGTGAAATATTTTAACTTGATTTATTAAAATAAATTCATGCTAGAATTGTGTGTACGATTATCGATCTACTACTTGTTAATTACCTTTATCCTTATAAAAATGAGGATTAATTAGAGATGAGATTATAATAAAATAAAACTGCTTCATTGACATTCACTATGAGAAATTGGGGATCTGCCATTGTCCTTATAGTCTAGTAGTATGAAAGTTCCCATTTAAATGGAAGGTTACGGGTTTGATCATGTTTGTAATTTTATGTTGTTAGTGTATGCCATTTAATTGAAAAAATAAAAAGAGAAATAGGGGATCCCGACAGAAAATATTTTAATTTTAGCATGTGAAAAGGGGGAAATTATTGTTGAAAAATCTCTCATTGCAAAAATATACATTTACAGGTTATCGATAGACGATAGTTTACAAATAATAAGTATATAAGGCGACAAGTGGAGAAGTGAAAAAGAGGGGGAAATTGTAATTTGCAAGGGATGCGAGTTGCAAATGCGGCATGCAGAAGCAACCAAACGACAGCATGCAAATTCAGTCACGTTACCGTGTGTGCATCCTCTTTAGTTGCCACGTGTTACTGCAAACGACACCTTGACATGCGAATACGACACCTTGACATGCGAATACGACACCTTTCTCTGTCCTCGGATGCTGCTCCTTCTTCTCCTTCTGAATTCATTTATCCAGAAAATATACAATTTGCGCCGACAAAGGATCGTAATTAGTTGGTTCATAATATTTAAAATAATGAGTTTAAATTCTACCACTAATATAAGAATTTTATTTATAGGCTATATGTAAATATTTTTATAAACCTAAAGATATAACCTGTGTTTGGTATCACTTAATTTTAGATAATAACTCACTTATTACATAAATCGAGATAAAACTTCTCTCACATACTTATCTCATATACTATGAATCATAATTTATAAACACTTATTACCTAAAAATAAACTATTTCAAACAATCCCATACTCTAACCTTTGGAAGTTCACAAGACCCAATACAAAAAGCTGTCTTGTCAAGCTATCGAATTCACTGTGTACATAGTACGGCTTCATGTTTCATTATTTAGTAATTACTTCAAAAAATAAAAAGAATACGGGTCTCGAGTATTTATTTCTTTTTCAAGTTGTCCACTTGTATGTGAAAAGAAATTAATTAAAGAGGTCTGTGTAGAAGGTTTGATAATGGAATTCAATTTTGAAAGGGAGAATTACATACAAATTTTAAATAAATTAATTGCTTACAAGTCTTAAGTCTTGACCACTTGTTAAATGATCGGGTCAAAAACCACTTGTTAAAATGATGAAATTGTGTAAATATTAAATGTTAACTTGTAAATGTGATTTAGAAATAATTAATATTCTTTTTGATTTGGTTAAGTTCTATCCTTTTGAAATTTAAAGCGTAAAGAGTTTTATCCACTCCTAACAAATACATTTCCTAAAATTTAAACTTGTATTATCCTTCGATTCTTATGAGAGTGATGTGATTTATTACCTCAATCAACAATTTATTATTATAATTAATATTCACGGTACTTGATTGGTAATCCTTTCATGTTCAAATGCAATGAATACGCTAAATCGAAGATAACTTGTTAGAATACTATTTTGTCCGGAATAATTTGTCAGAATAATATTTTTGTTAAATCTTGCATTGCACCCATTGCGTAAAGGAATTTATAGAGAATGTGAGTGTTAATACATAATTAATGAATAAAATATCTTAGGTAATATATAAGTAAAAATTTAAAAAATGTTTTACTTTCAAATTGACATGTATGAAGCGAGATTTGGAATTTTTCACACTAAAAATTGCTAGAGTTATAAATTTTTCTAAAACGGTTGGATACACACACATGTTTATTTTAAGAGATCCAAACTACATTAAATTTAACATATGTGTTCATTTTTCTCTTGTTTCTCTTATGCGTGTTTTTGTGATTAAGATTCCAATTCCAACACTAAACTATACAAGTTGTTATAATTTTATCATGGACCTCTCATTACAATATAATACAGTATATTATTTTTTAAAAAACATGCTTTGCCAACCACAAATGGATTATGATTAAAGCAATTATATTTTTAATAAAAGTTAATACGATAAAAATTTATTCGTTTAATTGTTTAGGAGGAAACAACGGCCACTATTATGCTATTATATGCTCGCGATAAGTTATTAGTATTATAGTTCTTCAAGATAATTATTTTTTATGAATAAATGAATTACCTGATTACTTTCACTTCAAAATTTTAAATTCACATAATTCAAAAGGAAAATCTCATATAAAGATACTTAAAATAGGAAAATTATAAATCAGGTTGATAAATTTAATAAACCCTTAATTGAGTCATTAACTAATTTGAGATTTTAAAATTGGAGTAAAATAAGTTTAATGCCCTCTTCTTTCTCCTCTTAACAAAATAATAAAAACAAAATAAAGGAACAAAGAGAATAAAAAATGAAGAGAAATTTAGAGAGGAAAAAAGTTTTGAGACAGCAATAGCACGAACAACCACAGAAGAAGACTATTTCAAATAACGAAATCAAAATTTTATCAAATTACTGGATTTCAAATACTTAATAAAGAAGAGGAAAATGAAAACCAAGATGAGAACGATGATTTACAAATGATTTATTGGAAGGCGAATCTATGGTATAAACACATTGAATCACAATTACTTAAATTCCATATTGGTCATCGATTTCTTGCATCACAATGAGTCTTTGATTTTTTTCTCAGTCGTGTTTCAATCTTCCTTCTACAATAATACTCACTACAAAAAAAACACTAAATTTCTGAAGTAATTTAGGCTTTTCGACGGAATGAATTTCATTGGTAATAATAGTATGACAAAAAAATTTCCGACGGAATTCAAATTCCGTCGAGAATTTCTGACAGAATGGATTCAGTCACAAATTTATTTTTTATTTTTTAAATTTAAAAAGCCACGTGACAACTCCTGCGGCGTCCACCTTGTCACCACCGACGCCCAACTCCGCCACGTGTCACAACCTCCCTCCTCCATGTGTCGCAACCTCTTTATTTTTGGAAATGCAACTTGTAACCCCCTTCGTAATTATGATTCGAAATACGTATTTTAAAATGAAATAGAGATCAATAATAATCAAACTCATTTACAATCCCTTCCTTACGGAAGGGTTTTCACAAATATTTTTAAAATTTCTGCCTTACCCTGGTCTCAAATTCCACAACTCGAATATAATTATCCTGTGCAATTACATCACATTTACATATCAGAGTGTACAACAAAATCCCGGCAACTCTCGAGTTTCATACATAAACTAAAGGTTTATAAATTCTCATTAGGGGATTACACCACTGTCTCCAAAACAACATTTATAAGATATACGGTGATCTCCCAACCAAACATGATAACCAACACCAAAATATAAATCTTCCTAAGGAGCCCTATCCGCCCTTGGTTGTCTCCTTTCCCTTGGAGCCACTTGCCCTGTATGAAGGTAAGTTAATGGAAAGAATGAGATTCAAAAGAATCTCAGTAGTAACAAATCACTCATACCACATGTAATCACATAGCATGCAAGAAAATCATCAAGCAGCATCACAGCATAAAGCACAACACGCAGGCTGCCACATATGCACATAATTACATAATCTCATCCCCCGTATTCCACCACCCAGAAGACATGGTCCTCCCACCGTCAACATCGATAGGCCGCGGGTAAAGGTTTCACAAATAGCCTTTCGGCTTTCACATATAGCCTTACGGCTTTCACAGAGTCTCATCCCCCGGATTCCACCGCCCCGAAGGTACAATCCTCCCACCGTCAACATCGATGGGCCATAGGTGATAGACTCACAAACAATGATTAAACAAACATACCATGTATCACATATAGTATAAGGGAAAAGAGTCACTACCCTGTTCTTTCTTATTGTGCTTTAGCGTAGGTGGATCACGAACAGGGCAAATATCGAATCCTACAATTCCAAATTCATCATTTACACACTTCCATAATGTTTCTTGGGATCATATGAGTCTATAATGAAAATTTACAAAAATGCCTCTGGGGACCCTACCCAGGCCTGCCGTACCTGGTCCGGTTGCAGTTTTCCCGAAATTCTAATCTGGGCTATCCTAACATATTTCTGCCCAAGAAATCCATTTTCGGACTCAGAATTATCAAATTCAATGTCAAATTACAAATTTACCCTTGGCAGCCCTACTTTAAGGGCTTCAGGGGCGTTTTCATAATTATGCTTTTTCGGCCTTTTCCGAAAAAGTGACCAACAATAATCCCACCTAATTTTCACTCTTGAGCTCAATGGAACCATCAAATCATTGAAAATTCAACTCTAACCCCTCCAAACTAACCTTGGCCGAAATTCTCAGTTCCCCGAGAAAAATTGGGATTTTTCGGTTTCGGCTTTGCAGACGTGTTTCTTTCTACTCCTAATTACTTTATTAACCATTACATTAGGTTACAACTAACATTAAGACCCAATTTGGGTAGCATAACCCCTAGGCCATATTATTTCCAAACTTTAAAACCAATAGCAATCCGGCAAAATTTCACCTATTAAATTGCCCACAGCAGCCAGAATAAGTAATATATGAAAGTTTGAAAGTTACCTCAAGCTCCCATTAGATTTTTCTCAAGGTGACTAAAAACCCTAGCCTTAGAACACCCAAATTTGTGCTCCACAAACCTTGAAGAACATAGAAGAATAGCTTAGGAGCGGAGTTATACACGTTAGGTAAGGATTTACCGAAGAAATCGATTTACCGTACAAGTTCTCTTCTCCTTCTCTCTCTAGAATTTATCACACCTTCTCTCTCTTGTTGCAGCTGAATATCACGGTTTTGGGCTGATGGAGGAGGTGGATAATGATTTAATATGATATAATATTATTTTCTAATTATTTACTAAATTTCCATCAATTTCGGATTTTTACAAAATTCTGGCAGATTTCTGTCCAAACTTTGAAAAATCATAACTAATTCTAGAAAAATCAAAATGGGGTGATCCCAAAGCCAATAGAAAGCTATTTAAGTCCTATTTATTGGAAAAATATGGATCACTGCAGCTCATAACCTCAAAAATACAGAATTGCACAAAATTTCATACTGCTCCAAAACAGATTCCAGTTTTCATCCCAAACTTTGGAAAATCATAACTCTTAGCTCATAAATTGAAATGACACAAATTATATGTCCATTTTGAAGCTTGGCATGTGAAATTTTAAGAATGAAAATTTTCAGAATTTTTAGACACCATTTTCCTATTTAAAACGTTCATACAAATCGATTGCCCTGTACAGAGTTTTCAATGGACAGAATTTCCAACTTTTACATAATTGTTCCCAATGGTTCCAATTTCACAATAAATATTCTCCCCACACGAATTTTCACAAGGAAGCCATTGGAATCATTAAAACAACCAAATTCCCATCATACATTCTCCAAAAGTGTTTATTCAACAATAATTACATTCACTTTGGAAGTTATTAGCCCTTAATCGCTTTTTGGGATATTACACAACTCAACTTACCCCTCCTTTGGTTCAAACCCACAACTCAACTTACCATATGAGCTCGACTGCTTTGGCATTCTATTACTACAAAATTATATATATAATCTTATTATACATAATCAATTATTTATAAATATACATTTGTTTCTTATATATAAATGTAATAGTAATATAAAATAATTTTATATACTCTTATAATTTTTAATATAAATTAACTTCAAATTAAAAAAATTTTCATCTTATATAAATAATTATTAACTAATATATTTTACTAATATTAATTAATAACTAATAAATTTTTATATGACCATTTTGCGCCTACAGGAACCAAAATCTATGATTGGAAATTAAAAATATTTTAGAAATTAGAAAATAATAATTAAAAAATAAATTTAAAATTAAAATTAAAATATTAATTAATAAATAATATATTTTATAAAAATACTTTTTTAAATTTTAATTTAATTAAATAATAATAATTAATTAAAAATAATAATTTTTAAATTTTCAATTCCGTCGGAAATTGTGAGGGAATTTATGACATAATTCAATTCAATTGGAAATTGCAACGGAATTCATTTCCGTCAGAAATTTGCGACGGAATTATTCTGTCAGAAATTCCATGGCAAAAGACAGAATTTGCCACGAAATATTTTCCGTGGCTAATTCCATGACAAATTTTTCCCCAGAAAAAATTCCATCGGAAATTTTTCCGACAAAATTTGTGATAGAAAATTTTTCCATGGCAAATTCTGTCAGAAATTTCATGTTTTTTTGTAATGACTCCTCTAATCCTTAATGTAAGAGATATTTACCTAATTTAATTAAATTAAGAAAGTTAATTAGTTGAATTAGTTAATATGACATATATTTTCTAAAACATATTAATAATCTTCCTTAGTTCTCTTATTCCCTCTCCCCCTTGATTGTTGTTGAGGGAGCATCAATAAAATAGAAGTAAATTAGGAAAAGATTAATAAATATGAAAACTTTGTCTTATATTTAGGATCAAGATTAACCCCTTAAATATGTCTTATATTAAAGACAGTAGGAAGTACACATGTTTTCACACTATTACAATTGCATTCCTCCAATGTGCTTCAACATGCTCTTCTCTTTCGCTGGATAGAACGATAATTCAAGGGTTTTAGGATCAAGTTTGAGTTGAAGATGATGCAGGAAAAAGCTTCTTCACACTTCAATTTGTCTTTCTTAAGAACTTAGAGTTATAGGAGTAATTAGATCTAATTTCTAAATCTCACTTTGCTCTATGTAGCATGATTAATAATTTGTTGAGTTTAATGAACCAAATTAGAATCTGGGTATTTCCATGTAGCTTTTCAATGAAGTTTCCCTAATTAAAATATATTGTGAAGTACTGGCAGAAGAAACAATTACCGGTTTTGGTAACCAATGTATCAAATGGTTGCTTAGGAATGTATTTAGAAGATAAACAATACTGTTGTTAGCCCAATTGTTTTGCTTGTGAGATTAAAGTTTAGTACTAGGAATCTAGCCTAGTTTCGTCCATTTTCAAGCTTTGGCTTGCCAATTACTTAAAAAACAAAAAAACAAGAAGAAACAATGACCGCTTAAATAAAGTTTTAAATTTAAATTCATAGTAATTTAGAAAACAGCTTTATGGAACCAAAGACCTTATAGCCTAGTGGTATGAGAACTTTCCTTTAAGTATGAGGTCATAGGTTTGATCTTGCTTGTAATCTCAGGTTTTAGTGAAAATGTCTTTGGAAAATTATTCGCAAATAAGTATAATAATGATTGAATTTTATAAGGAAAATTAATCTTTTATTGGAAAATTATTCTCAAATAAGTATAATAATGATTGAATTTCATAAGGGAAATTAATCTTTTAGCCCTTCAACTCTTATCCTAGTTAAAACTCCGTTCTTACTGTGTTAAATATGACTCGACGCGACTTGACCCCTAATTTTTTTAACATAAAATTCAATTCCTAATCTTTGTCTTTGGACCACTTACTTTTTTTTCTTATTTTTTGTCATCCATAACTAATCTTCTTCTAGCAAAAAATTATGACTCGGCCTCCACGTCATACTATGAATTAGCATTTACTAAGTTTTGAATGAGTCAAAAGTTTATGAACTAAGTCATGTTAAGTCATACTTGAGGGATCGAGTTTTAACTAAATTAAAAATTGAAGAGCCAAAAAATTAATTTTTCCTGTCTTATAAATATATGGTAGTTATATAAAAACAATATAAAATACATGTTTAATTCATGTCTTCTGAATTTTATTATATTGTAAAATTTTCTTCAGTTTATATAATTCATCTTTTTATTAAAAACTGGTGATAGTATATATATATCATCGAACTAAATGAAGTTTTCTTACATTCATGCATTTCATCTCATCATATTATTATACTTATCTCATGGCACGCCGCTAGGGTAGCATGTGAGAGGTTTGAGATAGGTCATTGAGCCTAAAAGAAGAAAAAAGCTTTTAGGTCAAACTGATCATAGAAAGTAAATGGTTGTGAACTAATTGAACTCTTAGTTATATATATAATTAAACTAATTCATTTAAAATCCCTTATTCCAAAAACGTACATATGCATAACCTAACTTGCTTTATTTTTTTAAATCAACATTAATTTACTTTTAACACGTCTAGATGCATGCATGTAGCAGTTGTAAATCCTTATTTAATTTGGTCTCACTCAACAAATGATGATAATCAAAAGCAATAATATATAATTAATCTGATTCTTCTCCTTGTGATAGTGGACTTCACATGGTTCCCAATCACCAAATTATATATATATAAACCACAAATTGTGTGTGTGTGTGTGTAGAGAGAGAAGATATAAGATAAGGACAATATATATGAGCAACTTGGATTAACTTAACATCTTGGACCGGACGAATAATCCAAAAACTCAAGCTTTATTGATATAAGTGTGGTTACACGAATAATGACAATCCAAAACTAAGATATTAAAGAAAAAAGGTGGAGCACACCACGAGCTTGTGTCTCCACAATTTTCTATTTTCTTTAATTTACTGAATAATATTCTTCATTAGGCTGTTAATTGATTTTATACTATCTTTATGATTGTGTGTGTGTGTGTTAAAAAAACATATATTTCATTTATAATATATTGAGGAATTACACATACATTTTCCCTGTATTTTAGATCTGATATTGAAATTTCCACATGTAATATTCACTCACTAAATTATGCATAAATATGCAATACTTTATGTTTCAGTGTCATTTGTAAATTTTATTCAAAGTTTATCATTTAAAGCTTTCACAGTCACATGAACTTTACCTAGCTAATAATTTTTATGTAATTTTTGTACTGTTTTTTAAATTTTAAGGGGGGCAATTTCCCATTTTAAATTTTCCATGTCATGGCTTTATATATAGTTAAATTTTGGATGTAATACTATTTTTTGTTTTTTGTTTTTATTTGTATGGTCTTTGGGCCCTCAATGTAACAAAAAAAAATCATCTGCCAAAGAGTTCTGTTTCTTTCCCCTAATGTACTAAACCAAAAAAAAAATATTGAGCCTCATCAATTATTCCATTATAAAAGAGTTACGGAATCTTGAAAAACTCGAAAGAAGGTGAAAATAGTGGTAGGGTAGTTAGGTAAAGATTCTAGGGAAAATGTCAGTTAGGTCCTAAGGTACATAAATAATCTCAAAAAACTCCTTTTAAAAAGCCAAAGGTCAGAAAAGTCCCTAGGGAGTTTTTTGACATGAATTCCCTATAAACAATTATAAAAATAACCCCCACACAAATAACAAAAGAAAACGCACAAAGGAGAGGAGGGAAGCATATTTTTGTAATCAAGGCATTAAGGAAAAAGAGAAAAATACACGGACGAAGGGCGTAGGTGGTGCAACATTGAATGGATACAAAGTCGTGTTAATGTGGTTGAGAACATCGTCTTCATCATCGTCTAGGTACGGGTAGCAACGTATAGAAGCAAACTGGAAAATTTTGTTTTTTTGTGTGAAAGTTAGTTAGATTGAGATTGAGGGGTTGGTGAAAGGTTGGATATTGGGCTAAAAAATGGAGTAGGTGGTAGGTGGTAGACAAGAAATGCTAAGAATTTGGTAGACAAATGAGCTTGATCATTGAAGTTGGGGTTTCACCTTGGGTGGGTTGTGTTTATGTTAAAGTGCTCTGTTTTTGTGGTATGGTAACAGAGGAGTTGTTGTGTTTAAAGTGAGAATGGTGAATGTAATTGGTATTCTTTGCTGGAAAAACACTGAAATGAACACAAAAAATTGTTGTAAATTTGTGCATATGAAGTTATAAATATTGCTGTGGAAGTTGTTAATACGTACCATAGCTTTGCTCTGTTTTTAGGGAAACAAACAGAGGTTTGGCCTTGTTTTTAGTGTGTTTGGTGTTATTAGAAAAAGCACATGTGTAGAAATAAAACGTGTAGTTAACGTATTGTTAATATGTGCATATGAAGTTGTAAATACGTACCGTAGCTGTGCTATATTTTTGGGGAAGCAAACAGAGGTTTGGCCTTGTTTTTAGTGTGTTTGGTGTTATTAGAAAATGCACATGTGTAGGAATAAAACGTATAGTTAACATGTTATTAATATGTGCATATGAACTTGTAAATATTGTTGTAGAAGTTGTTAATACGTACTGAACCTGTGCTCTATTTTTGGGGAAGCAAACAGAGGTTTGGCCTTGTTTTAAGTGGGTATGATTGAATGTTAGTGTGTTTTGTGTTATTAGAAAAAGCATATATGTAGGAAAAAAATGTGTAGTTAATGTGTTGTTAATATGTGCATATGAAGTTGTAAATATTGCTTTGGAAGTTGTTAATACGAAGTTTGTGTTGCAGATTGACATGAAAGATGGGAAGTTGTTCAGGGAAGAATCTATTTTGTTTCTTTCATGTGGAGGGAGTTTTTAAATGGTGGAGAAGATGAAATGCAATATATTGGTGGTTTAGTAAGAACAAGATGCGTAAAGGAAGGCACAACATATGAGGAGTTGCGAAGAATCATATCATCCACAACGGGAAAAGAAAGAAATGAAATGCAAATGAAGTTCAAAGTTGCCCTTGATACATCAACATTTGTGGATCTTGTAGATGATGAAGGGGTGGATCATCTAATCAAATTTAATGAACAATATGGTCATGCGTATATTGAAGAGGATGGTGATAATGACAGTACAGAACCAGCAATGAACGATCAAATGGAAGAGCAAGAAGTGTAAATTTATTTGTCCTAAGAAAAGTAATTTTTTCCAACGTTAATATGTGCAAGAGCACTCAAACTTGTAATTTCTTACAGGATTGATCATTTGTTTGGAGGTGAAGGAGGAATGTGTACATCCCCATATGGTTTGTTAAATGAAAGTCAAGTGATCCCATCATTGACTTGTGCTACACAAATGGTGCCAACCCTTATACCAGAAATGAATCATGGAAATGGAGGGATTTGATTATTGGAGCAAGACAGATTTTTCCGAATGCTGTGAGCCTTCGTCAAACGTTATACAAATATAGCATTGCTCATAAGTTTGCATACCAATTTGTCAAGAACAATCAACACAAGATAATTGTGAAGTGCAAGGATGATGGTTGTCCTTGGTACATGGGTGCATATTCATCAGGAGAACATCAAGATACAGAGTTTATAACCATTAGAACACTTAAAAGTGAACACATTCACCAAGCACAAGATAGCCTAATAGTTTGGCATCCACACAGGTCGAGCTTGACATCATCAATCGTAATGGATGGTTTGAGGTGTAATATTGACAAGACTGCTAACGTTATTCGATCAGACATATACAGAGAGTATGGGGTGCGTCTGAACTACCGTCAAGCATATAGGGCAAAAGAAAGAGCGTTAAGGGAATTACATGATCAAGTAGAAGACTCTTACATAGTAATTCCTTGGATATGTGACAGACTAATCGAGAGTGACCCAGACACAGTTTCAAAATGGGGAGCCTCATCTAACAATAGATTTCAGAGGGTATTTATTGCTTATGGTTGTTCGGTTAAAGGGTTTTTAGGAGGTTGTCGACTCATACTTTATGTAGATGGTTGTCATCTAAGTGGCCCTTATAAGGGAACAATGTTGTCAGCTAGTGCATACGATGTAGACAACCAGATGTTTCCCTTAGCATATGCCATTGTCAGTGGTGAGACATATGATGAATGGTTTTGATTTCTATCGAACGTGAAAGACATCATAGGCTCAATGTTGATAACAATTGTCTCATATCGCAATAATGCAATTATTGGTGCTATAAAAGAAATATTTGGCAGTGAGAGACATGCTTTTTGCTACTGGCATGTGAAGGAAAATTATAGTACCGAGTTCCTGCGAATTAATAGAGGTTGGACACGAACATCGAGGAATAGCAAGGAGAATACACTCCTTCTTGATGCAATTGCATATGCAAGGTTGGATGAAAACTTCACTAGTGCAATGGGTAAATTAAGATTGTTCAATCCACAATTGGCAGATTGGGTGGAGAATCATGGGGATGTTGACAAATGGGCTCTAAGCAAGTTTCCTTTCAAAAGGTGGGATAATATAACCAGTAATCTTGCAGAGTCGTTTAATGCATGGATGTTAATAGAAAGGAAGCACACCGTGTCAGTTTTAATTCATGAATATCAAGAGAAATTGGCTCGAAAATTGATTGCAAGCAAGATGGTCATGGGTAGTTGGAAAAATGTAGTGGGACCCAATATTGAAGAAAAATTGCTGCAACAAGTTAAACATGCTGAAAATATGGAAGCAGCATATTATAGAGACAATCAGTTCTCGGTTCGAAGTAAATGTGAAGATGCCATCATTTTTGTGAATGTAGATCTTGGTGAAAGAAAATGAAAGTGTCTAGTATGGAAAATGAGTGCAGTACCTTGCGCCTATGCATGTGCAGCTATCAAGGTACTTAGTGGTAATGTGTACATATTTGTAGATGACTGGTTCAAACTGGCATAGGGAAAAATATATGAAAGTTCCGTGAGGCCAGTCACAACTTATGATTGTCCACGGGTTGAGTATCCGACGGTGACACATATGCTAACACAGACATTCTTAGACCCTTCAATAACTATAAGGTCACTAGGGAGACCCCAAAGGAAAAGAAGGGAATTTCAGTTTCAAAACAAGAAGATGTATCATTGTGGGAGATGCAATGAGGCTGGGTACACAATCAAAACTTGTAGAAATCCAAATCCATCCTAAAAACAAGGAATGCATAAATGTAGATGCTTTTGATAGTAACTTTCTGATGATGTATATATTGACCATGAACTAGTCGCATTCCCTGACCCCTTTTGCTTGTTAAATGCATCCCCAACTTGGTGTATCTATATAATTAGCATATCATATTAAGTGGAATGAGTAAGTGAACAAAAGGTACTTACTCATAGTACTTAATATTTTATTATCTTAGTATATATGGAAATGATAAGCTATTCAGTTGTGATAGTACATGTATTATGTTGTTTAAATTTATGCTATGTTATTGTGACATGGGCCAAATGAAATTGTACAACCATAAGAGGAAGTTGTTAATATCACTGATGATGTTGTAAATATAGCATAACATATTGTCAACAATCATAGAAGTGACACCAAAGTGTTGTGTATGTTGTAAACAATTAGAGAAGTATCGGAAAAGTGGTGTGTATGTTGTAGCTTGTTGCACAAGCTACTGCCCTGGTACTGCTGGTGGGAATAGTTGTAAACATAGCTTAAAGACTTGTAAGCCTAACTTAATGTGTTGTAAACGTAGCATCATGTTTTATAAATATTACACCAGCACGCTTTCTTTCTTACATTTTGTAAACGTAACTTATTAAGTTGTTAATATGACTTACGATGTTGTACATATAGCATACCATGTTGTAAACAATGAGAGAAGAAAGTGGTGTGTATGTTGTAGCTTGTTGCACAAGCTACTGCCTTGGTGTCACTAGTGGAAATAGTTGTAAACATAGCTTAAAGACTTGTAAATATGACTTAACGTGTTGTAAACGTAGCAGAATATGTTGTAACATTGCACCAGCACGCTTTCTTTCTTACATTTTGTAAACGTAACCTATTAAGTTGTTAAGATGATTTACGATGTTGTACCTATAGCATACCATATTGTAAACGATGAGAGAAGAAAGTGGTGTGTATGTTGTAGCTTGTTGCACAAGCTACTGCCTTGGTGTCACTAGTGGAAATAGTTGTAAACATAGCTTAAAGACTTGTAAATATGACTTAACGTGTTGTAAACGTAGCAGAATATGTTGTAACATTGCACCAGCACGCTTTCTTTCTTACATTTTGTAAACGTAACTTATTAAGTTGTTAATATGACTTACGATGTTGTACATATAGCATACCATGTTGTAAACAATGAGAGAAGAAAGTGGTGTGTATGTTGTAGCTTGTTGCACAAGCTACTGCCTTGGTGTCACTAGTGGAAATAGTTGTAAACATAGCTTAAAGACTTGTAAATATGACTTAACATGTTGTAAACGTAGCAGAATATGTTATAATATTGCACCAGCACGCTTTTTTTCTTACATGTTGTAAACGTAACTTATTATGTTGTAAATACAGCAAACCACATTGTGAACAATGACAGCATACCATGTTGTGTACATGTTGTAATAGTAACTAAATATGTTGTAAACACTATTTGAGATTTTGAGAGTTGGTAGGACAAGCACGCATCCAATGACCTTTATGAAAACATAAAAACATTAAACAGTTGTTAAAATGACATCAACTGTTGTGAAACATGCATATCCACTAGTAAACCATAAAAAAAGAAGAAGAAGAAACCGGTTTGGGGACCTTGTTGTCTAAATAGTTTGGACCCTTCATTTGTCAAACAACCTAATCAAACCACCAAAAAACATGTTGTGAACATATGCATAATGTGTTGTCAATGTCCACACTTGGCAATTTTGTTAGTAAAGCATTCCATATGTACATGTTGTAAAATTAACTAATTATGTTGCCAAAATAACTCATGATGTTGTAAACTAACTATACATTAGTGCCTTTTGCTGCAAGCAGGCCTTCCTACAAAATATCAACACGAGTATACTAGAACTAGCCATATCCACAAAAGAATATGTCAAATGCTACACGAATTTCTTCCTCTTCATTTGTTGACTTCCATTGAGAAGGGACAACACCTTTTGAACTTGTTTGTTCTGCTCATGTGCGACTAGCCACAATAAACAATCCACCTTTACCTGCCGAATATAATCATCAACAAGCTTAGGCATGGTGTACCTCACTTTGTTATGTGTAGAACTATCCCAGCTATGTAACTATGATAGAACATGAACACCACACAAATCGCAGCAAAACAAATTGCCACATACACAGTTCCAATGTTATAACAATCGAATAGTTAAAAAAAGCTATAGTTCTAAGACTTGGAGGAAAAAAATAGTACTAACATATCAACTTGGATATACACTTTTGCCTAGTTAACTTCCTTTGCTATTTCTTGCCTTTTGTCATATAATTCGGGTCTAACTCGACGAAGTATGTTAACGATGCAATCTCTCTGGAAGTTGTACGAAAAAGAAGCTATGTCACAAAACAACAATGATGAATGCACACAAACCATTTCAGAAAGAAGCACTTACACACTGTTGTGCGAGCCGTTCTTTGGCTCGAAAATCTTCTATTTGGCTTTTGCTCAATCTCTTGGGTTTTGTTGGATGGTCAGCCGCTGAACGTGCATCTTCTTCTACCTTTTGTGCCCTTACATATGTTAATTGGTCAACCAATGAGTCCAGCACATAAAACCGCATTGTCTTCGTCTCCAAAATGTAACAAAACCAATAATCCAGGCGCAGGGTAAGAGCAAAAATCAAGTCGCAATCATCAATATTGAAACCAATATGTTTAGAGCCGCTGCCATTTTTTGCGTTATTTCTGGAGAAAATATGTGTCTAGTCACCCGGCTGCTCTTGTGTACTTGATCCCCCATTAACGTCCTCACAACCATGGTCATAAACTAAACATCATTACAAAAAGGGTAAGCAATTCATGAAATTCAATTAACATAGTATGATTTTATTGTTCAAATAACTTACCCTGTTACTAATCCACCCCCTTGAATGAAGACAATATAGTTCACCACGGGTCAAGAAATAATCATACATATCCACGAACTCCCTAATAGAGAAACAAGCGCACAAAGTCAGTTTTCGTGATTCATCTCAATTGAGATTGAAGAAGTGTGATTACTTACTCCTGGTCATCCTCTGCTGAATTAGATCGTGTAGTGCACATTTGATATAAAACTTCCTTACCCTTGTCATCTTGACTTCTCTTCTTACCCATTGTTGTCACCTAAGGAGAGGCAATAGCAGGTTTCTTAACCCTTGTAGATTTCCTCAATTGTGCCTTTTTCTTTCCTTTCGATTCCACTTCCTCCTTATCTCGCATAGCATGTACACCTCCTACTTCTTCCTCTGACCCTTCGTCTTCACTTATAGACTGCACTTCATTGTCTTCTCCTTTTCTTGTGTCACCCCCCTCATCTTCACTTGCTAATACATGTTCATCATCTTCACTTTCTGACGAAGATTTCACATCTTGCACCTTTTCATCCCCTTTATCGATGTTTCCCCCACCCAACAGCCTCGGCTGAAGGGAAACGAGTTCCTCTTGCACAATTGACACCACCCTTGACATAATTCGATCATATGTTCTCTTGATTTCCTGAAAATTAGACATGACAAAAAATTAATTCAATACTTTCAACTAAATGTGCGGCTGACATCAAATTTCACATCTTACTAGGTGTGTTAGCATAGTTTGTTCATGCAATTCAGAAGAGGGAGATCCAACTACATTACTGATTGAATGTAGCAACCCTTGGTTGCTTTCCTTCTCTATTTGCACTCTACTCTTAACATTGTTGTCATTCCAAAATGCAATCGCATTGTCACTTGTAGAGGCATGTAGTTGGCCCAGGGGAAAATGTTGCAAGCAAAACACCTGTATAGAAATTAAATAACACCTTAACAGCAGTAGAATTCAACATCTAATGCATCAATTTATAACTAATTAAACAAAGCCAACAAACGTTACATAGATAAAACATGCACTTACTATTAAAAAATATATACATCCGCCTATATTGATCTTACCTGTATCTTTCCATTTCATTACTTTGTTCTTGTAATGTGCAAGAGAATTTGATAGTTCAATCAACACAAAACTCGACCAATCGTACTCCCCAAGAGCTCCTTTTGTTGCCGGTATCACCTTCAATACTCTATCACTCACTTTAATACCCGCTCCGGGACATAAGAGAGTTTTCAACGCATACATAACAAAGAGGAATTCGAATTCGGGATCCTCGTCTCTCTCAATTAGCTATTTTCCGATCGTCTTGTAAGGCACTGTCCCGTACAACATCTTCAATTGTTCAAAACCTTCTTCTTCATTATTGACTTTTTCCTCAATGTCCTCCCTTACACGGTAAGCCCATCAATTGTTGTACATCTTCCCGGCGGATGTTCAATGACCTCCCTCAAATTGAAACATTGTTAGTTGGAGGGTCAAATGCAGACATAAACTGACCACATAGATCTCAAGGGATTTGTGAGCAGCATTTGTTAACTAACTTGTTAAATCCGACTTTCTTTAGCCGATCCATCCTATCTTCTCTATTCTTCACACTGTTGCACACTTTCATAAACTAATTAGGAGCACAGCGAGTCAAGAATGGAACCACGTACTTTGTCCCTTTTGCCTCTCTCCTTAAATTCTTTGCCCTCAGCCTATGTGCCTCCTTCTTCTCATCTTTCAATACGTCCTAATCTTCTTTCATCGACTGTGTCTCCTCTTTTAAACGCTTGCACTCCTACTTCTTGTTCTTCTTGTTCTTAAAATAGTCTTGTGTAAACAATATATACCCTGAAACTTTTTTCACCCTCTCTCCCTCTCCATCTTTCCTTTCTTTGTTCTTTGGCATTTTCTGCTTAACCTTAATCGTAATTACTACTTTAATCACCAACCACCAAAAATATAAGACATTAACCAATCATTTGTATATAATGAACAAGTAATTTATGAAGTTAATTGCAATTCCATATCAGCAATGTAGAGAACACAGTCATCTAGGCAATATATATATATCAATCACTAATTCATATATATATCAACAATGAAGCACAAGGGTTTACTTCACATGCTTCAAAACAAAGGTTATGAAGAAAACTTTCTTCTGCAACTCATCACACACAACATACAATTTTTCATATCAACGGTTGCTAACTATTCTATTCTGACAAGTACCAATTCGTACATTGGTGTATGATGTACCTAGCGCCAACTTTACTTCCTATATTGACCATTCTTCTGTTGGAACCACTCAAAAACAGTAATAAGCAACACAAACAGAAGCATTAATAGAACATCAATTATGAACAGTAACTTACTTCCAAATGCACCAATTCTAGAGGAGCACATTATTAGCCTCATACCCATTGATTCTGACCTCAAACCTAATGCTAGAGCAGCACATTATCAGCAAACCACATTATAAAACATTCCTTGGCCTTCAACGTTACTCATAAACAAACATCTATACCCGCCAAAATAACAACACTAATTCAACCATCATAGAGCAGTGACACACAGACAAAGAAAAAATTTAAACCCGACAACCACCTTCCTTAACCAATGTATTTCCCCAAGTAAATTCCAAGAATCAATACTTTCCCCCAATCCCAAACTAGTGGCAACCCAATATATTAATGGTGCCATTTCTAAAAAAAACCATACATCAAAGGCATGCGGACAACTAACCGTCGGACGAGAAATGGAGGGATGCTGGGTGTTGGTAGGAGCGATGCGGCTAACGTTGTTGGAGGGATGCCGTATTCTTTGCTGCTTCAAGACCAGCCGATGCTGGCACTGCCCAAGAACAGCGGGTGCTTGGCCAGCGGACTACGATGCACTCTTGGGGACTGAAGGAGTCACCGACGCCGAGTTGAACGGCAGCGACGCAGAGTCGAAGGGCACTGACGCGAGACTCAGAACCAAAGCTTCACGAACCGAGAAGCAGAGCATGCGAGTGGCGACCATATTCGAACCCTCGATTGTTTTCTTTCCAAAATGAAGGCTCCAATTTTTAAATTCCTCAAGGGTTATTTTTGTAATTGCTCATAGGGAATTCATGTCAAAAAAGTCCCTAAGGACTTTTCTGACTTTTGACTTTTCAAAGGGAGTTTTTTGAGATTATTTGTGTACCTTGGGACCTAACTGATATTTTCCCAAGATTCTAAGTACATTAGGTTCTCTTCACACTTAAAGGGGATGTGTTAGTGAGGACTTTTCTTTGGGCAGACAGATTATTATTTATTATTTATCTTTTCTTTATAATTTAATAATATTTATTTATGGGAAAACAATACACGTACCTGATATATTTATATCATTTCATTAGGGCTGGTTTGGTCTTTTCATCTACAACTTATTTAAATAAAAAGTCTTTCCTGGCCTATTCTGTATGCTCAAGTTGCTTCAATTATATAATGGTTGTTTTTAAATTATAGACAAGTTAATTCACAAGGATTAGCGAATCTAGTGTGCCTCTAATTCCCATGCTCTTTTTATACCTTAACCCTTTTGTTCCTCGGCTTTGTTCTATTTGTCTCTTGGATCGATGATTAATTAAATTAATTAATAATATCATATAAGAAATGAAATATATCGAGAAAAATGTTGATCAATTAACTCATTAGTTAATCTAATAAGCATAGCATGATAGATGCTAATAGTAGTTAATTAGTACTGTTTACGCCACATGCATCTGACTAGAATCTCTAATTAAGAGCAGTATTTTGCACATGTACTGCCTTCAATTTTAAATCTAATAATTCTTTTAACTAACTCACATAAATAAATAAAAATAAAAATTATTTATTTATAATTAAATTACTACATATTAAGATTTTGTAATAGTTTTCCGAAAATACGTTCTCCTCTCATTTAATTAGTTAGACAATTGACTTTTAATCTAACATCTAAATAGACAAAAAGTGATACGATGCATTAAAATATGACTACTTTGAGGAGAGGTATCCTGATTGTAAAACCTCGATTGAGATTAGTCAGTTGTTCGAATACCTGATAATAAGATTCAAAAAAACGTGTCAGATATCGGGTGGCCCAAATGTTATTAAAAACTGACTACCCTGAGGAAAATGTTTAATGTGATAGACAATCGAGAATGTATAGAATCTTGTCAAATAATTAACCATCAAATCAATATCGTCTAAAAGAAGACTAGAGAGAGCATAGGAAATTTTCCCAAAAAAATAAAAAAAAGAGAAAGTATGGTAAAAGTTCAGAAACGCTAAACACTGCTTTTATTTTAGACTATAGAGAGTATATGAAAAGTTTAGAAATCCTAAACAATGCTTTTGTTGTTAATAAAAAAATTAATGAAAGATAAGAAACGCAAAACACAAGATCATGCGCGTAAGTGTGCTTCTATATTAATCTCTATATATGATCTATAATACGAAGTTGGGAAATGCAACAAGTCAAACCAATTGCATGTGATAAGTAGGTTACTTCTTTGCTAATCACGAGGATTAACTCATCATCAAGATAAAGATAAGAATATCAAAGTAAAAAAAAAATTGTGATTAGGCTAATTCGAGTGAGACAACATACTAAATTTCGCTTTCACTTGGTCTATTTTAAAGATAAGGTGGATCGGAGGGAGATAAGGATGACAACAAAGTTGGGTTGGAAGCGGAGACAAATGAAAGAAATCAAAATAGATGAAAAGTCCCTATTTTAAAAATTTTTATTAACTAGTAGAATATGATATGTTCTAATATATTGAAAGTCCTGATACTCAAATTCAGGTTTGTCTTTAACTTCTAGCAATAAAATTTTTCAATAAGAATTTTCATATATTTTTCTAAGTTTTAAGGGATTTAAATTTAGATCCTTTATTTTTTTTAAAAATAACAGTTATGATTTCAATTATTGACTTCTCCCCATACTCCGCGCTTTTGTAGCATGAGCTAGCCTGGGTCACATATTCTATTTGTGGTAATTTGTAAATTTGTTTAAGAAATTTTCACTCATGAGCAACTGCTAAATAGAAGTTTTTTTTTTGTCACCCTTAAGCTTTCAAATTGTAGCAATATCATCCCACACCGTTATGTAGGTTAAATTTGACCCTAAGCTAACTAAATATATTGAGTTAATATGTCCACATGCCATTCACTTCATCTTTTATTCAAGGCGAGGGTTCAGCTCTAACTCTGATAAATTCATTCTTTTTGTGCTTCTTAAGAGGCTGCATGTGATTATTCCCATATCGTCATCTTCATCGTCGTCATCATCAATGTCTTCTAAGAATTCTCGTGAGTTTCCCTCCGCATATGTTATCTTCTATATTTTTTCTGCTATGCTTTTGTGCTTAGAAAATGTACCAAACTAACAGTGAATGGCGGCGCTGTTGTTGTTGAGTAAATGAAGGGATCAAAACCATAGTTTTCAGACCCGAACTAGACCGGCCCGTGAACCGCTGAACCGGGCATCAGACCGGTTCAGTCCGGTGACCTGGTCTGGTCTGAGTTTTTTAATTTTTTTTAAAATCAATTTTTTTAATTTTTTTCTTTAGAATTTCATACTAATAATTCTAAAATCTCCAATTTCTCACTGGTTTGGCCCGAGTTGAGCTCCGGTTTGACCTACTGACCCTTAACCCAGTACCCCGACTGGTTCAATACCCGGTTCGAGTTTTAATACCTTGATCAAAACTAACAAATGTGTGAGAATAATTGTTCTTTTTGAACGAGAACAGGTGCTGAATTTGGATAGAGTTGCTATTGTCAATTTAGTGCCTATTTGAATTAGTGTTCAAGAAATACTTTTACGTAAGTTGAAACAAAACTACTCTCACATACTTATCTCATACATTGTATATCATGCCAGAAAAAACAGTTTTCACCACTAATCCAAAAAGGCACTTAGCATATTTGGTCAACTGTGGTCAAATTGAGCCTAGACAAAAGCTGGGGTGATATTGTTATAATTTGAAAATTTGTAGGGAGATATTAAACTGAAAAAAAAGTACTCTTGAATGAAAACTTTCACTTTAAGTTTGAGTAAAATAATCTGACCACCCTCCAGTTTTGTCTTAATTACACAGACCTCTCCTCTATTTTGAAAACATACACTTAAGTTTAAATAGTTAACTCCGTTAAAAATATTCTAAAAAGATTCCAAAAATATATATTTTTTAATTACATTTATTTTTTCTTGCACATTATGACTAAAGTTGTTTTAAAGAATTTAAAAGTTTTTTTATCTATTCTTTAATTTCTATTTTTATCTTTACAAGTAGTTATCTGTTTGATGATTTTAGCATTGGTTAATGTAAATATCACAAACGTTGAATATTCAAGCAAGATTTTAAATAAAAATATGCTTGATCAAATGTGTTTATAAATATTTGTGGAAAAAATATTAAATTATAAATTTAAATTACACATACAATCTCATACTTATATAGTTTATTATATTTGATAAAAATATGTGTTTAATATATATTTTAAGTCAAAATTAATTTATAATATCAAAATTAATAAATTTTTTAACAAATTAGAAAGTTAGAGAATCTAATAGAATAAATTTTTGGTTGTATAAATTTTTATTAGCCCCTATATATATATATATATATATATATATAATTCTAATACTAAAGAAAGGCATTTTGGTTAAAAATAGTTTAAAATTCAAACTTAACGGTCAACTAACGGTTTGGGTGGATGGAAGTAGAATCTCAAAATATAAGAGAGGTTTGTGTAACATATATTTTAGTTTTAAGGGAGGTTTATATGAGTTTCTAAAATAGAGGGGAGGTCTGTGTAATTAAGGCAAAACAGAGGGGAGGTTAGAGTATTTCACTTTAAGTTTTCACATTAACCCAATTTTAATTTGGAAATTAAATAATTTTATATAATTCCACGAAGTGTAAGGGATACCTTTTTAGATTTAAAAGCCATATTTTTAGAACTAAATTAAACTACATATATTGATCTTTGATCCATAAATTACCTTAATACAAACTAAAATATTTTAAAACCAATTTAGTTTAAAATTGATATATTGAATCAAACGTGTTTGAATCCAATATAAAATTTGATTTATCTTAAACCAAAATTAATAATTCAAATCTTCTTTGTTAGAGGAAAACTTGTTTAAAACATTACGCTAAATTTATGCCCACAAGTAAAATAAAAATAAATTTAGGAAAAAAGTTGTGGAAAAAATTCAATTAAAAAATTTATTATCCAATCGTATATGAAATTTGTTTAAAGGCCTATGTTCAACTTAAGCATAATTGGTTTTTAGCTCAGTTCAATCTATTCTCAATTATATGCGAAATGGAAGACACTTACACATAACTGAAGATATGTTACTTACCGCTGAAAAAGAGTTGTCTGGCTTAAGAACACAAGTGCTTACTAATCTTTGAACTATAAATTTAAAATTTTAAAAAATACCTTCAAAATATCAAATTATTTTTGTTTTCTATAATAGATTGGGTTTATTTTTGGACAATAATAGATTGGGTATTGACTACATTATTTAAATAACAATTGATAACTCATTTTAATAGGAAATCATTGATTTGAAATTTTTTAATTTTGAAGGTATTTTTCTAAATTTTTCTCATTTTATAATGAGGATTTTTCAACATTTTTTCATAATTTTAATATAAAATTAAAAAGAAATAAAAAATGGGAGAGTAGAAGGAAAGAAGAGTGGAGAAGAATAGAAGGTGGGGAAGAAGCTGGAGAGCGCGTGGATTCGAGAAAGGCGGCCTTAGACTATCTAAGCTTTAATTGCAGCATTAGTATATTTATTTTTAATTATTATTTTTATTATATTTCCCTATATCGTTGGAATCAACACGTCATCATTCCACTTTCGTAGCTCCTGGTTTTTGGGAATCTGTGTTTCCCAATTTTCACTTTCATTTTCATTTTATTTGTTCCCTTCGTTTTCCCCGTTTCTGGTTTTGGAAAAACTAACGAACGGTTTCTGGTTTGGGCCTCCCAGCAGCATAACTTCTCTCGTACGGCCCTTATTTTATTACATAAATATACTCCCTCTTATCTATAATATAAGGCAGAGAAAAATAGTTTGGTCCATAATATAAGTTATTTATAAGATAATTAATACTTATTTTTTAATTTTGTACATATAATTAATGCTTATTTTCAATTTACCCACTCAATAAATTGTCAAATACATTTTCTAACAAGGGTACAAGTGAAAAAAAATTTCAATTTAAGACACATTTATTAAGTTAATTGTCATTTCTTATTTCACGTGAATTAGTTGAAATATCCTATATTGTGGACCGAATGGAGTATATCATTCTGGTGGTGGTTAATTCAATTGAGCATATGATTAATGAATGTAAAGTTGTAATTATTTATCGGAGTAACATGTATTTGAGTAAGATGGAGGAAATGGAGTAAATTGTCACAATCTCATTTATTACATTGAAACTCGATTTATAAATAGGACCAAATTTTTGGATAAAAAAGAACTTGTAAATAAGACCAAACCGGTAATTAATTATTCAAAACTTGATTTCCATTTCCTCCATCTTACTCAAATACATGTTACTCCGATAAATAATTATCTACAACTTTACATTCATTAATCATAAGCTCAATTGATTCCCTGTGGTGTTGTGATTTTGCTTCTCATGTTACCCGAAGCTGATGTTTGAAGAATTATATTTATCATTTTAAGAAAAATTTCAACCTAATCAAAAATTTAAATTAATTGATTATATTTAATATTAAATCATCTCCCCCTAAATTAATTTTGCTAGCTTCTTCCTTTTGTACTTTTTTTTTTAAGATCAAAGAGCGAGCAAACAGTACGGTTAGGTCAGAAGGTGGCCACACCTAGAGTAAGGACATCGGGCTGAGCCTGTCGGGCCGGGCCTATGATTTGGAAGCTTCAAATGGAAGAGGGCCTATAAGGCCGGCCCTTTTAGGCCCGTTTAACTTTTTTTATTAAATGGGCACAAGGCAATGGGCAGCAAGCATTGGTCAGAGGGTAGAATTAACCTAACTTAACCTTCATATCAAAAATGCTCTCACACTGACTTAGACCTCATTTGAAGCTTATCTTCTTTGATTTTCTTTTTTCTTCTTTTGTATGTGTACGCTAAAATCCAAATTAGGTGTTTTATTATTACTGACATACGAAGCTTGTAGGCTTGTTTGATTGTGTCTGTGGAATTGTTTGATTGGTTGTGAACATTAATTATGGTTTGAACTTAAATCTTAGTATTTGTGTTCTACTAAACCTGTATAATATTTATGTTTTAAATTAGTGTTATGATGCTTATGTTTTACATTAAGTATTTTAGTCTTTAAGAGAATAAGAAACAAAGGCATGGTAAAAAAACAAACTAAAAGGTCCTAAAGCCTGCAGGCTTCCCTTAAACGGGCCGGCCAACTGAAAATAGTACTTTTTCAGACTCGTGCCTAAATAGGCCGGCTCGTTTAGGCCCAAACCCACCACGGGCCGGCCCGTTTTCCCAATCCTAGCCACACCGGCTTAATTATGTGTTAACTATAGTGGTTAGAAAGAAATAAGAAGACTTAAGGTTAAGAATAATATGTACTACTTCCAATTATAAATATAAATATAAGACCTAATTGATTTTCTTTTGGAAATATAAAGAAAAAATAAGTTACTTATCATATAATATGTTACGTATGATTAAAAATATATCAGTTTATAAATCATACAAATTAGTTTGAAGAAAAAAGATCAATATAATATTTTAAAATAATTTAATTAGCTTCTTTAACATTTTTAAAAAAATCAATTGGGTCTTATATTTAGGATTTGAGATATTATTATTATTATTAGTACTGCTGCTGCTGCTGCTGCTGCTACTGCCCTATACATCTAATGGTTTCACTAACTAACAAAAGAAAAACAAAAATTTTTTCTCCTCCCCCAACCTAAATCAGACATTGTCCCCAATGTTTTCTAAAGCTCAGAGGAGGTTTTTTTTTAACATAAACACACAATAAAGTAAAACCAAGAGATTAAGGAAAGTTACAACCTAAGAGTGGTATCTGGGTTCTGCTTCTGACTGCTATCTGAAGATTGCCCACCTATTTGCTTGATCTGTAGATGTGGTTTAGGTTCATAGGTTTGCATTTGATCAAGCAGCTGATCAGCAGTTGGTACAGCAATTATGAAGTGGTGAGTCGCTTAGGATATGAATCCTGTTTCCACAGCATGATCAAGAAAAGGCAACAAATTATCATAAAAACCATTAACATTTAACAATCCTAATGGTTTTTTTGTGATAGTTTAACTTAGCCCAATATGCAACACTAGAAATGCCATCCAATGTCTCCAAACCATCGGGTAGAGCAATAAAAGCTTGAGCATGGTAGAACATTACTCCCATCCGTTCAAACAAGCTCGAAACCTGTAACTCTTGTCCTAAGGAAAAAATGTGGTCTTCCAACTCTTTCACCCTTACACTTAAACCCTTGCTTCCATTCATGGATGCAGAAATGGCCACACTTCCCTTTAAGCCCTGGATGCCTCCCCTGTACACAAAGTTGATTTTTCTGGCAGCTAATGCAATTCCAAGTTCGTTTGCTGCTGTTATAAACTCTCCTTTCTTACCCAAATCAGTTTCACCAAAAATGCAAATAGATGTAAATATACATTTTTGTGTGATACCCTTTTTCTCTTTGTTTCTCTCGGACCATGTATGCTTACAAGAGGAATAATTCATATTTACAAATGGAAGTGTGCATATTTACAAATGAAAAAGTACATATATATATATAATACTAAAACAACGACAACAAAATCACACAAATCACACATTTTTCAAAGAAGTTTGAAAAAATTTCTGACACAAATGACCGGTGGGCCATTGCGTGAAGAAAAAGAGGAAAGAAAGTCAAACGTTACTTAAAAAGAAAAGACATATTAAATAAAAGCTCCTGAAAAGATAAGACAGATTAGACAAAAGTGACAGAAAAGATAAGGAAGATTAAAACAAAAGCATGATTATGTACAGTAGTTGTGATTTTGGCTCACATCTTCCTCTAGTTTTACGTCCAGTAACGGCTTAAATGCTTTCTATGAATCGAGGATTTGCTTCCCATCCAGTTTTCTTATAAACTGGCAAACAAGGTCTTTTAACGTCAGATTCCCAAGACAATAGCGCTCTTTTTCTCTGTTGAATATGTCTGTTAAATCAAGAAGAATACGATGAACATCACCACTCGGATGCGTCTCAAGAGTTTGAATGATATCATCCAGCGACTCCTTACTCAGTCCATCCTTTATAAATTTAATTTTATCTTCTCGATTTATAGAAACCATACCTTTACTCCTACAGCGCTGATCACAATTCCACCTTGCACATTTATGGCATACCTTCATTCTTTTAGCTCTTCTCTTTTTAGAGTAAGAACTTCTTCCCATTCCTGGTAAAGGTTTAACAAATGAATCATGAATCTCACCTGCTAAACGTACCTTAGCTTCAATGATCCACCGTACATCCACAGGAAGACCCAAACGATTGAATACTTTCATCCTTTCAAGTCGACAACTATAGATCTTCCTGAGCACATTTTTGGGAAGAGTGGGGAACCTGTTCTTAAGCTTTACAAGAGATTCTTTCATAGTAACTTAAAATGATGAAAACTAAAATGATCAATGCAGTGTAGTGTGTTTCGGTGAGTAGGAAAGAAAAATGAGAGAGTAGGAAAGAAGTTTTGAAATAGTAGGAATGAAGTTTTGGGTTGCCTCCCAAATAGGCGCCCTTCTTTAACGTCTTTAGCTAGACAAAGACCAAACCAAAATTTTTTTAAAATTTTTTTATTATTATTATTTTTAAACTATCAAAGTACAATACGTCATCAGGAGCTACCAGAAGTCCTGCAAAATCACAACAAAATATCAAACCAAACCTTGGGTTGCCTCCCAAGCAGCGCTAAATTTATAGTCTTTAGTCAGACTTCTCAAACACAAACTACTAATCAAAAGTATCAAACACCAGGATCACCTTGTCTTCATTTCTTTTCAAGCAACAATATTTCAGAAACCAACAATGATCATTCAAAGTAATTAATTGTACTTCTTCAATCATAGACAATTTTAGAGTACAATTATTTACTGAATTCAAATAAAGCACATCATGCATGTATTTGCAAACAGATTTAGGAATTTCCAAAATTTTAGAGCATTCCATAAAATCCACTTGACTCTCATCAGTAAGAGTCAATACTTCAACAGGAGAGACATGAACAACATCTTTTGGAATATCCACATTAGTTTCAATATCAAAATCACAAAGATTAGGCTCCACAGGCGGAACCTCAATTGGACATCCATTATTTTCTCCAAAAGTGATTTCAAGTTCCTTATCATATGCCACAAGAGCTAAGGTTTCATTCAATTCCACATCCTCAACTTCCTCACAATAATCATCATCAACACAAGGAGTGGGCATCATGCTCAAAGAATTATCTTGCCTCATAGTTTCAAGTGATGCAATAATTTGACTCGCATATATTCCAATATTTTAGACACTTGACTTGACTCTAGTGTCACGTTCCTTTTGCTTTCTACAAAACCTCTCTATTGATTCTGCAAACTCCTCAATTAATCTTTCTAAATCAAATTTTTCCTTATACTCAAGAGTTTGTTCTTCAATATATGGATAAGAGTAGAAAGGAGGATTAGGAGAATACCTGACATATGGATCCAAAGACTCTTGTTGCTCCAAAATTCCACCAGGATAAAAGGAATGATCAAAATAAGTTTGGTTTATATTGAAATCATATCTCATATAATGACTAGTATTGCTATATTTACAATGCTCATAAGAATGACATTCTCCACAATAAGCACAAGAAAAACAATTATAAGGAGAAGAATTTTCAATCCAACCAGAATTTATATTTTCTTGTCTCATTCCATTCACATGCATTCCAGAAAAAGAACTAAGATATGACAAGTTATCACTGATTAAACCAAATGAATGCTGTGAATAATCCATTTTTTTCAAAATTTTTTCTAAATTTTTTTTTGAAATTTTTACATGAAAACTAAATTAGTATTAAAATTACTTGGTATTGATATTAATGACAATAATCCCCGGCAACAGCGCCAAAAACATGATACAAGTGCAGATGATCAATTAAATAGTGCAAGTGTATACTGTCGTAATCAAGTAATATAGAAATAAGTAGAGTATCGTTCCCACGAGGATTGATCACTAAGTACCAAAATGAGCAATTTTAACTCTATTTAGTCGATCGATTAGTTGGTGATTGAGAGTACAAAATAAAAGAAAGACAATTGAACATGAGTGAAGATGATAAGAAAACAAATATGAGAAAAAGTCCTAGGGGTTAGATTTCACTTAACAAATTCCGGATTGAATCACTTATCTATTCTAGCCCAATTTATTCCACATGATTGATAGTCGAGTTTCCCTAATTTAATTACTAGCCTCTTCCAAGGTCAAGCAATTCTATAATCAATTGCTATTCCAATATATTCATATATGAATTTAAGCAATTAATTATGCATTAAGATTTATGGAACTCAGTAAGACTACACAACTCATATGAATATATTCCTATTTCATATGCAAGTCATGGTTTTAATTATAAGGTATACACACTTGTATCTCCTTCCGGTCTCAACATGCATATTGAAATCATTCAAAAGATGGCCAGTCAATCAAAAGCATTAAGAATAATAATTAAAACTCAATTATGAAGGAGATATTCAAACTAGATTTATAGTTAAGATTCAATCCGTCATTAGTAAGCTACGTCATCACTCTAGGAAAATGAAAATTTAGCACATGATGAAATTAAAAACAAAACCAAAATAAATTGACATTATATAAAGCTAGAATGAAATCCTCAGAAATATTGTATAAACTTGAATATTAAATTCTCAAACATAAATATTCAACCAAAAGATGCATGAAAAATAAAGAAATCTAGCCGTCCATTTAGGAAGTAAAACCTTCCATGTAGGCGGCATGTAAAATGTGATACAATCCTAAGCCTTTCAAGATGGAGGCATGCAAAAAGCAATAAAATCCTAAGCCTTCCAAGATGGAGGCATGCAAAAAGCAATAAAATCCTAAGCCTTCCAAGATGGAGGCATGCAATGCATAAAATTAAATCTAAAAATTAATACAATGAACTCAGAAATGTTAGAGAAAGATCTTTCCTGGTCAGAGAAGGACTCTCCCTGTCAGAGAAGGAAACCTCTGCTTCTCTTCCTCTCCTCCTTCCTTTGAGCTTGGCCTTGATCTCTATTTATAGGGGGAAAAAACGTGTGCTACAGTGTTCTGGAAGCTTCTACAGTGATCTGGTGGCTGCTACAGTGCCTGTTGACTGCTACAGTGATCTGGCGGCTGCTACAGTGCTTTTCATTTTTTTTATTTGTTTGAATCCTGTTTATTCCAAAAACAGTATTTATTTATCAATCACATCCAAATTTATTATATTAAACGCAAGTATTGTCCATAAAATCATCATATAAGAGAAAATAAATATGTAAATATTTTACTTATCAGTCATGACTTTTAATTGAAGAGATGTTGCTTCAAGAGGCACCACTTTAAAACATTACTTCATGATATATAAATATCTTGCACCATCATTTCATTTGGGACAGACAATATCACATTAGACATCACACCATCTAACAATAAGATATTAAACTCATTGCATTTATCTTTGAGAGAGTACACAAAGATAAAGTTAAATTATCACTTTATAAATGTCATAGTTGTCTTAGCTTGAGTGTTGAAAGTGCAATCTATACTCATGAGTCTTCATTGTATCTTACAAAAAATTCACCCGTCAATCCAAATTACACTATATAATATAGATATAGGTGGAGGCAATTTAATCCTAAAGAACAGTGTCGTCAATGCCTTGAAAGCATTGTACATTACTTTTTTGTTCATCTCTTCTTTTTATATTCCTTAGAAATCCAGCTTCTCCAACAATAATTTGAAAAATTCAAAGAGGTTTAATATTTTAAATAAAGACGTATGGTTCAATTCAAATGCACGTTATTTTATGCAGGCAAAAGGCAAAAACATTTTATTTTTTGACCTTTAAGGACTTAGGTATTTCAAGACAATAAATTTTATAGTTGGAGATTTTTTTAACAATTATCTCGAATTTATATTTGTGTATATTTCATTGTAAGGGGGACGCGCGCGCACACACTAGATGTTCAAATTCTAAATACTGTGGGCAAATTACAGTCGTAGATATAAATAAGAGCCAACGAGTTTGTGTGGGACCAACACTTAATCTATCAGTTTGACAATTCCTGTCATGTTAATTAAATCTACAATTATTCGTAATCTAAGGAGGCATTTTTTATATTAGTTTAAGGGGAATAATTAATTACTAAGTGATTAGTGGGCCACGTGGATTCAATTAAGCATACTACACCCAGCCAGCGGAATCTTCAGTTTAATCAAATGACTAGATTGTATATTCAAATTTGTCCTCTACCTATTTGCCTAATTAACTTTTTCGATAAGGTCAGAATCTTCAATCATCTCAAATGTCATCATAATTGCTGAACTGGAGCGGGGTCATTCCTGGCCAAAAAAATTATTTTCTTTTTAATAACATCCGATCTAATAGGACATTTTTATCTTTAATTTGAGACTATGTGTTAAATTTTGATGATAAAAAATAAAAAGAATATTTTTTAAAACTGTCACAAATTTCTCTAAACTTTAATTTAACCATGAGCAGACCGTCATCTCTTTTATAGTGAGATTAAATATGTTTTTGATAAATTAATCAACAGGAGTTGCGTATAGCAAAAAATGATTAATTTCTCACAATTAATATAGTGAAATAAGGCTTAAACCTGTTGAAAGATAAGCAAAATCTTGCCTCAATCATTATTGCCTTTGCTTAACAAAGAAAATATGTTTCCGATAAATTAAACCATCAATATGAAGGATATAGCGTTTATTAGACAATTTTAATTTTGTTCCTTTCAAACCCCACACCATTTTTTATTCTCTAAATTATGCCCCACGGTTTTATTAGGTATAGTGAATTTTTCACTCATTCGATCTTTAATGTATTCAATTTAAACTGTAAAATAGGTTTTATATTAAAAATTGGAGGAAGTATTTATTATTCAATGTTTGTCCTGGTATTTCAATAAGATTAAAATGTTAGAAAAATGAGTAGTCTTTAGAAATTTCAATAATTAAGATTTGGTATATAAGAATTCATATCTAGGTGTATTTACTCATATATCAACCAGGTGTCTCTTCGGAAAAATAAAGAAAAGAAACTTATTATATATTATATACAAAGCAGGAAAAAGAAATATATCTAGTTGTAGCATATAGATGCATGCAGGTTGTAGCTGTTGAATTTTGATGTAATTGAGATTATATGCATGAAGACTGGGTGCTAATAATAAGAAAGATTAACAAATCCTGGTTAGCCGTAATTGGAACATGTTCTTTGAGACATTTGATAGAGCATAATGAGCAAGCTGACTTGCTAGCTAAACTTACACAAGAGAAAAGTTTATGGTTTGAAAATTTAGGGACCAGATTTAACACATGCTATTATGATTATTCCAGGGGCTGTAAACCCCGTTGCTGTATTTTGTTTTGTTTTGCTGGTATTATTAATTTTCGTTGTATATATATAAAAAAAAATGCATGAAGGTATCAACATTAATATCAATATCTGTTATTAAAATATCCACTACTCCGTCTTGTCCTTATTATAAGTAAGGTATTAAAACTCGGATTAGGTATTGAACCGATTGAGGTATTAGGTTAAAGGTCAGTGGGTCAGACCGGGGCCAAACCGGTGAGAAATTGAAGATTTAAAGTTTATAGTATGAAATTCTAAAGAAAAAACATATTTTTAAAATTGGAACCTGGACCAGACTGGGAACTGGACTGGTCCACCAGCCGGTTCGCCAGTTTCAGGGCCGGACCGGCCGGTCCATTCCGGGTTCCTGAACCTGGATTATAAGGCATCAACTACAAATTTTTACAAATAAATAAAGGTAGTTAAAAGCATTAAAGTTGTCCTAAAATTTAAGTAATTTTTAATATTACCCTTACCATCTACACACAAATATCTATTAATTATTACTCTCTTCAGCTACCCTTATTAAATATGGGCATATATGGAAAAATAAATTAAATGCTTATTGGAAACTTGCAAGTGCCTTATAAAAAGGATCAAAATTACTTATTAGTTGGTGTCTTATAATAAGGATAAGAGAGAGTATTAATCTATATTGAGAATTGAATGTGCATATTTATGCCATTTATGGAGCGGAACTTAATATGGTAAATATATACCATATATTTTTTTTAAAAAAAACAGTGATATATTTTGAAGAGGTAGTCTCATAATGTAATATCGGCCCAAAAAACATGGAATGTATCCGTGGGCTCACTTGTGGACTGGGCTAATGAATCCTGGAATTTCAAATGGATAAAAGTTATCAGTCTGATCCTATTTATAAGTTTCTTTTAACTAAATCCCACATACTAAAGAGAGATAGTTAATTCAATAATTATGGGATAAATTTTCAACTATGTTCTTATTTATGAATGGATACTTTTCAACTCTTTTTTCTCTATCTATCTTTAAATTCTTTATTGATACAATAAATAGGGGTAAAATTGTCACAATCTCATTTACTACATTGAAGCTGAACTTACAAATAGGACCAAATTTTTTAGTAAAAAGGAACTTATAAACAGGACTATATTGGAATATAATGTTGACTTAGTTCCTGAAAATATAATGTGTAATCCGAGTCACGTCTAAGGACGTTGTCCTTAAGAGCTATTCTGCAACTACCGGCTAAGAGGAAGCGGCACTCCCCAGGATAAAACGGATTCTTCTTGTAAGAACAGGGAGAACAGAACAACGAAATAAAATAGAACTTAGCAGGCAAAAATCAGAGGAGGAGAGAAATACCCAAAGGCTCAAGAGTAGGATGTCTTCAACCTCAAACTGAAGCACCCTTTATATAGGCAACAACCCACAAACATTTATTTCAAAATCAACACGTTAAATGTGATTAAAAAAGCATTGTTGCTAGGCGGTTTTCTAAACATTGCAGCCATTGAAATTTGTACGTTGCAGCCATTTATTTTCATTAAAAGCAATAAAATATTGATCCACGCAATCTGCCCAAAATTGCTTCATTCAATGTTACTAATATTAGTTGAATGTTAAACTTCCATATTCTGATTTTGAAAAGCTATCAGTTTCACAATTTAATGCCACAATAATGACATTAAAAGCTATTCAATAAATCATCACAACAATGGAAGTGTAACGTCACTACAAAAAAAAAGGTATTTCGTAGCGGTGCACTTGTAGCGGTTATATTAAACCGCTACAAATTATAGTATTTGTAGCGGTTTTTTCCTAAACCGCTATAAATTTGTAGCGGCAAGAATATTTGTAGCGGTTTCCTACAAAAAACCTCTACAAATTTGGCGCGAAATTCCCGCCAAAACTTGTAGCGGTTATTTTGTAGCGGTTAATGCACATAAACCGCTACAAAATACCAAAGGTCAAAATTTTGTAGCGGTTTTTACTGAAAACCGCTACAGAATTTCAAGAGACTCCAAATTTGTAGCGGTTCTGGGCAATAACCGCTACTGAATTTCAAACGTTGTGAAGGTTTGTAGCGGTTATTGTAGAACCGCTACAAATTTAATTATTTGTAGCGGTTATTTTAAATAACCGCTACTAATATCTGGCCTATTTAAACCCCTCGCCTCCTCCATTTCTCATTTTGCTCATTTTGTTTCCTGAGGTTTCTCTGAGTGGTTTATTCGATATTTGAGCGTTCAGACGAGTCTATAGGAGTTTTTGGTCAGTATTTCGCAGTATTTACACTTGAGGTACGTATATAACACGTATTTTTATTTATATTTGTATTTTTATTATATTTTTGTATAATAATGGACTAATTTTTTTTTTAATTTGTACAGTTGATATGGTTTCAGGACAGGATAAGGGGAAGGCCCCTGTGCTCCCTAGACCGACTTTACGGGGTGGCGGCAGCCGGGCAGGGGGCAGAGGGAGGGGGCAGCGCGCAGGCAGGGCTACCGAGGCATCTCAGCCCATCCCTCCACAGGAACCGCAGACGATCCCACAGGCGACGACCGCAGCTGAGGTGCCTAAGGTGGAGGTGCCAGAGATTAGCGTTGAGGACTTCCTCAATGAGGAGGAGTTCGAGATCCCGATTAGTGGGTTCAGGGAGATGGAGCAGTTCCTCGATGAGGAAGAGGCTCGGGAGCAGAACAACCCACGAGGGTCGTCTTCACGGTCCACTGGGTTTGAGGTGCAGGTCGAAGGTAAATTATTTAATTTTTTAATTTTTTAACTTTTTAACTTTGAATTATAATTTATCTAACGTGCGGTCAACTGTGCAGATGAGCAGGGGAACGTGTCGACGAGGAGGTTGGATGTGGCCGGTCTGAACAGCATGGACCGGTCCCTGTGAGTTGTAGTGCCGTGGAACGAGGGCACTAACCAGCCGATCCACAATGGGGGTCACCTGCTCAACCGCTTCCTGAGCGACCTGGGATCGAATTGGATGCGGTTCCCCCTTCACTTCCCGACGTGGAGGCACATTCCGAAGGGGCCGAAGGACCAGGCTTAGGAGGAGGTGGTTCAGGTAATTAAAACTATTTAATTAATATCTTTTGTAATTAATTCTATTTAATTATTTTTTTTAAATTATGATTTTTAGTATTATTGATATTTAAATGTATTTTTTTCAGCTGCGGTTTGCCGTCCGGGCCAACCGGAAGAGGTACGCCCTCGTGAAGATGGGCGACGCCTGGAGGAACAGGAGGAACCGTCTCTTCCACAGTGTGGATGGGGACGGGACGATGCCTCTGGAGCAGCTGCAGGAGAGCGTCCCGGACTGCGTGCCGCCGAACGACTGGGAGCGTTTCGTCCAGTTCAGGAGGAGCCCTCAGGCGCAGGTAATGTATTTATTATATTTTTGATATATAATTTTCTAATTGTTAAATATTAAATTATAATTTCAATTTAATTTGTATTTAATTTCAAATTTTATAATACATTTAATTATTTGTTTTTCCAGGAGCTTTCTCAGAGGAACGCCGTGATCCGGGCGCAGCAGACGATCCACCACACAGCATGATCGAAGACCTTTGCTATGACCTACAGCGAGCTGGTAACTTTTCAAGTGCTTCACTTACTTTTAGCTGATTATTTCATAATACTAATTGTTTTGTAATTGTTTCAGGAGACGAGGGCACAACAGGAGAACCGTCAGACGGACTATGCGGAGCTGTACGCCATCACACACAGACACCGTAACGGGATTGCGACCTCTCAGCAGGCAGAGGCGGCGATTGTAAGTTATTTTATTATTATATTTTTTATAAAACCAAGTTAATAATGAAAAATGATAATTATTAATTGTTTCATAAAATGCCAGGAGCGGATGCAGCTGTCGCAGGCTGAGCTGCGACAGACTTAGCCTGAGGAGTCACAGGGGTCAGTGGACCCGACAGCTCCTCTGAAGGCGGGTTTGGCTCAGCCTGAGCACCCCGGACGAGTGCGGGGGATGGGGATAGGCGCCAGACCCAGCATGATCTACGGCAGGAGCGCCGCCTCTGAGGCTGGCAGCTCTAGAGGGGTCAGACGTCGGAGGGACGAGTCGATTGACCAGCTGCGGTCAGATTTGGAGCAGACGCAGCAGCAGATGGCGTAGCAGCAGCAGCAGATGCAGCAGATGCTGCAGGTGCACGCAGATACAATGTACGCTCAGCAGATGCAGTGGCGTGAGATCGCGAACACCATGCTCGAGGGAGCATGGAGTCGCCTGTTCCCGAACGAGCAGAATCTAGCGGTTCCCCCTGTCCCTCACTACGTCGTCCCGAGTACTGCTCCTCCTCCTACTGCTCCTCCTCCTGCCGATGACGATGGTGCGGTTCAGTCTGCGCAGCGGCCCGATCCAGCGGCATCTGAGGGAGCCCCACCTGAGGGAGCACCAGAGGATCAGCCCCCAGCTCCTTAGTTTAGGACTTTTTCTTTTCTTTTAAACATTTGTAAATATTTATGAGATTTTATTTAAGAATTTTCTTATTGTGTTTTATATAATTATATTTATATTATTATATCGCATTGAAATAATTTATAAATGATTTAAATCTAAATTTAAAAAAAAAATTATATATATATTTGTAGCGGTTTTAACCTAAAACCGCTACAAATGTAAATATTTGTAGCGGTTTTAAACTAAAACCGCTACAAATGTATAGATTTGTAGCGATTATTAGTACATAACCGCTACAAATATATAATAATTTTATAAATTAAATATATATATAATTTATTTTTTTAAATATATTTTTTTAAAAAATAAATTATATATACATTTCTAAATAATTTATAAATGTATATTTGTAGCGGTTTTGAACTCATAAGCGCTACAAATTTACTTATATATTTGTAGCGGTTTCCCTTCAGAAACCGCTACAAATATATATGTTTGTAGCGGTTACACACTAATAACCGCTACAAACACTCAAATCATTTGAATTTTGAAATTTGCCGCCTTTGTGCACGTTTGTAGCGGTTATCTTATGTAAAACCGCTACAAATTAGAAAATTATTTTTATATTGAATGTTCAACGGCTTTAATATTAGTAGCGGTTTTATATAGGTAACCGCTACTAATACGTTGAACATTAGTAGCGGTTATAGATGTAAAACCGCTACTAATACTCAACAAGTACATTTTAAATTTCCCACCAATTAACGGCTTGAATATTAGTAGCGGTTTTATATATGTAACCGCTACAAAATTATAAACGTTGGAATTTCTGTAGCGGTTGGTGTAGCGGTTTAATAACCGCTACAAATTTATAAACGTTGGATTTTCAGAATATAAGGTTCTAGGCATTCGTCATTATCTTTTCACTCATCTTCTTCTCTATACTTTCTTCTCTCTCACTTGTAGCTATGGATAAATCATGGATAAGGTTGCCGCGCAATTCTCCTGAATATTTGTACGGATTAAACAGTTTCTTAGATTTCGCATTCACTCACGCCAGCTGTAACGGCAAGATCGTTTATAAATTTGTAGCGGTTATTAAACCGCTACAAAAAAATAAATAACCGCTACTAAATAATAACCGCTACATTAACCGCTACAAATAATTAAACCGCTACAAAAATATAAATAACCGCTACTAATTAGTAACCGCTACATTAACCGCTACATTAACCGCTACAAATAATACGTAAATCCCTATAAATACCCTTATCACAACTCATTTCAAACACTCCCCAATTTCTTTTCACCTTACCCTTCTTTCATTTCCTCTCATTTACAACTTCTTTCGTATGAGTAGAGGAGCTGAATAATACGATCAAATATGGTAACAAGATTTTCAATTTCTTTTAGAATACTTCTTTCCTTTCTATAAAATTTATTCTAAACATCTTTTTTTCTAGATATATCTTAACTCTATCTCATTTTCATCTATTTTTCATATACAATTACATTATATTATAAAACATAATAATTCCTTATTACCTAACTATCGTTAATAATATTATTAATATAATTTTATACTAATCATATTCAATTACATTTTTTCTTTTTAATTTATTAATAAGTTAAACTATTAAATAATAAACTAATTGAAATAGATAAAATAATAACAAATCAAACCATTTAATATAATATTGAAAAAAAAGAAAAAAATCAACGTATATTTTTAAAAACAATTTTAAATATTTGTAGCGGTTATTAAACCGCTACTAAATAACGCGCCTTTTTAAAGGTAAATTTAAATTTTTGGCGGCAAATTTGAATTTCATGAAATTAGTAGCGGTTCTACCGCTACTAATTTCATGAAATTCAAATTTGGTAGCGGTTTCTTAACCGCTACAAATAAAAAAAGTCATTTTTAACAAATTTTCATTTTTATATATTTGTAGTGGTTTTTTAACCACTACAAAAAAAAAATTCTTTTTAAAGCTGTAAATAAAATTTTTTATATTTGTAGCGGTTATATAACCGCTACAAAGATCTCTTGATTTTGTAGCGGTTATTTTTGATTGAGTAGCGGTTTTATAGAACCGCTACAAAACCTCTTGCAACGTACGATTTAGTAGCGGTTTTTCTAACCGCTACTAACCTAGTTTGTAGCGGTTAGAACCGCTACGAATACCTATTTTTAACCGCTACTAAATCACGTTTTTTTTGTAGTGCGTCCAGGACTTCACAAATTTATTAGCATAAAAGGTTTTAAAACAAATTGATAAATCCGTTTATCAAATTAAAAGCTTGCAACGTATTCAATGTCCATATTCAAAATAATATGAGCAAAGGAACATTTTCTAGTAAGAAAGAATAAATCTCAATTTAATGGCAAAGACTCTCAAATAAAAGGTGTCCAGTCTACTTTCAACTTGTGCCAAGGGGTGGGAGATATTGCCGGATTTCAACCGGTGGCCCATTGTTATGCAAGTTCATTCCTCCTCTTAGCCAATCCAAAATTCCTTATTATTTGGATCCTTTCACTTGTTCCATTTGACACACCCACATTATTTATATAATAATTCCAACATATAATTACAGCAACATATAATGCTGTGTATGGAAAAAGCTTTGTTAGGAGAGGTATAACCCATTTTGGTGATCTCCACATCTCGGGAGGATTAGTCTCTAGCTATTGGTTGAAGGATACCGCCTGGATTCTACTACAAAAATATAATTCACCAGCAATTTACGTATGATTAATTCTAATAGCTCATATTTACAATACCAAAACTGTCAATTTTTATGGATAGAAATTAGACGGAATCGAATGTTGATTACTTGAGTGATTTAAAATTGGGTATAGAAAGTTTCGTTGATTCAATTATAAATTAATAGTAAATATTATCAGTATTGTCATATTCCGGTTTAGTCTTGAACTCTTGATGACTATTATGAGGCAATGTGCTTGAGTATATACCACAAAAAAAAAAGACTTTTAGCGACGACGAAGATGACTTTCAGCGGCGACTTCGCTGAAGGTGACTTTCAGCAGTGACTTTTTGTTGCTGCTGAATATGGTTTTTAGTGGCAACTCAATACTTTCAGCGGTGACTTTTGTCGCTGTTGAACGTGCCTTTCAGTGGCAACTCAATACTTTCAGCGGAGACAAAGTGTTAATATTTCTTTTAAAAAAAAATTGAATTAAAAAAAAAATTAATCTGCAAATGCCACATGCTTGTTCCTCAGAATGCCATATGTCCCCCTCCCCTGGCTGCTTTTAAAAAAAATTTGAATTTAAAAAAAAAATTAATCTGCAAATGCCACATGCTTGTTCCTTAGAATGCCATGTGTCCCCCTCCCCTGGCTGCCCCGTGTTTGCACTTCATAATTCCTCCAAGTGACTCTCTTCCGGTTCGAACCCGCAACCTCAAGGAGCTGACGCCTTCGCGTGCAAGTCTTTGTCAATTTTGCCGAAATGAACTTGTGTCATATTATTATATATTATTGTATGTATAATATTATCATATATATAAACTTACAAATAATTAATTAATTATATACATATAATTAATTATTAATTAAATATAATATTATTAAAAATAATGAAAAATTTAATAAAAACGAAAAAAATATTTATATATTTAAATTAAACAATTTTTTAATTAAAATTACTTAATAAATAATAATTTAATATTATAAATATTATTTTTAATATAAACTTATAAATATAATATTAATAACATATATATTATTTTTAAATAAAATAAAATAATAATATCATAAATATTATTTTAGTAGAAAATATGAAATATAATATTAATAAATAATAATATAATTTTAATAATTAAGGTTAAATAGAATTATATAATAATTAATATTTTAATTTCATAAATATTATTTTTTAAAAAAATTAATAAAAGAAAGCTGAAATTGACTTTCAGCGGTGACTTTAATTGTCGCCGCTGAAAGTGAATTTCAACGGCGACTTTTGATAGTCGCCACTAAAAATGTTTTAAAAAAAATATAATTTTCAAAAATTTTAAACAAAACTTTTAGTGACAACACTAAAGTCGATGCTGAAATACTCTTTTGGCGGCGACAACACAATGTCGCCACTAAAATTTACACCTTCAGTGGCGCCAACACAATGTCGCCGTTGATGTCACCGCTAAAAGTTAGACTTTCAGCGGCGACATTGTGTTGTCTCCGCTAAAGGTGTAACTTTCAGCGGCAACACTTTTGTCGCCTCCGAAAGTCTAACTTTTAATGGCAGCTTTAAAAGTCGCCACTGAAAGTCTAACTTTTAACAACGACATTAAAATTCACCGCTAAATTTTTTTTTTGTAGTGATAAGATGTGCCTAAATCAAGTAATAACCGTTTATTTTTGAAACAAGTTAGAATTTCCAGCCACTTTAGTTATTAAAGAAAAAATATAATTTTTTACTTTAAATTAATTTTCCCTCCAAGTCTTGAACAAGTGAGAGTTCATTCTTAAGTTTTTTAATAAATATTGATGAAATATCATAAAAATTTTGGGTCCCCTCCAAAATCCCCCAATTTAGAGGGGACCCAAAATGGAGTTATGAGAGGGGAGGGGAGGGGAGGTTTGAGCTCCATTCCCTCCAAAATTTTCAACCAAATAAGTGGAGTGTGCATGGGTCAAATTTAGGGGTGAGTATTGGTTTTTCGGTAAAAACCGAACTACCGAAATAAAAGAAATTCTGAAACCGAATAATTGAAATAACTGAAATTATTCGGTTCGGTTTTGGTTTTTTAAAAAAAAACCGAAATTTTTTTAGCCTTCATTTTTTAATTCAAATATCTGAATTTTCAACCAGCAAAAATTAATACAAATTATAAAATTGAATAATCTCGTCAAGATCCAAAGAAAGATGATATAAAACAAAGTATAAACAACATATTACATATATGATTAATGTAGTTTGGAGTACTCAATACTCCAATAATTGAACAAAAAATAGGAAGGTTTTTGAGAGATGCAGAATAATTGTATTCAACATTACATAATCTAAAGAAAGCATAACAAAAGTTCAAAAAGATGAATATCCAATGATATATCATTCTTTGTCTTACATCCGGTTTTTCGGTGGTGGTATACTCTTTTAATATTTTTGGCTTTTTAGTTTAAACCGATTTTCTTTTTAAAAAACGAACCGAACCGAAAAACCGAAGAAAGCTGAACATGCACCAAACACCGAAAAAATCGAATCGAAAAGACCGAAATTGATTCGATTCGATTCGATTCGGTCTTCGGTTTCGGTTCGGTTTTGCTCACCCCTAGTCAAATTAGAGGAAACGAATGTTGATCTTTTTCTGAATTTTTTTGAAGTTTTGGGCCCTTTTAAGTAATTAATTTGGTCCTTTAGCAACATTGGTTCTGGGCCTAATATTTTATTCTCAGCTTTTTTCTCCATTTTGTCCCAAGTGTCATATAAGGCAAATTAAGAAAATGTAATACTTTTCATTTCAAAATTCAATTAATTAGAAAAAACAGTAAAAATATGACATTCTTACCCTTTTTATGCTTAATTTCATGTAATAATATTTAATCCAAATTAATCATAAATAATGCATTTAAACAATAAAGCCCAATAAATATGATAAAATCCCTGAATAATATATGAAAAAACCATAATAAAATAGGGGATTATAAAAATATTAAACGAGAATAATTCATCATAAAAATCACGACATTTTCAAAATTAACCTGACTCTTGATTATTGCTTAGTGGGATAGCATTGGACAAGTTGTTCAAATTGACAGGAATAAAACCGATGAGTATAACTCTTGAGTCACGTTGATGTGATCTTAAGGACACTATGCCAAATCATTTAAACAAGCATGAACAAAACAGAGTATAGAATTGTCTTTTCAAGTATGGTGGTGCTTCATTACTCAATAAATTTAACAACTTACAGATTCTCAAATTAAGGGCTTGGTATTAAAATCTCAGCATAGAATTATATTACAGTAGAGCTGGGAAATCAAGTATATATTGCTACATGATAATAATGATACACAACAACTATATATTGCCATCGTAGTTTCGAGTGCTAACAAGTAACAAGTTCCAAAGAATTTAATAAAAATATTTAAAACTTCAAGGAAAGAAAAAGAATACTCTTCCTGTCTTTAATTTTGGACCTAACTGGGAAATTGATATTAGTTATAAATGTAAGATTTATTTTATGCATTTATCAACTTTTCCCAAATTAGCCCTATCAATATTTACTCAATAATAATCAGGTAGCAGAGTGAGAGAGATAATTAAGAAAGATTATTAGGGTATTTTAAAACAAAGACTTAACAAACTTCCTTAAGGGAAGATTGGCTAAAAGTCCCTAATTGGGAAATTAATTGGCCATTGGTACCTGGAATCTGTGGTCCTTTAGAAGAAATAGATAGGTAGAGAAAATGGCGAAATCGCACACCATGAAACCTCAGTTGTGATATTTGGAAGCTCAGTTGTAATTTGTGGAAGGTCATTTGCAATTCATGGAAGATTATTTGCATTTGCACTTTAACTTAATTTTCACATTATGAAAGGTCATTTGCAATTCATGGAAGGTCACTTGCATTTGCATTTGAGGGAATAAGGTCACTTGCATTTTAACTTAATTTGCATACCACGGAAGTTCAGTTGCAATTCCTGAAAGCTCAGTTGCAGTTGAAATTCATGGCAGAGGGGGTTGCTAGATCTGATGTGGTGTTGTAAAATGGATCGAGGTCGCCGTCATTGGTTGCGAAAATCACCATTATTCATTGTTGGAGTTTGCTTGAGGGGATATGGAGTTTATGAAGGGTAAAGTTGGAAAGATGAAGGACACGATGAGGAAGTGGATGGTAGTGAGGTAATTGATAGGGGGAAAAGTGAAATGGTTGATCCTTATTTCATATGGTTTCTTATTTCTCTCAAATGACATCAAGACTTTAGCCACTTTTATTATTAAAGGAAAACATTATTTTAAATCCATAAAGGTATTCGTCTCATCAAAAAAATCCATAAAGTTATTTGGTAATCAAGCTCCCCTCTCAATCATAAGTATTAGAATCCAAGTTTGTATAGAATTACAATTGAATTAAGAAAACTAGGCATTCTACTTAAGAGTAATAATCAGTTAACGATACATAGTTGTTGCTATTAACCCAGCTTCAAACTCGAAAAATTGCCATTTAAGGTTCTTGCAACTCTATCTATTAGTGGTCATAGGTTTGGTTTGGTTTGGTGCTTGACCTACTGAACGCATGCACTTTGGTGAGGTTCAATCTATTACAAAAAACTTAATAAAAATATTTAAAAATTCATAAAAAGAAAAAAATCATTTATTAACGGAAGAAATATAAACAATTTTCAACAAATATTAGAATAACAGGAATTAGCAGTGTTCTCATCAATATTAATAGGAGTTCCTCCTTTCTCCAATAAATACAAGCTCTCTGATGAATAATCATAAATGAGAACATTAACGTAAGGTTCCATTCGAGTAACAGCTTGTCGTAGGAGTTTTATTGTTGTAGTTGTTGGATTGTACCTAACAATTTGTCTATCTCTCGTTTCTAGTATCATGTCTTGATTTGTTTTCATGGCCAACGAATTTCTTGGAATCAATGAATTGTCATGGAAGCAAAAGAAATGATCTTCTTGCAGGTTGACTACATTTGTCCATGAATCATGGTACCCACACAGACCAACACAAAAAGGCACCTGGTACTCTTTTTGTATGTACCACAGCAAGTGGGTCCCCTATTTGCACTATACAAATCGAGCCATTTGATCTCTTGATACTCTCAGGAAGAGGTATTTCTCCAAACACTTCACTTGCCACATCAAGTGTAAGTACAAATTCATATCTTTCATTGTGAAAGGCTATTCAATGAAGTGAACCATTCATGAAAAGCTTTCGGTTTTCAGAGTTAGAAACCTGACATGGGGAGGAGGAGCTGTGAGACATTTCCAGGACCAAGGGACATATGAGAAAACCCAAGCCATAATATATAAGCTCATTACACGTAGTTTTACATATAAAAGATCAGTAAGACATACTAACCCTAACCCATTGCTTAGACCCACCACTTTTCTACCTGTGGGGCCATTAAAAATAGGAGGACTTTTCACCATGTCAATCAAATCAAATTGGTCATTATCCCAATGAAGTGAAAAGCTACGTTGGCGGCTGTTTCAGACCTGATCAATGAGAAGGACTTGGCTTTTGGAATCAAGAGTTTGGCGTTTGTTGCGGGATATAAAATCATGCCTTGTGATGAGGTAATTCCAGTCTCTACAAAGAAAGGCGCATTTGAATAAGGTTTTGGCGTCTAGGTTTAGCAGAATTTCTTCAACATGGTCCAAAGGAATAATAGCTTGCCATTTGTGACTTTCTGGTCAGAGCATTTTTGTTTCTTGTGATCGTCATTGGCATTGCGAGGAATAAGAGAGCTATTGGGTGACATTTTACGGCGGACTGGAATGATAGTACTGGCTGGCTTGCGCCGATAACTATATATAATTATATTAATCAATTATATAGTGATAATTATATATAATTATAAACATATCATTTTATTTGTTTAATGAGACTTTTTATTTATCAAAAAAAATATTTGGATTAACCTACGAAAAAGATGGGGTATTTTTTTGCCAACTTGATAAACATTATTTAATATATTGGGCCATTTGCCTCTTAATGACATTTTCCCCTCATAATCTGTCGATATTCTATTATAATTTTAGTTGATTAGTTAATTAGTTGATGAAGATTGACAATATATTTTGATGACTATCATGAGGCAATGTGCTTATGAGTATAAGATGTGCCTAAATGAATAAATAACGTTTATATTCAAGCAATTTAGAATCTCTAGCCACTTTAATTATTAAAGAAAAATATGATTTAATTTCCAGTTCATAACGGCATAAATATATTTGGTAATTAGGCTCCCCTCTCAATCATAAGTACAAGCATCCAAATTTGTATATAATTACCGTTGAATTAAGGAAACTTGGCATTTTAATTTCTATTTATACCTTGAAAGTAATAATATATTAAGCAAACTTACTGAAAAATGAGATGAAATCCTTTGTGAAAGGGAAAAACCTTGGCCAAATAAAAAAATAGTAATAATAATGATGCATAGTTGTATTTTCTTTTGATGTCATCACTCATTAGGTGTCACAACAGTACATCGCTTCGCGTTTCAATGTCTGAAATATCAGACGGAATTTCTGAAAAATTAAAAAAAAAAAAAACAGGAGCACCCCTCAAGGGCTTCTTAGCAAGTTTATCAGCTGTTATATTCACCTCTCATCTGCACCAACGAACACACACGTTCCAGTTGCGTTCCTTGAAGCCAGAAATTTCCCCTCATGCTATCATCACAGTCCAAAACCAGTGTTTTGCAAGTTCCAGCTGCCATATCGTCCTGCTACAGACATTCCACCAACTGAAGACAATCCGATTCCACGATAACATTTCGGTGACCCTTATCCCAGTCAAGCTTCATTCCCCAAAGAACCCCCATTTCTCCGCGCTGAAGCCTCAAATCTTTGATAGCTCGAAAAATTTCATAAGGCAACAACTGTTCAAATAACTGAACCTTCCATTCACCATTATCTGAGATAGACCCATATACGTGATACATGATCATGAAGAGGGAACTTGGGTCAAGAGAAACACAATTCTCAATCTAACATGAATTCTGAAGAATAAAATTTTAAATCAAACGAGAAAAAGGAAAAGATAATGAGTGCCTTGACTTGTTTTTTTGTATGTATGTTTTTATATATTTCAAAATAATTTACTTTCGTTGACATGGTTGACATTTTGCACTAATATTTTGTTTTGGTTTATTTCACTTCCAGAAGTATGGACTCACCACACGATGAAAATGATGATGTTCCCAAGAACATTGGTAGACAAAGAATTTGGAGAATGTAAGACATGGCAGAACCATTATAGCGAGGTTGATCAAATTGAGAAGTAAGGGAATCAAGTTACAACTGGAGTGGAATGAAAAGGGAAACCCAATCGGTGAGAACAATACCTCATTAAATAACTTGATTGGGACTACAATTAGAGACAGAGTCCCTATTATAGTTTAAAACTGGATACTGGCAAAGAAAAATTATGAGGATGAAATCTGGGATAAAGTACAAGTAACACATTAATTATATTATTGTTCGGTTTGCTTTGTTTCACTTAATTTCAATGTAACAAATTATATATGTTTTTTTATTGTTATAAAGCATTTTTATTATTGATGATGATCAGAAGAATTTCGTGCTAAGAAAAACCGGAAAACTTATGAAAAAGTTTTGTTTTGATCTTGTCAAATACATCTTGAGAGATGATAATGAGATTATCATTATTACACCGCTGACATTGTACAAAGGAATCATTACTAAAGAAATGTGGGATCAGTTTATCAGAACACATATAACTCAGGAATTCCTGGTAATATAATATGTTTGACTTTCCCTATTACTTGTAATGTACGTATTTATAATTAAAATTTTTATATATATTGATATGCATCATTTTGATCTAAATAGGAGTTGAGTAAGAAAAATCGTGCTAACGTGACCAACATGCCATACCGGTATACACAAGAACTTGTTTCATACGCACAGTTAGAAAAAAATGGTAAGAACTAATGATTATTTCATATGTAGATAAATTGTATGAATATCATTTAACTTCAACTAACTTTGATGTGCAGATAGAAGAATCAAGTTCAGATATTACATAGGTGCCACAACATGATCTATGGGTAGCCAGTTGCACAAATAAGAAAGGTGAAATTCGTAGTGTAGAAGCAAGAAGAGTAGCCGAATATTGTGTAAGTACTGGATTATGCGTACAATAAATAATTAGCTTTTCTTAAATGAATTTTATTTCTAATAACTATTATTGTTATAATTCTTTTTGTGATAGCGAAAAATGACACGGGAGGATCCTACGTTAGTGAGCTATGTTAGTCAAGATGATTTGTTAAGCAGAGCGCTAGGAGTACTCGAGTACGATGGTCATGTTCAGGGTACTGGTTTTGCTGTCACCCAATTAGCATACTTTGGATGTCAGAAACGTCCCAATAAAAGTGCCGTTTCCCAGTTGTGTAAGGAGATAACTAGTTTCAATCATCAAATGAAAGAACTTCACGAACAAATGCGCTAGAAGGAAAAATGAGAAGAACAGTTCTTAGAACAAATGCATTTGATGCAAGAACAAAATGCCCTATTAAGAGCGCAAATAGAACAGTTGGTGCAATGTAGGCCAACAAAAAATGTTCCCCTCTGTGATAGCCTAAGTGTCAGAGATAGTTGCACTTCCATGCCTAAAGTTCCTTTTCCTTTGGTAATTAATTTCTTCTCTACTTAACTTTATGTTACATTATAATTTAGCGAACTTTAACATATTAAGTCTAGCTATTTTCCATAGGGCGCATTTCAATGCAAGTTATATGTCGATCAAGCTTCCAAGCACAGGTTGCAGTGGGTGCTGCCTACAACACTGATAAGGACACACTGCACAATTCACCATTGCCAGATAACACACGTCGAGTGAGGGTTGACATCTGCACAAATGAAGATGCACTCTTATCGATTCCATCTTGGGATGAGGAAATAATGGTGAAAGATGTTGTAGGTGGCTATGTTGCTTGGCCAATAGGTCTTATCGAGCCATATGAAAAGGTCATTCATTTACAATTTCTTGCACTTTTCCTTCATATTTTCATATAAAACTGTGATTTAATTTTCTAAATTTTCGCAAGGTGGACAGTCTAGAAATAAACAAATCCAACCTTATGGTAAGATTTCAAAGTGTTTAACAACACAACCCAAGTCGAAAGCATCGACTAGCCAACAGAACAAAAGAAGACCAACCTCATACCGTGATCAATTAGTATCGATTACACCACAATTGATCCGTCAATGAAGACTAGAAATATATTTTGATAGACATATCTACAATGTTAGTGGTCTAGTTGATTATGTTAATGGCGATGTCTTTCACGATATATGTAATCATGATTGGGTTAGTGCTTCGGCTATCAACATCTGGATAAGGTACTTGACTATCATCATTTATCACTATTATTAATATTTCTTGTTCCATTTGTTTTGTTTTTCATGACACTGTTTGTTTTATACCAGACATTTATACCATGACATCTTAATGGATACAAATAGAGTCCAATTTGTATTTGTCAACCCTTATCTCGTTGGCCAGCATGGGGGCAGATTAGATATACATGCACAATCTAATAAACTAAAAGATTACTTTAGAAAGAAAGCAACACCAACTATGCTATTTTTAGTGCCATACAATGTGGGATAAGTTATTAGTGATACAATTTTTGTTTTTATTATTTAACTTTTATCATAACATGATTGTTGAAACAAATTTTTTAAAATATTTTAGGCGACATTGGATATTGATAGTTATCAATCCAGCAGAACTTTTAGGTCCTCACATTTACTATGTGGATCCCCTAATTGATGGACTTCCATAAAAACATTCTTATATGTTGCTATTGTTCAATAGGTAAGTGTACGTGCGTATGTGTAAATATATGCATAAGTGATTGAATAACCAAAAGTAATTATTTTCTATTTGTTTTGTTAGCGCATTGACTGTGTAACGATCCTTTGTCTCCTTAAGCTATTCTAAAGCTGCTGACCCTCACTTTAGCTATCCTTGGAAGAAGATACGGGTACTGTTATGTGAATTTACTCAAACTTTCTTAGTAAACAATTTTTATTCATAAACAGAGTTAAATATTTCATTATATTTTTGCAGTGCCCTTTCCAACCCAATGACAATGATTGTTGGTATTACATCATAAAATTTATGAAGGATGTAATCACGCATGATCAGCCATTTATTCCTCAAAAAGTAAATCATTTAGTTGCACTTCATATTGTGTTTTAATTAAATTTAATTAGTGCTTGATAATTAATTTTTATTGATTTTAATTTTTTTAATTTATCCCTGATTGTATATATGTGTAGTATTATGAAGATCAACGTTGTGACACTTTGATTGACCATCAACTTAATGAAGTGATCGAGGAATGGTGTGAATATGTGTTTAGGCAAATTGCTGGGTAGCTATACTATTTAATTCACTAGCTAGCCTTTGTTGTATTATTTCTTGCCAATTGTTGTGTCATGTATTCAAGTTGAATTTGTTGTATTTCATTCACAATATATTGTATAACTATTTTTAGCACTGCTTTAGTTAATTAATCATCTTTTTGATGTACCATTTTAAAGTTATCTCTCATTGTTGTTGTTTGCTTTTCTTCATTTTGCTATGGATATATATAGAAAATGTTTAAACCATATAGTACACTATTGCAATTATGGGAGATATGAACAAAAAATATGGTAAAAAAAAAAGTTCTTGTGGCGCTTCTTTAAACAAGGGCCACAGGAAGAATGTAAAAAAAAAGGGGATAGGACTTCCTGTGGCGCTTCCTTAAGGAAGGGCCATAGGAAGGACTACCCTCCTGTGGCGCTTGCTGACGTAAGCGCTATAGGAGGGTATTTTTTTTAAAAAAATTTAAAATGTTGTGGCGTTTCCAAGCGCTATAGCTTTTTTTAGTGGCGTTCTAATATGTGGCACTTCTCTATCACCACAGCTAATGTAATTATAAGTGCCACGGGTTTGCTTTTTTGTAGTAGTGAAATAAATAGGATAAACCCAACATAAATTGTGATATCAAAATCAACAAAGGTATAGACACAAATAGAAATATTTTAGCTGATTACACACACACACGCACACACACATGTATATGTGATAGATTATCCTATTATCTATATTGCTCAAGAATAGTGTGGGTATTTGACAAAATATTATCAAGTTAGATTATATATAAATAAAAATTTTATGATAGACTATATTTAAATTAAAATTTTATAATGGAAAATAACAAATAGGGCCTGAATCAAAACTTACTTTTCTCTATATATTAATCAAAATGATATCTAGTATAAAAAAGAATATCCAGTATCAATAATCTTAAAATTTATCAAGTTAGATTATAAATCATAAATGTAAAAACTAGATATAAAGTATCAAGAATATTATGGGTATTTGACAAAGATTATTATTTTCCTCAGCAATTTTTAATATCCAATTCCCACAAACCTATGCTTATTGTTTGTCTTCCCTAATATTGCAACACAGCACCCCAGCAAGCTCCTCTCATTTTCCCATAGAGGAAGAAGAACAGTGCGCACCAAATTGCCAAACAAAGGAAAATTAAAAGCAACGTGGATTTGCCAAATCAGATGACTAAAAGGAGAGATGTAATGGGAACATATGTGGAGGGCTGAGATTGAGTGAGAAATTCAGCGGACAAGATAAGCTCTTTAAAACGATGTCATTTAAATTAGTGGCCTTTTATCACTGTCCATTTAATTGTTACAAACAAACAGCCTAGATTTAATTTCCCTACCAAATGAAGTCGTTTAAGAAAAGGGACAGGCAGCGGATATGGGGGCAGTGGATGCAAGCCAAATCCCTTTTCATGAACAGAATCTTCAAGCAACTGGAGCACTTTGATCAGTATCACTAATGGTGTCGGTAGAGAGACAAGTCTCTCTGATGAACTAGTCTAGAGAGTAGGGAGAGGTTCTCTCTCTTTAGGGTTTTAATAAGAAAGGTCGACTATGTGGATTGTTAAAACAACAGGAGCACTTTGATCAGCATCAGCGGTAGTGTTGGTAGAGAGGTTCTCTTTTATGATAAACTAAATCTCCGAGCAACAGGAGCACTTTGATCAGCGTCAGAGGCTGTGTTGGTAGAGAAACAAGGCTGTCCGGTGAACTGATCTAGAGAGAATTGAAGGGATAGGTTCTCTCTCTTCGTTAATTAGACCTTCCGTCTTGCCACTTTTATGCATACACTTTATTTCCCTTTTATTATTTAATAATGGTTATTTTTCATCATCATGTGTAATACCTCGAATTTTGAGATTTGGGGCTAGAGAATAAGTCTAAAATAAGTAGACTGCTAAGCCCCAGTTTAGTAGGAGCCCAAATTTATTCCCTAATGATTCTTATATTTTTGGGGTATTAAAAAAAGTAAAATGGTGAATTTTGGAGAAAGTAATTATGTTTTTGATGAAATTGCCTATGAGATAGTGAGCTTACCATATGATGTTTTATGATCAAATGATGAGAAAAAAATTATGAAATTTTACAGGGTGAAAGTAGACATCCTAAGATTTAATTTGATATGTCATATGACTCAATTAGAGCTTTATATAAAAAGTTATGAATTTTTGAAGTCAGCACAGAAAAACTGTGAAATTTCTGGAACAGTATGAAAGAATTGAAATTATGGGAATTTTGTGATTCCATCTAGCAAAATTCAATATTTTTTCTTGAAACTAAACTCAATAAGGGTTTTATAGGCTTTGGAATCACTCCAATTTGATTTTTCTAGAATTGGTTATGATTTTTCAAAGTTTGGACAGAAATCTGCCAGAATTTTGTAAGAATCCGAAATTGTTGGAAATTTAGTAAATAATTATAAAATAAAATTATATTATATTAAATCATCATCCACCTCCTCCATCAGCCCAAAACCGTGCCATTCAGCTGCAACAAGAGAGAGAAGGAGTGAGAAATTTTGAGAGAGAAAGAGAAGAAAACTCTCGAGGTAGGTCGATTTTTTTAGTGAACTTGTACCTAACGCTTATAACCTTGTTCCTAAGCTTCTCTTTCATGTATTGTAAGGTGTTGGAAACAAAAATTTGGGTGTTATAAGGCTAGGATTTTCGGCCACCTTGAGAAAAAGCTAGTGGGAGCTAGATGTAACTTCCAAACTTTCGTATATTGCTTATTTTGGTTGTTGTGAGCAATTTAATCGGTGAAATTTTTCCGGACTGCCATTGGTTTTAAAGTTTGGAAATGACATGGCCTAGGGTTTATGCTGCCCAAATTGGGTCTTAATATTAGTTGTAACCTAATGTAATGGTTAATAAAGTGGTCAGGAGTAGAAAGAAACACGTCTGCGGAGTCGAAACCGAAAAACCCCAATTTTTTTTGGGGAATTGACAATTTTGGCCAAGGCTAGTTTGGAGGGGTTAGAGATGGTTTTTCTATGATTTGATGATTCCATTGAGTTCAGGGGCAAAAATTAGGTGGGGTTACAGTTGGTCACTTTTTCAGAAAAGGTCGAAAAAGCATAATTACGAAAATGCCCCTGAAACCCTTAAAATGGGGCTGCCAAAGGTAATTTTATAATTTGACATTGAATTTGATAATTCTGAGTTCAGAAATGGATTCCCTAGGTGAAAATATGTCAGAATAGCCCATGTCAAATTTTCAGAAAAAGTATAGCCGGACCGGGTACGATAGAGCAGGGCTGAGTCCCTAAGGACATTTTAGTAAATTTTCACAACAGACTCATATAACCCCCAGAAACACGATGGAGGTGTCTGAACGGTACCTTTGGCATTGTAGGATTGAATATGGGGCCCGAGCTGTTGGCATGTGTTACGAGGCACACGTTTCGAGGCGAAAAAGGGTTAAGGTAGGGAATTTACCTCTCCTGCATGTATATGATATTTGTGTTAGTGTGTTGATGCATGTTATTGCTTTGCTTGATTATGAGAAACATGTATGAATGATTTGAAGTTATGTTTCAATTTATGCTATAACCATAAGTATATTGTTCGAAGCATTGAACTTACAGATTTGTCATTGTGTGAGCATGAGTTATGTGATGCAAGCATGTCATGCATTAAACATTTATCGTACATGCATATTTGTATTGTTTTCCAACTGAGATTCTCTTGAATCTCACCCTCCCCTACCAACAATTTAGACAGGAGAAGACAGAAGATACGTTGAGAACAATGCAGAGAACCATATAAGGCGATTGTAGTGGTGGAATGAAGACAAGAAGATGTCTCTATTTCATAGGGACGAGTTTAGACACCCAAGTAGCCCTGTGTGGCTACATTGATGGTAATAATCATGCACGAACCCCTATGGGGAATTTATGTAATCATGCACTTATTATCAGTATATTCATGTTATTCCTGTGTTGCCTACCGAACCGTATATTGTTTTCCGTGAATACTCTGAAAAAAAGTTAAAACAAGGTAAGAGTGTGACATCATATCCATGTGCTCTCTTATTCTTGGATTTTTCACTCCCTTTCCATTCCCTATTTCTTTTTATATCTCCCTCGTAATTAATGTATCCATCATATGCAATATAGGGAAAAAGACAGACAAATACTATTAAAATTGATAAATGACAAATAAAGTTAACAAAATAAAGTTAATTCCACTAGTGCTTAATTTACTTAAAAATTCTTAAATAACACGTTTTATCCAAACAATATATTCATCAATTTGCATTAATCAAAATTTCGTATCGAATATAAAAGATTGAGAAGTAATTTTTATCATTGGATTATCCAAGCATATTTGACAATAAATAATCAAAAATTTCTGCTCATATTCAACTTTTCTCAAACCCTACTACAGAATATATATTATATTACCCCAAAGGATGTTCGTTTTTAAAAAAGGGAAGTAAAATACAAAGATGGTGGTATTTTTATAATTCTGGGTGAAAATTGGGTAGCTTTAGGCGTCCCAATTTGAAGTTGGAATGCTTAAAGGCACCCTTTAGATGTTCCTTTTTGAATTTGGGACACCTAAAGTAATTTTTTTACTTTAGATGTCCCAAATTCAAAAAGGGACATTTAAATTGTGATTTTAGATGTCCCTTTTTAAATGTGGGATGTCTAAAATAAAAACAAATTTGGGTTTTGTGGACTGGCGCCACTACTGTTGTTAGTAAAAGGCATGCGGACAACTGTGGCGCCATGTAATACAATTTTTGTTTTAATTTTTATCCAGGAGAAGTTATCAATTAATTAAAATTGAATTACATTAAAAATAATGAAATTAAATTCGATATTGATATTAATAAAAATCACTGATCCACCAACATCAATACTGATCATTAGTTCAATATCAACATTTAATATTAAAATTTCATATTACAATATTAATTTTGCAATCATTTTCAGGTTTATGTTGTCTTCCTTCATGTGATCTTAACCAGATATCATTTAACAATTTTTTTTTTTTACTTTAGACTTCCCAAATTTAAAAAGTGATGTAAAAAAAAATTAGACTTTTGGCTTTCCTAATTTAAATTTGGGATGTCAAAAGTGAATATTAGGGACACCCTATAAGGGATGCAAAAGGTCTTGGTGTCCCTAATTAATTTAGGGACGCCAAAGGTATACTTTTGGCGTCCCTAAATTAAGTTTGGGACATAAAAAATAGTTTAAATTTATATTGAGTCTTTTTTTATCAATTTCACATTCTCACGCTCATTTTCCTCTTCTTCTTAATTTAAATGGAAGACCCCTCCCATTGTTGCCATCACAAGAAGAACCACTACCACCTCCCTTAGCATTACCAATTCTCTCTCTTTTAACAATAATTGAGACTTCTTGCTTCTTCCTACTCTTTTAACTCTTGCTTCTTCCTCTTCTCTCTTTTTTTTTGGTCTCCAGATCTGTTCTGCTTTCTCACTATTTTTTATTATTTTATCTTCTCTCTACTTTTTTTTTTGGGTTTCCCTTCTATTTTATTTTCTAACTTGTGTTGTTATGGCTTGCAGATCAAGATTCTAAAATGTGTGTCTTGGCCTACGTTCCCGCCTAGAAGATGAGGTTCATCTCTCCCTGTCGCTCCTCTCTATTTGCTATTACGCGAAAATGAATTTCAATAATTAAAGCAAATGAGTTTTTCGCAACTGATTCCTCTTATTGTTATCATCTTCTACCTATGAGATTTTGGCTTTGGAGTTATTATTGTGTAGATTTTGGATTTGAAGTTTAGATACTAGATCTGTAATTTTATTGACTATGATATGTAATTTCTGGTTTCAAATAGTGTTTAGTCCATATCTGTAATATAAATTATTTTTTTTAAAAAGAAACTTTAGACATCCTTTTTTAAAAAAGGGACATCTAAAGTGTAGACACTTTAGATGTCCCTTTATTTATAGACGTTATTGTCATTATTTATTACGTCAGTCACATAGACGTATCTCTGTTTTCAAACGTTAAAAGGGCTTAAAAAGGGATGTTAAAAATGTTTTCTGTAGTAGTGAAACAAACATTTAAGCATGAGAAATCTGAAATATTCCAACAATTTTCTTTCAAAACCTGTTCAAAATTTCCACACAACACTGATTTTCTTTCAACATTTCAAAGATTTTCAAAATTTTGGCACTCACCCCCAAAACTTAAAATTGGTAGTGCTCTTATTGTCAGCTAAAAGAATAGGAAGTAGATGAGCTAGCACCTGGACATGCATATATACACAGCAGTTTCACAAATCAATGACAAGAATTAGGGCCTCAGTAACCTATTAAAAACATGTAAACAGATCAACGCTAGCTAACAATAGCTAGGAATTTCACAGCAAGCATCAAGTATATTATTAGACGAAGCAATGGCCATCAATAGCCATTTCCAAATCACGAGTAGTTATGCCATATAGTTAAAGTAACAATCCAATGCATATGTACACATTAAAGATTCATTCATTGACTATCAGTAGCCAGGACATAAACAAAAGGAGTTCATGATTCACAAACCAGCCAACAACAACTGGTATCAAAACAGAGACATATGGCAACAGATAGCGTTCACAATCATGCAAAGTGTTTACCAACTTGGTCTTAAAGTTAGAAACTCAGAAATATTAACAAAATAGTAAAAAAATCAGCAAGATCATTAACAAGCAACAACATCCACAGTCCTTATCAGAAGGTACATATTCAAATCTAGAGGTGTCATCCTCCGTAGTGATATTGGTCCTCGTAGCCCCCATAGTCTCATCGCCACTCAAATCTTCAGCATCCGAGTCTGCATTTCCATCACTGACCTCAAGTGCGCCATCATCCTAGTCATTATCCTCCTCATCTTTGTTCTAAAAAATATTAGTGTTAGAGGGTCGAAGCAAATTTATCGATAAATAATGGGCAATGACCAACTGAGTGAGGAGTGCTTTAATATCTTAGAGCTCCAAGGTAACCTTGCATTTCAAATTGGCTACTTGATTTTGGAACTGAATCCATGCCATGTCAAATTTAGTCAGATCTCATCAGTAACAACCAATAGCTTCAGTACTACTTCAAAATTGAACATCCACCTTTAGTTGAGTGCAAAAATCATGTATAAGATGTTTAAGTGAAGAGAACTTCCTTGAAATGCTTCCATCTTTATCTCAAAGTTTCTCTTTGTTAGCTTCAAACTTTCCTCATAGTATTAACTTACCAATTTAGTGTTAAGACATCTTTTCTTCCTATAAAGCAAAATATCAAACATAAACCTACCAAAAACACACCAACATAAAAGAAATTAAAACAAAAAGATTTGAGTTAAGACCTTGGGTTGCTTCCCAAGAAGCACTTAGTTTGTAGTTTTTAGCCTAACTCTTCCTGTTGGTCAATCTTTATTAGATAAGTAGATAGTGAACACAAGCCTATCCATATCTCCTCCCTAATAAAGCTTTAACCATTGGTGTCACACCTTGCACAAAACCCATTCCTAGGCCTATAGGCTTAGACTTACAAATCTATCCCCGGCCCCTGCAACACAATCGGGTTTCTTTAGCCTTTCAAGCCTCGAAACTGTGACCTGAGGGCATAAGTAAGCACTTCACCAAGACTCTAGTACCATCTGAGCCACTCTGATACCAAAAATGTCAACACCCGTTTATATTTTGATATGCTCAGAGTGTTAAAGGCATAGTTCCACAAGCATATAGAAACAACATAATTATAAGGATAAAAGTACTTGTTTACTTATAGCAATCATCCTCACAAGGTTTGATAATATTTACAAATTTATCCAAAATATTTCAAAGTAAAGACTACACATAATCAACTAACTCCTATGTTGAGATCTGCACCTTAGCTGCCGATGTCTACCACTTTACCTTTAGAGCTGTTGGTTCCCGCTGGTATATTTATTGTTTATGAAAAATGGTGAGATTCAAACGAATCTCAGTAGTAATAGACAATCAGTAATAGAAAATGCAGTAATGAATATGCCAGAAACCACATATAGCAATATTACAATAACATATAATTCAGTTCAGTAAAAAACATTCAGAGCCAACCACTGTTGCAACCCTTATTCGTTCTATACCTCAGCTGGGCTCAAGATAAGAGACTGGGCATAATTCAGTGTACCTGTAGGCACTGGGTTCGATCATGTTTGTTGTATTTGTATGTACTATGTTTGGTCATGCTCGGTGTACTCGTAGGCACTATGCATCATACATATTGCAAAAGATGACATACAGAAAGTATATAAACATTGACATAATGTATGAAAGATAATGTTACAACCTTAAACCCTTTTCAAATCTAAACATGTGCATCAATATGCGTGCCAACCCCTCAAGTTCTCAATTTGGTCCTAAAATGTCAAATGTACAAGAATTAGGTTAAAACCCATTCATGTACTATTTTAGGCACTTCCAATATGTTCCTAGTGGTTATATGAATCTATTATGAAAATTTACCAAAATGCCCCCGGGTACCCGGCTCGGCCTTGTCGTATTCGGTTCGACCGTACTTTTACTAAAATTTTAACCTAGGCTATTTTGACTTATTTTTATCTAACGAATCCATTTTAAGATTTAAAATTACTAAACTCATTGTGAAAAGACAAGAATGCCCTTGGTAGCCCCTGTTTCAGGATTTCAGGGGTGTTTTCGTAACTATGCCTTTTCAAGCTTTTTTGAAAAAGTAATTAACTATAACCCCACTTAATTTTCCATGCTGAACTCAATGAAATCATCAAATCATCAAAAATCCAACTCTTACCCCTCTATATCGATCTAGGCTAAATCTCAGGATTCTTTAGGGGAAAATGGGGTTTTCCAATTCTGATTCTGCAGACATGCTCTTTTCTACTCCTAACCACTTCATAAACTATTTAATTATGTTATAACTACTTTTTAGACTCAATTTTGACAGCATAATGCATAGGACATAACTTTTCCCAAATTCAAATTCAGAGCAAATCAATAAGAATTTCACCGATTAAACTACTCAAACTTGCTAGAACAATCAATAATCAAAGGTTCGGAAGTTACCTTTGGCTTCCTCTGGCTCTACTCTTATGTGGCTGAAACCCTAACCTCTATAACAACCAAATTTGTGCTTCAAACACCTTCAATAACATAAAAGAGAAGCTTAGGAGAACGATTATACATGTTAGGAACGAATTCATCGGAGAAATCGACTTACCTCGTGAGATTTTCCTCCTTCTCTCTAAAAACTTCTTAAGCTTTTTGCTGCAACAAACCATCCAGAATGGCTGATGGAAGATGCACAATTGCTTTTTAATACTTGGCTTATGTCACTTTGGATTATGCTTATGTCATATTTGCTAATTTAAAATAATTCCAAACTTTACACTTTCTTGTAATAATTTCTATCATTATCCAATTGTGTCATAAGCTCAATTAACATGTAACTAATATTTCCCTCTTCATTTTACATGTAAGAGATGCCTAGGGGTTCTACCCTTTGGTCTTAATTAGCTTTAAAAATTGTTCAAGTTATGTGTACGCGTTATGCCACAATTTCAGTCAAATTTGCACTTTTGCTTCAATTTTCCATAAATTCATATTTATTTAACCAAAACACTCCAAATATATATTTCCCATTTATTTTCCTTAATTAATTGAAATTAAATTCAATTAATTTGATGCTTGTTTGGCAAAATTACAAGTTTGCCATTACATTTTCCTTCATTTTCAGATTTACTGCCTAAACTTTAAAAAATCATAACTAATTTTATAGACATTGTATTGGAGTGATTCCAAAGGCTATAGAACCATTATTGAGTATAGTTTCAAGAAAAAATATAGCTTTTTTCCAATTGGAAGCAAAAAATTTCCAAATTTAAATTCTTTGGATTCTGTTCTTGGATGTCAACAATTTTTCTAGGCTAAAATCAAAAATCCATAATGTTTTGTACATAATTTGATTATACAAAACCATATGACAAACTCACTGCCTCACAAGAAATTTTCAATGGCAGCATTTTCTCATCCTCTAAAATTCATCCTTCCATTTCATTAAATAACACAAATATTTACGAGGCATAGTAGGGAATAAAATTTGGGGTGTTACAATTCTCCCCCACTTAAATAAATTTTGCCCCCAAAATTTGCTACACATACATAACTATAAACTCTGAGTAACGCTTTCTCATCTTCAGTTCTTTTTGATTATGTCCATACTTCAAATCTTGGTGGTCACATTACAATACTACAGTCACACTTTAAAGGTAACGTCTCCAGGTTTTTGATACAACACAATTGCTGCTAACTCAAGATCATATGTGGGATAATAATTAAATTTCGATCACATCCACACCATATTGAAATACTCCCCAATCCATGCCTATTAGCATCAATAAGGACAATGAAGGTCCACAATGGATATGAGATTATTGGTATCGGTGTCAATGTTGGTTTATGTTTCAGCTTGTTAAATTTCCTTTCACAATTATGGTCCTAAAGATAATGTTAAGTTTTCTTTTTTGGTATAACTTTGTTAGAGGCAAAGCTATTTTGGAGAAATTTGATATAACTTTTTTGGTAATATTTGGTAAGACCTGAAAAGATACGCATATCAGAAATAGTCTCCAATTCAGTATAGTACTACTTCTACTTTACAAGGATATCCCCCAAGACTCCTTGTTGTGAGACTATATGGCTTAGAAAACTAATTTCCAAAAGCCAGAACTCACATTTACATCAACTTGGCATGAAGTTCCTTAAATTTCAGTGTATTCAACTTGATTCATAAATTCTGTTCAAGTTTTGATTTACTCCATGAATAGACCAGATATCATCCTTTAAGATTGCCATGTACCTTTGCTAACCTTTATACAACCATCTCTCAGCCTCAGCAGCTGAAAGAAAGTTAAGGCTGATTTTGGTGTTAACTTATTGTTGTGAATTAGGATAAATTACTTCCCATAATTGAACAACACATTACTTGCTATCAGCTAGTCAATACTTAGAATAATTTCCATCATTAATATATGCTCCTTACCATTGATTATGTAATAAGTGAATAGCCAACATCTAAATCATATATGTTTCATACTAAATTGTCATTATAGTAAATGGTACCTGGAGTCGGTTCAAGAGATTTCCTGGCTTCCTCCTGAGTAATCGTATACACTTGGCCCCTTGCTCTTGGCTTCGACTTAGCGGAACGTTGTTGCTGCTGTGGGCAATTACTAGCATAATGCCCTGGGCTACTACAACTATAACAAGTTATTGATCGGTTTGAAGTCTGAGTTGCTGGTGGAGCCTGTGGTAATAGAGTACCACCATATGTCTAGCCAAGATGATATGGCTTGCTACAATACTAGCATATCCTGCCCTAGAAGGGTCTTTGACTACTCTGACCCCCCAGCCTGGTTCGGTTTCTTATTCCCACTCATGGGTGATCCATCTTGATCTTTCCGCTTTTGTGATGAACTACCAGAAGCACCCTTGTTACCATCTTTAGTAGCCAAACTCAACATGCATTTCTCGATGTAACGACATTCTTCCACTGCTTTGTTGAACTCAGTGAAATGCTGTGAAATCAATTTCTCTTTTATCTCTAGTCTCAACCCCTCAATCATCATATCAGCACTCCATTCTCCATTATAGTGAAGCTTAAGGTATGCTGAATATCGGTACAACCGAATGTATTGAGCCAAATAGTCGTCAAAGCTCTCCCATTCTTGTTTTCGAATGCTTAGAAACTCTTTTTCTTTCTCATGTTTGAAGGATGGGGAAAATATTTCTCATTGAACTATTATTAGAATAATTCCCAAGTTATAGGAATATTCCTTCCCCTCAGAGTGAGCTCAGTGTTCTTCCACCACCGGTTTGTATCACCCTCCAACTTGTATATGGCTAGAAGAAATTTGACCTTATCCAGGTATAGCAGGATATTGAAGATCTTTCCCAGACGTGAAAGCTAGTCCTTGCTAACTGTGGGTCAAACTTTCCCCTGAAGATAGGAGGTTTTTGCTTTCTAAGCCTACCCACCCAGGTTTGTATGTCCTCTTCTAGCTTAGGTACAACATCCTCTGATAGAGGTTCTTCGTCATCGTTTCCTTCGCCCAACTCTTCCAGGCGATCTTGCCTAAGCAGTACTTCTCTCAACTCTTCTATGATTTCATTCATTATAGCTTGCTGATGCGTTAGTATATTTAGAATTTGCTGCTGGATTGGATCTGATCTAGCACCCCCTTCTTCCTCATTATTTCCATACCGACCTCCAACCCTTCCTCAACTCAGCCTCGACCCCATGGTCTACCACACACCATCTCTATATTCCAAACTACATGAAAATAGAGAAAAATTATGTTTCATATAAGAACAAGGGCATTTTTGTCATTTTATAAAAGTCAGGGTACACAGATATGTCAGCATACATCAACTATTTATAGTAGTTACAGAAAGTGAGAAACATCATGAAACTTATAAACTACTGTATATGACATATTAGTCCTTTTTACATTTCAAATTCTAAGTTCATGCAACTTCCCAAGGGGTTACTTATCCTAGGTTACCCTGGGTCGAGCACGATTAATTTTTTATGTACCCTCCTAAAATACTGACTTAAGCTCTATTTTCTTCCGTCCGTCGATTCCACAAGACTGCCCTTATCTCAAAATATGTGTCGGTCATCTCTGGTCACTAAAGTATGTTATGCGGGCCCCACATCACTTGGTGTACATAAACTTCCATCCAAGGTCTATGATATGTCTAAAAAATGTCCAAAAATTTACGCTCGGGCCTCGCTAAATAATGTTAATCTTCTGTCAGTTCCAATATGCTGTGTCTGAGAAGAAATGCAGAGTGGTGAAGCCCATAACTCATCTGGCAACTTGACTTCTAGTGGCACCTGAATCCGGTACAACGACTTATACCCCTCAGGAATGCAAGATATCGACCTCTGGGTGTATCATGTTCCCACAACGCTTGGTAATACGACCCCTAATGTTCTAGATCCAGTTGCAAATCATATTGGACCTATATAGTATCGGTTTGGGACTCACGATCACTCAGTTCATCCTCAGGTATCTCCTACAGATCATCCTTCTCTGGATTATAATCTGAATCATCCGACGGTGGCTATCCGGTCTCCCCTGCCAGTGACCGTGCTGGCGATGCTAGCCGTGGTTCGGGTCGGTACACCGGTAGTACTGGCACGCTCTTTCATGCTGTCCGTCTCATACGGCCACCTCCCCCTACGTAATACTCGAGCTGCTCATGATCTCCTCTCACCATGCAAACAATACCATATCAGTATACCATCTTGATAATACTATAATCGCTTTAAGCTCTGCTAGAACTGCTTGGGCTCTGATCCTAAGTATGTCAACACCCGCTTACATTTCGATATGCGCACAGTATTAAAGGCATAGTTCCACAGGCATATAGAAACAACATAATGATATGGATAAAAATACTTGTTTACATATAGCAAATATCCCCACAGGGTTTGATAACATTTACAAATTTATCTAAAATATTTCAAAGTAGAGACAATAGGTAACCAACTAGTTCCTATGTTGAGATCCGCACCTTAGTTTCCTGTGTCTACCACTTTACCCTTGGAGATGCTGGTTCCAGCTGGTATATTTATTGTTTATGAAAAAGGGTGAGATTCAAACGAATCTCAGTAGTAACAGATAATCGATAATAGAAAATGCGATAATGAATATGCCAGATACCACATATAGCAATATTACAATAACACATAATTTGGTTTAGTAAAAAACATTCAAAGGCAACCATTGTTCTAACCCTTACTCGTTTGTACCTCAGCTGGGATCAAGATCAAAGATTGGGCACAATTTAGTGTACCCGTAGGCACTAGGTTCGGTGTACCTATAGGTACTATGTTCGGTTATGGTTGGTGTACCCGTAGGCACTGTGCATCATACATATTATGGAAGATGGCATACAGAAAGCATATAAACATTGACATAATGTATGAAAGATAGAGTTACTACCTTAAACCTTTTTCACCTCAAAATGTGTGTATCGATATGCGTGCCAACCCCTCATGATCTAAACTTGGTTCTAAAATGTCAAATATACAACAATTAGGTTAAAACCCATTCATGTACTATTTTAGGCATTTCCAATATGTTCCTAGTGGTTATGAGTCTATTGTGAAAATTTAAATGCCCCCGGGGACCCGGCTTGGCCCCGTTGTATCCGGTCCAACCGTACTTTTTCTGAAATTTTAACCTAGACTATTTTAACTTACTTTTGTCCAAGGAATCCATTTTAAGATTTGAAATTACCAAACTCACTATCAAAGGACAAGAATGCCCTTGGCAGCCCCTATTTCAGGGTTTCAGGAGCGTTTTTGTAATTAGCCTTTTCAGGCTTTTCTGAAAAAGTGATCAATTGTAACCCAACCTAATTTTCCCTGATGAACTCAATGGAATCATCAAATCATCAAAAATCCAACTCTAACCCCTATCTGGTTCAGACCAAAATCTCAGGATTCTTCGAGGAAAATGGGTGTTTTCCAATTTTGACTCCGCAGACGTGCTTCTTTATACTCCTAACCACTTTATTAACTATTTAATTACATTATAACTACCATTTAGACTCAATTTTGGTAGCATAACATATAGGACACAACTTTGCTCAAATTGAAATTCAGAGCAAATCAATCAGAATTTCACTGATTAAACTACTCACAACAGCCAGAATAATTAATATTCGAAGGTTTGGAAGTTATCTTTGGCTTCCTCTGGCTCTACTCTTATGTGGCAGAAAACCTAGCCTCTATAACAACCAAATTTGTGCTTCAAACACCTTCAATAACATAGAAGAGAAGCTTAGGAGAAGGATTATACATGTTAGGAATGAATTCACTGGAGATTTCATAATTTTTGGACATGATTTGGTTATACAAAACCACATGACAAACTCACCACCTCGTAGGAAATTTTCAATGGCAGCATAATCGCATCCTCCAAAATCCATCCATCCATTTCATTAAATGCCACAAATGTTTATGAGGCATATTAGGGAAGAAAATTTGGGGTGTTATAATTGGCCCTTAGCTTTTAATCTTTGGCCTTTCTCATTTTGCTGCTCCACATCACCAAATTTGGGTGATCTAACTATCGTGAATGGATCGGACCATCAAGACTTTACCTTTCCCAAAAATAACCTTAACTTGGAATTGTGACGGAGATCCCTTTGACTAGGTTCAAAACACTTGGGAATGATCTTATTGTTATCCTCTTTCTTAGTTTTCTCCTTATAAAGCCTTGCACTCTTATAGGCATTGAGGCAAAATTTATCTAACTCATTAAGTTGAGGTAGCCTCTTCTATCCAATAGCTAAAGGATCAAAATTTAGCTTTTTGATAGCCTAATAAGAGCCATACTCCAATTCCACTGGCAAGCGCAAGCTTTTCCAAACCCTAAGCAGTAGGGAGACATTCCAATAGGAGTTTTTTAGGCCATTTGGTAAGCCCACAGAGCATCATCCAATTTAGTAGACTAATGCTATCTAGGAGTGCGAACCACCTTTTCAAAGATGTTCTTGATCTCATGATTGAAAATTTCTGCTTGAATGGGTGTGGCAGTTCAATAATGAATTTGTTTAAAAAAACTCAATATGCAACTGCACTTCTACTACATTTGTTGCCACTTATTTCTCAATATAAATTACCAAAAAAAAAAAAATAAAGCACTACAATCCTCATCATTCCTCATTGAAACCACACAAGAAATGACTTGCACAAATTAACAAATAGTTTGTGAAGTTCTCAACTAGTACAAGAATTAGTCTAACAAATAACAACTTGTAGGAGAGGAAAACTGTCATGCTACCTTTGGATTATTATCCTTTATCATATTCACTTGAGATGGTTGAAGTTGGAGCTACTGCCTCTTCCTCTACAAAGCCAATTAAAATAAATGGTATTCATGAATTTGTAATAAAAAGATGAAACAATACATATTGAAAATGCTATTGAAGTTACCAGCAACAAGAGTTGTTACTTGATCAAAATTGTTAACATCAACCTCCTTCAATTTAGAAGGAATCTTATATAGCAAAATTTGAGTACATATGAACATCTCAGCCATCTTTAATGATAAGGAGGAAGCATCTAGTACTTGACCCTAGTACTAAAAGTGGATTTTGAAGACACTATAGAGGCTGATGTTACCAATAAATCACATGCAATCAAATTTAGTATTTTATACATAGAAACATATGCACTTTTGACCCTGCCAAAATGTCAAATTTTGATTCACAATATTTAATTAAATTGGTTTAAAGATAATCATCTACCTCTTAAAGCTGCTTAGCCCTCGTAGTCATAGTTTTTGCATTGGCTAAAAACTTCTTAAATGTAGGATCAATAGCAAAGAAGAAGATTTCAGTTTCAACCTTTAGAACTAAAACATTTCTAGCATAGACACTATATATAAAATTATATATCATTGTACTCCTTTTAAAATTTATTCTTTTAGAATTATATATACAACAACAACAACAAAGGCTTTATCCTATTAGGTGGGGTTGGCTACATGGATCGTACGACTTCATTCAATGACCTTTGTTGAACATGTCCAAACCAACTCAAACAACTTTGTACCATTTTTCCTTCAATAGAGGCCACTCTAACTCATTCATGTATATGATTATTACGAATCTTATCTTTTCTTGTATGATCACACTTCCATCTCAATATCCTCATCTCGGCTACCCCCATTTTATGTTCATGTTGTCATTTTGAAGCCCAACACTCACTACCATATAACATTGCTGGTCTTATAGTAGTGCGATAGAACTTCCCTTTTACCTTATTAGGTACTTTTCGATAAAAAATAACTCCAGTAGCTTTTCTATATTTATACTATCCAGCTTGAATTCTATGATTGACATTTCCATTAATTTCACCATCATGTTTTATAACTGATCCCAAATACCTAAATTTTGCACTTACGGACTAACTTGACCCCCAATTTAACTTCCACTTCATTTCGAACTTATCTCTTATCATACCTGCAATGCATATATTCAGTTTTGCTCCTACTCAAGTGAAAGCCCTCAATTCCAAAGTCCATCTCTATATCTCAAGTTTAAAATTAATTTCCTCCCTGGATTCAACCAACAGAACTATATCATCTGTAAAAAGCATGCATTTAGGGATATCCTCTTTTATAGGCTCAAATAGAACATCTATCACTAGATTAAACAAATAAGGGCTCAAAGCTCATTCCTGATGTAGGCCAATCCTTATAGGGAAGTCCTTTGTAACACTTCCAGGCATTCTAACATTGGTTGTAACCCCCTCATACATGTCTTGAATGGCTTTAATATATGCAACCCACACCCCTTTCTTTTCTAAGGCTTTCCATAGTACCTCTCTTGGTACACTTCTCTTGGTACACGGTTATATGCTTTTTCTAAATCAATGAAAACCATATGCAAATCTCTTCCTTTGCTCCTATACTTTTCCATTTGCCCCCTTAATATATATATATATATATATATATTATCTCACATACATGATATATAATTAAATTGATATAGGCTCCATTGTCTTAATTTTTACTTAAATAAATAAATATATATATAGTTTATACTTAAATAGATATTATATATACACCCAAACATATATAGGTAGGTATGGATAGCCCGAAGGTGTACCCGTAGCCTATCCAATTTAGTGTACAAGCTCACCCATTTAAACTCATCCATTATGGGTCTCTCTTGGGCGGTCGAAATGGACAACTTCCCATTGGGTTGGGGGCTCATTGGGCCGTTAGCGACTTGGTTAACTCTAGTTAAGGGCGGCTTTGGGGAAGCTGAAGCCGAGAACAGGTTTGAATGAGTCATGAAGGTGGCGGTTTGCACATCTTATTCATTTAATTTAATTGAAGATTCAATTTGTTGCAACATAAATTAAACAATATCAATCAAATTAAACTTATCATATCAAACAATATAAACACGCCCTTAACTAATGCCAATATGATTGAATTACAGTTACAATTGTGCCATATACTTGATAACTTCTTATTTAATTATGACACTAGTTATAATATTTTCACTTGAAAAGCACAAATAATCCTTTTATTTATAAGATTTACTTATTCATAATATTTATGTTTGAGAAAATCTCGACTTCAATTTTCAAATCAGATAAAGGATACATTTATTTCTTTCAATTGATGTGGTTTATATTTTAATTACAAAATATTTAGGAACACAATTCCATGTTGATTACTTGAGTGATTTAAAATATGGGTATACAAAGTTTGGTTGATTCAATTTTTAAATGAATATTAAATATTTTCAATAATGTCATATTCAGATTTAGCCTTGACTCTTACTAGGCAATGGGATGATGAGCATAAGATGTGCCTAAATCGTTTTTTCCCGATAGAGAATACAGCACAATGCTCTTCTTACTTATGTTAGAGGTTAGAACGCCTAAATCAATTAATAACGTTTATTTTCAAGAAATTTAGAATTTCTACCACTTTAATTTTAAAAACAAATTATGATTTTTAATCCATAAAGCTATTGGGTAATTAAGCTTTCTCTCTCTCTCTCTCCCTCTCTCTGCGCCAGAAATATAGTTGTATTGAAATAAACTGAAGATTACAAGAAATAAAGTCCAAACTAAACACATAACAAACAAAAGTTCAAAGCCCAACAAGAATAACCCTAAGCCCAAACAACACCACTATTAGAAACTCTAACCCTAGGTTAGAGTCAGAGAAGCACATGAGTTGCCGTATCCACATCCTAAAAGAGGAAGAAAATCCGGGAACAATACCGGAAATAAGGGATGTGGGTTTCAAGAACCACCCTAATAGATACATACCATATAAAGATTCATCTGCAACTAGAAGTGCAGATTTACCATTACCACGCAAAACTAGTCGCGTAGAGAGTGTAACATCCCGAATTTTAGTCACCAAAATTTCTTATATTAAAAGGAATAAAATGATGAATTAAAGAGCACATGAAATGATAAAACAAGGCAATTGGTGGTTACACACAACATTAGTATGTTTAGAATACAAATTGTAAACATTTGAATTTGCTGCTAGTGAGTTTCACTGTGTAGCAGTTTTGTTGTGTGATATTTTTAAATAGGAAAATGATATCCAATGCCTATGATATTTTTCAGAATGAAAGTATACTTATTAAGCTTTAATTGATAGGTCATATAAGTCATTTGGAGCTGTGTACAAAGAGTTATGAATTTTTGAAATTAGCCTAGTGAAACTGGCAAATTTCTGTAACAGTGTCCAAAAATAGAAATTTTGGACTTTTAGTTGGGTAAAGGGTATATTGTTCCATAAAAATAGACTTAATAAGGGTTACATAGCCTTTAGAATCATACCAATTGGACATCTGTACAATTAGTTATAAATTTTCAAAGTTTGATGAAAATTCTGTTAGCTTGTGTGAAAATTACAAAATATAAGGGCAAAATGGTAATTTTCATATTAAGCAAGAGGCAATTATTTTCTTCATATTACTTTCCCATTTTCATTCAAAAATAGATAAAGGAAGGGGGAAAATAATTTATTGGGAATTTATAGCAATTCTTGGTAAGTGGTCAAAAGAGAAAAAAAAGATGATGGCATATGGTCAACTATTGCAACTCAAATTAAAACATGTGGAAGGGGATAAATGAGTTGATTTAAAATATAATAATTCTCCCTTCCAACATGAATTTTCGGCCAAGTAAATGATCATAGAAAATGGAATACCCTAAATTTTATTCACCAAGAATTTATTGTAATTATTTAATATATTCAATAAAATGGTGAATATTGAAAATTGAATATTGAAAGTTGAAAGGTGAATAATGCTTCTGGTTAAATCGCCTATGAGACAGTGAGATTGTCATGTGGTTTTGAATGACCATATGATTGTCAAAAATTATGAAATTTTATAGGGTGAAAATAGACATTCTATGCTTTAGTTTGATGGCTTATATGACTCAATTAGAGCTATATACAAAAAGTTATGAATTTTTGAAGTTAGCTCATCAAAACTATGAATTTTCCGGAACAACATGTAAATATTGAAAATTTGGGAATGTTGTGCTTCCATTTGGCTAAAGGCTATATTTTCCCTTGAACCCAGACTCAACTCAATAAGGGTTCTATAGCCTTTGGAATCACTCTAATACGATGTCTACAAATTTAATTATGATTTTTCAAAGTTATGGCAGCAAATCTACCAAATTACGAATTGTTGTGATTTTTGAGGAAAAAAATGCAATGACTGTTATGGAATAAAGAAAAACCTAATTGGGCTACTTTGGACCAAAAGTGGCGTATTGATGGGCTTAAGGAAATGAAGGGATTAATTCAATTTCAATTGGGCTTATGAACCATCTACATGTACAAAAGGGATCATGTACATAAAGTAAATTTTTGGAAATTTTGGAAATTGATAAAGAATTAAAATATGACATAAGCATAGGAATATATCATCATCTTCCTCCTCCTTAGCACCAAATCGACGCTTATTTCAACAAAAAGGAGAGAGAAAGAGTTGAGAGCATTTAGAGAGAGAAGGAGAAGAAAACTCGCAAGGTAGTTGATTTCTTTGGTGAATTCATACCTAACACGTATAACTCTGCTCCTAAGCTTATCTTTCATGTATTGTAAGGTGTAGGAAGCTCAATTTTCATTGTGAAGAAAGGCTAGGGTTCAGCTACATCAAGGAAAAGCTAGGAGTTTGAGGTAACTTTCAAACCTTTGAATATTGACTATTTTGACTGCTGTGGATAATTTAATCGATGAAATTTTGCCGTATTGTCTTTGATTTAGAATTTTGGAAATGTGTTGTTGGAAATGTTATGCTACCAAAATTAGGTCTAAATGGTAGTTATAACTTAATTAAATAGTTAATAAAGTGGTTAGAGTAGAAAAGAACACGTCTGCGGAGTTGGATTTCAAAAACTCCAATTTTTTCTGGGGAATTTATGCAATTCGGCAAGAGCTAGAAATGGCCCATAGATTTAGATTTTCAATAATTTAATGATTCCATTAAGTTCAAGCGGGAAAATTAGGTGGGGTTACAGTTGGTCACTTTTTCGGAAAAGCCCGAGAAAGCATAATTACGAAAATGCCCCTGAAACCCTGAAATAGAGGCTACCAATGGCAATTTTGTGTTTTGGCAATAAATTTGTTAATCCTGAGTTAGAATAGCCCATGTCAAAGTTTCAAGAAAAGTACAATCGGACTAGGCCTGTTCGGGTCCTTAGGGGCATTTTAGTAAATTTTCACATATGCTAATATAAATACTATAAACATTATGGAAGTGCCTAAAATGGTACATGAATGGGTTTTAACCTAATTCTTGTATATTTGCTATTTTAGGATCAAGTTGGGAGCCTAAGCTTGACACACTTTTTAAGGCACACAAAACGGGGTGAAAGAGACTTGAGGTAGGGGCATTATCCTTCATATATCATGCCTTAGTTCATATGAATGTGTGACTGCCATTATTTGTGCTTTTATTAATCAACACGATTTTCCTAGAAGGGGTAGTTAGTGCTGTTACGTGTGTAAATGGTCTATTAAATAGTGCAAGTGTACACTGTCATAATCAAGTAATACAGAAGTGAATAGAGTATCGTTCCCACGAGGATTGATCACTAAGTACCAAAATGGGTAATTTTAACTCTATTTAGTCGATCGATTAGTTGGTGATTGAGAGTACGGAATAAAAGATGACAAAATATGAGTGCAAATGATATGAAAGCAACTATGAAAAAAAGCCCTAGGGGTCAGATTTCACTTAACAAATTTAGGATTGAATCACTTATCTATTCTAGCCCAATTGATTCCACATGATTATAGTTGAGTGTCCCTAATTTAATTGCTAGCATCTTCCATGGTCAGACAATTTTATAATTAATTACTAATCCAATATATTCCTATATGAATTTAATAAATTAATCATGCATTAAGATTTATGGAACTCAGTAAGACTACACAACTCATGAATATATCCCTATTTCATATGCAAGTTATGGTTTTAATTATATGATTTATACATATGCATCTCCTTCCGGTCTCAACATACATATTGGAATCATTCAAAAGGTGGCCAATCAATTGAAAGTATTGAGAACCATAATTAAAACTCAATCATGAAGGAGAAATTCAAACTAGATTTAATAAGTTAAGGTTCAATCCGCCATTAGTAAGCTACGTCATCACCCTGGAAAAATAAAAATTTAGCTCATGATGAAATTAAAAATGAAAACAAAATAAATTGTAAACTTCATAAACATTGCATAAAACTTGAATATTGAATTCTAAAACATAAATATACAATCAAAAGATACATGAAAATGGAGAAAATCTAGCCGTCCCTTTTAGGAGGTAAAACCTTCCATATAGGTGGCAACCTATACCATCCATAAAGGAGGACAACCTAAGCCTTCCATGTAGGAGGCATGAAAGAATCAAGTACAATACATAAAATTAACTTTAAGATGGTGTATATGGAGAAGAGAGTAAAGTAATGGATATGAGATTGTGTGTGTTAAATGTGAGGGAGAGGATGACTATATATAGGGAAGGTGGAGTATGGTAGGTGAAGTGGCGGAGTAAGTAGTAGGTGAAATGGAAGATGAGATGGTAGATAAAGTAGTAGGTGAAAAGGAAGATGATGTGGTAGATGAAGTAGTAGGTTAAAAAGAAAGATGGAATGGTTGGTGAAATGGTACATAGTTCCCGCTCTCAATTTCCAAGAAAAATTCGAATTCCTTGGTGATAGAATTGAGTTTTGGTCTTAACATAAAAGTTGTAAAGCTCTTTCTTAGCATTTTATCCGAGATCTAGAGTTTCAGATATTGCCTAAAAACTGGTCTAATTTAGTGTTTTTTTCAAGAAATTCTATTTTATGCCCAAATCATTTTTTATTTATTAATTACACCCAAATTCATTAAATTGGGCTCAAATATCATCCACAAAATTATCATATAAGGGAAAAATAAATATGTAAATATTTTACTTATCAAATTCCCCTATACTTAGCTCTTGGACATCCTCGGACAGGGAGAGACTAATTAGTGCTAACAAAATTAGAAGTGTCAAGTCTTAAGTAAGAACACAATTGACAAGTAAAGAGATTATAGTATTCATGAATTAATGAAAATATAAATTGGTAATTTATTTGAAAATGAATAGACTGAGTTCGTAATTGCTACTCATTCTCTCAATCTCTCAAGTGTTTAAGGGTAAGTGTTTCGCTCATATTCAACCGAAAAAACTGCACTACCATAGGCTTGCTAAGAATCTCAATCTCCACTACCTAATTCACATGCATAATTCAAATCAAAAGGACTTATTAAGGGTTGTAATGGGGTTAAGGTAAAAGGAACGTAAAGCATGATATGAAAGGCTAAAAAAATAGAAAAAATTGAAAAATGGTCTACTTATGAATAAATTTATTTCATCACAAAAAACAACAATACTTAATAATTTTTTTTCTTCGTTTTTTTACTTCTCCCTCAACTTAAATCAGACATTGTCCCCAATGTCTTCTAAGGCATAAAGATTATTTATTTATTTTTTTCCATAATTCTTCAACTCTAAAGTTGATGATATATACACCCCCACACTTGTCAAAAGCCCATTTTACAAATGAAAATTGCATATTTACAATACTAAAACAATGACAACCAGATCATGCAAATCATTCATTTTTCAAAGAAGTTTGAAAAAATTACCGACATAGATAACCAGTGGGCCATTACGTGAAGAAATTAAATAAAATGAGTAAAGAAAGTCAAAAGGTACTAAAAAAAATAGATTAGACAAAAGCATGATTAGGTACAGTAGTTGTGATTTTGGCTTACATCTTCCTCTGGTTCTACATCCAGTAACGGCTTAAATACTTTCTATGAATCGAGGATTTGCTTCATATTCAAAAGTTACTGGTAATGTTGAATTTTCTCCTAGATAAGCATACTTCAAGTGAGATAGAAATGCTTTCAACTTCAGTACTAATGGTTTCTCTCTTGATGGTACCAGCTTACTCGGCCTTTCTCCTAAATCTTCAAATAGTTTCTTGATAAAAATTGGGGAATTTGCTTTAAGGTACCTAATCTGCTCCAAGACTTCAGGATTAGTAGGTTTTGATACATCTACCATTCCTATTGCTAATGGTTGATCCATGCAGATTTCGTTTACCACATCTTCTATGAAGCTGGTTAATGTATCTACTCTATAACAGGTGTTACCTTCATCTGGAAAGGACAAGGCCTTGAAAATGTTGAAGGATACTTGATTATCTTGAACTCGTAAGGTTAATTAGCTTCACCTGTTACACATCTATTAATGTTCTCCCAGTTGCCAGGAATGGCCTCCCAAGAATGATAAGAATTTCTTGGTCTTCTTCCATGTCGAGTATTATGATATTAGCTAGAAATATGAGTTTGTCCACCTTCACTAGAACATCTTCTAAGACACCCCTTGGATGTTTTATTGACGGGTCATCCAGAAGTAATGAAATTGTGGTATGCTTCACCTCTCCAAGACTAAGTTTGTTGTAGACAAATAAAAGCATGAGGTTTATACTTGCTCAAAGGCCACAAAGTGCACTTTCAAGGTGACATTGACCTATGGTGTAAGTTATGCAAAAGCTTCCTGGATCTTTCAGCTTTGGAGGTAATTTCTTTTGGAGAATAGCAATGCACTCCTCAGTAAGTGCCACTGTTTCAAATTCCTCAAGCTTTTTCTTATTTGAGAGAATGTCCTTCATGAATTTTACATAACTGAGCATTTAGGCAAGAGCATTTGTAAAAGGAATATTGATATGTAACTTTTTGAAAACCTCCAAAAACTTTACAAACTGCTTGTTTAGCTTTGCCTTCGCAACTCTCTGAGGGTATGGAACTGGTGGTACATATAAAGGAGGATTATTTGGAAAGCTAATTCTTCCTAGTATCACATCATCTCTTTAGTTCTCTGTGCTTCATCCTTTTTTTTCTCTAATTTCTTTCTTTTCTCCATCGTCCTTCTTTTTAATTATAGGATCTTTCAATTTTTTCTCACTTTTTAGTGCAATGGCTTTCACATGCTCTCGTAGGTTTCTTTCTGTGTCACTGGGTAAAGTTCTTGGTTGCCTGGAGTTCACCATATTTGCAATTTGGCCCACTTGAATTTTCAAGTTCTTTATTGAGGCTTTGTGCCTTTTGAGTGTTGCCTCAATCCTAGTCATGAATTGAGATATATTCATAGCTAGTTGTGCAAGTGCATCTTCCAAATTCACTTTCTGTTGTGATGGATTTAGTTGTTGAAGGGCTTGTTATTGGTAGTTCCCTTGTGGCTTAAACTCATTTTGATTATTCCCCCAACTAAAGTTTGGATTATTTTGCCAGCCTGGATTCTGGATTGTAAGTGTTTGAAAATAGGTTATTTCTTTGATTTTTGATGAAATAAACTTGCCTCAGCATGAATGAGTGTCTTTCTTAACATTGTGTTCTCACATGAGATCCTCCACATTGATCACAAGTTTCGGTAGGATTGTTGATTACATTTGCTTGGTTTGTCAATGAGCCCACTTGCTTGGATATAGGTGCAACTTGAGAACACAAAGTTGTAATGATATCCAGCTCGTGCACTCCAAGTGCTTTCTTTGAAATATTATATTCAAAAGGCCAATTGTATGCATTGGTTGACATCTCCTTAAGTAGATTGTAAGCATCATCTACATTTTTTCCCATTAAAGATCCTCTAACTATAGCATCTACAAGAATTCTGGTGGTATGCATCATCCCATTATAGAAAGTCTGCAGTTGCCACCAATCTAGTAACCCATAATGAGGGCATCTACTCAACTACTTCTTATATCTTTCTTAAGCTTCATAGAGGCTTTCTAGTTCATGCTGAGAAAATGAGGCAATTTCATTTCTCAATTTAGCTATTTTTCCTGAAGGAAAGTATTTTACCAAAAGTTTCTATGCCAAGACATCTCATGTAGTTATACTTCCCAAGGGTAGCGAGTGTAACCAGTTGTTAGCCTTATCCTGTAGTGAGAAAGGGAAAAGTCTAAGTCTACTGACATAATCAGTAACACCATTATGCTTGAATGTGTCACAGATTTCTAGAAAGTTGGCTATATGTGCATTAGGATCTTCTGTTGGTAAACCATCGAACTGATCTGCTTGCATCATCTGGATAATTGCAGTCTTGATTTTAAAGTCGTTAGCTGCTACTAGTGGTCTTCTGATTCAAAAATTGTCCCCATAATCATTGGTGTTGCATTGTCATGGAGTGTTTTGGTATATGTTATTTCTCCCTTTGGGTTTGCCATCGGATTGATTAGGATTGAAGTAGACTATTTTCAAACTATTCGATTTCTTCGACAAGTTTTCTCAATATAAGAATCAAAAGATTGTAAGTCAGTCTCCTTTGATCTAGTCATACACTAACTAAAAGTCTGAAAAGAAACATAAAACACCAAAGCGAAAAACAAATATAATATAAGGACCAAATTTGTATTAAAATTACTTGGTATTGATATTAATAACTACAATCCCTGGCAACAGTGCCAAAAACTAATTACATGTGTAAAGGTCTATGAAATAGTGCAAGTGTACACTGCCGTAATCAAGTAATACAAAAGTGAGTAGAGTATCATTCCTATGAGGATTGATCACTAAGCACCAAAATGGGTAATTTTAACTCTATTTAGTCGATCGATTAGTTGGTGATTGAGAGTAGGAAATAAAAGATGATTAAATATGAGTGCAAATGATATGAAAGCACTATAAGAAAAAGCCCTAGGGGTCACATTTCACTTAACAAATTTAGGATTAAATCACTTATCTATTCTAGCCCAATTGATTCCACATGATTGATAGTTGAGTTTCCCTAATTTAATTACTAGCATCTTTCAAAGTCAAGCAATTCTATAATTAATTGTTAATCCAATATATTCCTATATGAATTTAAGCAATTAATTATGCATTAAGATTTATAGAACTTAGTAAGACTACATAACTGATATGAATATATACCTACTTCATATGCAAGTTATGGTTTTAAGTATAGGTTTATACACATGCATCTCGTTCCATTCTCAACTTACATATTGAAATCATTCAAAAGGTGGCTAATCAATTGAAAAAATTAAGAACAATAATTACAAATCAATCATGAAGGAGAAATTCAAGCTAGATTTAATAAGTTAATATTCAATCCGTTATTAGTAAGCTCCGTCATCAATCTAGGAAAATAAAAATTTAGCTTATGATGAAATTAAAAACAAAAACAAAATAAATTGCAAACTTTATAAACATTGCATAAAACTTGAATATTAAATTCTAAAGCATAAATATACAACGAAAAGATGCATAAAAATGTAGAAAATCTAGCCGTCCCTTTAGGAGGTAAAACCTTCTATGTAGGTGGCAACCTATGCCATCCTTAAAAGAGGAGAACCTAAGCCTTCCATGTAGGAGGCATGCAAGAATCAAGTACAATGCTTAAAATTAACTCTAACATGGTGTATATGGAGAAGAGAGGAAAGTAATGGATATGAGATTGTGTGTGTTAAATGTGAGGGAAAGAATGGCTATATATTGGGAAGAATGGAGTATGGTAGATGAAGTGGTAGATGAAGTAGTAGGTGAAATGGAAGACGAGGTGGTAAATAAAGTAGTAGGTGAAAAAGAAGATGAGGTGGTTGATGAAGTAGTACGTTAGAAAGGAAGATGGAATGGTAGATGATTTCCACTCTCGACTTCAAAGCAAAATTTGAAACCCTTGGAGATAGAATTAGGTTTTGGTCTCAACAAAAAGTTGTAGAGCTCTTTTTTAGCTTTTTATTCATATATAGAACATCCTAATCTAACATCTAGACCTCTATATATTGCCTGCAAACTGAAAAAGGGTCTGATTTAGTGTTTTTTTCAAGAAATTCTATTTTATGCCCAAATCATTATTTTTTTATTAATTACAACTCAAGTGTTCTGGCATGCTAGTACATGGAAAACCTCCTCTAACCTTCATATCTTCATAAACATGGCTTGTTGGAAACAAAATGAAGAGAGAAGAGAGAGTGAACAATGAAGCCTAGAGAGAGAAAGCCAAGAAATCAAGAGATAATATCAAAAACTTTAATCCACTTGGTTAGTAGGTTGTTGTTGTGGTTGTTGGATTGGTTTACATGGTTTTTGAAACATGGGATGATGAAACCCTAGAATGATATGCTACCTAAATTTCTATTGTTTATGTTCATTAGGTGTTTGGGTAGTTAAACATGTGATTAGATTGTAATGAAGATGTTTAATTGCATGGAAAGTGAAAATCACATTTTCCTTAAATTTTATAAATTTTTTCTAGGCACTGTTCACAGAGGGTTTAGATTGAAATTTGGTTGATTTGATGTTCCAATTGTGTTTAGAAGGGATAATTGTGTAGGAACACGTGTTCATAATTTTTAGATGTTGGTATTCAAATTTGGAAATTTATGAAGCTAAGGGGAGATGCTATTTGATTTGTTTCACATGAGGCAGTTTTGTTGTGGAATGAATTTTGTCGGCCAAACCTAGTCTAAATATTATGAAATTTGATAGTCTTAAAGTAGAAATCTAGAGTTTTAATTTGATAGGTAGATCATGATTTTTGGATAGGTAAATTAAAAGATATGGATTTTTTGAAGTTGTGCCCTATTTTTGGAAGGAAATCTGGAACAGGGGAAGTTTGATGAAGTTTTGGGAACAATGTGGTTGCAATGATCAGACTTAAGTATTTTTCCTTAAAAGAATAATTAAAGAGCTTCATATAGGCTTTAGAAACAATCAATTTAGAATCTCCTAGAATTAATTATGATTTTTCCAAAGTCGTTTGAAAATCTGCCAGTTTTCTAGAAATAATGAACTGCACTGTGCAAAATTGTACTGTGCAAAAATTTCTAAAACTGTGATAGATAACCAACAAAATGTGATTAAAGGTAGTAATAGTTTAAGTAATAACTAGTTACATGTAACTTTAATTTATAGGAATTTGCAATAGTTCGAGCCACTTCAAATGTATTTGACGGACAGTAGAGCTGGAAAGGGCAATTCTAGGTTGTAACTCTATCTGTCATGCACTATGTGATTTTTGTATGTTTGTGTATGACATCTTCTGTAGCATGATCATAGTGTCTTGGACACGCATATTAGCTTAGTGGTGGTCTGGGACTCAACAGAGGTGTAGAGTTAAGCAAGGGTTGCAAATAGTTATTTTGTCTTGGATAGTGAGCACACAGTATTCTATCACTTTACATAACATGGTGCATGGCATATTTATTTTCTTATTGTATATATCTGATTGTATGTTACTATTGGGATTCTTTGAATCTCACCTTTTCTATAAACTTAAAAATTTTTCAGTAGCAGACAGCGGCTCATAGGGTAGAATTGTAATTACTAGCAACAGAAGGTTCCGGACAAGCACAAGAAGAGATGTTGGTTATCTGAAGACGTCTTATTATTTTAAGGTATATAATTATTATGTACGAACCCCTATGGGAAATTCTTATAATATAATCAAGCAATATTGTTTCAGTAATATCAGTATATTTTTTCTATTCCTATGTGTCCACCAAACTACGCAATCGCTATTCTGATTAATATTAGTAATCAGTTGTATATAGGGTGGGGTCTTACAGGGGGAAGTTCCGTCGCCGACAAAGAAGACTCATAAGCCCAAATAGACCCCAACCATTGCCACTAATCAATCCCCAACCTAAGCCAGTCAGATTTGAGTAGAAACCCCAAGGACTTGTGCCAGCTAAGCCAAAACAAGATAAAAAAAATGGAGTAGAGATAAGTGAGAAGGATGGAAGGATATGATGAACCTTGAAGTTCTGCAATTTCCTTAAAATTAATCATCCTATAAATCTCCACCATCCAACCCAATCCCATTAACCAATCCTACTTAAAGAAGTCAGGGAAAGGTGAAGAAATCTTCGATTTAGCACTATGCTTTTGGTTTCCCTTCCTTGACATCATTGTAAGACCCATGAAAGCCTCCACACAAAACCAGTGGACGGACACCCAAAGCGAAAAAACAAAAAACCCTAACCTTAAAGAAGATAAACGCCATGTTGGAGTACCTCCTCTCTAGCCATACCTAAAGGAAGAGATACTGGAAAACCACTGCTTGAAGTTGCCTACACGCACAAGAACAAACGACAGAAACTCCATGGAGGAAGAGAGAAAACACGAGAAGTATTGGCTTCTTTTATTTTTAATCAGAAATATCCATTACTTATTACCAATCCAATTAAGCTCCCCTCTCAATCATAAGTATTAGCATCCAAATTTGTATAGCTTACAGTTGAATTAAGAAAACTAGGCACGCTACCAAATACAAAAAATAATAATACATTAAAGATACATAGAGTTATTACTATATATTAATTAGCCATCAAGTTTGAACTATTACTCCCTCCCCCTAGATGTCTCTTTTTTTTGCTCGAACCCTTCTCCCTACATGTCAAAACATTTAATTCATTTTTTTATTTGTACACTTAATTAATTATTTGTCTTTCCCATCATTAAGACGTGGGAATACAGGTAGGCCTTTCACAGGCTTGGGCCTAAACGGGCTAGCCTGTTAGGCCTTTTTCCTGTAAAACCTTCAATTTTTAAAGCCCATGGGCCTATAGAGCTGGCCTTTCACAGGTTCGGGCTTAAATGGGCCTAAACTCATTTTAATTAAAATTTTTTTTTTCAAGTTTTACAATTTATTTATTATTTTACTTCAAATTGAGATACATTATTTTTAAAACTCATAAATTTTTAGTTAAAATAATTATCTAATGTCCAAATTAGCCTTTTTTCTAAAGTTTAAATGAATAAATAATTGTAGAAAACAAAATAAATCAAACCTTTTAATAAGTGTTTGCCTATTACCAATACTTTATTAGTTACTTAAGTGTCTATCATATTAATAATATGATATAATGATATTATATATATTAATTTATTTTAAAAAAATATTAAATTGCCCTAAAATGGCCGGCCTTACAGGGCTGCAGGGCTGACCTTCCAGGGCTTGCGGCCTTACATGGCCATCCCTTTTAGGCTCACTTTCATTTGGAGCCTCTAAATCATATGCTTGCCCTTGACGGGCTCGGGCTTAAAAGGGCCGGTCCGACGGGCTCTGTCTGATTTCCCGGCTCTACCATTACTCATTCTCTCATCACTTTTTTCGCTCATTCTCTCCCCTACCCACATTTTCTATAATTAAGGGTATTTTGGAAAAAAATAAGTACGGTTATTTATATCTTATAAAATGATGAAGGGAGGGGTAGTGTGTCATAGGATGGTTTTGGTTTATTGCTTGACCGAATAATGAACATTTGCACTTAGTGAGATTTGATCTGTAAGAATTATTGGGTGTACCTGGAGTACGACCGTTAATCTTTTGTTCCCACGCTAATCGGATCACTGTTGTGGAAGCGATTATAACGCATAGTAAATACACCACCGATAGGAAGAAGAAGAGAAATATAGTAGAGGGAATGAGGAGTCAGTTTGACAGAATTTCTTTATGTTGTTTCAAGTGTCTTACAACTGAATCCCCTATGTCTATTTATAGTGCTCCACGCACCCCTTCCTCTCTACTGATGTATCCTTCCATCGGAGGGACAAAATATCCTTTCTATTGAGAGACATATTGTATCGGTGAAAGAATACCACTTGTAGAGTCATATTCTATCGATTAAATGATGTGACTCATAATAATTTAGGAAATATTACATATATCCACCAAAGCTTTTATATTATTTATACTTTGACCCTAATCCTATTGGGCTTGGGCCTAATCCACCAAGGGTGGACTAGGCTATTTTTCATTTTGAGTATACCAAGTGCCCTTACATGTTTTTCAAATATTTCCTTGGCAATTGGTTTGGTCAGGGGATTAGCGACCATACTCTTGGTCAAAATATGTTGTACAACAATAATTTTCTATGCTATATAATATTTTGCAAAATTGTACTTAATGTCTATATGCTTAGTCCTACTATGATACTTGGGATTTTTAGTATAGGTTATGGCTGCAGTGTTATCACAAATGCATTAATACTGGATTGGTACTCTCATTTTCAAATCCAAGATGTTCAGTAAACCTCTTCAACCATAAAGCTTCTTGTGCTGTTGCAGTGCATGCTATGAACTTGGCTTCCATAGAATGTAAAGCAATGCATGTCTGCTTCTTGCTACTCCAACATATGGCACCATTTTTCTGTAAGAAAGTATAACCTAAAGTCTATCTTCGCTCTTCCTCATCTTCGCCTAAATCAGGATTTTAGTATCCAACCAAGCATTGATCGCTTCCTTTGTAGCATAGTGTATAGTCAGATGTGCCTTTTAAGTATCTTATGATTCTTTTAACTGCTTTCCAGTGACGCTCACCTTGGTTGGACTGGAACCTATACTTACCAATCCTACCGCAAAGCAGATATCTGGCCTTGTACACATCATTGCATATATTAAACTACTAACAACACTAGCATAGGGAACTTTCCTCATTTTCTTTTGATCTGACTCAGTTTTAGGACACATATCATGTCTTAAGGTTATACCAGAAGCCACTGGGGTATCTAAGGAATTGCAGTTGCTCATGTTGAATCATTTGAGAATCTTTTTAATGTAATTTTCTTGTGAAAGATATAGGATTCTTTTTGAACGATCTCTTTGGATCTTAACTCCAAGCATATACTCTGCTTACCCTATGTCTTTCATTTCAAAATTCGATGAAAGCCATTCTTCAATAGCTATAATCGAATTCAGATTATTTCCAGCCAAGAGTATATCATCTACATATGAGGATAATATAACAAAATTACCCTCAAACCGTTTGATGTAAATATAGTGGTCCTCTTCAATCATTTGAAAATCATAAGAGGTTATTGCTTTATGAAGCCTCAAATACCACTGTCTAGATGATTGCTTCCGTCCATAAATAGACCTTTTAAGTTTACAAAATTTGTTCTCTTTTCCTTTCTTAATGAAACCTAATAGTTGTTCCATATAGATTTTCTCATCTAGATCACCATTTAGAAATACGGTTTTAACATCTATTGATGTAATTCCAAGTCTAAACTATTTACTATTGGTAGAATGATTCTTATAGAATTAAATCTTATGGTAGGTGAGAAGGTATCTTCATAATCTATATCTTCTTGTTGTGTGTACCCCTTGGCAACTAATTGTGCCTTATACTTATCAATTGACCCATCCACTTGTCTTTTAATTTTGAGAACCCACTTGTTCCCAATGGCTTTTCTCCCTTTGGGTAGGTCAACCAATTCCCAAACTTTATTCTTTCTCATTGAGTTCATTTCTTCTTCCATTGCCTTTTTCCATTCATCTTTAGCAAGACTAGATTAGGCTTCTAGTATTGAACATGGTTCATCATCCCCATTAGGAGTAACAATAAATGCTTCACTTTCTATTTGGAAGTGTCTTTTAGGTATACTTTCCCTGTTACTCTTTTTTGTAGGAGCTTCTTGTCTTTGTCTTTTATTTTGCCTAGGTCTTTGCATTGACCTTTCTAAGCTCCCACTTTAAATGCTTCATGTTTGTTCCTGTGTCTCATAAAGAGAAATAGTGTGGTCAATGTCTCCCCTATTAGGGAATTCATTTTCTAGAAATGTAGCATCTCTAGATTCAATTTCAGTCACTGTTCCGTCTTTATTTTCACCTATGAAGACGTATCCTTTGGATTGTTCAGAGTACCTTATAAAGATACATTTCTTTCCTCTGCCATACTTATGATAATTATCATGAATGTATGCAGCTGACCCCTATGGTCTATGGACACTAAGATCCGGCTTGCGTTTTGTCAATAACTCGTAAGGTGTTGAAGTAAATGATTTTGAGGGCATACGATTAAGTATGAAGGTAGCAGTCATTAAAGCATCACCCTAATATGAAATTGGTATATTTGCCTGTGCCATCATTGACTTAACCATATCTAGAAGCATTCAATTTCTTCTTACAGCAACTCTGTTCTATTGTGGAGTACCAGGGATAGTTAGCTACCTAATTATCCCTTTTTCTTCACAGAGATCTTTAAATTGATCAAAAAAATATTCACATCCTTGATTAGTACGTAACACTTTAACTTTATTGTCCATTTGATTTTCAACTTCATTCACGTATCGTCTAAAGCACTCAAGAGCCTCTAACTTATGTGAGATCAAATAGCCATAACCGTATCGTGAATAGTCATCAATAAAAGTGATAAAATACCAAGCTCCGTGCCTTGCCCTCACACTTATAGGACTGTAAATATCAGAATGAATTAATTTCAATGGTTGTTTTGATCTGGTTCCCTTACCAAAAGGTTTTTTAGTTGCCTTACCTACTAGACAACTTTCACACAAGGCGATTGCCGTATTGGATATGGATCCTAGCAAACCTTCTTTTACTAGTTTAATCATTTTATTTTAATTAATATGCCCCAGTCTAGAATGCCAAACAACCATATCAACAATTGAATCAGAGGAAGTAGCAAAGCAATCATGTATATTATAATCATCAATAATATCCATTACAAAGAACTTCTTTGAAAGGAAAGCTAAACCATAAAATGCAAAATTATAAAATATGTCCGCAACTTTATCATGAAAGTTTACATTAAATCCATAATTTATAAGACATTTTACAGAAACTAACTCTGTCGGATGTCAGAGCATGAAGCACTTTATGAAGGATCAAAGCCTTTCCACTACACAAAGTTAATTTGTAAGTTCCAATGCCTTTAACTTCAATCTTTGCATTGTTGCCTACATAAAGCCACTTACATCTGTCAGGCAACTGATGATATTCTACATAGGATCCTCGATCCCTCGTCACGTGGTCTATTGAACCTGAGTCCAAAATCTAAGAAGAATAGATATTCTCTGTTAGAATAACAGTGCTAGAAACATAGGAAACATGTGAATTTACACAATTCACTAGTACCTTTTCACTCTCATTTCACTCACTGCAATCCCGTGCGAAATGACCCATCTTTTGGTAGGCCAAACATTTGACCTTTTTTAAGTCATTTGTCTTCTTCTTCCCGCCCTTTTTTCCTTTCTTGTTGAATTCCTTTTTGACTTTTACAAATTTAGTCTTGTCCTTCTTTCCATTCTTTTAGAATTTATTCCCTTTCTTGAAATCGGGTTTTGCATTAGAAGGACCTGCACCCTCTATATAGTAAGCATGGCCAGAGGACTTGTATGCCTCCAAGCGCTCGTCCTCTAGTTCCAAGTGTTTAGCGACATCATTAAGATTTTTGATGCTTTCATTATGGGTTAGATTAACCTTCATGTGCTCCCAAGTAGATGGCAATAATCTTATCATTGCCTGAACTTGTTGTTCATCAAACACAGTATGCCCAGCTTCCTTTAACTCTCTGATCATATTTGCCATCTCTCTTAGATGTTGCTTCATGGAAGTATTTGGCCTAAACTTATATATATCAAACTTAATGGTTAATCATCTAAGCTTAGAGGTGGACGTACCGCCAAACCTGTCTTTTAACGCTACCCATATGGCCTATACTATTTCATTTTTCTCATATTCACACATGAGGTCATCTTCCATTGTGCTCAACAATGTAATTCTTACAATTGCTATTTTTCTTTTTCCAAGCCTCATAGACCTCTTGGTCCCTCCTGTGTTGGGTAATATTCCCAGTAGCAGGTTATGCTACAATTGTTGTTAGAGGTTCCATTGCCTCTTGTTCCTCCAAAATATATTGCACTTTTCGGTGCCAGATATTCCAATTGTCACCATTTAATTTGTCCCCTTTATTTAACTCAGCAATGATGTTCTTAGTTGCCATTTTTAATTCTATGACAACTCTATTTCACATTCAATATGTCTCTTTAAGGGAATCAAACTATTGAACATATCATCGATAATATATATATAGCACAACACAGTGTACAATGTCATGTACTTATATTATTCTTAACTATAAAAAATAGTAATACTACTAAATTCATGAGTAGGAGTATATGTTTGTATCTCCCACCATATAAAAATTAGCAACATCACTAAAAATTATGTCAAGAATTATATACAAGTACTTTTGCAACTCTAACTTTTAGGGCTAACAAATTCTAAAAGCTCCCTGCACTTTTCAAAACACATATAATAATATAACAAATAATCAACTAGAACATGCTTCCTTATAATATAAATAAATCAATATGGTATCTATAACATATAAAAAAACATGTTTATAACACATTTAAATATAACATAAAATATTGAAACCAACAAATGAATTTTAGAAGTTTAAAAAAATGGGTTTAAAACAATAATAAATGCACTTAGAACATCATAAATATATATCAATTGATGTTCAAAATACTCATATAGCATATCATATTAAAACTCATAAATTTAGGAATTTTTAGAAACAAACGGCACCTCAATTGGAGCCCAAACGCTCCCACACGCGCCCCTAGAAGTGAAAGAGGTATACAATAATTTAAACCAAAAAAACAAAATGTTTGATAAAACCTCTTAGGCGCGTGGGTCTGAGTGTTGCACCAAATTCCACGTGTTTTAAATTTAAGGTCAGGTAGCATAAACCAGCCCATCCCAACCTTTGCAACCCTTTATTATTATTATATTATTATTTAAACGAATGCCCAAACAAGTGAGTGTTGAACCTCGTTTTAAAATCTGAAACGACGCCATTTAGGGGGTTGGAGTCATCCCTAACCTCCCGACGGGTCACAAACGACCTGGATAAATCATGGGTCGGATCCGACACTTCTGTTCGCGTTTTCCTTCCCTCTACAAGTCTATAGTCATTTCATGGCCTAAAACTATGGAGAAAACTATATATATAAGCATGAACATAACCATATATATATATATATATATGTACATGCGATCTGAATAGGCATGTGAAATTCCAGAAAAAAAAACTTTAAACAAAGACCATGAATAGTAGGACATGAACTTATGCAGTGGAAGAAAAAATAAATCAATAGACAAACAAATAATAAATATCATGCTCGCTTTGTATATTCATATGCGAATAAAAAAAAAAATTGTCTCAGAAAACCATGACAAAACCAAAACAATTATTTCAGTCACATATGATTATATATAGCCATACAAACAGACTTCAAATTCTATATTTCAGAAGTAAATTCATATGCCTAAGAAAAACACACTATTGGCAATTTGGTCATAATTAACAACAACTAGGCTTTAATACCATGTAAGAATTATTGGTTGTACCTAGAGTACGACCGTTAATCTTTTGTATCCATGCTAATTAGATCACAATTGCATAAGCGATTATGACGCACAACAAATACACCGCTGATAGGAAGAATAAGAGAAATATAGTAGAGGGAATGAGGAGTCAATTTGACAGAGTTTCTGTATGTTGTTTCAAGTGTCTTACAACTGAATCCCCTATGTCTATTTATAGTGCTCCACGCACCCCTTCCTCTCTACTAATGTATCCTTCCATCAGAGGGACAAAATATTCTTTTGATTGAGAGACATATTGTATTGGTGAAACAATATCACTTATAGAGTCATATTCTATTAGTCAAATGATATAACTCATAATAATTTAGGAAATATTACATATATCCACCAAAGATTTTATATTATTTATACTTTGACCCCAATCCTATTAGGCTTGGGCCTAATCCACCAAGGGTGGACTAGGCTATTTTCCAACATGATCAAATACCAAAAATAAATAAAATTATTTAAAAATTCACAAAAATAAAAAAATATTTATAAAAGAATAAATATAAATACGTTTCTACAAATATTAGAATCACAGGAGTTAATTACACACTATCATCATTTAAGTATACTTGTAGGGAGAGGCAATAGCCCTTTGCCCTCTAAGCCTCAAGGGGAAACCCTTGATCAAATAAAAAAAGAATCACATAAGTTAATTAGCGGCGTTCTCACACAATATTAATAGGAGTTAACATTTGCCTCCTTTCTCCGATAAATACAAGCTCTCTGCTTAATCATGAATGAAAACGTCAGCTTCCTAGCTTGTGGCAGGTCGTAGGAGTTTTGTTGTTGTAGTTGTTGGATTGTACCTAGCAATTTTTTCATCTAATACTTCTAGTATTATGTCTTGATTCTTCTTTATGCCCAACAAATTCCTTGGATTCTCTGATCTCTCATGGATGCTATAAAAACGATCTACTCGCAGGTTGGCTATATTTGTCCACGAATCATGGGCACCATATTATTCCATAACCCACACAGACCAACACATAAAGCCATATGGCACTCTTTTTTTTATCTACCACTGCAAGATAGTCCTCCGTAGGCACTAAACAAATCCAACCATTTGATCTCTTAATACTCTTAGGAAGCAATATTTCTCTAAATACTTCGCTTGCCACATCTAGGGTAAGTATGAATTCTTATCCTTTATTGTGCCAGCTGGCAATCCAAGGAAGTGCACGATTCATGACCTTATGTATTTCATAGTTAATTATGAAATCACATAGAGGAGGATGAGTGGTGAGATATTTACACGACCTTGTGTCATATGAGAATACACAAACAGTAACAAGCTCAAGATAGTTGTTGTTAAGGTCTATAACCTTAAAATCATTGCTCCTATCATCAAAACCAAACCCTATATTTGAGTTTTTCCTTTCCCACGCATTGGGTGTGAGAAGCATTACATATTTTTAAATAATGGGATTCCAGAGAGCAAATTCTTTACATAAAATATCAGTAAGACATACAACCCATTGCTCGTACCTACCACTATTCTGCCCTTGAAATCATCAAAAGTAGGAGGACTTTCCAATGTGTGAATCAAATCGAATTGATCATTATCCGAATAAAGCGAATAGCTTTGTTGTCGGTTTTTGTAGTCCTCATCAATAAGAAGGATGTGATAGCCCAAATAAAAGAATTAAAAGTTAAGTTAAATTATAATGAATTTTGCAATTTTTTAAAAATTAATCTTATAAAGTTATTAAGATATCTACCCTAGCTATACCTAGTAGAATCCTTCTAGTATTCCAACAATCTTAAAATGATACAATTTAACATTTATTTATAATATTTTTGTTGTTGATTACGATGCAAATATTTTGAAATTTAAATATTTAAATAAAATACTATGAGAAGATATTTAGTAAATGGTAATAAATCTCATCATTGCAGAAATTACCATATGGAATAATTTAGGAAACCCCTTTTTAATTCTAGTAGTATTATTAAAAAATAACGACTACTACAACAATAATATATATTATTTGAGTTTATACCAAATCTCTATCTCTATAATCCCTAAATCTAATCTAGACTATTCCTCCTTAATCGTCTTCATTCACACGGCTGCAAAAAAGCCACTGCTTGCAAGTGACTTCACAATTTCTTCTTTACCTTATACACCGCTTCTTTTGCTCCTCCTCTTTTCCTTCTGTTATTTCTTCTTCTGACTCCATGCTGAATTGACCTCCTCATTCGCTCATACATATGGCACTATTTTAATTAATTCTTTAATGCTATCCGGACGTGCATAAGGTCATACTCGTGAGGACTCCTTAGCAAGCATTCAATTCTAGACCTAGTATAGTTAAAAAGGAATCTAAACTATTAACTCGATCAGGTGAGAGCATGAAAAGCAAGGTGACACCATTCATTTCACTTTTGTTATGTTTTTAGCCTTAAATATCTTTTCCTTGTTTTTATTCCAGTTCGCTTGGGAAGCAAGTCCAAATCTTTTTACCTCTCTTATACACATCTTAACTGTGATTAGTATTTATCTTAGGAATTTCTAATTTCTTGACTTAATTATTGTGATGGTATTTGTTAGTGTGGATATTCAATTTATACTTTTTATGTTCCGCCTTTCTACACCTTTATTACAAATTTCATTTGACATATACTTAGTTTTTATCTTGCTAATCAGCATTGTTTTCAAATCCTCCTTTATGTTTTTCAAAATATTAAATTGATTTTTTTAAGGAAAAACATTTTTAATTACTTATTTTTGTACCTTCTTTTGAACCTCTATGTTGATTAATTAATTTGATTTCAAACTTTCTTTATGATTTCAAAAAAATTGGCAAATTTATTTCTATGAAGGAAAAATATTTTTGGCAGGTATATGATGTTTATTTATTTATTTATGTAATGTATATATCGATAAAGTTTATATATGTGGGATGTATATATATGCATGGTTTATTTTGATAATTGGTATATGAGATAGATGTATGTATAAATATAGGTTGATTAGGATGTTTTTTTTACGTTAGCCTTGGGATTTGCAATAAAAAAAATAAATCAAGGATTGCGTATAGATAAACCTAGGATTATCCTCTCTTCTCGATGAGCCTTTTATTGAATAATAAGTAATCTAAATACCATCCAAATGCAATAAAAATAAAGGGGAAATTTGTTTTGGGTTTTGTTGAAAATAGGTAAGTGCAAAACTTAATTAAAATCTTAAAACTACTATTTTTGGTCTTTTGAAATAATGAATGGAATGGTATGGAATATGACTGAAGTGAGTTCTCTTAAGAAATTGGTTCAATGGCTATCCTTGCTCACTAAATGATATAAGAGCTTGAAATCCATCGAGTCTGAATTAAAAACCCCAAATAATCACATTGGATCTATGAAGAGGGTATGTGCTTTGCGTCTTGATAACCTCTTCAAAATTTAACTAAGGATTGTAATATATGATGCAATCCCAGATTATCTCTTGAGGATCCTTTTTTTAGTTATCTATAAACTAAGTGTGATAATTGGCATAAAACAAGTTAAATTTGATTTTTGAGCTTTTTATCTAACAACTAAATTGCAATTAAACTACAATGCTTTTAAAAACTAATATTTTTGGATTTTTGGAATAAAAGTGGAATGGAATGGAAATTGGTTTTGAAAGGTATGATAAAAACCTCCTAGAACAATGGATTTCATCTATCCTTTGCTTTAAAATATTTTTAGGAGTGTGCTAGTTTGACAAAAATTGTCTAAAAGACTTTTGGAGATAGCTTGAGTTAAGTGAATTAAATCTTCCATACTGGGCAAGACTTAATCCCTCTAAATGAAACTCAATATAAAAAACTGGCAATTGCAACCAAAGTCCCTCAAAATACCAAACCTCAAACACTATTGAGTCTAGTGCATTAATCAATGATTATTCGTAGACTTAGAAAAAAAATCACTTCTTAAAACACTATTAAAAACCACTTGGCATGCAATTTATGAAATCACTAAGTTTTATAAATACCAAATCTTATCAACCGATGAGTCTAACACCAAAAGAGAGGAATCACTACTCTAGAGATGTTATTAAGCATTCTTAGTGTGTGATTATAAATTAGTTAATGTAATTGGTTCCAATATAATAAAAAATTAACTCAATATCCAAACAATACTATGCAAAAATAGAGATAATCAAGAGAATTACAATGAAACATATATATAACAATATGTGTTGATGAACAAAATATTCAACATAAATTAATTCAAATAACAAATTGGTTCAAACAAAGATTAAACCAAACAATTAGTCTTAACTATAAATTACAACTCTTAAAATCAAGAAAATCATAAATATATAGTCAAGCTAATGAACTAAAACTAAAACTCCCATTTTGTAGATTCAAACCATTGCACTAGGAAATGAGAACTTTAACCACTGCAACCCATGAACACAGTTCTACCGCACACCTTTATAGTTTCAGCCATGGAAATCGCCACAAGGAAAAAAATGAGCTTAATGAAGGAGTGGGAAAATGGATTCTGCCAAGGTTGAGGCCGCCGACGGTAACTAAAGATATGATGCCAGCAACAAAGAAGGAAGATGATGGTGGTTGAAGGTGTAAAGGTGCCCATTCGATTTCAAGCTTGTGGCTGCCTCTGTTCAGATTCGCGACGGTTTCTGTGGTGGTGAGGACGGAAAGGGTGAAGGAAGAAGGTGATGGTGGTAAATTAATGGTGGTGGATGGTTGCCCGCGGTTCTGTTTGAAATAGTCGACCCCAAGCCACGGGAGCTCTTTTTTAGATCTCTTGGTGGTCTGTGCGCTCACCACTGCAGCTCTTGATCTGGGATGATGGACCTCGTCTGCGGCTGTTGTGGTGAATGACGCCTCAGGCGAGAGAGGACGAAGAAGGAGAAGGGAACGAGAGGTTAGAGGAGGAAGGTCTGAGGTTCTGTTTACGGCTCCTCTGTTCTGAATATTTTTTCCGAAAGCTCCCTCTGAATTGCAGCCAAAACGCTGTGTTGAATTCGTGGAGCAAACTGGCATTGTTAAAATTTGTAGGACTAAATTGTCATTTCTGAAATTCGAGCCCAAAACGGCCATTTTCAGTTTTAATCCAATTTTTCAAACACCTATAATTAAAACAATTCAACTAACAACAAATATTCTTAGAAAAATCAATGATTAAGTGTAATGGCAATTATTTTGACAATTTTGCCATTTTTAATTCTAATTTCATATAAACACATTTAGTCATAAATAATCACAAAAGAAACATTTTAAGCTCAATTACTATGAAAAAACCCCAATTAAAATATGAAAATATATAATAAAGACAGGGATTTGTAAATCTAGCACTCCTAATTAATATTTTCTCTTATGATCGCATTCATAACAATTGCTTAGAAATATTATTCAAGAACTACTTGATGTATGGAATTGATTGAATTAATGTAATTATTTTCTCTAATATGAATGCACAATCACAACACTCAAAGTAACCCAAATCAATTACACAAACTAGTAATCATATAGCAAGCATAATCTCATTGAGTTAATAGGAAGCATATACTCATCTCTACTACAAAAAATGCTTTTAACATCCTTTTTTTGGGGCTTTTAACTTTTGAAAACAGGGAACATCTATCTGAGCGATGTAGACAAGAACTGTCAATAACGTCCCTAAAACAGGGGACGTCTTTAGGCAAGACTTTAGACGTCCATAGTCTAAACTAGGGACGTCTAAAGTGTTTCTGACCTACTTTAGACGTCCCCAGTTTGTACTGGGGATGTCTAAAGTTTATTTTTTTATGGCTTTTTATATATACATCACTGTTCGGCAAATTTAAACTGCAGAAATTAGATAGAAGAAATATTGCATAAACTAGAATGGAAACAACAGCAGTTCAGGACTATCTAATAAAAATGTTATCCAACAATCTAATAGTATGTAAAACAACAACTCTAATTCACACCTTGGAATATAGAAACTTTTGAATCCCCTTTAACAACTAACCAATCAAATAAAAAAAGAGATAGGCAGATAACATATGTACAATAGCAGTTTAGCCACCACAAAGTGTGTCCTACACAAACTATTGATTAATTAACTAATATAAATAAAAACTTTACTCTGATATACATTGAAGAAGATGTCCAGCCAAAAAGTCTTTGATCAAATTAATGTCTTCATATAAGTAGGCATCTTCATTGTCAAAAATCTGCAAATCAGAAAATAAGCTTAGATAAAATAATGAATCAAGTTAGTGAATTAATTTGCAATTGAATTACAACACTGAAAATATTATCCTTTGAGAATGAAGAAGCGATTACTTGTTCAAAATCTGTCATAATACCACTATGAATGATGTTAAACATATAAAGTAAGATATAATATTCATATTCCCAGCCGTTAGGTTGTTGAGGGTACTATAAATCAAAAGCAAATGGTTAAAATCAATAAAAGCATATCTAAAATGACCGTCAATCAAAAGAACTTGATTTGAAACTACTTATATTTGGATACAACCATTTCGTGTCTTTGCCACCTTTACGATCACTACCACAAAATATTGATTTTACGACCTTAAAGGACGTCCCTTTTTGAAAAAGGGATATAAAAAATAAAGGTGGTGGCATTTTTATAATTCTGAGTGAGATTTGAATAGTTTTAGACGTCCCCAATTTAATTGGGGACGTCTAAAGTTATTTTTTTTTAAATCAGGGACGCCTTTTGGCCACTTTAGACATCCCCAATTTAATTGGGGACATCTAAAGTTAAATTTTTTTTAATCTAATATATATTAGGGACACCAAAAGGCGTCCCTTAAATATCAGGGACGCCAAAATGTTATTAGGGACGCCAAAAGTGGCATCCCTGATATTACATATATCAGAGGCGTCCCTGTTTATATATAAAAAAATAACTTTAATTTGGGACGTCTAAAGTGTGACTTTAGACGTCCCTTTTTGAATTGGGAAAGTCTAAAGTAAAAAAATAAATTTAACTAAACAACTTTAGGCGTCCCTAAATTAAATTTGGGATACCAAAAACAATTCAAATATGTACTGACATTCTTTATTTTTCAGTTTTATAGACCCACACTCATCTTTCTCATCAACACAACCACAACAAGAACCACTACCACCACGCATTTAACTTTTGCTTCTTCTTCTTTATATGCTGTTTTTAAACTTGTTTCTTCTTTTCTCTCTCTCTCTTTTTCACCAGATCTGTTATGCTTACCACCACGCATTTAACTCTTGCTTCTTCTTCTTTATCTCCTGTTTTTAAACTTGCTTCTTCTTTTATCTCTCTCTTTTTCACCAGATCTGTTATGTTTCTTACTATTTTTTATTATTTTATCTTCTTTCTCTTTTTTCTTTGGATTTCCCTTCTATTTTATCTTCTAACTCGTGTTGTTATGATTTGTAGATAGAGACTCCAAAACATGCTTCATGGCCACGTTCCCACTGAGAAAATGAGGTTCATCTCGCCCTGTTGCTCTTCTCTATTCATTATTACGAGAAAATTAATTTTAATAATAGAAGGAGATAAGGTTTTTGTAACTTATTCATCTTATTGTTATCATCTTCTGTTTATGAGATTTCAGCTCTAGAGTTATTATTGTGTAGATTTTGGATTTGAAGTTCATATACTAGATTTGTAATTTTATTGACGATGATCTGTAAGTTTTGATTTTAAATACTGTTTAGTTCAGATCTGTAATATAAATAATTTTTTTTAAAAAAAGCACTTTAGACGTCCCCATTTTAAACTGGGGACATCTAAAGTCCAGACTTTAGACATCCTTTTATTTACGGACGTTATTGCCATTTTTTACTACGTCGCTCACATATACGTCCCCTTGTTTTCATACGTTAAAAGGCCTAAATAAGGGACGTTAAAAATGTTTTTTACAGTAGTGGATCACGAGGCCCACCTAGGATTCGATATGTCTGGGTTGCCCTATCATTAAAATGAAAATCAACAGAAATTAGAACAATTCATTTAAGTCAAGAATCAAGAAACAATGAAATACAAACAAAATAACTTACGTGTTGAAGACGTTTTTTGTTTCTTTGTCTAGCCTTTTATGCAAGGAATCAAACCAGTAAACTACGTTGAACCGAGGACAGAGAACACACAAACTCCAGTGGTAACCATAACAACATATACATATTACAATGAAACTAGATGGCAAGGCAATTATTTATTAAAAATCTTAAATAGACAAAATTAAAATGTGTACCCTTGAACAATCGGTGCTAGATAACAACTATAGTTGTTCTCTCCCATTGTGAAGCCTGCATACTGTGTCCTTTTTTGCACTGTATTCTTATGCCTTTTCGTATTTATAGGACACAATAATCCATATAAATCAACTCTTTGCATGTCAATGTATATACGATGGAAGGAGCTATAATAGAATTAAAATGATGAATGTATTAGCTAGTGAATATATGAAACCAAAAAACAACTTCACTAAATGAAGGAAAAAATGGGAAATAAAAACTTACAGGATTGCAAATATGACCCATCCTACATCTATCTCCTCTAACATAATGAATTGTTTAAGGTCTTATTTATCAATTGTGAAGGGATACTCTAATTCCTGGCCCACAATCCATGTATGCATATGCAAATCAATCTGCTTAATGCCTTTATAGATACGCTGCAGTCGTGCTAAGAAGGGCCATTTTCCTGCTTCCTACTTGTTCTTTTAGAACATAAAAAAAACATATTGTTAGTAGGATGCCAACAAGTCTCAAGTAAAAGTGAGGTAGTTCCTACCATTGGAGGTGTTGCCGCTGAGCCAATAAGATTTATAGGCCAAAGGATGAAATATCCTCTCGCCTGAGCTATCGTGGCAACCTCGTCATCAGGAATAAGGATGGTTGTACCTTCTTCCCTCTCTCGAACACAGGTCATAGTCACCCTACATAAATGCTGTGGAATTTGCTGATGATGGTGGGTGGTAGCTTGTTTGTGAATGAGAGCATCACCAACGGGACGCCACAGTGGGGCATCCAAATAGTAGATGGACGATTCTCCCGGTGCTGGAGTGTAAGAAGGGTCGCCAAGTGGTTCCTCCATTAGGTTGTAACTTCCTTTCACTACAAAAAAAAGGTATTTTGTAGCGGTGCAATTGTAGCGGTTATATTAAACCGCTACAAATTATAGTATTTGTAGCGGTTTTCACCTAAACCGCTACAAATTTATAGCGGCAAGATTTTTTGTAGCGGTTTCCTACAAAAAACCGCTACAAATTTGGCGCGAAATTCCCGCCAAAACTTGTAGCGGTGATTTTGTAGAGGTTAATGCACAGAAACTGCTACAAAATACCAAAGGTTAGAATTTTGTAGCGGTTGTGCCCCTATAACCGCTACAAAATTTCAAGAGTCTCGACATTTGTAGCAGTTATTGGCAATAACCGCTACAGAATTTCAAACGTTGTGAACTTTTGTAGCGGTTATTGTTGAACCGCTACAAATTTAACTATTTGTAGCGGTTATTTGAATAACCACTATTAATATCTGGCCTATTTAAACCCCCACGTCCTTCATTTCTCCTTTTGCTCATTTTGTTTCCTGAGTTTTCTCTAAGTGATTTCTTCGAGATTTGAGCGTTCAGCCGTCTCTATAGGAGTTTTTGCTCAGTATTCCGCAGTATTCGCACTTGAGGTACGTATATAACACGTATTTTTATTTATATTTGAATTTTTTTTATATTTTTGCATAATAATGTGACTAATTTTTTTTTATTTTTATAGTTGATATGGCTTCAGGACAGGATAAGGGGAAGGCCCCTGAGGTCCCCAGACCAATTTTATGAGGTGGCAGCAGCTGGGCAGGGGGCAGAGGGAGGGGGCAGCGCACAGGCAGGGCTACCGCGGCATCTCAGCCCATCCCCCCACAGGCACCGCAGATAATCCCACAGGCGATGACTGCACCAGAGATGCCTGAGGTGGAGAGGCCAGAGATTAGCGTTGAGGACTTCCTCAACGAGGAGGAGTTCGAGGTCCCGATTGGGTTTAGGGAGATGGAGCAGTTCCTCGATGAGAAGGACGCTCGAGAACAGAACAACCCACGAGGGTCGTCTTCGCGGTCCACTGGGTTTGAGGTGCAGGTCGAAGGTAAATTAATTTTTTAATTTAGTAAATTATTTATTTAAATTAGAAATGTTAACTTTGAATTATAATTTATCTAACGTGCGGTCAACTGTGCAGATGAGCAGGGGAACGTGTCGATGAGGAGGCTGGATGTGGCCGGTCTGAACAGTATGGACCGGTCCTTGCGAGTTATAGTGCCATGGAATAAGGGCACTGACCAGCCGATCCACAATAAGGGTCACCTGCTCAACCGCTTCCTAAACGACCTGGGAGCGAATTGGATGCGGTTCCCCCTTCACTTCTCGACATGGAGGCACATTCCGAGGGGGCCGAAGGACCAAGCTTGGGAGGAGGTGGTTCAGGTAATTAAAACTATTTAATTAATATTTTTTGTAATTAATTCTATTTAATTATTTTTTTTAATTATTATTTTTATAATTATTGATATTTAAATAATTTTTTTTCAGCTACGGTTTGCCGCCCGGGCCAACCGGAAGAGGTACGCCCTCGTGAAGATGGGCGACGCCTAGAGGAACAGGAGGAACCGTCTCTTCCACAGGGTGGATAAGGACGGGACGATGCCTCTAGAGCAGCTGATCGAGAGCGTCCCGGACGGCGTGCCGCCGAACGACTGGGCGAGTTTCGTCCAGTTCAGGAGGAGCCCTCAGGCGCAGGTAATGTATTTATTATATTTTTGATATATAATATTGTAATTGTTAAATATTAAATTATAATTTCAATTTAATTTGTATTTAATTTTAAATTATAATACATTTAATTATTTGTTTTTCCAGGAGCTTTCTCAGAGGAACGCCGTGATCCGGGCGCAGCAGACGATCCACCACACAGCAGGATCGAAGACCTTTGCTATGACCTACAGCGAGCTGGTAACTTTTCAAGTGCTTCACTTACTTTTAGCTGATTATTTCATAATACTAATTGTTTTGTAATTGTTTCAGGAGACGAGGGCACAACAGGAGAACCGTCAGACGGACTATGCGGAGCTGTACGCCATCACACATAGACACCGTGACGGGATTGCGACCTCTCAGCAGGCAGAGGCGGCCATTGTAAGTAATTTTATTATTATATTTTTTATAAAACCAAGTTAATTATGAAAAATGTTAATTAGTAATTGTTTTATAAAATGGCAGGAGCGGATGCAGCAGTCGCAGGCTGAGCTGCGACAGACCCAGCCTGAGGAGTCACAGGGGTCCGTGGACCCGGCGGCTCCTTTGAAGGCGGGTCTGGCTCAGCCTGAGCACCCCGGACGCGTGCGGGGGATGGGGATAGGTGCCAGACCCAGCATGGTCTACGGCAGGAGCGCCGCCTCTGAGGCTGGCAGCTCTAGAGGGGTCAGACGTCGGAGGGATGAGTCTATTGACTAGCTGCGGTTAGATTTGGAGTAGACGCAGCAGCAGATGGCGCAGCAGCAGCAGCAGATGCAGATGCACGCAGATATGATGTACGCTCAGCAAACGCAGTGGCGTGAGATCGTGAACACCATGCTCGAGGGAGCATGGAGTCGCCTGTTCCCGAACGAGCAGCATCCAGCGGTTCCCCCTGTCCCTCGCTACGTCGTCCCGAGTATTACTCCTCCTCCTACTACTCCTCCTCCTGCTGATGACGATGGTGCAGTTCACTCTGCGCAGCAGCCCGATCCAGCAGCATCTGAGGGATTCCCACCTGAGGGAGAACCAGAGGATCAACCCCCAGCTCCTTAGTTTAGGATATTTTCTTTTGTTTAAACATTTGTAAATATTTATATGAGTTTTTATTTCAGAACTTTCTTATTGTGTTTTATATAATTATATTTATATTATTATATCGCCTTGAAATAATTTATGAATGATTTATATCTAAATTTTAAAAAAATAAAGTATATATACATTTGTAGCGGTTATTAGTTTAAAACCGCTACAAATATATATATTTGTAGCGGTTTTAAGTTACAACCGCTACAAATCTATATATTTGTAGCGGTTTTAAACTAATAACCGCTACAAATCTATATATATATTTGTAGCGGTTTATCTTGAGAAACCGCTACAAATATATATGTTTGTAGCGGTTATACACTAATAACCGCTACAAATACTCAAATCATTTGAATTTTGAAATTTGCCGCCTTTGTGCACATTTGTAGCAGTTAAGTTATGTATAACCGCTATAAATTATAAAATTATTTTTATATTTAATGTCCAACGGCTTTAATATTAGTAGCGGTTTTATATATATAACCGCTACTAACACGCAACAAGTGAATTTTGAATTTTCCACCAATGGGTAACGGCTTGAACATTAGTAGCGGTTTTATATATATAACCGCTACTAATACTCAACAAAAACATTTTGAATTTCCCACCAATGTAACGGCTTGAATATTAGTAGCGGTTTTATATATATAACCGCTACTAATATTTTATAACTGTAGCGGTTGGTGTAGCGGTTTAATAACCGCTACAAAATTATAAACGTTGGAATTTCAGAATATAAGGTTCTAGGCATTCGTCATTATCTTCTCACTCATCTTCTTCTCTATACTTTCTTCTCTCTCACTTGTAGCTATGGATAAATCATGGATAAGGTTGCCGCGCAATTCTCCTGAATATTTGTACGGATTAAACAGTTTCTTAGATTTCGTATTCACTCATGCCAGCTGTAACGGCAAGATCGTCTTCCCGTGTCGGAAATGCAAGTTCAAGAAGTGGCATGCACGAAATGTTGTGAAGGAACATTTGCTTGTGAAGCCTTTCCCTGAGGACTATACGTTCTGGGCAGTTCATGGTGAGAAGGCCGGCATTAGATATGATGATGCTCTTCCTCGAAGTTCTCAAGTAGGCGTTCAAGTAGATGAAGATGATCCTGTGAATGATGCTGTGCGTGATGCGTTTGGATTTCATGGCGACAACTTCAACGAAGAAGTGCACGGCTTTGAGCCGGCTTTTATGGGGAATGAAGCAGCTCGGGATTTTTTTAGCTTGATGGATGAGGCAGATCGTCCTTTATATCAAGGTTGTCACAGATATTCTAAATTATCTTTCTTGATTAAATTGTATCATATCAAGTGCTTGTGTGGGATCACAGATAAGGGAATGTCGATGTTGCTCGACTTATTACAAGATGCATTCCCTGACGCCGAGATTCCCACAACCTTCTACGAGGGTAAGAAGATTATCAATAGGTTGGGGTTGAATTATCAAAAGATTGATGCGTGCCTAAATGATTGTATGCTGTATTGGGGAGACGATTCCAGCAGGGAGACGTGTAAGAGATGTCACACATCGACGTACAAGACAATTCGGATGGGGAAAAAGTAGAAGAAGAAACCTGCAAAGATTCTCAGGTACTTCCCTTTGAAACCTCGTCTACAAAGATTATTTATGTCATCTAAAATTGCTGAGTACATGAGGTGGCATGCCGTTGATAAAAATGAAGATGGTAAATTAAGACATCCGTGGGATGCAGCTGCTTGGAAAACGTTTGACAGCGACTTTCCAGATTTTGCGATTGACCCCAGAAATGTTCGGCTTGCGTTGGCGACCGACGGTTTCAATCCTTTCGGGAATCTTAGCGCAAGTTACAGTATTTGGCTGGTAGTCTTAGTTCCCTACAACTTACCCCCTGGATGTGTATGAAACAAAGCTCTTTCATTATGTCTATGATCATTCCAGGCAAAAAGGCACCGGGCAATGACATCGATGTGTATCTCCAACCGCTTATTGCGGAATTGCTTGACCTGTGCAATGTCGGCTTGGAAACGTACGACGCTTATAGCAAGACTTTGTTCAACATGCGTGCAGCCTTGATGTGGGCGATTAGTGACTTTCCTGGCCTTGGCACATTATCTGGTTGGAATGTGAATACTAGGTCGGCATGTCCAGCTTGCAATTTTGACTCTGACGCATTGCGCCTTCCCCACAGCCGAAAGTGGTGCTTTATGGGCCATCAGTGGTTTCTCAATAGAACGCATAAGTTCATATTGCAACGGAATCGCTTCAATGGGAAACCAGAGAAAAGAGGACCACCTCAGACTTTGTCCGGTACAGATATCTTACAGCAGCTTGAGCATGTTGACTTCGAGTTTGGAAAAAGCGACGATTCAGCACAAACTTGCCAAAAGACGCGCAGGACTTCGGCGCCTCAGCAGTGGAAGAAGATAAGTATTTTCTTCACGCTTCCATATTGGAGATCTAATTTACTTCGCCACAGTCTTGATGTTATGCACATTGAAAAGAATGTTTGCGACAATATGCTGTATACGCTGCTTAACGAACCCGGCAAGACAAAAGATCACCTTCAAGCGAGGAAAGATTTACGCGACATGGGAGTTTGTGAAGACGCTTGGCCAGATGAGCATGACAGATTTACACTGGCAAAATTTACCCTCACAAAACCGAACAAGGATGTGTTCCTCACGACGTTGAAGAAATTAAAAGTTCTTAATGGGTATTCAAGCAACATTTCTCGATGTGTCGACTTGCAGGCTCGAAAGGTTGCTGGTCTGAAGAGTCACGACTCACATGTTCTTATGCAGCAGTTACTCCCTCTGGCTATAAAGAATACACTTCCGCCCGATGTTTCCATCGTTTTGGTGGAACTTTGTTCTTTCTTTCGCAAGTTGTGTTCTAAGGTTTTGATCGTTGAGGAGCTCAATCAGCTGCAGTCGAAAATCATTCTTATGCTTTGTCATTTGGAGATGATCTTTCCTCCGTCCTTTTTTACTGTGATGGTTCACCTCACAGTCCACCTCGTTCATGAAACAAAGCTCGCTGGACCAGTACAATATCGTTGGATGTATCCGATTGAGAGGTACTCATTTTAAATATGTGCTTTAATTTATTCTCCGTATTTAATGTTTGCTAGTCGTCCTTTTCATCATTTTATATCAATTTTCTCTTCTATACTTCATAGGTTCCTTGGGAAATTAAAATCTTACGTGAGGAATAAGGCGTGGCCAGAAGGTTCTATAGCTGAAGGCTATTAGGGGATGAGGTGCTATATTTTTGCTCAAGGTATTTTGATGATCTTGAGACGGCTTTCAATCGCCCGCCTCGTGTTGACGATTGTCCAGAACCTGCGCCGACATCAGGAGAATTTATCCCTCGTGTTGGTAAACCAGTTGGAGCAACTGAGAACTTCAAACTAACGGCAACTGAGAAGTTCCAAGTACATAGACATGTCTTGATTAATTGCACTCAAGTTGAACCTTTCATACGGTAAGAATTGTACACTCACATGTTATTCGATCTATATCTTTCGTAACATTTCTCACTTTCATTTCACTAATTCCTTTCCATTATTAATTGCAAGGAATTCAGAAGTCATGTGAAGCGTCAGCTTAGGATCCATACACAGACATCCTCAAAAGTTGATAGGAGGGTCCACAGAGAATTCCCGAGCTAGTTTGCGCGCAGAATACTAAATGACCACAACCCACACTCACCAGATTTCAGAGCTCTAGCAATCGGCCCTCTTGATCATGTAAAATGGTTTACAGCATACAATGTCAATGGTTTTAAGTTTTGCACAGTTTCACGGGATCAAGGATTGCAAACACAGAATTCGGGTGTTTATGGCACATTTGGGACAAGGAGTTATGCGAGCAGCAGTGACGCCAACATGCAGTTCAGAGGCGTCCCTTACTATGGCAAGCTTCTTGATGTGGTCGAGCTTAATTATCAAGGCCGTTTCACTGTGACGTTGTTCAAGTGTTTGTGGGCAAATACCACTACTTCTCGGGGACTGACAACTGACTACCTAGGGATCATATCAGTCAATTTCTCACGACCGATTCATACTGGTATTTCTCAAGATGATGAGCCGTATATTCTAGCTTCAGAGGCACATCAGGTTTATTATGTCGTGGACGAGAGGCATAGGGATTGGCACATGGTCGTTCATTTAAAGCCAAGAGACCTTTACGACATGGGTGAAGGCGATAACATCGCTTACGAGAGTGAGCCATTTCAGCCAGCTGATTTTGAAAACTACTTCCCTGAAGGCGATGACAATTTACCTCTACTGCGGTGAGTTTTTTTAAGTCCACGTCATTTGAATTAATTTTTTTAAATTTAATAATACATCAATAACAATAATTTTTCTACAAAATTTTTGTAGGGATGGCGACGATGAGTGATCAAATTCACGTGTAAAAAATGTCTTTACAAAAAATGCAAAAAATTTGTTAAAATAAAATGTAAAAAAAAATTTTAAAAAAAATTAAAATAATATTTGTAGCGGTTATTGAACTGCTACAAAAATATAAATAACCGCTACTAATTAATAACCGCTACATTAACCGCTACAAATAGCACTATGAATATTAAACCGTTACAAAAATATAAATAACCGTTACATTAACCGCTATAAATAGTACGTGAATCCCTATAAATACCCTTACCACAACTCATTTCAAACACTCCCCAATTTCTTTTCACCTTACCTTTCTTTTATTTCCTCTCATTTACAACTTCTTTCGTATGAGTAGAGGAGCTGAATAATACGATCAAATATGGTAACAAGATTTTTAATTTTTTTAGGATACTTCTTTCCTTTCTATAAAATTTATTCTAACCATTTTTTTTCTAGATATATCATAACTCTATCTCATTTTCATCTATTTTTCATACACAATTACATTATATTAGAAGACATAATAATTCCTTATTACCTAGCTATCCTTAATAATATTATTAATATAAATTTTATACTAATCCTATTCAATTACATTTTTTCTTTTTATTTATTAATAAGTTAACTATTGAATAATAAACTAATTGAAATAGATAAAATAATAACAAAATAAACTATTTAATATAATATTGAAAAAACAGAAAAAAATCGTCGTATATTTTTTAAAAAAATTTTAAATATTTGTAGCGGTTATTAAACCGCTACTAAATAACGCGCCTGTTTATGACTCAATTTAAATTATTTGGCGCCTATTTTGAATTTCATGAAATTAGTAGCGGTTTTAAAAACCGCTACTAATTTCATGAAATTCACAATTAGTAGCGGTTCTTTTTAACCGCTACAAATAAAAAATGTCATTTTTTTTTACAACAAATTTTCAATTTTTTATATTTGTAGCGGTTTATTAACCGCTACAAAAAAAATTCTTTTGTTAAGCTCTCAATATAATTTTTTATATTTGTAGTGGTTATGTAACCGCTACAAATATCTCCGGGTGTTGTAGCGGTTAATCTGAACCGCTACAAAGTATGTAGCGGTTATTTTTGATTGAGTAGCGGTTTTATAAAACCGCTACAAAACCGCTTGCAACGTACGATTTAGTAGCGGTTTTAGTAACCGCTACTAACCTATTTTGTAGCGGTTAGAACTGCTACTAATACCTATTTTTAACCGCTACTAAATCACGTTTTTTTTTGTAGTGTTTGGTGCTGTGGAAGGCCGAGGATGAATGGGTTCTACGCTTGGAAGTTGCCATCTACGATTCAAACATCTTCGTCATTTCAACTCGTAGCTCTAGCAATAGCTCAAGACGTAGCTTTGGCAACAACTCTTGTTGGAGCTTGTCGCGAAGGTTGGCCTCAAGCTCTTGTGAGACTTCTTGGCGAATCTTGGCCACAAGCTCCCTACTGGGTTCAGATTGTGACGAATAAGAATGTAAGGCTTGACCAAAATACTTCACGACATGAACTCCCCCTGCCTCCCCTCTAACATGACCGGGGTGATCTACCTTCCTAATCGTCGTTGACAAGATGTCCATCTGTCCGCTTAGAGTGAACGAACCTTGACTACTATGATCTTCCAATTCATCCTGCAGCATAAAAGTTATCGTAAATGAAAATTAAGCACTCCCAATATGAAAAAAACTTTGTACTTATGCTCTAACTACTTACAATCCTTGAGGCAACCTCAGCAATAGTCGGATTTACGTACTTCCCACCCTTAATCGTCCCTGCTTTCTATTTTTTGTGACGTGGAGGAGGAGGCGGGGCTTGGACCGCAAAGCTAGGATCTAATGTGGCTACTTTCTTCATTTACTCCAACTCTTCTGCCATCATCTTTCGCTCAAGCTTTCGATAATCACCACGAGACATGCAATGCTGATACTTATTAGCTGCTTGCCTCTCTACATTTGCTACACTTAATGCCTGTGAAAGGAAAGCAATGAAAACCGAATCAATAATGTCAACTATGTTTAATAAAACACTATGATGAAATAAATTTTATCAAAAAGTTAGGATCTTCTCGAGCCAATTATTGAACTTTGGGTGTCCCTAACTTAAAAAGGGACGTCCTATAGGGTAGTAAAATGTCTAGTTTGTAGTAGTGCATAAATCAACCAATCACAACAATTCCAATCCAAACACAATATAAGCAATCTTAGTTCAACAATATGGAGTCCAAATAACTCACAACAAAATCCTACTAAAACTACCTTAGAACATAGTTAGGAATTATAGCAACAATAAGAAATTCATAAAAGAAATAAGAAAACCCTACTACAAAAAAGGGCAATTGTGGCACTTAGAAAGTGTCATAAATCCCATCGCCACTAAAAAAAGCTGTGGCTGTTAGAAGTGACACATCATATATATATATATATATATATATTAAAAAAAACAATTCCTGTGCCGTTTCCTTGAGGAAGGGCCACAGGAAGTGCGCCCTTCTTGAGGAAGCGCCACCTAGGGTCTATATATATTTCTTTAATTTTTACTTATTGTAGCACTCTTTTAAGGAAGTTCCACAGGAAGTATTATTTTTTAAAATAATAATTTTTTTTCATATTTTTCTTTTAGAACGCTATAATTATAGTTGATAACACATTTTAAACATATTTCCATATTCACAACAAAATGAAGAAAAACAAACCACAATCAAATAACTCCAAAGTTATATAAATTAACAAATAACTAATTAACAAAATCACTGCTAAGTAAAATACAAGTGTTAAAAATAAATAATTATTTTACTTATGCAACTCATCAATGTTAACAATTATTACAACAACTAAAAATTATTACTACTATATATCTTCACATACAACATATATATGATAACATTGAATTTTATCGCATTTATTTTTCAACATATAAAAATGAGAATAATTTTTTTATATTTCATAATAAATTAAATATAAAAGATATCGAGAAAATTAAACTATTAACTACTAATAAAATTATATTTGTAAGCTCAAAAATTAAAAAAACTTACTGTGTATTGGAAGCTTGAATAGAGTGAGTTGAAACCTCAAGCACAACACTTGAAAAAAACTTAATAAAGGAAAAAAAGAAAGACAAAGTTGCATAGACGTTTAAAAAAATGATGGTTAAGAAGACAATGTGTTGTAAGTAGTTTTAAAATATAAAAAAAAGAAGGAAAAATGAGTAGGTACGACTTATAGGATGAAATGAAACTATAAAGAGGATAAAATGTGACCAAAAGGGAGGAGGAGTGGGGTCAGTTTGGTCCAAGAAATGGGACAAAAGAAATGAATAGGAGTGCCAAAAATAAAAAGAGGAGGATGAGGAAATGTGAGAAGTGATGGGACAAAGGAATGAGGGGGAAGTGCATATCGAAGTGGGGATGGCGATAAGTGACAACAAGAGAAGCAGGACATGTGGAAACTAAGAGGATAAGGAGTGATAACACATGTTGGATGAAGAGTGGAGACTAAGAGGATAGAGGTGATGGAAGCATATTGTGGGAGAGAGAATAGACTAAGGGCCCGTTTGGTTCGATCACATCACACCCTGTAGTGCAGTGTAATGCGATGCAATGATAATGCAATGCGATATTAATTACAAGGGTAGTGTTTGGTTTGATTTTTAAGCAATGTGCAATGAGTTAATATTTTAACAATTATTTAAAATTAATATATTACACAAAGTCTATTTTACCCCTTAATATAATCTTTGTAGAAAAAATAGTTACAAGACGGCGACGGCGGGGATGGAGGAGGAGGAGGTAGTGGTGGTGGCAATGATAGGGGTGGCGGTGGGCAGCGGGGGTGGAGGAGGAGGTGGTAGCGGTGGCGGTGGGCGGTGGGCGGTGGGCCGAGGGTGGCAGCAGTGGAGGTGGCGGCGGCGGCAGCGGGGGGTGGAGGAGGAGGTGGTGGCGATAGGCGAGGGTGGCGGCGGAGGAGGAGGTGGTGGCGGTGGGCGGTGGGGGTGGAGGAGGTGGTGGTGGGTAATGGGCAGTGGGGGTGGAGGAGGTGGTGGTGGGTGATGGGCGATGGGTCGGTGGGGGCGGTGAGTCAGTGGGGGTGGCGGGGTATAGGTGGCGGCGGAGGAGGAGGAGGTGGTGGTGGCGGCGGCGGCAATAGGCGGTGGGGGGTGGAGGAGGAGGTGGTGGCGGTAGGCGAGGGTGGCGGCGGAGGAGGAGGAGGTGGTGGTGGGCGGTGGGGTGGAGGCGGTAGGTCGGTGGGGGTGGCAGGTGGCGGCAGAGGAGGAGGTGGTGGTTGTGGCGGCTGCAATGGGCGGTGGGGGGTGGAGGAGAAGGTGGTGGTGGGCGATAGGCGGTGGGTCGGTGGGGGCGGCAGGGGTGAGGGTGGCGATGGAGGAGGAGGAGGTGGTGGTGGCAATGGGTAGTGGGGGTGGAGGAGGTGGTGGTAGGCGGTGGGCGGTGGGGGCAGCGGGGGTGAGGGTGGTGGTGGGAAGAGGAGGTGGTAGTGGCGGCGGCGATGGAGAAGGAGGTGGTGGCGGTGGTGGTGGGCGGCGGGGGGTGGAGAAGCACACTGTTTTAGAGAATAAATATCATTGTTGACATATTTTTGGTTGGTGAGGGTAAATCTTGTCTTTTTATTAAATTAGTAGGGTCAAAATTGAGATTTCATCAATGATTACAAGCCTGCAATGAGTTTTCATAGGGGTCCCCCTATGAATGTTGATTACCAAAAAATATGCAATCTATTTTGCAATTGTAATCTACATTACCATTAATAAGCCCAACCAAACAGGCCACCAATGGTAATGCAATCAAAATTACCATCGCATGTGTGTAATGTAATCTAACCAAACGGGCCCTAAAAAAAATGTTAAAAAAATATTGCTTTGTGTGGTGCATGCTAAGCCAAGTGCCACACAAAGTACATAGTAGCTGTGGCACTTCCCTAAGTAAGCGTCACAGCTACTGCTTCATTTTTGTTTTGGAAAAAAAACACTGTAGAAGAGGCCCCACCTAAGGTTTTTTTTTTAAAAAAAAATTTAAAAAAAGTAGAAGAAGCTATGGCACGTTTCTAAGGCGCACACAAATCCCTATTTTTGTAGTGAAAACTCTCCATTGAAGCTTTTGAACTCAAGCCAAATCCCCAATCTTCAAAAGTTGAAAGCTTATCCACTCATTGGAACTTTAGTAGCTTTGATAGCAACTTGTTCGGAGCTTTGGAAATCCATGAAAACTGGGCTCGTCAAAACCTGGAAATTCTCGTCGGAAACTTCATGAACTTCGCCAGAATCTGTAGAATTTGTAGAATTTGCCGAGAAACTCAGGAACTTCGCCAGAATCTGTAGAATTTGCCGAGAAACTTAGATCCCACTAGAAAGTTACAAAGATAGCTGGAAATCACAAAGAACAAGCCGACAGTGCTCTAGAAGAAGAAAGATGAAGCGACGATGGTGGTGAGAGGAAGATCTCTCTCTGGCGAAGGTGATGATGAACGGCGAGAAAATGGTTTCCAGTGGAGGAGGAAGATGATGTATTGAAGATGGTGTTCAACAGAGGAGGAAGAGATCGACGATGGTAGTTGAATGGTGGTGAAAAGGTTTGGCTAGGTTCTAGTTCAAAATCACAGTCTCTACTCTGATCTGCGCTTTCCAGGTTCAAGCTCTCCAACTGGTAGTGGCTATGGTAAAGAGGAGGAGCTCGCTGGTGACGGTGAAGGTGGAAGTTGTCGTTGGCAAGGAAGAAGAAAGGTGAAGGAGACGATGGAAGAAGTCAAGGTTCAGAGGTTTCCGCGGGCACTCAAATTGTTTGTGTCTTTTTCTATGCGTTTTTGGTCAGCTAGAAGAATAAGGTGCTGGTCAAAACCTATTTTGACCAGGGACCTCTTTGAAAATTTCAAAAGATCTCGAGGAGGGATTAAAGTCCAAATTTTTGAAACATTTGTAGGACAAACTGAACTTTCCAAAACTTTTTGGTACTTTAATGTAATTTTCCCTAGCCCATTTCTTCATTCACTTGTAATTTCCATAATTCCCAGGACCTATTCTGTAATTTTTTCCAGTCCTAAAAATATTAATTCTAACCCTCCAAAATCTCCAATTTTCTTTATAAATACCTACAATGCAAGATTAAGCACAAGGTAGCGTCAAAAGCAAAAGAGAATAATTAACAAATTATGATTATTTTGCCCCTAATTATACTTAATTCAATACAAATGTCCCTAACTCAAATTAATGCTTAATCATACAATAATGTCTCAGAAAATGCATTAGAAATCTCAATTTAATTATGAAAAATCACATAAACAGATGGTTTAGTTAGTGGGATGGTTATCCCCCCCCCCACAAAAGGTTATATGTATATAGTGTATGATATATAAGTATTAGTGAGACGGTTATTCCTCTAAATGAGTATATGGAATATGAAATAGACTATAGGTGAGACAGTTATTCATCACCGTGAGTTATATGATTATGACATATAGTATATGGAATAGTATATAGGTCATAGGTGGGATGGTTATTCCCCACAAGGATTGATGTTGAGTGATTGTGTTGGATTGAAAGATTGTAGTTGAATATTTGATTTTAATTTTTTTATTTATTGAGATAAGTAATTAGTGAAGCTTTACCCTCATATTTGGTTTTCAACTGAACATTTGAATTTTGTTATATTTATTTATTTTTAATAAAAAATTTTGCGAAAACTTTGTGTGCCTTTGCTTCACTCCTCACACTTTGTTATTTATATTCTCACTGAGTAAGTGGTAGACTCATTCCCCTCTATATATATATATATTTTTTCAAATAAAGCAACTAGTGAGGTTGATTGTGATCGATATATTTCATAAACTTATGAAGTATGTTGTAATGTATTGGTGAGCCTCTGGAGATTCCGTGATATCATGACTACTATGATGGATGGTGTTAGAGTCATTGTGTTATGTAGTAAATGGGATAGCATGTGTATCCCCAAATTTAATTGTTGCTGATTTGTTTTCTCATTGCAATTTTTATATGGAAGTACAATAAGGATTTTTATTGTTGTGTAAATGTTTGTTCAGTCGATGTACTTTGTTTAAAGCTTGCCAGGCTAAATGGAATTATTTGGCTTAGCTTACACGCTGATCACGATTAGTGTTTTGGATCGTGGCAAAGGACTTGGTTTTTGGAACCAAAAGTTTGGTGTGAGTTGCGAGATATGAAATCAGGACAGGTGATGAGGGAATTCCAATCTATACAAAGAAAGGCGCATTTAAATAAGGTTTGAGCTTCGAGGTAGAGCAGAATTTGTTCAACAAGGTCGAAAGCAACAAAAGGAATAACATTGCCATTTGTGATGTTCTGGTCACAGCTATTTTGTTTCTTGTGATCGGCGGTGGCATTGCAAGGAATAAGAGAGATATTGGGTGACATATTACGGCAGACTGGAATGGGATTTGGTGTGTCAGCTGCACCACTCTAGCTGTCCCCTCTGCTGCGTCCCCATTTTAGGGGTCTTCCCAAATATATTTTTTATGGTTTTTTTGATTATTAGATTTTACACAAAATGAATGAAATTTTGACATATTATGGGCAAAAAACATATATGTTTTCAATTTTTTATGATTTTTCAAAAAAATGGTGTGTATTTTTTTCACTTTAAGTACTTTTTTGGGAAAAATCTTTGAAAACTCAAAAAATTTGAAAACATATATGTTTTTTGCCCATAATATGTCAAAATTTTACTCATTTTGTGTAGAATTTAATGATCCAAAGAACTATAAAAATACATTTAGGAAGATCCCCAAAATGGGGGTGTAGCAGAGGGGGTAGCTAGGGTGGCGCAATTGGGAATTGGCTATCATCCTTTTCTTTAAAAGAAAAGGATGGTCCTTTTCTTCATCGGGGCAGTCAGATTAAGATTTCAACGGTTCAGATTTAATATATTTTTATAATATTATTTTAATAATATATTAAATATGGACCATTGAGATCTTAATCTGACGGCCTGATGAAGAAAAGGACCATCCTTTTCTTTTAAAGAAAAGGACGGAAGCTAGGTCGGCGCAATTGACACCCCAGAACCATTGGAATGATAGTATTGGCTAGCTTGCGCATATAATTATATATAATTATATCAATCAATTTTATAGTTATAATTATATATAATTAGAACTATATCATTTTATTTGTGTAATGATAATTATTATGTTTAAAAAAAAAATATTTGAATTAACCTTTGAAAAAGATAGGATATTTTTGGCCAACAATATAAACAACATTTAGAGTAAAATACTCTGACCACCCTCCAGTTTTACCTTAATTACACAGACCTCCCCTCTATTTTAAAAACATACACTTAAGTCCAAACAATTAACTCTGTTAAGAATATTCTAAAAAGATTCCAAAAATATATATTTTTAATTAAATTTATTTTTTCTTGCACATTTTGACTAAAGTTGTTTTAAAGAATTTAAGAGTTTTTTTTATCTATTCCTTAATTTCTATTTTTATCTTTACAAGTAGTTATCTGTTTGATGATTTTAGCATTGGTTAATGTAAATATCACAAATGTTGAATATTCAAGCAAGATTTTAAATAAAAATATGCTTGATCAAATGTGTTTATAAATATTTGTGAAAAAAAAATATTAAATTATAAATTTAAATGATACATACAATCTCATACTTATATAGTTTATTATATTTGATAAAAATATGTGTTTAATATATATTTTAAGTCAAAATTAATTTATAATATCAAAATTAATAAATTTTTAAAAAAATTAGAAAGGTAGAGAATCTAATAGAATAAATTTATGGTTGTATAAATTTTTATTAGCCCTTATATATATATAAATAATTTTAATACTAAAGAAGGGCATTTTGGTTAAAAAAAGTTTAAAAGTCAAACTTAACGGTCAACTAACAGTTTGGGCGGATGGAAATAGAATCTCAAACTATAAGGGAGGTTTGTGTAACATATATTTTAGTTTTAAGGGAGGTTTATATGAATTTCCAAAATAGAGAGAAGGTCTGTGTAATTAAGGCAAAATAGAGGGGAGGTTAGAATATTTTACTCCAACATTTAATATATTTGGATAGTTACTTGTTAATGGCATTTTCGACTCATCCTTATTGATTTTCTAATTTATTTAAAAAATTAAGACAAATATTTAAAAAATAAATGAGGAAGTCTTAATCCTATCGTATGATCAAAATTAACACAAGTATCGAAATTTAGACAATCATTACAAATAATTTATAGTTACGGTTAAATTTATAATAACCAATATAATGTCACCTCTGTTTTTTTGGCCAGTATATAAAGTGGGGAGCAGATTTTCTCATAATCTTTTCTCTTATTTTTTTCTCAGAATCTCATCTCCAACCTTAAATAAAAAAATAGATGATTCAAATTTAATATTTTATAAAAATATTATTATAATGTTTTATAAATTAATTTTATTATTATTTTTTTTTTGTATTGCAACTACAAATGGTGTAGATCAGATTTTCATAGTTTACATTTATTTATTTATGTTTAAAATGATAGTTTTATAAAATATTAAATCTGAACCATCTATTTTTTTAAATATAATGGTGGAGATAAGATTCTAAGAAGAAAAGGAGAAAGAGGATTCTGAGAGAATCCAGACCCATATAAAGTCAGCTTCAAAGTTTTCAATGAAACAGCTATTCAAATCCCAACAATTTAATTGGTAGGGTCTATCAACTTCAGCGTTCTTCAGTATCTTCAAGGAGATATTTTCTCAGTGTTTAAAAAATCAAATTGAGAACGTGAGGATTAAATTTGTTTTCGGTGGACAAATTACAAAAATCGGGAATCAAATGAAAATATTTCAAACTTCTTTTGAAGCCCACGTTTCTGGGAAAACTCAAATTATTTTATCCACCGCTTTCTTGTTGGCCGCCGAAGTCCTAACTCAAAATCCCAAATTACCTTTACTTGCTCCACTTGCATTTGTTTTCTTCTAAATATTCAAAAATTTAAATACTCTATGTGGTTTTTGATATAGGAGCTTGATTACTAAATTTGTAAAAAAATTAAGAAAATTAATTAGATTAGTTATTATGTGTTGAATTTCTTAAATTACCTTTTTAATCCTTTGCATAAGGGGTGTTCATGAGTAGGGCAAGTAGGGCACAATGCTTGCCCAATGCCTGGCCCAAATGATGAAGATAATGGGCGGCATTTTATAGCCCATTTCCTGACCCTGGCCGATGAAAATCCGAGTAATTTTGGCCTGGGCGGGGCTAAGTAGGGCGAGGCAGGCTTGTAAATCAAAGAATCTCCCTAAAATCCAAAAAATAATGAAGCATAAAAAAAAACAATTGTAGTTTGATATTTCAAAAACATATTTCATGTAAATGTCCTTTTATGATTTTACTGTTTAGATTCACTTCATGGGCCAATGAAACAAATTAATTCACTAGAACTTATTTTCTTACTATTTAATAATACTTTATTTCTCAATAACTCAATTTACCAATTCCTTTTTTAAATATGTTTATTGAAAAAATATGCATATTTGCTGAGTAAATAGAAATATTCATTATATTCTAATTGAATGGTAAGTAAATATGTTTGTTCAATTTTGACAAATAAAGAGTATGTGTATATTTTATATATATATATATATATATATATATATTAATTTTCAGAGATACAATTATACATATATTTTGGGCAGGGCCAAATGGGTAAGGCAGCATACCTTGATAGATGCCCGGCCTGAAGATGCACAAATAATTTATGGGTGATTTTTTAGGGTCGGGTGTAAAATCCTTTCCTTAACACTTGATTATCCATACTCTTAAATCAAAACGCAAGATAATTAACAGTACTATGGCGAAAAAATAAAGTTAAACTCAAGAGTCTACCATAGTAGAAAAATTCTCAAAATTACTTTTTAAACATTAAATACTATTATCAAAATATTTTCTTCCCAAACGAAGTTATCTATGATAGAAAGAGACAAACTAAACATTCAAGAGCTATCATGGATGATGATGATGATGATGATGATGATAATAATTTTTAATGGCTTCACAACTGAAACTCTTCTTTATCATAGAAGATGACAATACTTGGCCTTGAGCCTCACGAAACCCAGAATATCACATTCAACTATAAGCCCAACTAATTAAAACATCTTTCACATAATCAAGAAATATCAAAGTATGCATTTGTAGATCCACAATGTCATTTAACAAAACCTCTAAAGGCCTATTGCCCTCTACAAGCTCATTAGCTGTGTAGTTATAGAATTAATTAGAGTATCCAAAATGTGCCATATGAATGGCAATATACGTCATTTCAACACATAAATGAATATAAGAGGCCACATAGAGATATCACAATATCAAGCCTCATGAACTCTCCCTGAGTCCCATCACTAGAACTATCACATAAAAAATGTTAAGAGCAATGGGGTGAGGCAAAAGTCTTAATAACTAACTATATATCCAACTCATTACATATGCTAATATGTGGTCGTAAGATGTCATACTCTTAACTTATTTTCACATTTTTCTGAGTGTTAGTGCGCAATTCCGTGGGCACATAGGAATAGCATAAAAATTTTGATAAAAAGTACTTGATTATAGGATTCCTTATAGGGATTTTACATAATAATTACAATTCATGTAGCCACATAGGACTACTAAGGTGTCTAAACCCATTACAATGAAACACAGACATCTTCCCGTCTTCGTTCTATCACTGCATTCCTCTTCCACTACAAAAAAAGGACGTTTCGTAGTGGTGCATTTGTGGCGGTTAATATTAACCGCTACAAAAGTTATTAGTCATAGTGGTTTGTATATAATTTGTAGCGGTAAGCTTTACACCAAATGGCGTGAGGGTCACCGAACGTTAATAGTAGTGGTTGTAAGTTACAAACCGCTAAAAAATTGGCACCACATTCCCGCTAAAACCTGTGATGACGATGTTGTAGTGGCTACTGCATATTAACCACTACAAAGTTGACGCTAGCTTGGCGCCACCCATTGTAAAGCATGAGCAAGAATTGTAGCTGTTTATTGGTAGTAGTTTTTATGAACTGAACCGCTATGGAATGCAAATGGTCCCCTTTTTCTAACGGTTTGGTAGCATTTTTTTATTAACTGCTACAGAACTTCAAGAGTCTCATATTTGCAGCGGTTATTAGTAACCGCTACAAATTGTTTTCATTTTCTGAGCTTTTTTGTAGTGGTTTATGTAGAAGTTTCAAAGAAAACTCTACAAAAGTCAGCCTATTTAAGCCCTATGACCCTTCATGTCCAACATTTGGCCATTTTGTTTCCTAACATTTCTCTGAGAGTTTTCTTTTAGATTTGAATGTTCTAACGTCTTTCTGAGAGTTTCGTTGCAGCATTTCACATTTTTGTCACTTGAGGAAAGAAAATTACATATTTTTCTTTCCACTTATTATTATTATTATTATTGTATTTTCTATATAAAATGTGACTAATTTTTTTTTAATTTTTGCAGTTGATATGGCATCAGGGGGATAGGGGAAGGGGGTTGAGCTCCCTAAACCGATTCTGCGGGGTAGTAGCAGCAGAGGTAGGGGCAGTGGGAGGGATCAGTGCCGAAGGAGGGAGACCGCGCCATAGCATATGGCCCCACAACAACCATAGGAGGCGACCCCGTCACAGCCATCGCAGGCGGCCCCACAGGAAGCGTCGATGGCACCACAGATACCTGAGGCTGTTCTGGGAGAAGGAGTTGAGCTCAGTGTCAGTGATTATGAAGACAACAATGAGTTTGAGATCCCTATTCCGCTTAGAGATATGGAGCAGTTTCTGAAACAGGAGGACGCACGGGACCAAAACAACCCATGACGGACGTCTTCCTAGTTGACAGGGTTTGAGGTACAGGTCCATGGTAAATATATTTTTTTATTTAATAAATTAACTATTTAAACTCGATTTATCTAATGTATATGGTAAATTGTGCAGATGAACAGGGGAATGTGTCCACTAGGAGGCTGGACATGGCCAGTCTAAACAGCCTGGACCGGACACTACAAGTTGTAGTTCTGTGGAAAGAGGCCACGGACCAGGCCATTGACAATGGGGGTCACTTGTTCAACACTTCCTCAACGAGCTGGACTCGAATTGGATACGGTTCCCCCTTCACTTCAGGATGTGGAGAAACGTTCCGAATGGGCCGAAGGACCTAGCGTGGGACAAGGTGGTGAAGATAATTAATAGTATTTAATTATAGTTTATTTTTTGTAATTAATTGTATTTAATTATTATTTATTAATTGTCTTATTTTCAATTAGTCGTGTTTAATAATTTTTTATTTAATTGTGTTACAACTTATGTTTGCCGTCTAGGACAACTGAAAGAAGTACATGCTGATAAAGATGGGCGATGGCTGGAAGAACAGGAGGAATCGTCTCTTCCACAGTATGAGTAAGGATGTGACGATTCCTCTGTAGCAGCTAATTGAGAACATCCCGGATGGCGTCCCACCGAACGACTGGGCGAGTTTTGTCCAGTTCAGGAGGAGCGCATAGGGATAGATGATTTATTTATATTTAAAATTTTAATTTTAATTTCTTAAATTGAATGTTTTTAATAATTATAATTTTTTTATATTGTATAAATATTTTTAATATTATTTTTTTACAGGCGCTTTCTTAGAGGAATACGAGGTGCCAAGGGCAGCAGATGATCCACCACACGGTAGGATCGAAGACCTTTGCTATCCCTTATAGGAGCTGGTAACTTTTAATGATACTAATATAAATTTAGTATTTTGTTGTTCATAATACTAATTTAATTTTGTAATTGTTTTAGGAGTGGAAGGCACAACAGGAGAACCATCAGGCCAACTATGGGGAGTTGTTCGCTATTAACCATAGACACCATAATGGGACTCCGACATCTCAGTAGGCAGAGGAGGCCAATGTAAGTTAATTTATTATTATTTTTTTTTATAAAACAACTTTATTGTAAACTATAATAATTAATTGTTTAATAAAATGACAGGAGTGGATACAGCAGTCGTAGATTGATCTGCAAGACATATCTTACAGCAGTTTGAGGATGTTGAATTCAAGTTCGAAAAAAGCGACGATGCAGCACAAACAGGCCGAAAGACAGGCATAACTTCAGCACCTCAGCAATGGAAGAAGAAAAGCATTTTCTTTACTCTTCCATATTGGAAATCCAATTTACTTTGTCATAGTCTTGATGTCATGCACATTGAAAAAAATGTTTGTAATAATGTGCTATATACACTGCTTAACGGCCCTGGCAAGTCAAAAGATCATTTTTAAGCAAGGAAAGATTTACTCACCAAGGGAGTTCGTAAAGACGTGTGGCCAGATGTGCATGACAAATTTTAATCGGCAAAGTTTACCCTCACAAAACCGAACAAGGAAGTCTTCCTCACGACGTTGAAGAAAATAAAAGTTCCTGATGGTTATTCAAGTAACATTTCTCAATGTATTGATTTGCAGGCTCGAAAGTTTGCTGGCCTTAAGAGTCATGACTCGCATGTTCTTATGCGACAGTTACTTCTGCTAGCTTTAAAGAATGCACTTCCTCTTGATGTGTCCATCATTTTGGTGGAACTTTGTTCTTTCTTTCGGAAGTTGTATTCCAAGGTTTTGATCGTTGAGGAGCTTGATCAACTATAGTCCAAAATCATTCTTACGCTTTGTTATTTGGAATTGATCTTTCCACCGTTCTTTTTCACTATGATGGCACACCTTATAGTTCACTTTGTTCATGAAATGAAGCTCACTGGCGCAGTTCAATATCGATGGATGTATCCTATTAAGAGGTACTTATTTTACATGTGCGTCATTGTTAGTTCCTATATTTGCTAGTTGTTGTTTTCATCATTTATTATCATTTTCCCATTCTTTACATCCTAGGTTTCTTGGGAAATTGAAATCTTACGTAACGAATAAGGCGTGGCTATAAGGTTCTATAGCTGAAGGTTATATAGGGGATGAGGTGCTATATTTCTATTCAAGGTACTTTAGTGACATTGGGACGGCTTACAACCGCTCGCCTCGTATAGACGATTGTTCTGAACCTGTACCAATATCAGGAGAATTTATCTTTCATGTTGGTAAACCAGTTGGAGGAACTGAGAACTTTAAACTAATGGCAACTGAGAAGTTGCAAGCATATAGACATGTCTTGATTAATTTCACTTAAGTTGAACCCTTCCTTTAGTAAGAATTGTACACTTATATGTTATTCTATATCTTTCGTAACATTTTTTACTTACATTTCATGATCGCCTTCCCTTAATTAATTGCAGGGAATTCAGAAGTCATGCTAAACATTAACTTAGGATCCATACATAAACATCCTTCAAAGTTGACAAAAAGGTCCAAAGAGAATTCCCAATCTAGTTTGCACGCAGAATACTAAATGACCACAACCCACACTTACCAGATTTCAGAGCTCTCGCAATCGGCCCTCTTGACCATGCAAAATGTTTATAGCACACAATGTCAATGATTTCATGAGATCAAGGATTGCAAACTCAAAATTTAGGTGTTTATGGCACTTTTGGGACAAGGAGTTATGCCAGCAGCAGTGATGCCAACATGTAGTTTGGAGGCATCCCTTATTATAGAAAGCTTCTTGATGTCGTTGAACTTAATTACTAAGGTCATTTCACAGTGACGCTATTCAAGTGTTTGTGGGCAAATACCACGACTTCCCAGGGACTCACAACTGAAAACTTAGGCATCACGTCGGTAAATTTTGCAGATGATGAGCTGTATATTCTTGCCTTAGAGGCACACTAGGTTTATTATGTCATGAACTAGAGGCATAGGGATTGACATTTGGTAGTTCCTTTAAAGCCTGGAGACCTTTATGACATGGGTGATGACGATAACATCGCCTACGAGAGTGAGCCATTTTAGCCAACCAATTTCAAAAACTTCTTCTTTGAAAGGGATGACAATTTACCTCTACTTCGATGTTTTTTTTAAGTTCACATTATTTAAATTTAATTTTTTTTACAAAATAATATCACCATGCTAACAATTTCTTCCCACAATTTCTGTAGGGATGGCGAGAATGAATGATTAAACAAATTATATGCTTTTGTTTTTGTAACCCTTGAATGTATATATATATTTTTCAAAAAATCAAACAGTACATTACTTGTAGCGGTTCTCTAACTGCAAAAAAAAAAAACCACTGCAATTATACAAACCGCTACAACTAAAGACCATAACCACTACAAGATCAAACCGCTACAACATCAGTCACATTAACCGCTACAAGTGCTACACAGATCCCTATAAATACCTCACTACACCTCATTTCAAACACTCCCCCATTTCTTTCAATTCTTTCTTTCTTTCATTTTTTCTTATTTACAAATATTTTTCTAAGAGCTGAGAATTTGAACAAGGTGATCAAATATGGTAACAAGTTTTTCTATTCTTCCACTTCAATGTTCTTTTCCTATGCATAATATTTATTCTCACTATTTTTTTTTTTGATATTGAAGGACTTTTTCACGCCGTTTCCTATTTTCCTTACATAATGATAACCACATTGTTATACTATAACAATTTAATTAAATCATTCTTTATACATAATAATTACTATCAGCTAAACTTTTGAAATAATAAATTATCAAATCCCATATTATAAAAGTGGAGAAAAATAATTGTGTAATTTTCTTAAATATTTCACAAAATATTTGTAGTGGTTCATAGCAACAAAACCGCTAAAAAAATTAAATTTTTGGCACCAAATTTTAAATGTCATATAATCTTAGTAGCGGTTATGTAACCACTACTAACTTTTGGCTCCTTTTTTAAATTTATTTTCCAAATGTTATAGCGGTTCCATAACCGCTACAAACACAAAAACAAATTTTCATTTTTTCATTTCCCATCATAGGCGCCAAATTTGTAGTGGTTAAAAAACTGCTACAAATGTTGCATAAGATGATTTATCGATAGTAGATATGGTAGCGGTTGGGATTAAACCCGCTACAAATGTAGTAGTAGGTTGTTGACTTGAGTAGCGGTTACTAATAACTGCTACAAATACGTTTGCAACAATGGATTTGGTGGCAGTTTTGTTAACCACTCTAATGTTGTTTGTAGTGGTTAAAACTGCTACAAATACACATTTTTAATTGCTACTAAATGACAACTTTTTTGTAGTGTTCTCTGCTTTCACCTGTCTAAATGGTTGGTTGGGGGAGGGTGAGATTCAAGGGAATCTCAGTAGCAAACAATTACTAACAACGCATGCAAGATGGATGCTAGTGCAAGATATGCTTGCCTCACATAAGCTCATGTTCACATAATGATATTTCTGTGTGCTCAATGTTTCATGCAACATATCTATGGCCACAGTATAAACAGAAATAGAGCTTCATTCATTCATACATGCGTCACATAATCAAGTAAAGCAATACTGCAAATCAATACATAGAAAAAACATCAAATACATGCAAGTTAAGTAAGTTCACTACCTCTTGTCTTTGAGTCCTTCTCTTGGACCTTTTCTTTTCCACCCATTAACGATGCTTCCTCTTGACTTCTCATGGCCCTAAATAAATACCCTTATCATTAGAGCCATGAAAATGAATGTCTAATATGGCAACTTGGGCCTTAGGACATGTCTCTTATGTTTGGGCCCATATTTGCCCAAATTACTTTAATTGTCATAATTCATAGAGTTGACACATTCTGCTAGATTTGCTAACCCAACTTTGGAAATTCATAATTAATTTTACAAAAATCCAAATGGGTTGGTTTTAGGTTCTATAAAAGCTATTTAAGTCCTATTTCAATGAAAAATATTACAGAGCATCAATTACAGCCACATATTTTCCAAAAATTTGTCAAAAAAACTTTGTCACATTTGGACTAAGTTTAATCTTGTAAAATTTCATAGCATTTAGACTAAGTTTAACTGATCAAAAATACGTTGCAAGTTCTCTGTCTCCAGAAAGCGAATTTAGGCAGATTTGAACACAAACTTCAAAAATCATCATAAAACCTCTGTTAACATCATAATCATCATTATCTGAACATCAAACCTTAAAAGACTCCCTCTTTCTGAAATTTAGAGTTTGGGTATCTCAAGAAATACTCAACAAAATCATAGGATATTTGATTCAAATCGAAGCATAGACTCACCAAAACACGAATATGTGATATGTTCTTGATTCCGGTAGCAGCACCTCTGAGTAAATGGAATCAAACAGCTCTAATTGAAAATTCAAAACCATAGAAATGTTGCTCTTTATGTGAGGAACAATATTAGAGAAGACTCCAAAAGATGGAAATGCCGAATCGGAGGTGAAGTCGGCTCTAGAGCTCAAGAGCTTTCAATATTCATCCTTTGCCTTTCTTCTTCCATTTTCTTTTTTTGTTTTGATTTTTCTCATCTTTTTGAGGTTGCTACAAGAAATAACAAGGAAGAGAAGGGATATAAAAGGCTCTTCAAAATTGCACTTCTTACTTTATGAATTAATATTGTTTAATGGCTATTAACATGTGTCTAATTTACTTGGCCAACAAATTTCTTTCTTGAACCATTAATATGAGCCAAGTATTTTGCTTTCCATTCTTGCTCTCTACTTCAACCAAAACTCCCCAATTAAAGGGAAAAATAGATGGCTTCTTGCTTTATTGGTCACATGACCATTTTGCCCATACATTTTTTTGCCATTTTTGCACCTTGCTAAAAATCTGGCAGAATTTTCATCAAACTTTTAAAATTCATATATAATTGTATAGATGTCCAATTGATATGTTTTCAAAGGCTATGTGACCCTTATTAAGTCTATTTTTAAGGAAAAATATAGCCTTTAACCAAATGGAAGCTTATAATTCCCAGAATTTCTATTTTTGGATGTTGTTAGATAAGCTTGCAAGTTTCACTTGCCAGCTTGATAAGTCTACTTTCATTCTAAAAAATATCATAGGCATTGAACATCATTTGCATTGGCAGCAAATTCAAATGTTTACAATTTGTAGTATGTTCACTAGTGCAACAAGTTAATTTGGCATCAGTTAAAATTGCATTTTTGCCATAGCATCTAGGGTGTAGCGGAATTAGTTGTAGCGAAAGTCTCTGCACCTTTTAAATCTTGAAAATGCCTCCCTTCCTATTCGAACCCGTGACCTCATGCTCTTGGCGCCTTAGTGCTCAAGCCTTTACCAGTTGCACCGAGATGAACCTACGTTATTTTATTTCATAATGTTATATATATAATATTATCATAATATAAAATTAATTAATTATATATATATATATATATTTAAATATAATATTATTAAAAATAAAATAAAATAAAATTATAAAAAAATATTTATATATTTATGATTAATTAATTTAAAATTCAATAAATTTTAAATCTTTAATAAATCTTTTTATAACTATATTTTAATCAATTTTATAAATCTAAATTATATTTTTAATTAAAATTACTTAATAACAAATAATTTAATATTATAAATATTATGATTAATATAAAATGATAAATATAATATTAATAAATAATAATTTATTTTTCAAAAAAATTAAATAATAACTAATATAATGATATTAAAAATATTGTTTTAGTAGAAAATTTTAAATATAATATTAATAAACAATAATATAATATTCATTACTAATAATATTTTATTTTAATTAAAATTATTTAATCATTAATCTTATAATATTATTTTTAATATAAAATCTTATACATTTTAAATTTTTTTTAGTGGCAAAAAAATTTTTCCACAGAATTTGTGACGAAATTCCATGGCTAATTTAGCCACGGAACTTTCCGATGGTTAATTCCGTGACAAATTTAACCATGGAAAAATTCTGTCGAAAAAGTTTCTGATGGAATTTCTGACGGATTTTCGATGAAATTTGCCACGGAACAAATTTCATCAGAAATTGAGTGTTTTTTTGTAGTGCTCTTTCTGGAAGCCGCTAAGTTAATAGTGATGAAGGGAAGTTGCGAAGTTAGCACAGCTAGAGTGAAATTGATATAGAGAAGCCACAAAGTTATTAGAGTAGTAGAGGTTTTTATTGAAGGTATTAGGGTGTCAGGTAGAGTGGGAACTGATGCAATATTTCCTTTTCTTTAGAAAAAAAATAGTTAACATATTTCTAAGACTTCCTTAGAGTCATATGGGTTATAACTACGGCCTTGGTTTCCTATATGACCTGACACTCTAAGTAAGCTCAGTAAATAAATTATAAATTATGGGTCAAGTTCCACCCATAAATTGATCATCCATTTTTTTAATAATTAACTAGGTTTAGTTTAGTAGTTAAAAGAAATTCACTAATCTCTACCAGATGGTCCTGAGCTATAAATGACCAACTTAAACAATGTCATTTATACTATAACTATAATATAATTATATTTTGGGAAAAAATTATTTTTTAAAATTTATTTGTAGTATTTAAAACAGTTATGACATGTTATATTTCAAATTTATTTATTTCACAATTAAATTCCAAAACTTTATATTAATTATGGCTTCTGGTGCTTACTAAAATGATTCCATAATTATTATTGTTATAGCATCTTAATTATGGCATCAGTTGGATATACAACTGATACTAATGTAGATGATTAATTTAATAGTGCAAGTGTACATTGTCATAATGAAGTAATACAGAAATGAGTAGAGTATCGTTCCCATGAGGATTGCAAATGATATGAAACAACTATGAGAAAAAGTCATAGGGGTCAGATTTCACTTAACAATTTTCAGATTGAATCACTAATCTATTCTAGCACAATTTATTCCACATGATTGATAGCGAGTTTTCCTAATTTAATTACTAGCCTCTTCCAAGGTCAAGCAATTCTATAATTAATTGCTAATCCAATATATTCCTATATGAATTTAAGCAATTAATTATGCATTAAGATTTATGGAACTCAGTAAGACTATACAACATATATGGATATATTCCTATTTCATATGCAAGTCATGGTTTTAATTATATGCTATATACACATGCAACTCCTTCTGGTTTCAACATGCATATTGAAATCATTCAAAAGATGGCTAGTCAATCAAAAGCATTAAGAATAATAATTAAAACTCAATCATGAAGGAGAAATTCAAATTAGATTTAAAAAGTTAAGATTCAATCTGTTATTAGTAAGCTACGTCATCACCCTAGGAAAATGGAAATTTAGCACATGATAAAATTTAAAAAAAACAAAAATAAATTGACATTATTTAAAACTAGAATGAAATCCGTATAAATACTGCATAAAACTTGAATATTAAATTCTCAAATATAAATATACAACACAAAGATGCATGAAAAATGGAAAAATCTAGCCGTCCCTTTAAAAGGTAAAACCTTCTATGTAGGTGGCATACAAAAAGTAATACAATCCTAAGCCTTCTAAGATGGAGGCATGCAAAAAGTAATACAATGCATAAAATTAAATCTAAGATGATGTATATGGAGAGGAGAGGAAAGTAATGGATATGAAATGGTTGTAAGTGAAGAAGAGAGGAGAGTAATGGATATGAATTGGTGTGTAAAATGTGAAGAAGATGGTGGCTATATATAGGGTAGAATGAAGTAGGGTAGATGAAGTAGTTGATGAAATGTGGTTGGTGAAGTTGTAGATAGAATGTGGTAGATAAAATAGTTGGTGAAAAGGAAGATGAAGTGGTAGATGAAGTAGTAGGTGAAAAGGAAGATGAAGTGGTAGATGAAATGGTTAGTGGAATGATAGATGGTTCCCGCTTTCAAATTCCAAGAAAAATTGGAAACCCTTGGAGATAGAATTGGATTTTGGTCTCAACTTCAAAGTTGTAGAGCTGTTTCTTAGCTTTTTATCCATATAAAGAATGTTCCAATCTGACATCTAGAGCTCCGGATACTTGAAAACTAAAAGAGGGTCTAATTTAGTATTTTTCAAGAAATTCTATTTTATGCCAAAATCATTATTTATTTATTAATTACACCCAAATTTATTAAATTGAGCTCAAATATCATCCATAAAATCATCATATAAGGGAAAATAAATATGTCAATATTTTAGTTATCAAATTTATTAATTACACTACTACTAGAAGCTCTTTTTCTGTTGTTGCATAATTCAGCTGTGCTTCTGAGAGTGTTTTGCTAGCATAATAGATAGCATGAAAGATCTTGTCTCTTCTTTGGCCTAAAATAGCTCCAACTGCATAATCACTTGCATCGCATGTTTTGCTAGCATCATTTTGAATAGAAGATTTCAATCTGGAGCTATGATAACTGGTGCAAAAGTCAAGGCACCTTTTAGAGTTTGGAAGGCTGATAAGCACTCCTTATTAAACATAAAGGAAGTGTTTTTCTCCAACAGCATGCAAAATGGATTTGTGATTTTTGAGAAGTCCTTAATAAATCTTCTATAGAATCCAGCATGTCCCAAAAGACTCCCAATGCCCTTGATTGAGGAAGGAGGTGGTAGCTTTTGAATTGTTTCAATATTAGCACGGTCCACTTCAATGCCTCGATCAGATAACTTGTGACCCAACACGATTCCTTCTTTCACCATAACATGACATTTCTCCTAATTTAGAAACAAGTTTATCTCCACACAACATTGCAAGACTTTTGCCAAATTTGAAAGACAATGATCAAATGATTCTCCAAAAATTGAAAACTCATCAATGAATACCTCAATGAACTTTTCCACCATGTCTGAGAAGATCGCCATCATACTCCTTTGAAATGTTGCTGGAGCATTACATAAACCAAATGACATCTTTCTAAATGAAAAGGTACCATATGGACATGTAAAAGTTGTTTTCTCTTGATCCTCTTATGCAATTGTAATTTGATTATATCCTGTGTACCCGTCCAGGAAACGATAATAGACTTTCCCTACTAGTCTATCAAGCATCTGGTCTATAAATGGTAAAGGGAATTGATCTTTTCTGGTGGCTTTTTTGAGCTTTCTGTAGTTGATGCACACTCTTCATCCAGTCACCGTTCATTATGGAATCAGTTCATTTTTCTCATTGGGCACTATTGTTATTCTACCTTTCTTTGGCACAACTTGAACTGGACTTACCTATTGATTGTCTGAGATTGGGTAGATTATGCCAGTATCCAGCCACTTTATTACCTCTTTTCTCACCACTTCCTTCATGTTTGGATTGAGTCTTCTCTGGTGCTCGACCAATGGCTTTTATTTATCTTCCATTAAGATCTTATGCATATAAATTGAAGGACTAATCCCTCTTATATCAGTTATTGGCCATCCAAATGTTGTTTTATACTCCCTTAGAACTCTTAATAACTTTTCTTCTTCTTCAGAAGTAAGAGCTATAGAGACGATTATAGGTAATATTGAATCTCCTCCCAGATAAACATACTTCAAGTGGGATGATAGTATTTTCAACTCAAGTACTGGTGGTTTCTCTGTTGATAGTACTGGCTTACTCGACCTTTCCCCAAGATCTTTAAATGGTTGTTTGATAAAAATTGGGGAATTTGCTTCAAGGTACCTTATTTGCTCTTAGACATCTGAATTAGTAGATTTTGATACATCTACCATTCCCATTGCTAATGGTTGATCTATACAGATTTAGTTCACCATGTTTTTTATGCAGCTAGTCAATGTATCGACTCTGCAGCAAGTGTCACCTTCACCTGGAAAGGATAAAGCCTTGAAAATGTTGAAGGATACTTGATTATCTTGAACTCGCAAGGTTAACTTCCCCTGTTGCACATCTATTAACATTCTCCCAGTTGCTACAAATGACCTCCCAAGAATGATAGGAATTTCTTGATCTTCTTCCATGTCGAGTATTATGAAATCAGCTGGGAATATGAGTTTGTCCACTTTCACCAAAACATCTTCTAAGACACCCCTTGGATGTTTTATTGATCGGTCAGCCAGAAGTAATGAAACTGTGGTCGGCTTCACCTCTTCAAGACCAAGTTTGTTGTAGACAAATAGAGGCATGAGGTTTACACTTGCTCCAAGATCACAAAGTACTCTTTCAAAGTGACATTGACCTATGGTGCAAGGTATGCAGAAGCTTCCTGGATCTTTCAGCTTTGGAGGTAATTTCTTTTGGATAATAACGTTATACTCCTCAGTAAGTGGAACTGTTTCAAATTCCTAAAGCTCATGCTTATTTGAGAGAATGTCCTTCATGAATTTTTCATAACTGGGCATTTGGGCAATATCGTCTGGAAAAGGAATGTAGATGTGCAACTCTTTGAAAACCTCCAGAAACTTTGCAAACTGCTTGTTTAGCTTTGCCTTCGCAAGTCTCTAAGGGTATGGAACTGGTGGTACATATGGAGGAGGATTGTCTGGAAAGCTGATTCTTCCTGGTATCATATCATCCTCTTCTGTTCTTGTACTTCCTCCTTCTGTTTTTCTCTTCTTTCTTTCTTTTCTCCATCATCCTTCTTCTTAATTATAGGATCTTTAAATTCTTTACTACTTCTTAGTGTAATTGCCTTCACATATTCTTTTGGGTTTCTTTCAGTGTCACTTGGTAGAGTTCCTGGTTGCCTGGAATTCAGCATATTTGCAATTTTCCCCATCTGGATCTCCAAGTTCTTTATTAAGGCTTCTTGGTTTTTGATTGTTGCATCAGTCATAGCCATAAATTGAGATGTATTCATGGTTAGTTGAGCCAGTGCATCCTCTAAATTCACTTTCTGTTGTTGTGGATTTGGTTGCTGAAAAGCTTGTTGCTGTTAGTTCTCTTGCAAATTGAATGCATTTTGATTATTCCTTCAACTAAAGTTTGGATGATTTCGCCAACCTAGATTATAGGTGTTTGAGAATGAGTCATTCCTTTGATTTCTGATGAAATAAGCTTGCTCCGGCATGAATGAGTGTCCTTCTTGACACTACGTGCTCACATGAGGTCCTCCACATTGATCACAAGCTTCAGTAGGAGTGCTGATTACATTTGCTTGGGTTGTCAATGATCTTACTTGCTTGGATATAGATGCAACTTGAGAAGACAAAGTTGTAAGGACATCCAGCTCGTATACTCCAAGTGCTTTCTTTGAATTGCTATGTTCAGAAGGCCATTGATATGCATTGGCTGCTTCCTTCTCAAGTAGATTATAAGCATCATCTATATTTTTTCCCATTAAAGATCCTCTAGCTGCAACATCTATAAGAATTCTGGAGATGTGCGTCATCCTACTATAGAAAGTTTGCAGTTGCCACCAACTTGGTAACCCATGATGAGGACAACTCTTTAGGAACTCCTTATATCTTTCCCATGCTTCATATAGGCTTTCTTGCACATGCTGGGTAAATGAGGCAATTTCATTCCTCAATTTAGTAGTTTTTGCTAAAGGAAAGTATTTCTCTAAAAATTTCTGCGCCATGATCTCCCATGTAGTTATGGTTCCTACTGGTAGCGATTGTGTCAACAGTATTACTCTTAGCCTTATCCTTGAGTAAGAAAGGGAAAAGTCTAAGTCTAATGGCATCATCAGTAACACTATTATGCTTGAATGTGTCACAGATTTCTAGGAAGCTGGATATATGTGCATTAGGATCTTCTTTTGGTAAACCACCGAACTGATTTGCTTGCATCATCTAGATAATTGTAGGCTTGATTTCAAAGTTGTTAGTTGTGACTGGTGGTCTCCTAATTCCAATATTTGTCTCCACGACTGTTTGTGTTGCATAGTCACGGAGTGTTTTGGTATCTGTTGTTTCTCCCCTCAGATTTGCCATCGGATTGGTTAGGATTGAAGTAGACTGCTTCCGAGCTCTTCAATTTCTTTGACAAGTTCTTTTGATCTCAGAATCAAGAGGTTGTAGTTCAGTCTCCTTCGATCTGGTCATACATTAAGCAAAAGCCTGAAAAGAAACACAAAACACCAAAAAGAAAAACAAATATAATATAAAGACCAAATTAGTATTAAAATTACTTGGTATTGATATTAATGACTACAATCCTCGGTAATGGTGCCAAAAACTTGATACGAGTGTAGATGATTAATTTAATAGTGCAAGTGTATGCTGTCATAATCAAGTAATACATAAGTGAGTAGAGTATCGTTCACACGAGGATTGATCACTAAGTACCAAAATGGGTAATTTTAACTCTATTTAGTTGGTTGATTAGTTGATGATTGAAAGTACAAAATAAAAGATGATTAAATATGAATGCAAATGATATTAAACAACTATGAGACAAAGTCCTAGGGGTCAGATTTCACTTAACAAATTCCGAATTGAATCACTTATCTATTCTAGCATAATTTATTTCACATGATTGATAGTCGAGTTTCCCTAATTTAATTACTAGCCTCTTCCAAGGTCAAGCAATTCTATAATTAATTGCTAATCCAATATATTCTTATATGAATTTAAGCAATTAATTATGCATTAATATTCATGGAACTTAGTAAGACTACACAACTTATATGAATATATTCCTATTTCATATGCAAGTCATGGTTTTAATTATATGCTATATACACATGCATCTCCTTCTGGTCTCAACATACATATTGAAATCATTTAAAAGATGTCTAGTCAATTAAAAGCATTAAGAATAATAATTAAAACTCAATCATGAAGGAGAAATTCAAACTAGATTTAATAAGTTAAGATTCAATCCGTCATTAGTAAGATACGTCATCACCCCAGGAAAATGAAAATTTAGCACATGATAAAATTAAAAACAAAACAAAAATAAATTGACATTATAGAAAACTAGAATGAAATATGCATAAATACTGCATAAAACTTGAATATTAAATTCCCAAACATAAATATACAACCCAAAGATGCATGAAAAATGGAAAAATCTAGCCGTCCCTTTAGGAGGTAAAACCTTTCATATAGGTGGCATGCAAAAAGTAATACAATCCTAATCCTTCCAAGATAGAGGCATGCAAAAAGTAATACAATGCATAAAATTAAATCTAAGATGGTGTATATGGAGAGGAGAGGAAAGTATTGGATATGAAATGGTTGTAAGTGAAGAAGAGAGTAGAGTAATGTATATGAATTGGTGTGTGAAATGTGAAGAAGAGGGTGGCTATATATAGGGAAGAATGAAGTAGGGAAGATGAAGTAGTTGATGAAATGTGGTAGGTGAAGTAGTAGATAGAATGTGGTAGATGAAGAAGTTGGTGAAAAGGAAGATGAAGTGGTAGATAAAATGGTTGGTGGAATGGTAGATAATTCTCGCTTTCAACTTCCAAGCAAAATTTGAAACCCTTGTAGATAGAACTGGATTTTGGTCTCAATATCAAAGTTATAGAGCTCTTTCTTAGCTTTTTATCCATATAAAGAATGTCCCAATTCGACATCTAGAGTTCTAGATATTGCCTGAAAACTGAAAGAGGGTCTAATTTAGTATTTTTCAAGAAATTCTATTTTATGCCAAAATCATTATTTATTTATTAATTACACCCAAATTTATTAAATTGAGCTCAAATATCATCCATAAAATCATCATATAAGGGAAAATAAATATGCAAATATTTTACTTATTAAATTCCCCCATATTGTACATTAATGTGTCAGTTACACTTCAAACATAAGCGAACTTATGTCACATGAATTATCACTTCTATTCTTCAAGTAAATAATGCCATATTGTACATTACAGCGTTAGTTACATGTAAAACAGAAGTAAAATTATGTCACATGAATTATCACTTCTATTCTTCAAGTAACTGAAGCAAAATCATGTAGTTAAATTAGTGTTTTGCCCTAGTGATTGTGTATGACCACCAATTGCTTTGTTTTATCATTTGTTGTACTCTTTAATTCACCATTTTATTCCCTTTGATATAAGAAATTTGGTGATTGAAATTTGAGATGTTACACGTGAGGTGCAAAGTGGAACAATTTATATTACAAAGTATTAGAAATATAATTCACAAAATAGCATGTTACAAGTTTCATATCACAAACTCTATATCACAATTCTCATATCACAATTTTCCTTATCACAATTACGATATAACAATTTTTATATCACAATTCCCGTATCACAAATTCATATATCACAATTTCATATCACAACATATCACAATTTCCGTATCATAACATATCACAATTCCCAAATTGCCTCCTATCAATTCAAACGAACTACCTTATTTCTACTGACTAGACCCATGGGTTAAGTTACTATCTATGTTACTAGCCACTTAATAGCTCACTGGTCAAGTGATGAGGACAAGCCAAAATCCACAGAACACATGCCTATACCATAAGTCTTTCTCCCCATTGAACCAGTGGGGCGTTGCAACCTTTCATGAACCAGTGGGGCAATCCCTCATTGAACTAGTGGGATGTCACAGCCCCTCATTGAACTAGTGGGACAATAGAAGCCAACCATCATGCACCAATGGAGGTTATACCACATGGTAGAATAAACTAATCCATCTCATCCCAATCTAATCATCACAATAATTATCAATAAATAGTTCAACAAAAATTTCTCTAAATTTTCACATTCATACAATACTAATCAAATCATCTTCACATACATCCCATAATATCTCAATTCTCAGCTCATATATATATATATATATATATATATATATTTCACAATTAGGTTCCACAAGGAAATTTCTATCAAAATACTCATCAACATCATGATAAATTTCTCAATCTCAATAAATATTTCAAAGTACTCATTGAAACATCTAATCAATATCAATATACCATTTTCATTCTCATATTCATTTCACAAAATACTCACAAAGATCATATCAACACACATAACAATTGGAAAGTGGTTATCTTTAGCCAAAGCTAAGTTTACCACGATAATTCAAACTCCAAGCTCAACACCAACAATTTTTACAATTCAATATACACAATCAACATCACCACACATTAGTTTACTAACTAATTGGGTGGCAAAAATAATGAATTAGGCACTTAATCCCCTCTAGAGTTCCTAATTCCACTTTAGCCAACTTAGTCATCCCAACAAGAGGTTTCCAATAGCTCAACAACTCAAGTTAACCAATAAACAACCTTCAATTAGTCAAATCATTCAAAAATCCCAATTTCATAACTTAGGATTTCCCCTCAAAATAGTCATTTCTCAAAATCGATTAAACTCTTTATTTAATCCAAATAACTCATTTAAACCTAAAATAATCGGTGAAATCATCACCCATTTCAAAAATCTCAAGAACCCTAAGATTTTGAAATTCCCAAATCTGAAAATCTAAGAAAAGATGAGTAGAAATAAGTTAGAAAGACTTACCTTGTGCCCATTTGGATTAGCGGTGGAGAAGTTACTTTTTTACCATCTGACTTTTGGAAAAGTAAGGTAGGAAAAAAAGTGAAAATGTAAATGTGATTTATGTTTGGATTAGCGGTGGCAGAAGTGACTTTTTTTTTATAACCTTAAACTTGTTTGGATTAGAGTTTGAAAAGCCCGTTTAGATGCAAAATGACTGAAAAGGGCATGAATCATATATATATTATTTGTATATATTGTGATAATTGAAGTGAAAAATTTAATTAAAATTAAAATTTGATAAAATGCAATAAGTCAGATTAATATATTTTTTGGTACATTATTACATGATTAAGTACTAATTTGAGGACTAGAGAAATTTATAGAAAAGTACCTTGGGATTTATGAAAATTACAAGTGAATGAAGAAAAGGGATCGGGGAAATCATAGAAAATGACCCAAATGTTTCATAAATTACAGTTCAACCCTACAAATATTTCAATAATTTTCAATTTAATCCCTCCTTAAAAACTTTTGAAGTTTGTAAAGAAATCCCTGGTCGAATCTAATTTGACCAAAGCATCTTCTTCTTCCTTGGAACACTCGAACCAACGAAACGGGGTAGCGAAATAGAGCATCACTTGGACATGCCATCGAACTCTGTCTCCTTTGGCTCTATCTGTCTTCGCAGCTCTGCCACCAAACTTTCCTCCTCAACTAGGTTTCGCCATGTTAAAGAGAGAAGGAGGAGACCAATGAAAAAAAGTAAGAAAAAAGTAGGAAATGATTTGAATGAAAATAAAAGCTCAGAAGTGCAGTGGAAAAGCTATTTTGATTAGCTTCAAAAAAAAGCCACGGTGGTTCCAAAAGCACAGGGACGATAAACGTCTTGCCAACGGTTCAAAAGCTGCCACTATGAGTTTTTTCTCTAAACGTGTGGTTGGGATTGCCCACCACTTTGCCAAATAGACCCCTAAGCATTTTGAGGCCTAGGAATGCTTCCCCAACTCAAAAATGTCGAAACCCTAACAGAAAAATTGACCCCAACCTCAGAAACTCTGATTTTTTGAATATTGTCTGTGACAACACTATTTATAAAATTAGGCACTAGCCTCGGCAAGTGCATTACTTGCCCTGACAAGTGGCACAGGGCACATAATGCATCTTTGTGTCACTAGCCTTGGTAGGTGAGTTTACTCACCTCGACAAGTGGCACAAAGGGAAAATGTCCTATTTTAAAAATTCATAACTAATTCCACACATCTCCAAAAATTACAAATTAGTACCCTATGGAAAGTTTAAGATGTCTACTTCCTAATGCATAAAGAATTACTTGAAAATATCAACCTTTGCTACTCGAAAATTCTTGATTTCAAAAACTGTTCATAAAGGTCTAAAGATATGGCTTCCAATTATCATTTTTAGTGTTTCTAAGCCTTAAAGACCCAAATTTTGACTAATTAATTTCTCAATCTCTTTGATAATAAAATTTTAATTATGTCCCAACTTCAGTGTTAAAATTGGGATGTTACATTGAACTTGGCGTTTTTTTAGGCTCGAGTGAGCATTGTAGGCATTTGAATCCCATGAACACCCAATTGCATAAGTAATTGTGCCTTTTAAGTCAATAAAAAACTTAATGATTCTCAAGTTAAGGCTGTTAAATCCTATGCTTTGATAATAAAAAGGCTTAAGAAAAATTAAGAAAAGTGTTTTAGAGAAGACACATTAACTTAAAATGATTTTGCAACCCATTACGGTGAAAGATGTGACAAAAATTGGTTATTTTATTTTTGAAACAATCATGAGGTGTTTATGAAAATTTTAGTTGATCACTTGAGTGACCTCTCGAGTGATGTGATTTTTGAAAATAACTAATCACCATAGTGCTTACCAATGGTGGTAGACAATGATTACTCGAGTGACCAATTAGGGTGATGGAAAAATTTACCATCACTACAACTTCACCTTGGTCACCAAGATAGTGATTTGATTTCTGGAAAACATTTTCTAAGAAATTACTGAGCAGTCACTCGAGTAAAGAGATACAAAGTTCATCACTATCAAACCACCATAGTGAACCATCTGGTGATCAATTTTTTGGAAAAAGATTTCAAACTTGATCACTCAAGTGACCACTTAAGTGATGTAATAAATTTTCATCACCATCACTTCACCACAATGATATGTTCTAGTGATAAGTATTCTAAAAATTTTCTAAGAGAAGATCACTCAAGTGACCACTAGAATGATGTGTGTTAAAGTATATCACTAGCATAACACCACAGTGACTCTAGTAGTACTCAACATTCTTAAAAAATTTTCTAAGACTAGATCACTTGAGTGGTGTGTAAAAAGAGCATCATTACCATTGTACCATGATGATGGTATCTGGTGATCTATCTCTTTTAAAAGAAAGAGAAACAAGATCACTTGAGTGATTGCTTGAGCAATCCTGTTATTCTCATCACCATAGTTCACCATAATGAAGTGCATAGTGATCTGTTTTTTTTAAAACACGATCATATGAGTGGTCCCTCAAGTCATCCTATATTTATACATCATTACCACATCACCACGATGAACCATCTGGTGATCTGTTTTGTTTTAAAAAATGACTAAGTAAAGATTACTTGAGTGACCACTCAAGTGATGCAATTTCATAAAATAGAGCATCGTATTGTAAATCTTGTTACTCATTTCAATCTACCCTAAATTTATTCTAATTGCTTCTTATTGGTCAACATTTCATTATATCAATGCTTGCTGATATTACAGGTGGTTAATAAAAGATTAAACCAAGATTAGCAAAAAGAACTTTTGTGTTTCTCTTTGTTCTCAACCACTAATTCTAAAGACATAAAGAATAATCTGACAGAACCAATGGCTAGAAGCAAAGACCAAACACTCCATCAGCAACAATCTAAGAGCAACGGCCTTCAAACATTCTCATACTACAAATAAAAGAGCATTGAAGATGGAGCAACTAACCAACATTGCGCATTTATGGTTACATTCATTGCTAAGTCTCAAAGCTAAATTTCTATGTGAATTTGTACTTCAGTGATTATTTATTTATTCTTGTGAGAGAATATACTTAAATATTTATTTCAGTTCAGATACTCAAGGTAGTGGGACCTTAAGTGGCCATTGTTTGCAAAGTGTAAGGAGGAGCGAGTGCTCTTTGAAGAAGAACTAGCTTGTACTGAGGCACCAAGAGCCCTATAAACCTTGAAAAGATAGTGGAAATCTAAGAAAGGCTTTCTAGGGATTGGACATCGGTCAAGTAGATTGGATTGAACCACTATAAATCACTTGTGTCCACCTTCGGTGATATCCCTTTGACTCTTATCTCTTTACTTAGTTTGTGTTAAAGTTTAAAATTCTTAAAATCACCCAATTAACCCGCCTCTTGGGTAGAGCTGGGAATCAGGGCCGGCCCTTGACGAGCCAGGGCCTAACAGGGCCGGCCCTAAAGAGCTCAGGGTCAAGAAAATTATAGTTTTTCAAAGCCCGGCCCGAGAACATCAGGGCCAGGGCCGACCCGTAGGGCCAGGAAGTCCTTTTCACAATATTTAACTATTTTTCATACATATTTTCCCCAGAGAGATATAATTAATAAATAACAACAATTAAAGTTCTAATTTAATACAAAAATGTTGTCAACATTAAAGTTTAAATAACATGTCTCTTGCAACAAACAAACACAGTTATTAATGTATAATCAAAGGTAAAATCATGTCCATAAATAACTCGCACAAAGGCTAAAATATAAGAAGGCAAGAAGCTCAATATTCTAACCTCTAAACAGCATGAGTATGACGACTATCATTTTCACCTTCTTCGCCACTATCATCAATTTCAAGGACATTTGATTGTGTTTCACATTGAGCAGTAGGTTCAAGTAGTCAAATAATCACAACCTCTATCAAAAATCATACTCTATCAGGCAGAATAGTATATAATATGATTTTATTCTAAATAGGAAGAACAATATACTCAAAAATCATACTCTATACAATATGAGGATAGATTGACATATAGATTCAATAAGACAATTCAAAAATGTAACATGGTTTCTGTCCAAGCAAAAAAAATAAAAAAAATAAATGGGCTTAAAGGGCCAGCCCTTTTAAGCTCGAGGCCTTATAGGGCCGGCCCTTTTAGGCCAGACTTCCTTTTAAGGCTACAATTTGCTAGCCCGGCCCTTGAAGGGCCAAGGCCTAAAAGGGCCGGTCCGACGGGTTCAGCCCGTTTTCCTGGCTCTACTCTTGAGTGAAAAGCTTGAACTAACAAACACTATAAAAAAATGACTTTCGGCGGTGACTTTGTCGCCGCGGAAAGGCTAAAAGTCGCCGCCTATGCGAATGTAGCTAAAAGTCACCTTTTGTCACCACTGAAAGTGTAATTTTTTTAAATTACAAATTCCGTCACAATTTTGTTTTTAAAAAAATTACAAATTATATATGTCTCTCTCCTCCACTCGTTGCTACATGGCATCTCCACACGTTGCCACATGTCGGCTCCTCGTGCTTCCACGTGTCGACATCACATAATTCCTGAAAGTGCTTCTCCTCTAGCTCGAACCCGCGACCTCATGGTGTCGACGCCTTCACGCGCGTGCTTTTGCTAGTTGCTCCAAAATGAACCTGTGTTAAATTATTACATATTGTTATATATATAATATTATCATACACACACACGCACATAATTAATTAATTAATCATTTATATATATAATTAATTATTAATTATATATAATATTATTAAAAACAATGATAAATTAAATAAAAATGTAAAAAAAATATTTATATATTTAATTAACCAATTTTTTAATTAAAATTACTTAATAAATAATAATTTAATATTATAAATATTATTTTTAATATAAAATGATACATATAATATTACTAACATATAATTTATTTTTATATAAAATAAAATAATTACTAATATAATAATATCCTAATATTATTTCAGTAGAAAATTTTAAATATAATATTAATAAATATAAATATAATTGTCATAATTAATATTAAATATAATTATTTAATAATTAATATTTTAATATTATAAATATTATTTTAAAAATAAAATTAATAATTTTTAATTTTTAATAAATTTTAAAAATAAAATAAGCTGAAATTGACTTTCAGCGACGACTCTAAAAGTCACTGCTAAAAGTATGGTTTCGGCGGCAATTTTTAATAGTCGCCGCTGAAAGTGGCACTTTTAGTGGCGACTATCAACAGTCGCCGCTAAAACTCCCACTTTGAGCGACGACTATTAAAGTCGCCGCTAAAAGTCAATTTTTTGGTAGTGAAAGGATTGGCATTAAAATCTCAGCAGAGAATCATATTACAGTTGAGCTAGGAAACCAAGCATGTATTCTACATGGTAACAATGTGTTAACCTTATGAATTTCATGCCATTTCAGCACTTTTTCCTATAGTTTCTTAGACTTCTTGGTAAAAATTCATACATATTTAGTGATACAAATGATAGGAAAATGTGTTTGGGCTAAAACTCTTTTTTGGGTCGATAGTAAATATTTTGCTCTATTGAAACATGCCATTTAGGCTACATATGAAGAGATTCATAGCTAAAATCATTACATAAAAAGCTGGAAAGGAGTTTGGAAAGTTCAGACACCATGCAAAACAAGAAGAGGAATTTTTTGCCTCAGCCAAAGACAAAGCAGAGAGCTGTTGGCCTTAGCCATCACATTGGCTAGCCACAGCTAGTGACAAGAAAAGAGTTGTTGGCCTCAGCCAAAGATACATGAAAAGAACTTTTGGCCACAACTAAGGCCTGGCTTGGCTTAAACCAACGAGAATTAATAAAGTTGAGCATTTTGGTGACATAAATAATTTTAGGGCTTTATATTCTTTCACCTTCGACCTTGGCTACCATTCTAGACTTCCTTGGAGCATTTTGGAGCTTGAGGCTGCTAGGGTTTGGTTCTTAAGGTGAAGATTGAGCTAGGAATTTAATATTTGAAGAGATTTGAGCTTCTCCTCTTGGTTTTTCGTCTCTATCTTCCATTCCATCCTTATGTTATGCTATTACTCTATTTTATGCTCATTTTCTAATGGGTTTCATGAACATGTGTAACTAAAGCTTTGATTCTAGTATTATTGTGAACCCTAATATGGATTAACTACTCATTTTCCCTTTATATTTGTGACTAATGATATGATTATGTTGATTTTACTCTTTGCTTAATGCTTCTTGTGATTGACCACCAATGAGATTGTTGGGTTCACTTGATTGATACTTGAGAGAGCTATGTTTAGTCTAGAACTTGAGTTTAATCATGTGAGAACTTGAAATCGGTGAGTTTAATGGATGGTTTTGTTTATGAGATAGAGATATACTTATTAACCTCACATAGTCATATAGGGTTTGCAATGAAAATTGGGGGTTTAATTAATTAATTAATCAAGAGATTAAGGAATGAATTGAATTAAGAACTTATTTAATTTGGAGGCTTGAGAGAGCAATTATAGGTAATTTAGTATCCTTTGCTAGCATAATCTCTCATTAGGAAGCAAATATTGTGGGGATTCGATTGAGTACTTTTGAAATAAAAGGAGGATAAATACTCCTAAATCCCATTTTATCCTTAGAGTCCATGGATTATTTGTTTTTATCTGTTTTCTAATTTTAGTATTGATTTCTCATCACTATTGATATTTGTATCACTCAAATTGGGCGAAAGTGTGATAATCAATACTTGATTGGGTTTTGGAACCAAATCCTTATAGGAACGATACTCGAATCACAACTTTATTACTTGCCATGATCCACCCACTTGTGGCGCGAATACAATGATACACAACTACTATATATTGCCATCTAGTTTCGAGTGCTAATGAGTGCTAATAAAAAAAAAAGATTTAACAATTTAGAGAAAGAAATATTATACTCCATCTAATCCTTAATATAAGAGGACATTGACTTTTTTTTTAGAGAGATTAGGGAAGCTAAGCTAAATAAATTACATGAAAATATTTATATTTATCCTTTTTGTTTAAACTAATTTCCTTGATTTGTAAATTAATATATAATCTAATGATCATAACACATGTTATGGTTAAGTAATAACTTATTTAATTTTCTTAATCTTTCTAAAAAAAAGTCAACCAGTTCTTATATTATGGACGGAAGGGAGGAATAAATAATCTTCTAATCACAATTTTGTAGCATGTTCAATATTAATAGGAGATGATACTTTCTCCCAGAGTTGAGACTTTCTCTAATAAATATAAGCTCTACACATGATAACCAATAAAAGCAATACTTTTTATTGAGGTTGGATATAATTGGACATTGGTTGTTGAAGTTGGTTGATTGTATATAAGAGTCTCTCCTCCGTACAATTATATTATGATGTCCCCGTTCTTCCTTTTGCCTAGCAGATACCTTGGAATTTGCATTCCATATTGAAGAAAGTCCTCTTCCAACGCAACTATTTTTGTCCATGACTTATCCATACCACATTGTTTCATAACCCACATGAACCATCCTCCAAATTCTGGTAGTGATACAACAAGCAAGTCCCCTGCTGTTAGTATAGAAGTATGACCACTAGCAGATTCTGCAACACCCCGAGGAAGAAATATTTCCCCGAACACATCATTTGCCAGATTAAATGTAAGTACAAATTTGTTACTAAAGAATTCATGGTACTTACGGGCAATCCAATGAAGTATATCATTGATAAACACGTATGGTGCCTCCTCAATGAGGTAAAATGGAGGAGGGGTGAGACATTTCCATGACCATGAGACATACAAGAAAACCCAAACCATAACAAGCTCATAATAGTCATCTTTGACGAGCTCTACAACCTTAAAATCATTGCTCCTACTATCAAAACCAAACCCTACACCTGAGTTTTTTCCATCATCGCATGTGATGGAGTGTTTGGGAACATTATGTTTTTTCGAATAATTGGATTCCAAAGAATGAAATTTTCATGTAAAGTATCACTAAGACATACTAACCCATTTGTTCTACCCACCACTATTATATCGCTAAAGCCACAAAAAAGACTAGGAATTTACACTGTTCCAAACAAATCGAGCTGGTCATTATCCCAATGAAGTGATAATCTTTGTTCCCCGTAGAAGGTCTCAACGAGGAAGACTTGGTTATCGGAATGGAAATTTCAGTGTGAATAGTGAGACGTGAAGTCGGGACTAGTAATAAGGGAATTCCAGGGAATTCCAGTGTCTACAAACAAAGGCGCATTGAGATAGGGTTTCAGGGTCTAGGGTTAGCAAAATTTCTTCGACAATGTGAGCAACAAAAGGAATATTATTGCCTTCCGATGAGGATGTGGAGCGTGGCTTAGACTGCTTTCGTTTCATGCTACGTGTCATCAGTATGATCCGACAACTAATTTTTGTGAGGAAAATGGAAGCTTATCAGATTGATGAGTCGGTGGTGTGAGGCTATTCGGTTGGGTGATTGAGAAGGACAGCGAGAAGTTTCTGCTAGAGCTTACAGTGATGGAGATGGATCGCAAGAATAGAGTACTAGGTCTTTTTTCGATATGCATAGAGTACTGAGTCTTAATTTAGGGTAACATTTCAGAAGGATACTTTTGTCCAAAATTTATCATGCACAGATATAATTTTGTCCCAAAACTTTTCAATCTCAGGAAAATTTCATAATCTACATCAATATTGATTGTTGGATATTGATTATTTTTTTCAATTTTTTATTTAACAAGTAAGTACTATACAATGAAAATGATTTTACAGTTTAAAATTGTAAATTTTATGAGTAGTATCTTGTTATAATTATTATAAAAGTATTGGGAAAACTATTTGAAGGTATCTATAATTTTCTTCAATTTTTAATTTGGTATCTGTATATTTTTTTTCTCATAATTAAATGTTTTAATTTTGCTCCGTTATGCGTTGTCATGGGTATATATATAATATTGAGTATTGGCATTTATAAATTTTCAAATAATTTATTGGGTAGAAAATTCTAATTTAATTAGAATGGAGGAGGATTATATGGTGATATTCTAATTTAATTAGAATTACTATTGAAAAGTTGTGAGATATTTTTTGAAAATTTTAAAAGTGTGGGGGTGTCTACGATGAGGGGGCATTTTTTTTTTAAAAAAAAAATATTATATGGGATATCTTGTGATATCTTAAAAGAAAACTAGATTATTATTATTTTGGTTCAAGAAAATATTTGGAAAATTATAAATTGCCATGTGATATGTGTTATGTTATTTGCTATCTATGGCTTGAAACAAGCATTGAAATAATCTTGGCATGAAAAAGCTAGTAATCTATATGATGTATATATTTGTGATTTTCATGATTTGTGGGTATGCATTTATCTTGATATAACTTGCATTATTATTGTGAACACATTGAATTTTAATGTGGATAGCATACATGGTCATGTATGATATTATGAGACTTCAAATTTGATTTTTAATTGGAATCTTGAGTGAATGAAAAAAATATGATTTGGAGCATTGAGATCATAAAAGAATAATAATGACATAAGAGAAATTTAACTTAAGATTGGTTTTAAGAATCAATATGTAAATAATCTTTATGATGCTAATATGCTACTCAAAATGATTTTAGAGCTCAATCAATCTATGCACAAATTGTTGAGAATTTGTAGCACTGATAAATGTTAATCCTGTGACATAATAGAAGATGTGTGGAGATTGGGCATATATAAACTCTCATGAAGAGAAAGAAATAGTCAAGGGATGTCATAAATGATGGCATCATGTATAGAGAATTCCTGTTGTATTGATATGCACGGATAGTAACTGAAATTCAGTTTATATGTGGAAATCCATTGATTATCATTGACCTTTAGTGGTGGTAAAAATAAAGTATATTATGAGAGTCAGAGTTGATTACGCTGTAAATAGATGGATTGCTAAGAATGTTGAAAATCTTTTAAAAAATATTTTGGTATGAAACTGACATTAAGTGTCGATGATATGTGCTTGCTAAATATGGCGATAACCATTGTGGAAAGAACAATGATGTGATTGGAAATGTTTGAGATATAGTATAAATAAGCGCTTAAGAATTATGGTAGAGTTATCTTAATCAATTTGGTGAGGTCAATAACAGACCTATCGGATCCGTTAACAAAACCCTTTGGGAGGAAATGATTGTTGAAATGTCAAGAGGAATGGAACTAAAGCCAGCTACTAATTGACAGTGATAGCAACTCAACCTTTGTGATTGGTGATCCCATGAAGAATGTTTAATGGGTAAGAACAAGTCATTCGTCAATTTTGACTAGCACAAATATAGTTTACGTTCCTTCCAGTGACACTTTGAATGTGCTAGATTGCATTATTGTAAGTTGACTAAAGCTCTTAATGTTTCCATAGTTCAATGAGGTGTGTGCATAGTGCAGGTACACTTTTGTGAAATCACCTCTATGAATGTGGAGTGTGGCCGCTCCTATGAGATCTTGATAAAATCTCTAGAGCATTCATTATGCACCAGGCACGTGCATGGCCGACATAACGTCCAAAACCATCATCAACGGCAGAAATGTTAGGATATAATCTAACTCTTAATGCCTCTGATACACACCAAGATTTTTTAGTTCATAGAAGCATGCTTCATTGACATTTTTGTGTATCAAGTGTTATTGGTCTAGGTCTGGTTCATAGTTCTAAGGACCACCAGATACAATGGTTATATTTATGGGTGTAACTCAGCAAATGATGTGTTTTCTTTGACATATGTGGGGGATTGTTGTAAATATTGCATATGGGTGTGTCAAATAAAGAGTCTTTCCAATATTATTGGAATATTTTAAAATGAAGAGATGTGTCTTGAAAAGTCATGTCCTAATAAATTAAAGGATTTGTGTTGGTTCATGAATTAATATAACATGAATTTAATATATGGTTATGACTTCTACTTGAAAAGATGTAGTCTTCAAGAGGAACCTCTTCAAGGCATTGATTCATGTTTATAAATACCCCAACCGTGACACCATTTGGAGAAGAGAAATAGAAGCCTCGGTAATCTGTTACTTAGTTACTTTATCTTTCACCAATTATGCCGCCCTGTATTCTTACAAGAAGGGTTCATTTAATCTTGAGGAGATGCCACTTCCTATTTACTGAGGGGGCTACGAAATATCTCTTAAGGATAGTGTTCTCAGACGTGACTCAAACCAAATATTTTCTTGTTTCTTTGTAGATTTTGCCTACAAATTGCTCTTATCACTAGCTTTCTGTTAGAATCGGTAGACACAGCGGAAGAATTTTAAAAACAATTTTCACCGATCCTAATCGAAGATCTATCAACGGCGTTTAAACCAAGTTGGAAGGATTCATACCTTTTATGATTCAGGGTTTTCACGATCTCTAGGAGCAAATACGTCAGGTCTGTTCCCTCTACCGGTTTCCACATGAATGCTCTCCAATCGAGACTGCGTGCTAGCGCCTCTAATGTCTCCTAGGGTTTCCCTTGCGGCTCTCAATTCTCATTCGTATCTCAGTATATCTGCTCTATGAAGTTTATAACCTATGAGGGCTATTTTCAAATTTCAAAATTAATCATCATTAATTTTGAAATTAATTAACTATTAATTATCTTGATGAGCTAATTAAATAAATTCAGTTTAAATTAAATATGTCTAACATTTTTAATTTAACTTATTTATTTAATCCAAATAAAGAGCCATTAAATTTAAGTTATCTTCATAAATTAAATCTGAGCTACCATATCTCTATCATGTTAGTTATTAGATTTAATTTATCTTAATAAATTAAATTTAAAACTAACACAATATAATAGTATCATATAATATATATACTTATATATATATATATAATATGAATTTTGAAAATACATATCTATATAATATTATTAATGAATTTTTTTTATATTACATATATATATATATATATATATATATATAAAATTCGTCCACCCTAATTAAACATTATCTCGTGTTGGGCCATTCTTGTGTGCGACCCTGTAGGCCCATATAAAGTTGGCAGTGGGTCAATAACTATACTAACCCATAAGTCGCAAGCGGCCTCTAACAAGACATTACGATTACCCAATTCATATGAGGATCGTTAACACGATGCAACCTACCATACTACCATGTCACGTCCCTTTTGTCAGACGATATATCAGTCAAGGATGAGGCATGGATAATGTCATCCTCTTATTCCTGACTATTACTTTCTTGATTCCTGTGTAGTCAGACAATAGAAATGGAAAATCCTTTCCATTGTAGTATGGCCATACATTTCTCAGACTTACTCATTGAGGGGCCCAGTAATATCTCTCTACTAATGTGAGGGACAAGTTCCATCTTGATCATTCATATTCCTCTGCATGAAAAACCACCAAGCCTTATTGTAGCCTTTATCATCACACGGTCAAAGGTGACTTTTGACTAGTTCAAAGCTTAGCAACTCTCATGTAGGAATCCATGATGACCTCAGATCAAAGGGCATTGTGACGTGGTTATACATGAGAAAAGCTTATGACTTGATTTATATAGCTTTCTCATAGTGGGTCGGTCCAGCACCTTATACTCTTACAAGTACCTAAGACTTTGATTTGTATCTCCATATCTTATCAAAGTCATACTAATCTTGTTTCATCTCTGCTCCCGCAAAGATGACCGACCAGGGACATTTTAGGACAATATTTATGAATTATCCAATGATATAATTGTCACAGTTAACATACAAATAATATGATAACAGAATGGATAAATTTCATTAAATTAATAATCACTACTACAAAAAGGGTAAAAGGTGGCGCACATTTTGTGGCACTTCTTTAAACAAGTGCCACAGCTTCTCTCTGTTTTTTTTTTTACGTCTATAATTTTTTTTTTTAATTTTGGGTACCAGCTGTGGCGCCTAATAGATTAAGTGCTACAATTGAGGAGGCCTAGTGTGGCACCTGCCTACGCAGGCGCTACACTTGGGGTCACGAAAGCACTTGTAGCGCCTAACTCACCAAGCGCCACAGCTGCAACACAGATTTTTTTTTTTTTTTTTAAATAGTGGGCATGTGTGGCGCCTAAATAAATAGGCGCCACACATATTAATATGCTTCTCAGCTGTGGCGCCTAATGCATTAGGCGCCACAGCTGAGAAGAGCAATTGTGGCGCCTAATGCATTAGGCGCCACAATTGCTCACTTTTTTTAAAAAAAAAAAATTCAAATGAGAAGAGCAATTGTGGCGCCTAATGCATTAGGCGCCACAATTGCTCACTTTTTAAAAAAAAAAAAAAATTCAAATTGATAGTGTAGCTCTTAATTATTTCATTTCCCGCGTAGTGGTCCTGTGTCCGCCCCCCATTCCTTCTCTTTTTGACTACTACTCCACTTTAATTATTTAACTACTCTCTCCTCCATTAAACTACTTTCCCTTTCTCATCTTCTTAGTGGATCCGTCGGCCCCCTCCCTCCATTTTCTATCATCTTCACACTAAAAAACACACCCACACGCTCACTCGCCACTCAAGCTAGCATCACCAACATGGTCTCCCACTCTCTGCGCTTGTCAATTAATAGATTTGTAAGAAGAAGACTATTTCATTCTAGCTTGCTTTGTTTAAATTTTTTTTTAGTCAAGATAAACCGTAATATAACGTTTGCCTTTTTGTTCCTAATTTAATAGAAAAGAATGAAAACCTACCTTGTTTCTTTTGCCTTTTTGCTTTGCTTAAATTTTTTTGCCGACAAGCTTGCGTTTTTTAGTAATCTTTTAATTTACTTAATTAGTTGTTGATGTACTGTGTTCACATATCAAGTTCTTGTATTGTGATATTTTTTATGTTAGTTTTGGAGAGTATTAATGTAAGAACATTATTGTTGGGGAACTTGAATTTTAAATGTGAAAATTATATATATATATATATATATATATATAATAGGTTGAAATATAAAATAGAAAGATTGATAATTTGTGGAGATGATAAACACGAAAGCCACTCATTTTATATAAAACTTCACAATCAGAAAGCATAAAAAAGGGCCACAGGAAAAAAAAGAAGAAGAAGAAGAAGAAGGAAAAAAAAAAAGGGACCCTTTTGTGGCGCTTGCTCAAGCAAGCGCCACAGGAGGGGGCCTCCTGTGGCGCTTGCGTCAGCAAGCGCCACAATAGGACCCCCCTACTGTGGCGCTTGCTCAAGCAAGCGCCACAGGAGGCCCCACTCCTGTGGCACTTCCTCAAACAAGCGCCACAGGAGGGTATTTTTTTTAAAAAAGAAATTTAAAATGTTGTGGCGCTTCCAAGCGCCACAGCTTTTTTTAGTGGCATATAGATATGTGGCACTTCTCTAGCGCCACAGTTAATGCAATTATAAGCGCCACAGCTTTACTTTTTTGTAGTAGTGAATGTTTAAAATACAATGATTGGCCCTTTGCGCACAATTTCCAACACTCTCACCTCTCAATCACAAGTTTTAGCTTCCAAGTTTGTATAGAGAATTAAGAAAACTAGCCATTATATGGAAGAGTAATAATAGATTAATTTGCTATATATTAATTAGCCATCAAGTTTGACCCATATGCCCTAAGGTCCATGCAATTCTATCTATTAGTGTTCATAGGTTGGGTTCGGTTTGGTGCTTGTTCTAATAAACACTGCACTTGGTGAGGTTCAATCTAATACAAAAAATTAATAAAAATATTTAAAAATTCATAAAAAGAAAAAAAATCATTTATTAATAAAAGGAATATAATAATTTTCTACCAATAATAGAATCACAGGAATTAGCAGCATTCCCATCGATATTAATAGGAGGTGACATCTCATCGATATTAATAGGAGGTAACATCTCATCGATATTAATAGGAGGTAACATCTCATCAATATTAATAGGAGTTAACATTGCCTCCTTTCTCCAATAAATACAAGCTCTCTGCATAATCATGAACTAGAACATAATCTCCGGGGCCTGTGATATGCTGCTGTCGTAGGAGTTTTGTTGTTGTAGTTGTTGGGTTGTACCTAACAATTTGACCCCCTCTTGTTTCTAGTATCATGTCTTGATTCTTTATGGCCAACAAATTTGTCGGAATCAACGAATTGTCATGGAGGTCATACACAAGATCTTCTTCTCGCAGGTTGATTACATTTGTCCATGAATCATGGTCGCCAGATTGATTCATAACCCACACAGACCAACACCCAAAGCGATCATATGTTCTTTTCATTTTATGTACCACAGCAAGTGAGTCCCCCATTTGCACTATACAAATACAACCATATGATCCAATGATACTCACAGGAAGAAAAATTTCTCCAAATACTTCACTTGCCACATCTAGTGTAAGTATGAAATGATATCTTTCATGGTGCCAGGCAATCCAATAAAGTACACCATTCATGAACAACATATTGTTTTTTGAGTTAGGTACCTGACATGGAGGAGGACGAGCTGTGAGACATTTCCACGACCATGTGACATATGAGAAAACCCAAGCCATAAGAGGTTCATAATACACATTTTTAGCAAGGTATATAACTTTAAAATCATTGCTCCTATCATCAAAACCAAACGCTACACTTGAGTTTATCTCTGTTACTATTCCATCCCATGTGAAGAAGGGTGTGGGATGTGTTACATATTTTCGGATAGTTGGATTCCAGAGAGCAAATCTTTTTCCTAAAAGATTAGAAAAAAATACTAACCCATTACTTGTACCCACGACTCTTCCTTTAAAGCCATCAAAAATAGGAGGACTTTCCACTGTGTGAATCAAATCGAATTGGTCGTTATCCCAATGAAGCGAAAAGCTATGTTGGCGGCCGTCGCGGACCTCATCAATGATAAGGAGTTGGCTTTTGGAATCAAAAGATCGGCGTGAGTTGTGAGATATAAAATCAGGACATGTGATGAAGGAATTCCAGTCTCTACAAAGAAAGGCGCATTTAAATAAGGTTTGGGCATCTAGGTTTCGCAGAATTTGTTGGACAATGTCGAAAGGGATAAAACTAATAACATTACCATTTGTGGTAATTGATGTGGCGTTCTGGTCAGAGCCATTTTGTTTATTGTGATCATCGTCGGCATTGCGAGGAATAAGAGAGCTATTGGGTGACATTGCCGGCGGACTGGAATGAGAACATAGTATTCGCTTGCACCTATAACTATATATAATTTTATTAATTAATTTTTATTTAATATATTTGGATTTTTTTTAACAAATTTAATATATTTGGATTAAATTACGAAAAATATGGGATATTTTTGGCAAATTGGATAAACATTATTTAATATATTTGAATATTTACCTGTTAATGACATTTTTTAACAATATTTGGACATCTATCAGGATGAATCTTATGTGATATTAAATGAGTATAATACACTGCGAAATTCAATTTTTATTAATCAATCAATTTTATTTTGGATATTTATTTTGGACTAGATTGGATTAACTTGCAAAAAACGATGGGACATTTTTTACCAATTGGAAAAGCAAGAACGATCGGGACATTTATCTGTTAGTAACATTTTATACTTTTTATGACTAAAATATCATAATCTTCATTAATGTTCTACTTTTTTGAAAAAATATAGGTTTTAAAAATTAAGATAAACAATAAAAATTAAATAACTGATCCCCGGGATAATTGCATTTGTTATATGGATCACGAAGAAATCATTGATTATAATCAGCACAAAATATGACTATCTGGTTAGTTATTGTAATATTTTTATTCAATTTTTGGGCTTTTGAAATTAACAGTTGAATATCAGATCGTTTAAGTATAGTATAATGAATGCGTATTAAATGGGGTTATTATCTCTTCCATTGATTCAAAATCCAATTCTGAATTTCATCCTCCGAAATTTCAGTTCTTCTGTTCCTGTAAATTCAAATTCAAATTGCTGGGTGCATGTTTGACTTCATATTTTATTCTGCTTCTGTTTTCACTTATTAAACTTTTCTTAAGGTGTCTTTGGTTGGAGGAGAAGAGATGGAAGGGGAGGGAGGGTATATGCTCCCCTCCCCTCAATTAGTTTAAAATTTTGGAGGGAAGAGAACACCAAACCATCCCTCCCCACTCCAAATTAGGAGGTTTTTGGGGGAGCCATAATTTTGGACTACATCCTTATAATTTATGTGATATTCCAATCATGCCCATAATGAAAAGTATTACGATAAATAAAATATTTTCATTATTAAAATATTTTTATTCTTAAATATATTTAAAATAAGAATATATTATCATACAAAATTATTATAATTAAAAATATAGTACTAAAAAACTAATTTAATATAAAAATATTTTTTTTGAATAAAAATAATTATAACTATAACATTTGCTATTATAATTTTAAATAAAAAAAGTACTATTATAACTAAAAGAATGTATTATTATAAAATTAAATTAAATTTTTATAATTAAAAATATTATTATGAAATAAAATCTAAGAAAATTATATTTTTATTAAAAATATTATTATAATTAAAAAATATGTTCTTCTAAAATTATTTTAAAATAAAAAATATATTATAATAAATAAAAATATTATTATAATATATAATTATAATAAAAAAATATATTATTTTTATTAATTTTAATAGAATATATATTTTTTAATTAGAATCATATTATTATGAAATTAATTTAATTTAAAAATATATTATTATAAATAAAAAATAATATTATAGTTAAAAATATATTATTATAAAATTAATTTAAAAAATATATATTATTAAAGGTAACAGATATTATTCCATGTTTAAAATATATTATTATAATAATTATATATAAACGTATTATTATATTATTTAGATAAGATGTAATTTAATTTATATAACATATAAATAAAAAATATTACTAAATATGTTAGGGTAGAATGGTAAATTGCTATCATTTCTCCTTGCTCCTCCTCTTTTAAACCAAATAAGGGATATTAAAAACTTCTCACATTCTCTTCCCATCAACTAAACCAAATAAGGTAACCACCTACCTTTTCCTTTGGATGATTCTCCTACTATGTATCTTTCTTCATTCTTTAACAAGTTTCTTCTTTTTAATAAAAAATACCCTTTTATCCAAGGATATGGTCTAGTGGTGGATTAGTTAGTCTACAAAGAGGGCACACTAATGCCTCATTTGGTACATAGGAATTGAGATTGGAGAAGTTAAATGATGAAATTGGGCTGTTTGATACATTGGAGTCCACTTCCTTCAAATATGATGGAAGTAGAATTTCTTGGGTAGACCCATGACACCGAGATGAGTTCCATGGAAGTGAAATATTTGAATGATAATACCAAGTTATGAAATTTCTTGACAACTTTGCCCCTTCCCAAAAGACCCCATTTGCTCTTCAATCAAACAACACAGCCGCATGACAGGAGGTTAGCATAGCAGAAGAGACGCTCACCAAAAAAAAAAAGCATGTAGTAGAAGAGACGGTGGAGCTTCATCAGTGTCGCTCATTTTTAGGGGTGAAACCGGACCAACCCATCTACAAGGTTTGTGGATCTCTTGCTCGTGTTGGTAAGGTGAGAGGCAAAAATCCTAAAGTTTCAAAGAAAGAAAAGAAGAAGAATCCAGGCGGCTGCGCCTACAAGAGGATGCAGTACCATTGTCACTTTGCCGCTCCGGCGGCGGTTTCGGTAAGACGAGGGACCTAACTCATCAGAAGAGAGGTCCTTCAGTTATGATTTTTTTAAATTTTTTTCGGGATGTACTTTAAATTATTGGTTAAATTTTGCATCTTGCTCATGCAAACCCATTCCTATTTTTGTTGCTTTTGTTGTTCTGTGCCTTTAGGAGGGAGACGTTCTTCCTTTTATTTTCAAGGTCACTTTGTTTGATTTAGATTTGTTGCTTTCCATGTTCTACGATTTTCATATCTATGGATTGACTGATTTTGATTCCAATATTTGAGCTCGAATTACAGATCTAGTTTGGTGGCCACAGGTCGTCGGAGCTGATTCTTTGTGGCAGTGGTTTATACTGGTGGGCGTGTTTTTAAAAAAACTGCCAAGGTCATTTTAGTCTTTTTATAGGAAAAATATACTTATTTATTAAAAATTAGACCTCACTTCCATGAGTATACCAAACATACTTTAGAGCTCACTTCTATATCCACTTCCTCTTCCAATTCCATTTTTATTTCCACTTCCATTTTCATAAAAAGCTCATCCATGATACCAAACAGGGCATAAGATCCAGATTGGCCGCGCTGGCCCAAAGGGTTATATAAAAAACACGCTTCCTGATAGATTATGGAGAAATAATTATTTATATATCTACTTTGTAAGTAGAAGCTCCAAGTACCTGCTTTTATTGTACGGGGAAAAATATTAGACTTTCCTTATACATTAAAAATAATAAATTTTACTGGCGAAATACATTTAGAAAACTAGAACTAACAAGTGATACGGGATGAAAACACAAAATTAGAAAACTAGAACTTTGAAAGTAGAAGCTCCAAGCTAAGCACATGCTTCTATTAGTTGGAGTTTACATGCTCTCCTTCATTTAGCAAGTACAAGTTCTCCATATGATAACCAATAAAATAAGTCTCCTTTAGAGCTACTAAGGCTGAAACTCCGCCTGAGACATTGGTGGTTGTAGTTGGTGGGTTGTATCTCAGCATCTGTCCTTGTCCCATTTCTAGTATTATGTCCCCATTCTTTCTTACGTCCAACACATTTATGGGAAGCAGCTCATTTGTTGTGACTATGTTTGTCCATGATTCATGATCCCCGTATTTTTTCATAACCCGCAAAGACCATATTTTTATTTTTTTTCATCACTGAAATATCTTGTACATGACAACGCAATTGAATCCCCCGTTGCCATCAATCTAAACTCATCGAACAAATAGTCAATACTACCCGAAAGCAATATTTTCCCAAAAACATCACGTGCTAGCTAGATCAAATGTAAGGGACAAATCTATCCTCATCTCTTTCTGTACCCCAAGCCTCCCAATGAAGTACACCATTAATGAGTACGCTTCTGCCCAACGTGTGGTAGGGGTTCATTTCTAGGACATAAAAAAAGGAGTGTAACATTCCAATATATATATATATAAAAAATATTATTATTAAATAAAAATAATAACATTGTAAATAGAAGGGGCACCCTAATCTGATTCTCTTTTCACATTCGGACACAAAGAAGCAAGAGCTCTTGTAGGGTTCTATTCTAAGAGTGCCCTAAGACTTCTAATCTTTGGTAAGCCTCTCTAATTCCCCCCTTCTCTTTCTTCTTCATCCTTAATTACGAAATTCAAAAGGATTTAGGTTAGGGCTTGAGAATCCTAATTTGGGGATTTTTCATAAAAATGAGTTTTAAGTATTTAAAACCAAAATTGAAGATACAGGGGTGTTAGACCAATCTAGTCCAACACTCCATTGAGAGCAATTCTCAATTCTAGCCTGAATCTCTATTACCGGTAAAACTCGTGAAAATTTTTGAGTAACCATATTGGATAAATTGTTGAGTAATTAGATCTTCATAATTTAATTTAGTCTAGACTAATCTAGCATAACACTCCATTTGAGGGCAAGTCTCAGTTCTAGCCTAAACCTCTATTACTGGTAAAACTCACAAGAATTTTTGAGTAACCATATGAGATGAATTCTTGAATAGTTAGATCACTACAAAAAAATGGTATTTCATAACGGTGAATTTGTAGCAGTTAATGTTAACCGCTACAAATGTTGACATTTGTAGCGGTTTTAACATAAATCGCTACAATATTGTAGCGGCAACCTACGCATTAAGTGGCGCAACAGAGTAGCAACGTTATTTGTAGCGGTTAATAGGAATTAACCGCTATAAATATGGCGTGAGTTTCCCACCAAACTTTGTCGCGGTTAGTTTGTAGCAGTTACAACAAATAAACTACTGCAAAGTTTGCACCACTTGGCGCCACCAAGCCACGCCAATAGTGCACCATTTTTTTGTAGCAGTTACTACGAATTGAACCGCTACAAAATACCAAAGGTCCCCAATTTGTAGTAGTTATGTTCCCAGAACCACTTCAGAACTTTAAAGGTCATCACATTTGTAGCGGTTATGCTTTCATAACCGCTACAGAAGTTCAAGGGTCATCATATTTGTAGCGGTTATTTCATAACCGCTATAAAGTTTTGCTGTTCTAGCTTTTTTTTAGCAGTTGATGTAGCGGTTTTCTCAATAACCGCTATAAAATCCACAACTATAAAAGGGGCGCTGCCTCTCCTTTTTGTCATTTGGCCATTTTATTTTCTAAAGTTTCTCTGAGAGTTTTCCTTCAGATCTAAGCGTTTTGATGTCTATCAAAGAGTTTTCTCTCTAGCATTTCTCATTATCACTTGAGATATGGATAATACTTATTTTATTTTTATTTTTATTATAATTTTACATATAAATGTGACTAAATATTTTTTTTTGGAATTTTTTTAGTTGATATGGCTTCAAAGATGGACAAGGGGAAGGAGCCCAAGGTCCCCAGATCGATTTTACGGGGTAGCAGCAGCAGAGGAAGGGGCAGTGGGAAAGGGCAGCACGGAGGGAGGGCGACCACGCCATTTCAGCCCATCTCCCCACAGCAGCCATAGGAGTCAGCCCTACCACAGCCATCATAGACGATCCCACAGGAGACGACCGTACCAGAGGTGCCTGATCTGGGAGCGGGAGATATCAATGTTGATAACTATGACACGAACGAGGACTTCGAGATCCCGATTGGGATCAGAGAAAAGGATTGCAAATTCAAATTTTGGGTATTTATAGCACATTTGGGACAAGGAGTTATACGAGCAGCAGTGACACCAACATTCAATTCGGAGGGTTTTTTTTTTACTATGAAAAGCTTCTTGATGTCATTAAACTTAATTACCAAGGCCGTTTCACCGTGACACTGTTCAAATATTTATGGGCAAAAACCACTACTTCCCATAGACTAACAACTAACGACTTAGGGATCACATCAGTCAATTTCTCACGGCCAATTCATACTAGTAATTCTCAAGATGATGAGTCGTATACTCTTGCCTCATAGGCACACCAGGTTTATTATGTCGAGGACAAGAAACACAAAGATTGGCACATGGTCGTTCAATTAAAGCCACGAGACCTTTACGACATTGGTGAAGGTGGTAACATCGCCTACGAGTCTGAGCCATTTCAGCCTGCCAATTTCAAAAACTTTTTCCCTGAAGGCAATGACAATTTACCTTTACTTTCGGTGCGTTTTTTTAAGTCAACATCATTTAAATTAAATTTTTTAACAAATTAATATATTACTAACAATTTTTCTACATAATTTCTATAGGGATGATGAGGATGAATGATTAAATAAATTATGTTTTTGTTTTAAAAAAATTAATAAATACTTGTAGCGGTTATAAAACCGCTACAAAAACATAAAATAACTGCTACTAATAAAAACTGCTACAAAACTCGCTACACTAATCACTACAAGTGCACCGCATATCCTTATAAATACATACCCCCACCATATCTCATTTCAAATACTCCCCCGTCTCTTTCCACCTAACCCTTCTTTCATTTTCTCTCATTTACAAATTTTTTTATGAGTTGCATAGCTGAATAAGGTGATCAAATATGGTAACATGTTTTTAAATTTTTGATTTCAATACCTTTCTTCTCCGCATAAAATTTATTCTCACTATTTTTTTTTTACAGATATTTAAGAGCTTTTTCTCATTTGCACCTATTTTTCTTACACAATCATAAACACATTGTAGTAGACAACATAATAGTGCTTTGTTACCTAGGTATCCTCAATAATATTATCAATACAATCTTCTTTCTTTTCCAACTGGATTCAAACATTCATTTTTAATTATAAATGAGTTACACTATTGTATACTAAACTAATTAAATTTTCTAAATTGCTAAAACAATAAACTATTTAATTTAATATCAAAAAAAGGGCAAAAAATGATTGTTTTTTAAAATTTTTGCTTACATTTGAACCGCTACAAATTAAAGGCGCCATTTTCAAACGGAAATTAATTTTTGGTGCAAAATTTGAATTTTAATGAAATTAGTAGCGATTATAAAACCGCTACTAGTTTATGATGCCGTTTTTAAAATTTGAATTTCACTGAAATTAGTAGCGGTTATGAAACGGCTACTACTTTATGGCGCCTTTTTTAAAATTGATATTCGTAGCGGTTTATAAATCGCTAAAAAGTGTAGTCCGGTTTTTATTTTTCATTTCCTGCCCCCCAAATTTCATTGTTTGCTATTTGTAACGGTTATAGAACCACTATAAAGTTTAGAGAAAATGAATATTTCTCTTGGCGCTATTGTAGCGGTGGTTTTAACCGCTACAAATATAGTAGCAGTCATTATGCATGAGTAGTGGTTAAAAAAACTGCTACAAATCCGCTTGCAACATTGGATTTAGTAGCGTTTTTAGGAACCACTACTAATGATGTTGGTAGCGGTTGAAACCGCTACTAATACCCCTTTTAAACCACTACTAAACCATAGTTTTTTTTTGTAGTGGGAGCAGTTCCTTGATGAGGAGGAGGTACGGGAGCAGAACAATTCACGAAGGTCATCATCGCGGTCTACTGGGTTTGAGGTGTAGGTCCAAGGTAAATAAATTTTTTTATTTAATAAATTATATATTTAAATTCAAAATATTAAATTTGAATTACAATTTATCTAACGTGTGGTAAATTGTGCAGATGAGCAAGGGAATGTGTCCACGAGGAGGCTAAATGTGGCCGGTCTGAACAGCATAAACCGGATACTACGAGTTGTAATATCGTGAATGAGGGCACGAACCAGCCCATCGACAATGGGGGTCACCTATTCAACCACTTCTTGAACGACCTGGGCTAGAATTGGATGCGGTTCCCCCTTCACTTCAGGATGTGGAGGAATGTTTTGAAGGGGCTGAAGGACCTAGCGTGGGAGGAGGTGGTGCAGATAATTAATAGTATATAATTATACTATATTTTTTGTAATTAATTCTATTTATTTAATATTTTTAATTGTCTTATTTATAATTAGTCATATTTAATTTTTTTACAGCTGAGGTTTGCCGTCCAGGTCAACCGGAAGAGGTACACACTGATGAAGATAGATGACGGCTGGAGGAACAGGAGAAATCATCTATTGCACAGTATGAATAAGGATGGGACGATGCCTCTATAGCAGCTAATCGAGAACATCCCGGGTGGCGTCCCACCGAACGACTGGGCGAGTTTCGTCTAGTTCAAGAGGAGCGTTGAAGGGCAGGTAATGCATTTATTAGATTCATTATATATAATTTTGTAATTTATAATTATTAAATTTAAATTTAAATTTAAATTTAATTAATTTTATGATTTTATTAATTATAAATGCTTTATATTATTTTAATACATTTAATATTATTTTTTTCCAGGTGCTTTCTCAGAGGAACACAAGGTGCCATGGGCAGCAGACGATCAACCACACAGTAGGATAGAAGACCCGTGTTGTCACTTACAGTGAGCTGGTAACTTTTCACAATATCAATTACTTTTAGCTGGTTATTTCATATTATAAACAATGAAACAAAGCTCCTTTATTTTGTCTATGATCATTCCAGGAAAAAAGGCACCAGGTAATGACATTGATGTGTATCTCCAACCGCTTATTGCGGAATTGCTTGACCTGTGGAATGTCAGCATCGAGACATATGACACCTTCGGGAAGACATTGTTCAACTTACGTGCATCCTTGATGTGGATGATTAGTGACTTTTCTAGCCTTGGAACATTATCCGGGTGGACTGTGCATACTAGCTTGGCTTGTCCATCTTGCAATTTTGACTCTGACGTAATGTGCCTTCCCCACAGTTGAAAGTAGTGCTTAATGGGGCATCGAAGGTTTCTCGATGAAAGGCACAAGTTTAGATTGCAATAGTTGTGCTCGTTTGGAATAGCTTATTTTTTAGCAATAAGTGCTTATAATTCGTGATTCACGGTATACGAGGTAAGTATGTGAGAGGAGTTTTGTCTCGGCTTGCGTAATAAGGATTTATTTCCCAAATATAAGCTCTTCCAAACACACACAGAATCGCTTCAATGGGAAACAAGAAACAAGAGGGCCACCTCTGACTTTATCCGGTGCAGACATCTTACAGGAGCTTGAGGATGTTGAATTCAAGTTCAGAAAAAGTGATGATATAGCACAAGTAGGCCTAAAAAGGGGTAAGACTTCTGCACCTCAGCATTGGAGGAAGATAAGCATTTTCTTCAATCTTCCATATTAGAATTCTAATTTACTTCGCCACAGTCTTGATGTCATGAAAATTGAAAATGAATGTATGTAACAATGTGCTATATATGCTGCTTAACGAACTGGGAAAGTCAAAAGATTATCTTCAATCGAGGAAAGATTTACGTGCCATAGGAGTTTGTGAAGACACATGGCCAGATGAGCATGACAAATTTTATCCGGCAAAGTTCACCCTCACAAAACCAAACAAGGAAGTCTTCCTCACGACGTTGAAAAAAATAAAAGTTCTAGATGGGTATTCAAGCAACATTTCATGATGTATTGACATGAAGGATTGAAAGGTTGCTGGCCTAAAGAGTCATGACTCACATGTGCTTATGCAATAATTACTTCCGCTGGCTATAAAGAATGCACTTCCTCCCGATGTGTCAATCGTTTTGGTGGAGCTTTGTTCTTTCTTTCGGAAGTTGTCTTCTAAGGTCTTGAATGTTGAGGAGCTCAATCAGCTGCAGTTTAAAATTATTCTTACACTTTATCATTTTGAGATGCTCTTTCCTCCATCCTTTTTCACTATGATGGTTCACCTTACAGTCCACCTTATTCATGAAATAAAGTTCACTAGCCCAGTTCAATATGGACGAATGTATCCTATTAAGAGGTATTCATTTTACATATGTGCGTCATTAATAGTTCTTATGTTTGTTAGTCTCCTTTTTAAGCATTTTGTATCATTTTTCCCTTCTTTACCTTGTAGGTTTCTTAGGAAAATGAAATCTTACGTAAGGAAAAAGGCTTGGCCAGAAGATTCTATAGCTAAAGGTTATATAGGGGTTGAGGTCATGTATTTCTGTCCAAGGTACTTTGATGATATTGATACCGGCTTCAACCGACTGCCTTGTGTAGACGATTGTCGTGAACCTACGCCAACATCAGGAGAATTTATCCCTCGTGTTGGTAAACCAGTTGAAGGAACTGATAACTTCAAACTAACGGCAACTGAAAAGTTGCAAGCACATAGACATGTCTTGATTAATTGCACTCAAGTCGAACCTTTCATATAGTAAGAATTGTACACTCACATGTCATTCTATATCTTTCGTAACATTTTTCACTTTCATTTCACTATCGCATTCCCATGATTAATTATAGGGAATTCAGAAGTTATGTTAAGCGTTAACTCAGGATCCGTACACAAACATCCTCTGAAGTTGACAAAAAGGTCCACAAAGAATTTCCAAGTTGGTTTGGGCGTAGAATACTAAATAAACACAACCCACACTCACCAAATTTCAGAGCTCTCACAATCGACCCTCTTGACCATACAAAAAGGTTTACAGCTTATAATGTCAATGGTTTCAAGTTTTGCACAGTTTCACGTGATCAAAGATTGCAAACTCAAAATTCGGGTGTTTATGACACCTTTGGGACAAGGAGTTATGCGAGTAGCAGTGACGCCAACATGCATTTTGGAGGCGTCCCTTACTATAGAAAGCTTCTTGATGTCGTGGAAGTTAATTACCAAGGTCGTTTCTCTGTTACGCTATTCAAGTGTTTGTGGGCAAATACCACTACTTCCTAGGGACTCACAACAGACGAATTAGGCATCACATCGATGAATTTCTCTCTGCCAATTCATACTGGTCATTCTCAAGATGATGAGCTGTATATTCTTACCTCAGAGGCACACTAGGTTTATTATGTTGAGGACAAGAGACATAGGGATTGCCATATAATTGTTCATTTAAAGCCTCGAGACCTTTATGACATGGGTGATGGTGATAACATTAACTACGAGAGTGAGTCATTTCAACCCGCCAATTTTGAAAACTTCTTCCTTGAAGGCGATCACAATTTACCTATAGTTCGATGCATTTTTTTAATTCATATCATTTTAATTAAATTCTTTTAACAAAAAAACACATCGCTAACAATTTTTCTATACAATTTCTGTAGGGATGGCGGGGGTGGCTGATCAAACAAATTATATTTTTGTTTTAAAAAAAATGTTTTTTTTTAAATTTAAAAAAATATTTGTAGCGGTTATAAAACCGCTACAAAAAACAAATATAACCACTACAAAACTAAAACCGCTACAAACATGTGACACTAACTGCTACAAGTTCCATGCAGATCCCTATAAATACCCTAATCACATCTCATTTCAAACACTCCCCCATTTCTTTGCACCTTACCTCTCTTTCATCTTCTCTCATTTTCACTTATTTTTCTTTGAGCCCAGGAGTTTAACAAGGTGATCAAATATGGTAATAATTTTTTAATTATTTATTTCAATACTTTTTTCTTTCACATAATATTTATTCTCACTATTTTTTTTTCAGATATTTATTTACATAGTCATAATCACATTATAGCGAACAACATAATAGTTACTTATTAATTATGTATCCCCAATAATATTATCAATACAATTTTTAAACTTATCTAATTTAATTAAATCATTCCTTTAAAATTATAAATGACCTAAACTCATGAATAATAAGCTAATTAAAATAGCTAAACTATTTAATTTAATATTAACAAAACTGAAACAGATAATTGTTTATATTTTTTTAAATTTTTCTGAAATTTGTAGAGGTTGTATAACATCTACAAATATATTTTTTAAAAGCTAGACTAAATTTTTGGTGCAAAATTTGAATTTTATTGGAATTAGTAGCGTTTATGTAACTACCACTAATAATTCCCACCCTTTTTAAATTCACTTTTATAGCAGTTAATGAACAGCTACTAATAATTCCCACCCTTTTTAAATTCACTTTTGTAGCCGTTTTATAACCGCTACAACTATCACGATAAATTTTCATTTTCATTTCCCGCCATCCAATATTCATGATTTGCAATTTGTAGCGGTTATATAGCTGCTACAAATTAGCAAGAAAAGTTTCTTAGATTGAGAATGTTGTAACGATGTTAATTAACCACTATAAAGATAGTAGCAGTTTTTTTCCCTGAGTAGCGTTAATAATAACCGCTACAAATACACTTGCAACAATGGATTTAGTAGGGGTTTCTTGAACCGCTACTAATTATGTTTGTAGTAGTTAAAACTGCTACAAATACACACTTTTAACCACTACTATATCACAATTTTTTTTAGTGAATCTTCGTAATTTAATTTTGTTTCCCTTGCTTTGTAACTTGAATTCATGCATTGGGGAAATATCCTTCTTGTTTATAGCTAAGGTAAACACCAAGTGACGTGGTCCTACTCATTTTATCTGTCGGTATTGCTCGTGGGAGTTTTTAGAAAAGCTCCACAAGCCTAGGATGAGTATATTTATATGATCCTTATTGCCATAAGACCAAAACTCACCTTGTGGGACTTAAGTGTGAACCCTAGAACTAGATAGTTTGATATGTTATGACATTATGACTAATACATGTACTTATTAAGTGTTGAATTCTTATTTATGATTGAGATTGATGATGTATGAGAAAGGATGTTAACCCCTGAGAATAATGAGATTAAACGGCGGAGTTAGTGACTGAGCTGTGATATAAAAACTGAATACCACATGGCAGGACGCTAGTTTAATTATTGTGCACTACTAGCTGACATTTAATTACGAGGAAGTATTAACTGATACGACACTCTAGAGGCTTCTGGGTAGTATTACTGGGGCTCGCGCAGTAACCCTATTGTATGAACCCATGGTCCCTTATGTGCTATGTAGTACTCTGGTTGGTCTACACCATACTTGTGGAGAGCTTATGAGAGTTACAACTAACATGGCCTAAAACTTAGCCCATGGGTTTAGTCGGAGGAAATAAGGATGGTTAGGGGTTAATGAAAGACAAGGAATAAATGATATCTTAATGATATGTTGCGATGTAGCATGCCATGATATAATATGACATGATATGATATGATATATTACTTATTCTCCTAGGATTATAACTTGATACTTCCTGATTCTGAGTGATTTTACTATTCTTTATGTGTGTTTGTTAGTGCCACCTAGCACCCCACATATGGTGCTGATAGGTAAGGTGGGTAGTGATTATGTTACTGAGACAATGGTCTCACCCCATTACTTCTCACATTTTTTTAGGTGAGGGCTCAAGGGGTGACGCAACTGGGACTGCTTAAGAAGCTTGAGGCCGTGGCAATAAAAAGCCGCTTTGCATTTGTCTGTGATTACTTTTATTGCTACAGTTAGAGTTACATTCGAAATTCGGGATTTTATTTAACTCTTCTTGATTGTCTTTTCTGGACTTCAATAACGGATGGATTGAGGCCTAGGATTTTCATGGAGTTGCCTTATTATAAATTCCAATTTTTTTAGTCATGGAATTTAAATATAGAAGTATTACATTTTTCTGTGTATGGGCTAGGGGCCTAGAGCGAAGCTCCCTTATATTGTGATACTTGTAATAGGTGTATGATAAGTATGTCCCATGCATGTTATTTAATGAAAAACCGTAAGTTGACTTTAATAGGTCTTATTTAAGTAAGAGTTACGTTGATGCAAAGGAAAAGGTTTTAAAAAAAATTCAAATTTTGGCGTTAGAGTGGAGAATATAAGATAGGATATTACAAGGAGTACTACCAGTGACATGTTTTCATGACCAAGTGAGATATGAGAAAACCCAAGCTGAATAAACTTTACTACCATGATTATGAGAAACAAGGGTTACAACATTAAAATCATTGCTCCTTGGGTCAAAACCATACCCTGCTGATAAGATGTAGAGAGAAGTCATTAATCTACAAAGCACATATCTTTGAATTCATGGGTTCCACAAAACAAATATGTGAAGTGTGAAATCACCAAGACATAATAAACCATTGCTTGAACTAACCATTTGTGTTCATCTCCAGCCATTGATGATAGAATGCTCCACGGTTCGAGCTAAATCCAATTGGTCATTATCTAAATGTAATGAATAGTTTTCTTTGACCTTCCTTGGCAAATATTTAAAGAGGAGGACTTATTTTCTGGAATCAAAAGCTTGATTTGAATAACGAGAAATGAAATTAGGACCAGAAATAAGAGAATTCCAGCCTCTACAAAGGCAACCACATCGAATTAATGTTTCGACGTCTAAGTTTAAGAGAATTTCTTCAACAACATTGAGAGGAATAACAAGATTATTGTGGGATGATGATACTCTCATAATCTTTTTTCTCTTTTTCTTCTTAGAATATCATCTCCATCTTCAGATAAAAAATGAATGGTTCAAATTTAATATTTTCTAAAACTATTATAGTGTTTTATAATTTATTTTTTAAGAATTTTGTTTGTATTACAATTATAAATTGTGTGTATAAAATTTTAATAGTTTAAATTTATGTATGTTTAAAATAAAAATTTTATGAAATATGAAATCTAAACCATCCATTTTTTAATCTGATGGTGGAAATGAGATTCCGAGAAGAAAAAGAGATAAAGGATTACGAAAAAACCCAAACAAGTGACATTGTTGATTTGGAGTTGGACGTGAGGTCAACAGAAACAAATGATATGTACTAAGGTCATCAGTGGCTTTTGAAATTTGGTACATGAGAAAGAGCTCAAGCATGTGGAGTTCGAGCTTCATCCACTGATGAGATTTTGAACAAGTTGACCATTTTAAGTGATCAAATGGGTTCTATGCAAAAGACATTCAAGCTCAACAAGTCCACAATGTTGGTGCTTCATATCCTCCTCTTATGTCTCAAGCCTTGGTGCCTACTTCTTGTAAAACTTGTGGTAACCCTATGCACACCACTTTGAGTTGTCCTTCTCAAGCTAGAGAATTAGATGTGGCTTCTATGAATTATCAATGGCCAATCCAATATAATCAAAACAATTTCAATGGAGGGTGGAAGGACAATTCCAGTTCTAGATGGGGACGCAATGACAATAGAGGCTATCACGAGAAGGAGAGCTTCTATAAAGGGGTTGAAAATTCTCAAAGACAATTTGGGAATCCCTTTATGACTTCTTATCAAGCTCCATCAAATATCAAGAGAAGTACATATTCAAGAACCTAATGCTAATGAGGCCTTGATGAAGTTGATAAGCAAGCTTTGTGACAAGATTGAACAAATGCTAGTGAAACATGACAATCTCCAAACCTTTGTTTCTCAATTGGCTAATGCAAAGAGTGAGAATGATGCCAAGAAAGGCACCTTGCCTTCTAATGTTGTGATAAATCCTAAGAGTTTAAATGCTATCAATTTAAGGAGTGGCAAGCAAGTTGGACTTGATGATCCAAAAGAGGATGATGAAGAAGTTGTTTATGATGAAGCATACAAGAGCAAGCTTCTACATTCCAAGTCATTCCTTCATCCAAGAGCCAAAATTAGAAAAGCATCTTGAAGAAGACTTCTTTCACAAGTTCTACAAGCCAAAAGAATGAAGGAGCTGATCAAGGAAGTTAACAAGAGCATTGTGGAACCACTGTCCACAAAGGTAAAAAGGTAAATTTGAAAGACCTTCCTTTCCCTCACCCTTATCTTCAAGGCATGAAAAAGGCTAGTCAAAATCATGATAATGATTTGTATGAATTGTTTAGCAAGATTGAAGTCAATATACCTTTACTTGAACTTGTTAAACAACCCAAATATGCTAAGATCTTAAGCGACCTATGCAAATACAAGAGAAGATTCAAGCCTAATAAGATGGTCTAATGTGAGTGCATTTTTAAGCCCCAATTGCCAGTTAAGTGTCAAGATCCGAGGAGTTTCACCATATCTTGCACAATTGGGAATTTCACAATTCCTAAGGGATTGCTTGACCTAGGTGCTACTATAAATATGATGCCAAAATTTGTTTATGAGTCCCTAGGAGTCACTATACTCAAGTGCACTATTATTATTTTACAATGAGTGAATCAAACTATTAGATATCCACTTTGGGGTGCTTAAGGATATGTTAGTTCAAGTTAATAACTTACTCATTCCCTCAGATTTCTATGATTTGGACATGTCTAAGGAGAGTATAAGTTAGGGTGCATTGACTTTGGGGAGGCCTTTCATGAGAACTGCTAATACTGAGATTAAAATGAAGGAAGGTTCTATAACTATATCTATTGGTGATAATTTTGTGCATTTTATATCTATGAAATAATGAAACACCCACATGAAGAAGATTATTTTCTTGATGTGCTTTTTATTAATGAATTGCATGATCATGATCATATTGAGCATGGGTTAGTTTCTAGTGGACATATGAATCATGTTAATGCACATGTGATTAATTCTACCCCTTCTATCCCTTATTCTTCTATTTCCCCCTCCCATGGTAGTGAAGTAAAGTGTTTGAATGCTAGTTTACTAGACTACACTTGTTCCACACCATATGTTACTTTTCCAAATAATGCTATGCATATTGAGTCCTCCACTAACCTAAATGTTTTTGAGAAAGGTGTTGTTTGTGATGATATTGTAAGGTATAGTGGAGTTGCCATGACTCATTCAAAGCGGCCTTTGAACATTTTTCAAGCCTTAAGGAAAGTTTCCAAACCCGTCAAGGTGGTGTGCAAAATCCATACTAATCTGCCACCTAGCAAAGAGAAGCCTTTAAGGCCTACAGATGGATTTGGAAGCTTTTCACTACTTCCACTTCATGCCTTGTCCATTGATCCAAGTAAACTCACTTATGAGGAGTTTCAAGCACAAAAGTCTACTTTTGAAGTTGGTGACTTTGTCTTGGCTTATATGCCTCATTACTTTACTCCACATGAAGAATTCAAGGAGATGGATTGGTCCTTTAGAAGTAGATGCCAAGTATGATAAGAGGATTTATAAATTAAAGGATAGCTATGGAAGACACTTCCATACTTGAGCCAACTATCTCTGTTTGTATCACACTAGCTACAAGCTTCCATGATAAGGTTGTTTCCTTCCTTTACCTTATTCTACTATTTTGGACTACTAATTGCATGATTTCATGATGTTGAACAAGTGTGGGGGAGGGACAATCTAGTAGAAAAAGGTAGCTTGTGTCTCATGTGTTGTTTTTGTCTTTCTTTATGTGTTAATATACTCTCTCACATTGATTCTTTGTCGTATTATTGAGTAGCACTGTCATATAATTAGTCTATATGTGCATTGAGGACAATGCAAGGATTAAGTGTGGGGGAGAGACGAATTGTGTGTTTTCTTTTTTTTTAAGGACTCTAATATGCCATCATGTATTGCGCTAACTGCTATTTTGTCCATTTTGAGCCTAATTTTTAATAATTTTGAGATGTTTAAGCATGATCAAGTATCTTAATAGCATGTGATTAGATATTGATGTTGAAACTTGTCTAAACGAAGTGGTTGCCATATATTCTAAGTCTTAGAAATGATGTATTGTTTACTTTTAATGAGTCTAGTATGAAACAAAGAGCCTAGTTGGAAGGTATTTTGGGCCTATTCATTTCATTTTGTAGTGCGATTTGTCCACTTAGGCCATTGCTCTCTAGAACTTGTCCTATTCCTTGCTTGAGGCTATATTTTGCAATGGCATGGATAGAGATGACATTGGCAATCCTTTTTAAACCTTCTTACCCAAACACAAACCAATCATTGCTCAACCTTGTTTACCCCTTTGAGCCCTTCATTTCCATTTCCATTTCCATTATGCAAATGCCATGCTTGCATTTCTCATCAAGTTCCTTTAGCACTATGATGAGAAAAATAGAAATATTGCTCTTGTCAGTAAAATTATAAGTGCCATGTTAATTGTTAAAAAAAAAGAAAAATAGAAAAGAAGAAAATAAGAAAAGAAAATATCAAAAGAAAGGAAAAAGAAAGAAGATATAAGGCATTTCATATAAAAAAAATATGTATCGATGAATTGAAATTGGATAATTTTGGCAAAAGAAAGTTACACTATTGTGATTAGTACTATTGGTTCTATTAATCCTCTTTGATGCATGCATAGGAGCTTATTTTATTTTTCCATCATTTGGCCTATTCAACATTACAACCTTACAAAGTCCTTTGAATCTATTTTGGCCATTGGTGCACGTAGTGGAGAGCTTAAAAATATTACAAGCTTATGGTAGAGTGTGGTCAAAGTGGATACAAGTGAAAAAATTACCTTACAAAAGAGTATAGTGCAAACACTTGTCCTAGTGAGGGTTTTCAATTGAACTCATTTGGATTAAGCTTTACATCTTTGCTAGTTCTTCTAACATGTGGCATGTTCAAGGAATTTGGATAGGTGGATACTTCATTGTTTACCAAATGTGATTCTTGAAGGTTGATCATACTTGTTCATCTCTATTCTTGGTTCTGGACTAAAATAATTTTGCCCGGAAGTGCAAAAGCTAAGTGTGAGGGAACTTGATAAGAGAAATTTGATTATCTTTTTGTAATTAACCTTAGGAATTTGTGGGATTAATTGAGTATTTTGGGAATAATTAAGTATTAATGAGAGATTTGAGTGCAAAGGTAATTTGGGAATTAAATTGGCTAAATTGTTATATTTTAAGTAATATTTACTATTCTTATTATTCCTTAATTATGAACATATGATATTACCTTTATGTATCTCATTTATATAGGTGGTGACACAGTACATTGGAGCTTAATTAATGGCAAAGACGGAATTAGAGGAAAGCACGACTGCAGATTTTATTTCATTACTTCCTGATAATAAGCATAGAAGATGTATTAGGCACTGTTTGGAAGCTGATTTTGAGATCAGAACTAACCCTTAAATTACCCACTTCATTTCCATTTGCCAAACATGCCCTTAAACCATTTTAATTCATTCCCAACTTCATAATCAGATGGGATCATATAGCAATAGGGGACGAAGATGGGAAAACTTCATTCTCCATCTCTCCAACTCTCACTTCTTCTATCTTCACCATAATCATTGACTTCATCACCAACTCCTTTAATCCTCCTCACTTCTCCGTCGATCGCCTCCATCAGACCATCATTTCTTATTCTCTGGCTCTGTTGCACATATTGGAAATTGTGCCCTAAGGGCCAATCATTGTACTTTGAACATTATTATTTTAATGAAATTTCTCCATTTTGTTATCATATTATTTGCATGTTAACTGTGATAATTGTATCCATGGATAATTCATAAAGATTGTCCTAAAATGTCCCTGGTCAATCATTTATGCGAGAGTAGAGATGAAAAAAGATCAGTATGACTTTGATAAGATATGGAGACGAATCAAAGTCTTAGGCACTTGTAAGAGTACAAGGTGCTGGACCGACCCACTATGAGAAAGCTACATGGATCAAGTCATAAGCTTTTCTCATATATAACCAAGTCATAATGCCCTTAGACCTGAGGTCATCATGGATTCCTACATGAGAGTTGCTAAGCTTTGAACTAGTCAAAAGTCACTTTTGACCGGGTGATGATAAAGGCTATGATCGGGCTTGGTGGTTTTTCATGGAGAGGAATATGAATGATCAAGATGGAATTTGTCCCTCACATTAGTAGAGAGATATTACTGGGCCCCTCGATGAGTGAGTCTGAGAAATGTATGGCTATACTATGATGAAAGGAGTTTCTGTCTCTGTTATCAGGCTACTCAGGAATGGAGAAAGTAATGGTCAGGAACAAGAGGATGACATTATCCATGCCTTATCCTTGATCGATATATCGTATGACAAAAGGGACGTGACATGGTTGTATGACAGGTTGCATCGTGATAACGATCCTCATATGAATTAGGTAGTCATAATGTCTTGCTAGAGGCCGCTTGCGACTTTTGGGTTAGTATAATTATTGGCCCACTGCCAACTTCATCTGGGCCTACAGGGTTGCACACAAGAAAGGCCCAACACGAGATAATGTTTAATTTAGGGTGGACGAATTTTATATTTATATATATATATAATATAAAATTCATTAATAATATTATATAGATATATATATTTTCGAAATATATATCTTATATGTGTGTGTGTGTGTGTGTGTATTATTATATGATATTATTATATTGTGTTAGTTTTAAATTTAATTTATTAAGATATATTAAATTTAATAACTAACATGATAGATATATAGTATCTCAGATTTAATTTATGAAGATAAATTAAATCTAGTGGCTCTTATTTGGATTAAATAAATAGGTTAAATTAAAATTGTTGGACAGATTTAATTCAAACTGAATTTATTTAATTAGCTCATCAAGATAATTAATTGTTAATTAATTTTGAAATTAATGATGATTAATTTTGAAATTTGAAAATAGCACTCATAGGTTATAAACTTGATAGAGCAGATATATTGATACGCACATGAGAATTGAGAGCCGCAAGTGAAACCCTAGGAGACATTAGAGGCGCTAGAACGCAGTCTCGGTTGGAGAGCATTCGTGTGGATACCGGTGAAGGGAGCGGACCTAACGTGTTGGCTCCTAGAGATCGTGAAAACTCTGAATTATCAAAAGGTATGAATCCTTCCAACTTGGTTTAAACGCCGTTGATAGATCCTCGATTAGGATCAGTGAAAATTTTTAAAATTCTTCCGCTGTGCCTGGCGATCCTAACAGCACATTCATCCATGGCCAACAAAAGTTCCAGTTGTATCTTGGTTCGATTATCTGTCATGATCGGCTAGATTCATTATCCGATGGTGATGATGAAGCTAACCTGAGTCCTTGAGCAACTAGGGGAGTTTTTTGGATCTTAATTTCATCTTTTACTCACTGTGTGTGTAGATTGTAATTCTAGGTTGCTATAGCTTATGATTTGTTCATATGTCTGAGGATTATGATCAGTTGATGTAATTTGGATGATGATACTTGTATTAGATTTGTACTCATTAATTGTGATTGAACTATAGCACTTTTTTGTTATTCATTTGCTTTCCTATATTCTCTTGATATCAATTGTTTGCTAGGTTTCTAAGAATTGATTGGTGGTTAAGAGGATCTCTTATGAATCTAACATGAGCTAAGTACTTTAAGATATTCCTAATTGATAATTGAGTATATGCTTAGACATGTTGAGAAGTTAGGAGTATTGATTAGCAAGGGTTCTTGCTAGTACTTGTGCTTAGTTAAGAGAAGAACTCAAAATTAAAATTGGTTAAGGATGGTTAGTGGACTCAATTACCTAGTACATTCATCTCTTGTATTTACACTCATACACCTACTTTGTACATTGGAAAACTCATAAACAAGTAGCTCTTTAGTTTAATTAGACAGATGAAACTCACATTCCATACTCTTTGGTTAATTTGTTATGTATACTAGATTACTTAGGAACTAAATATAGGCTCCACATAGAGATTGACCTAGGTTAGTTGCCCTATAATGCATTTAGCTTAGTTTTATTTGATAGCCCCATGATATGGCTTTTCATTCTCTTTTCACTTTTTTTGGATTCAAATTGTGCATATAAAGATATTATAGAAGAAAATGTGATATGACAAAAGCAAAATCAAACTTCTATTAAATCATGAGTTAAATGCATATAGTTGTGATTATTTATGGAAGTTAAAGAGCTCATGAATTCCTCCTCTTTATAGGTGAAAGATGACAAGTTGTAAAAGCTCTTAGAGATCATGGGAAGTTGTGAAGGGAAGGGAAGAATACAAGAAGAAGATCAAAAAGAACACTATGAAAGAGAAGCCTGCATTTGACGTGGAAGTTCCGTAGCCAAACCATTATAAAACTGACTCAAAAGATGACCTCTCCGCTTACCCTTTGGCTGTGGATTCGTTGTAGCCAAAGTCATAGTGAAATCACCTAAAAAAGCACTGCTTATGTTTGTTTCTATCTGACAGTTCGCTATATCGAACTAATGGCGAATGCACAAAATTGATACTGTGTGTTTTGAAAACTAAAGCAGAAAAAAAAAGTATAAAAGCTAGGGATAGGCCAAAAATCACCCATTCTAGACTTCTTGGAAGTTTGGGTGCTAGGGCTTTGCATTTGGAAGAGCTTGGAGCTTAGGCCTTGTTTGGTACGTGGTATTTGAGGACAAGGAGTGGGATTTGATCAGGGATTGAGTCAGAATGTGTCGTTTGGTATGAGGGACTATGGGTAACCAGGGATTGGGAATACCACGAAAGTGGGATTGCTGCAAAGCCACCTCCCCCCTGATATTATGTTTTGAATCCCGGGATTGCAAAATTGTGAAGACAAAAATACCCTTAAATAAAATATTTCTAGACAAAAATTACCCCAATCATAACCTAAAATCCCTCTCAAATATTCACTACCTCTTTTTTTCCCCTCACCATCGACGACTCAACTTCACACGGTTTCCCTCACCACCGCCCACTCTGTCGCCTACTCTGTCGCCTCAGCACCGATCACTTTTCCCCTTTCTCTCCGTCGAAGATGTGCATTGTTGGCTATTAATTAGCAATTTGATTGTGATATCGAGATGTCTCTCATCTCTATATCAGAAGTCAAAGCCACGAACCTATTAGATGAGAGCTCTTTAATGTTCGTTAGCTTCGCAAATGGGTTTTTATTTATTTGTTTGGTCACTTTGAATCCATAGCCTTCTGATTTTCCTGTTTTGCTGATTTCACGGCAATAAATATACCCTGTTTACTTGGTTCTTCAGAAATATATTTGAAGTTTTTACTAGGTGAACCTTTCTAATTATGACGATCGCGACGATAAGTTTAATGTAACCCCCTCAGTAATTATATCTGAAATACACGATTAAAATGAAATAGAGACCAATAATAATCAAATAACATTTACTAACCCATCACATGATGGGGTTTTCACGAATACTTTTCAAAATCATTTATAAACTTGGTCTCATATTCACATTTCGAATATAATTACTACGCGAAGATAAATCACATTCATATAAATATCAGAGTGCACAACATAATCATCCCGGCAATCTCGGGTACATACCTTCGCTAAAGATATACAGGGCACAATTGCCCATTACAATTCTTCAAATGGGGATTACACAATCTCATCTCGAATGAGTCCTGCCGCTCCCTCCACGAGCCACTTGCCCTGTCTAAATTGTTGGTAAGGGAGGGTGAGATTCGAGAGAATCTCAGTAGGGAAACATTATCAATATGCAGGCAAGATAAGTGTTTAATGCATGACATGCTTGCATCACATAACTCATGCACACATACAATGACAAATCTATAAGCTCAATGCTTCGAACGATACACATATGGCCATAGCATATATTGAAATATAGCTTCAAATCATTCATACATGTTCCACATAATCAAGCAAAGCAATAACATGCATCAACACATTAATACAGTTATCAGAGCATGCAGGAGAGATAAGTTCCCTACCTCCAGTCTTTTCTCCTCGATTTGCGTGCCAGCAACTCGGGGCTTCACATTCGATCCTACAATGTCAAATATACTATTTAGACACTTCCATAGTGTTTCTGGGGGTTATATGAAGCTATATGGAAAAATTACTAAAATACCCCCGGGGACCCGGCCCGGCCCGGCCGTACCCGGTCTAGCTGTACTTTTCCTGAAATTTTGACATGGGCTATTCCAACATATTTTTGCCCAAGGAATCCATTTTCGGACTCGGAATTATCAAATTCAATGTCAATTACAAAATTACCCTTGGCAGCCCCACTTTAAGGGTTTCAGGGGCGTTTTTGTAATTATGCTTTTTCGGCCTTTTCCGAAAAAGTGGCCAACTGTAACCCCACCTAATTTTCGCTCCTGAACTCAATGGAACCATCAAATCATTGAAAATCCAACTCTAAGACCCATTTCTAGAGCTGGCCGAAATTCTCAAGTATTCTGGGAAAAATTGGGGTTTTTCGGTTTCGGCTCCGTAAACGCGTTTCTTTCTACTCCTAACCACTTTATTAACCATTACATTGGGTTAGAACTACCATTTAGTATCAATTTGGGCAGCATAACACCTAGGCCAACCCATTTTCCAAATTTACAAACAAAGACAATCCGGTGAAATTTCACTGATTAAATCAACCACAGCAGCCAGAACAATCAAACATTGAAGTTTCGGAAGTTACCTCAAGCTCCCTCTAGCTTTTACTCAATATGGCTGAACCCTAGCCCCTTTTAAACAATGGAAATTGAGCTTCCAACACCTTAAAGAACATGAAAGAGAAGCTTAGAAGCAAGGTTATACGCGTTAGGAGCTAGATCGTCGGAGAAATCGGCTTACCTTATGAGATTCCTCCTCTTTCTCTCTCTAAGAGCTCTCAACTTTCTCTCACAAGTTTCAGCTGGTTCATCACGACAGAAAATGATAGCTGAAGAAGATGAGAATATATTTAATTCCATGCTGATGTCATCTTTTAATGAGATGATGTCATAATTCCCATTTTCGGATTTTCTGGCAGATTTTCTGCCCACACTTTGAAAAATCATAACTAATTCTAGAAAAATCTAAATGAGGTGATCCCAAAGCCAAATGAAAGGTATTTAAGTCCTCTTTATAGGAAAAATATTGTCCATTACTAAAAATCACCACAAAATTCCAGAATTACACAAATTTCATCACTGCCCCAAAACAGATTCCATTTTTGACCTCAAACTTTGGACAGTCATATCTCCCAGTTCACAAAATGAAATGGCACAAATTATATGTCCGTTTTGAAGCTTGAGATGTGAACTATAAGACTGGAACGTTTCATAATTTTCTGACATCATTTGCCTAGTCAAAACATCCACACGATAAGACTGCCCAGACAGAATTCACACTGGACAGCATTTCCAATTTTGCAACCAATGTGTCCAATCCAATTTAAAACAATTCCAATGATTAAATACCACAACATGACACCATTTCCATCACAATACCCCATTCAATTATTCCCTCTATTCTAAGTCAATTTGAATGTTAATCCACAATTGAACTCAAATATAGGGTTTTGGCGTTGCTCATAACACAAGCGACTACAATCCACTTTATATTCTCTAAAAAGGTTCATTAATCACTAACCACGTCCACTTTTGTAGCCATTAACTCCTAATCACAATTTGGGATCTTGCTAAACCGGGGCTTAGCAATCCACTAATCTCAGGCTTATTCTCTAGCCTCAAGTCTCAAAATTCGGGGTATTACATTCAACATTGATTTCCCTGAGGATTTGGTTGATCGATCAAGTTTGGGATTAGGACAGAGTATTTAAGTCTTTTTATAATTAGTACTTGTTTATTAAATAAGATTGGTAAAATCATTCCCTCCAATTAACACCTCATACCAAACATATTTTTAAAGCATCAATCCCAATCCCAATCCCAATCCTAAACCCAATCCCTATCCCTATCCCAATCCATCAAAATTCAATACCACGTACCAAACAGGGCCTTAGGGTTGAAGTGAGAAGGGATTCAAAGATTCAATTATTGGGTTTTTTGGATTCTTCTTCCTTTTCTTTACTAGTTTCTTGAATGGTTGTAATTATTTTTGCATAGTTGTAGCTATTTAATGATTATGTGTAGCTAGGCTCTTCACTCTAGGATTATTTTGAGCCTTTGTATGGATTAAGACTTGATTATTCCTCTCTTTTAGTAGTTAATGATATATATGTATTAATTTTATATTGTGCCTAATGCTTCTAAATGTTTGGCCACCATTTAAATTGATTTGTTCATTTGGATTTGACTTGAGAAAGCTAATCGAGTTATAGAACTTAGGTAAAATTATGCTAGACTTGAAGTTTAAGGAATAAATAAATGGTTTGTTAGTAACATAGAGATATAGTTACTAGCCTAACATTGTTAAATTAAGGTTGTTGCTGAATGAATATTTTCTCTTAAGTGTAGCAAGAGATTATGCATATAAATTGAGAATATTAAAATTGGTTTTGACTTGAAAAAGCTTAACCAAATGCTTTTGAACCTTAGACTAACACATATATTCATTGAAATACTATTGAGAGAGGAAAATAATCTAATCTTATGAAAAGCAAAAGGGAGAAATAATCCTAGGTTCCATTTAATCGTTAAAGTTAAAGAACAATTTGTCTTTATCACTTTTTAGTTTTCAAAAGTAGTTTTCAATTTCTCTTTCCACATCAAAAACTTGTTTTAGCTCAACTTTATTTAATTCACTAAGTCTATTGCTTGATGACTGTGTAGCTGAAAAAGCATATTTAAGTTTTAATTTTTTTAATATAATATAATTAGATTATCAAATTAAAATAAACTGATAAATCACTACTAGTAAAATCAAAGTTTTTGTATTTAAATTATTAATTAAATTTTTTTAATACAATCAAGGTTTTGATATTAACTGCTCCATTAGATTTTTAGATATTTTTCAATTTACACATTTTAAATTTAAGATTAATAACATTTAATTACACCATCATAACATGAGTTTGTTGCGCCAGTGTTTTCTGTTAGCAACATTACCTATGTTAGAATTATAGGACCAAAAGTGTAACACCTTACTTCTGTAATCGATTTGTTGAGTTTTATGCAGTGAATTAAAACCACAAAGTGATATTCGTATATAGAGTTTTTTCAATTCACAACCTCAGGATAGGATTCGAACCTATAGTTGAGTGGGTTTTTCAAAAAATTTCAAAACTTTTTGAAAATCTATCATAAAGTGGTTCATAACTTCTTCGTAACTCATCGTTACTTAATTCTCTTTATTATCTTAATCAGAGTGATTCTTTGCTCATTTTTATGTGTGAAAGGTTTCTTAACTAATGGGCTTGTACCGTGCGATTACCCATTTCTAATTCAATTTCCATGCTTAGGAAATTTGACTTGTCCATCATACAGTGATATATAATAATTAATCACTCAATGCTTATTACACAGTAGTTCAACGAGTAAATAATTCTTCTCCTTCATTACAACTTCTTCTCCTGGCACAGCATCTTACACTTCTCTTCAGTGCTCCACTGTCTATATGGTTGGTGGGGAGAGTGAGATTCAAGAGAATCCAGTAGCGAACAGTGCTAACAAATGCATACAAGAAATGCTTTGTGCATGACATACTTGCTTACATAAATCCATGCCAACATAATGACATATATGCATGCTTAATGTTTAATACATTACACTAATGGCCATAGTATAAGTAAAACAGAGCTTCACTCGTTCACATATGCTTCATACAATTCATCAAAACAACTAATACATCAATACACAAGCACACATATCCAGTTATGCAAGATAGGAAAGTTCCCTACTTTCTATCTTCAAGTTCCCTCCTTGTACCTTTTCTTCCAACCATTAAAGCTTCTTGGAAATTCTTTCACTTTTCGTCTTTCTTGACTTTTCATGACCCTAGATAAATGGCCATATTATTAGAATCATGACAAATAAATGTCCAATAGGTTATTTTAGCCTCTAGGACTTGTCTTTATTCTTTGGGCCCATACTTGTCCCAAATTTTAATAACCCAAGACACCTTGGTTGGTTAACCTTAAAGTTACCACATTAGGCCCCATGGGTATTTAATGGGCCCACATGAACTTTATAGGCTTTACTTAACCATTGAAATTCTAATTAATTACCAATTGCCCTTACTTTCTTATTTTTGTCAAATTACCAAAATCTACCAGAATTTTCAATAATCTTTGAAAATTCATAACTAATTGTATAGATGTCCAATTGTGATGACTCCAAAGGCTATGTGATCCCTAATTACTCTAGTTTTAGGGAAAATATAGCCATTATACTACTGGACGCACATCAATACAATATCTCACTTAATTGATCACTGCCCCCAGAATTAGCCAATTTTCCAGACCAAATTTTGAAAATTCATAATTAATTCTACAAAAATCCAAATGACACAAATTATATATCAATTTAAATTTTGGCATGTCTACTTCTAGACTGAAAAGTTTCACAATTTTTGGACGTCATTTACTTATCTAAAAACATCATAAAAACATATTACCACATATTTTATTCCAGAATCAAGGTCAAACTTTTAAAAATCATAACTTTCAATCTACTTGTCCAAATGTTCATATTACCTATCAAATTAAAACCAAGAACGCGTACTTTAATCTTTAAAAATTTCATAGCATTTGGACTAAGTTTAACTAATAAAAAACACATAGCAAATTCTCTGCCTCCAAAAAGTGAATTCAGGCAGACTTGAACACAACTTCCAAAATCATCATTTAACCTTAAAAACATGATTAAACCATGATTAAAACTCCAAAAACACCCCTGGCCGAAATGTGAACAGTACCATACCCTTGAGAAAACTCATCCAAATAACAATCCAATCGGTTCAAAATGAAGCCTACATTTACCTCAATGCTTTTCCACGATCGGTTCGAAAATCTGGCAATATTCCAGCAAGCGAGATGGCACCAAACACCTCCAAATAAAAATCTGAAACCATAGAAATGAAGCTTGTGATGAGTAGAAGAAGGTTCTTGAAGAGTATTTTGTGAGGAAACATCGATTCGGTAGAGTTTCGACATATTGAAATCAATAACGAGCACTATTCATGCTCTCTCTCTCTCTCTTCCAACATTTTTTTGCGATTTTAGCTATTTTTTATTTTTAGGGGTGGCTGGCCGAAAATAAAAGGCTAGAAAGAGTCTTGAAAAAAGTCATGTCATGTGTCAGATTTCTACAATGCCATTTGTTCGGTAATCTAATGGTTCAATGACACATATCACTTGCTTTAATAAAGTGGGTCCCGTCTCCTTTCTCAGGCCTTTAGCAGTCCAATTTGTCAAGGATAGTGGGGATCTGATAGTTTTCCCCAAGCTCTCGAGTTCGGTGTTCGAGAAAGTTAGTCAAGTGACCGGACTAGAGACCTATGGATTTCCCCAGCTCGGGGTGAGGTGGCACCCCTCGGTGATGATAACTCAAAAGGCATAAAAGTGATGGCAATGATGAGGGATACTTATCACATCCTTACTCTTCCAACACAAAAGTGTCATTGTCCTTTGTAATGATTAAGGAACACTTGTCATCCTCTTGATTAGCCAACACAAAAGCTAGTCATGATTACTTATGTAACACCCCAAATTACAATTAAGGGCTAATGATAATTATTGAGGATAATTATTGAATTAAAGAGGAATAATTATGGGTTTTGGTGGTAATATTAATTAATATGCCAGGATTAGTAGAAATTGAAAGAATAAAATTGTTGGGCAATTAGTTAGTGATTAATAGAGAAATTAATTACTAACTAAGAGAAAAATGAGAAGTGTGATTATATGGCTAATAGAGGGATTAGAGAAGCTAATTGGGTGTTTACTTATGAGGGCCAATAGGGAGGTGACACTTGGCAAGCTCACATGTGGAGAAAGATGTGGAGAAAAGTCAAATATGATTCTTTTAATATTTCTTCTCTCTCTTTTTCCCCATTTTCGACTGTGCATGGTATTGGGGAAGGGAGTGTCATCATTTCCTTCATCTTCTTCACTCAATCTCTCTCAAACTCATGCAGCCATTGAAGGAAGAAAGGAAGAAGAAAAGCTTGCTTTTTGGGTAAGCAAATGGCCTCAAATGCCAAAATGCTCTTCATTAATATTGTTCCTTGAGTTAAGAGCTTCATTTCTAATGTTTATAGTTTGGCCATTGGTGTTAATTTGTGGCCACAAGGAATTTTGGAGGTTGGAGAATCAAAGAACCTCTTTGGCAAAGTTATAGAGGTAAGTGAAATGAACTTTTCCATATAAGTTTTGTGGCTTTTGGATTAGTTTGGAAATTCTGGAATTTATGGCCTTGAATTCAAAAATGAGTGTCATTGGGTGTTTGGTATGTCATTGGCATGAAATTGGTAGCTTGTAGAGATTTTGGGATGATAGAATAGATTTGGCATTGAAATGTCTTGTTTGGATGATTTTGGAATTTGGATGTTTATGTTGCCCAAAACCAAAGCAAGATATGGAATAGGATTTTGGTAATTCTGATGGTTCCATGTGACTCCTTGGGTGTTTTTGTGTGGGAGTAGCCTTGAGTAAGAGTTTGGGACCATTAGAATCAATTGGGCAATTGTTGGGATGTGTGGTCAGTTTTGCAGCATTTTCTAGTTTCTGATAAAATCACTCGAGTGATTTGGGGTTCACTCAAGTGGTTATGGGTTCCACTCAAGTGTAGTAGTTCAATTTTCCTTTCTGCTCTCTGTTGATGTTGCACTTTCATGTGTTGAGGCAAGAGTGTTGTCTCACTTGCAAGTGTTGTGGGTTCTCACTCAAGTGAGCCTCCTTTCTCTCGAATGCGGGTGTATTTGACGCCATGAACTCTAATCTCAGGTCCTCACTTTCTGTGGTTCACTTTCTGGTACTCGAGTGAGCATTTGGCTATCACTCGAGTATGGCTTTCTGGACTCGAGTGTTGTAGTCTTCTGAAATTTCTTGTGCTCTCGGGTATACACTCGCTGTCTTTCACTCTCTAGTACCCAAGTGTAGACCGTACCATCAATCGAGTGAGGTATTCTTCACTCAGGTATCCATACAATATCACGCAAATGAGGCAATCTTCACTCAAGTGTCTCAATGAAAAATATCAAGTTTGAGCTTTCAAAAAGGGGATCTTTGGGATAGATCTTCCAAACCTTTAGAGATATTGATAGAGTTATTTATAGGTACTCGAAGAGCAATAATGATAACCAAATTAAGTGTTAAGAAGTAATTGAGTATTGGATAGAGAATAATACTTCGTCACTCATTATGAATTATAGGATACGACATTTGCCCTTGGGAGGGACCAGTGCCAGAGCATGCACGAAAGGAACGAGCAGATAGTGACTTTTCTCTCATGTTGTGTATGATGTCTGGTATGCATGATTGATTATTGTGTGTTTGTGAAATGTGAATGAAAATGTTCCATGGTCTATTACAGCGTGAGCACTTCAGTGGGAGCCGTCGTAGGAGGTTGATGCTTATCATACCTACCCCAGTCGTTAAACTGCCGTTGTAATAGACAAGGATCTTTGAGAAACTGCTTTGTGAATCCGGCCAGTGTGGCTGTGTGTGTATGTGAAATATTTTATATGGATCCCAGCTGTGGTGATATATGTGATATGATCATGTGATTGTGCAATACAGTGTGAGCACTTCAGCGTGAGCACTTCAGCGTGAGCAAACGTAAGGGTGACATGAGTCATACCTGCCCTTACCGCTGTAATTGCCATTGTAGTTGCTATGTATGGGTTATGATTTGCTTTCATGCCTTATTATTATGCATACTATGAGTGATTTGTTACTACAGGGATTCTTTAAAATCTCACTCTCCCAAAACAACTTTTAGACAAGGTCGAAGGATCAAAAGGAAAGCGGGTGATGAAAAGCGGGTAGAGCTCCAGATTGGGAGTTGTTTTGATTATTTGGTTATCATGTAGATCATATGGATATTTTGTTGGGAATTGCCTGTTTATGAATTGGTGATATTTGAATAGTTTTGTGTGATCCCCAAGATAAGGGAAAAGAATTATTGGCTCTGTGCCTTGTATAATCCCTTTATTAATTAATGGAACCCGAGTGTATCGGGAATTTGCGCTGTACTCTGATATTTATGAATGGAATCAACCAGAATAGGCCATTTATGTATTCGTGATATGAATATGAGACCATTGTGAATAGGTTTTGGAAAAGTTTTTGTAAACCATTATTTTGGGCAAAGGATTATTTTATAAGTCCCAATTTGTATTATGGTCTCTAATTCATCTTAATCATGTTTTATGACTTTAATCTCGGCCTTGGTTGGAAGGGGGTTACAACTTACTTTATTAAAGTTACTTTATCGATTCTTACTCGGGATTCTACTCAGAACTTACTCGGGATTGCTTCATGTATACCGAGGCCCACCAAATGATGCCAGGTCAGAGTATATGTGTATGGCTCCACATGGCACCACACACCGGCATCCACTCTAAAAACGCAGGTACACATATTGCCCTGAAAATGCCATGTGCATACTTACACCGGTATATTTCGCTCGACCAATCAATCTCATAACTCATGACATAGTTGGGTGGCATCTTTCAACCATCCGATGGCACCATATATGTGTCATGTGCACATCTGCACCGACACTTAATCATATTGCCTACAAATACCGAGCCCTCTACCCTGTAGGGCCAAATCACATAGTCCCTGAGAATCTTTCTATCTCTTATCATTTTTGGAACTCTTCCCAAACTGGGCTTAGTAGTCTGCCTTATTCAGGTTTATTCTCTAGCCTTTAGTCCCGAAATTTGGGATATTACAAAAAGTATATTTTATAAAGCGATCAAGGGATCAAAAGTATACCTCATGTAAACTTAAATAACTAAAAGTATACTTTAGCCTTTTTTAAGGTATATATACCATACTACCAACTATTTTATATATCTATATATACCATACTACCAACTATTTTATATATCTATCCTGACTTATTCGTACAATGCTGTGCAAGTATGATGAGCTAAGCTTCTCTATAATTTTATTTTGGGTTAACACCACTTTTAGTCCTTGAAGTTCACTGAATTTTGGTTTTGATCACTCAAATTTGAAACTGGTGGTTTTGGTCCTTCAAGTTTTATCCATTTATGACAGTTGGTCCCTGAAATTTGAAAAGGACTTGGAGTTGCATTTGAAGGTGTTAATTTATCCTGTGGCACTAGCTCCATTAAATTGGCTTATGTGGCATGCTTCTTAGTTGAGATGACGTGGCAAATATATTATAAACATTATGAATTGGCTATTTAATTTTTTTAAGAAAAAAAAAACAAGAGGACGGTTAAAGAGTGCTGTGGAGGGATTAGAGAAGAGTGTGAAAGTGTTTTGGAAGAGAATGAAACGAACTTGATATCTGATTTCTGAAATCTCAATTGTGCACCTGATATTCGTTAGTTTGAAATTGTTCATGAATTCACTCTGCGTCATCGCTCATCCTCATCTAGCTCCACATTTTACTAATTGAAACAGAAAAGAAAAACAATTTCGAAACAGGAACAGAATTAAATTGCAGGGCAAGTTAAAAGATCTCAGAATCTACTATCAATTTATTTGTTCTTTCTTTTCCCCAAGAAAATCCGAACAAAGAAGAAGAATCGCGGCTGCCGGAAGAAAGATTTACAATAAAATTTCTGTCCACCTTTAGATGAAGATGAGGAATATATACAGCAAAAATAAGAAAACAAACTACAATGAAGAAAGATGAAAATGAAAAAGATCTCACTATCTTTAGTTTGTTTGATTCTATTATCTGTTTTTTGCTTTCAAAAATAGTTTTACAAAATAATTTTTAGAAACAAGTTTTAAAATTAAAAAACAAATCTGTTTGGATAGTTGTTTACAAAAATATGTTTTTAAAGTGACGTGGCAGTGCTGTAGTGGGTAGTAACTTGGCGGTGGTTGTCACTAGTAGTGTAGTATCAATAGTGGATAAGTGGCGGCTTCAATTAATCAAAAATAAAAAAATAAAAATAAGAAAACAACTAAAAACTTCTTTTGATTTTTAATTTTTAAAAACAACTTTTTTTTGGTTTTAAAAACAGTTTACTAAACAGATTTTATTGTTTTATTATTTAAAAAAAAAAGTTTTTAAAAATAAAGTCAAACAGCCCAATCTATTTCCTATCTCTGTTTTTTCGTCTAGAACGAAGCCATATCCTAGCAAAAGTCTTCATAGGAAGGAGAACTGAGGAGTTTGTTGATGTCACACGTATCGACGTCGTCCTGGCTGAGACCGAGACGGAGCAGTTCGAGGACGCACTCGAAGATGAAGATGTACTGGGAATTCGAAGCACGCCTTGTTGCTCATGTGCAACCTTCAACAAACTTGATTTCTCTACCACCACCTTTGGCCAAGTCCCATTCTGTTTCATGGCTGTGGCTTGAAAGGTAGCAGAGTACAAAAGATGCCTAAAGTTATTTAGCTTTTGCTACTACCACTCCTGTCCAAGTCCCCTTCTAGTTCAGAGCCTCCCTTGAGCTTCGCGAAAGATGATCACCGCCGGCTGAATATGGTGCCCTAAACCCCTTTACCCTGTGTGGCGTGCATGGTTTAATTTTGCAAAGCCTTTCTTTGCTCATAAGGTTTATAATATATTTGCCACATCAGCTCTCCTAATAAGCATACCACATCAGCTAATTAAATGGAGTTAGTGCCACATATGATAAATTAACACCATTAAATGTAACCCCAAATCCTTTTCAAACTTCAGGGACCAACTATCACGGAGTAAACTTGAAGAATCAAACTCACCAATTTCAAACTTTAGTTATCAAAACCAAAATTGAGTAAACTTTAAGAGCTAAAAGTGGTATTAACCCTTTTATTTTTCACTCTATTTTAAAAATTAAAAACATCTTATCAAAATTAAATAATATACGCACCAAGCTGATTAACATTCCTTGATCATATATATAAAACTAAAGTGAACTTCAGCGAAGACTACAGAGTTCAAACTCTTAACTATGTTTGGATGAAAAGAAAATTAGAGGCAGGAAAAAATAGATGGAGGAGAAAATGGAGGGGAGAGAAAAGTGAAGAGATAATATTATCCCTTCTTGTATTTGCATAAAGGGGAGAAAAGAGGAAGGAATGAAAATGCATGATATCTACAATGACAATAATGCCCTTAGTTTATAACCTTTTTTCAAGGAATGCTATGAATAAGGAATTTTGAGGGAGGAAGGAAAAAAATTTAATGAGTTCCATTTAAAAAAACTTTTAAACCCGCAGGGTGATTGAGAGCAACGGCTAGAGCTTCAGCGAGAGTCGCGCTGAGAGCTTTAAGCGATGGAGATTTAGGGCAAAATATTAGACATAAATAGGGATAGCTTTATCCCAAAATTTTCAAATCCAAGATAGCATTATGTGGTTAGAGTTAAGCAATCCCACATATATATGTGGTATTCTCGAATCTCAAGTTATTCCCAATCCCTCGCGCCAAACATCTATAATAGTTTTTTTTTTTTTTACTCTCAACTACAGGAATTTCAAATAATTATTTTTAAATAAGTATTTTAAATCTGGAAACAAACATCCTTTTATTCATTGTATTGAAATAAATCAATATTTGATGTTAAGGGTGAGTTTGAAAATATATGATAAAACACGGGAAGAGGGATTTACATGGATTCTTGTTAGCCTCACGAAATATGTCATTTCAGCACATTTGCTTATAATTTCTTAGAGTTATTGGTGAATTCACACATATTTCACTACTACAAATAGTAGCATTTACATCACTAATTAACGTCTATTTTCAAATAACAGTAGTAGAAAAGCACACGATGGCATTTTCAAAATTAAGTCTAATGTTTCAACGACTGTTCTTGAGAAAATAGTCGTTGAAATACACCATTCAATGATTGTTAAAAAAAAACAGTCGTTGAAGCTGAGCTTTCAATGACTGTTATGCTTAACAGTCATTGAAATCCGAGCATTTTCAACTCATAAGTTAATTTGTTTGTAAATCATTGCTTTTTGATTTTACTCAATTGTTGTAATGTCTTCTACTTTTCATTTTAATTACAATGCACTAAAGACATATTACATAATGGGTGGAAAGCGCAAAGCTAAAAGTGGTCATACGAAGTAGTTCCAGTTGAAAGTAAGTTGTTTAAATTCAAGTTCTTCGATTGACAATTGCTTTACATATGCTTTTATTCTTTTTTACCGTTTGCTTTTTATGTATAGTACCCTCACCAATCAGGCAAAACTGAGTGCGGCTACTATGTTTCACTATATATGTATAACATCATTTTTAGTGGCCTTACTACCAATTTTGAATAGGTGATCATTTCTTGATTCTCAACTGAAATTCACTTTTATTCTTGTAAATGAATTGTTAGTTATTTCATTCAAGTCCTTGATTTATATTAACTTATTCTCCAATTTGCACACAGATTTTCGATAATCAGGATGCCTACACAATTGATGACATTAATTTGATCTAAAACCTTTTGTCAAGATATCTTCTACAACACATAGATGATGATGTGTAGAGGTTTCTTACATAGTGCAGTGGTTTAGTGCAATGGTACATTATGTTGCCCTACTCGAATACTTTGCCTTCTGTTAGTTTCTTAGTTTCTTGTTTATATTGAGTACTATGAATTTGTTAGAAAAGACTTTGCAAAATGATGATAAAACATTAAAGATGTAAGGATGTACATGTTTTACATTGCTACATGTAGTCTATTTGATTCATGAGCTGCCCTATTTATTATAAAACCCTTATGATAGTGCTCTTAATGAATCACAATGTTGTCCCAATTTATTTGTGTGTGAATTGTGAATCCCTTTTGACATTCATACGGTGCATTTCTTTGCAAGACTATTTTTATGGTTTTAGCTATATGTCCCTTGTTTTGTGAGGGATATGATATTTGTTATTTGAGTGTGTTCCAAACTCAAAATATACATGTCTGGAATTTGGCAATGTTTCAATGCTGAGGGGGAGAAAAACAAACAACATTTAAAAAAAATTGGATACAACGACTATTTACATAAAAACAGTCGTTATAACCCATGCCTCAAGGTTGCTTAGGCATGAGATACAACGACTGTTTTTATAAAAACAATCATTGTAACTCTCTTACAACAAACGTTTTAAAATGGTTGACCTTTTCAAAATTTCCAACAACACTCACATATACGTCCCCCTTGAAAATGGTCATCTAAAGGATATAAAAACAGTCATTAAAAGTGCCTTTTGTGGTAGTGTTTGGGGTTACATAAGTAAGGAAAATATTTCTAGTTGATATTTGGGTTAAAGGAATAGAATTCTTGATTTAAGTGTGAATATTTTGTCATATTTCATCAACTTTGGCTTTTATGGATTGTCTTGCTTTGATAGATTATCATTTGAGCCACATGTGGAGCCTTTGGAAGCTCAAATCAATGCTTAAAGAGTTGGAAAGGAGAGTAGAAAGTCCAGGCACCATGGTAATAAGACAAGAAAATATGAGACAGAAAGAAGAGGAGTCTTTGGCCTCAGCCAACACATTTTCTCACTTCAGCCAAAGACAAGGTAGAGAGCTCTTGGCCTCAACAAACAAATTTGCTGGCCTCAACCGAGACAAAATAGGAAGTTCTTGGTCTCAGCAAAAGACACAAGCAAAAATCTCTCAACCATAGCCAAAGATTGAAACAAAGAGCTCTTGGCCGTAGCCAAGGCTTTTCTTGGCTACAGCTAACTATAATTAATGGAGCTATGTGTTTTGCTAAGAGAACTGATTTTAGGGCATTATAAGCTCCCAAACTCGCACAGCAGTGTGATTCTACGACTTGGAAGCTAAACTTGGGGGCTGCTGTGCTAGGGTTTGAGGCTCTTGAAGGTTGGGAGGCCAATGATTGAGGATTTAAAAACATTCAAGCTATATTCACTTGGTTTGGTCGACATTACAAAAAAATACTGAATTTTTTATGGAATTTGCCACAGAATTGAGAGTTTCCGACGAATTTCCGATAGAATGGATTATGTCGCTAATAACAGCGTGACAAACCAATTTCCGATAGAATTCAGATTCCGTCAGTAATTTGCAACAGAATTAATTCCATCGGAAATTGCAAGGGAATTTTTGATGGAATTGAATTATGCAATAATTTCTGATGGAATTAATTCCATCAGAATTCCCTCACAATTTCTGATGGAATTGTCCATACGCACACGATGCCTTACTGGATGGACTCAACTGCTTTGGCGTTCTATTATTACACAAGTATATATATATATATATATATATATAATCTTATTATACATAATCAATTATTTATAAATATATTTTTTATATATATAAATGTAATAATATAAAATAATTTTATATATTCTTATAATTTTTAATATAAATTAACTTCAAATTAAAAAAGTATACATCTTAAATAAATTTCATATGACTATATTCTTGTCTAATTTGTAAAATTAATTTTTTATTAACATTAATTAATAATAATAAATAATTATTAACTAAATTTTTTTTACTAATATTAATTAATAACTAATAAATTTCATTTTTTATAAATAAATTTTTATATGACCATTTTGCCCCTATAGGGACCAAAACCTATGATTAGAAATTAAAAATATTTTAGAAATTAGAAAATAATAATTAAAAATTAAATTAAAAATATTAATTAATAACTAATAAATTTTATAAAAATACTTTTTTAAAATTAAATTTAATTAAAAAATAATAATCTTTAAATTTTGCCGCGGAATTTCTGACGGAATTCAAATTGCGAGGGAATTTCCAACAAAATTCTTTTCTGTCTAAAATTGCGAAGGAATTGCAACTTTCTAATGGAAATTCCATCGTAAATTTGCGACAAAATTAGTTCGTCGGAAATTCCGTAGCAAAAGACGGAATTTTCCACGGAATATTTTTCGTTGCAAATTTTGCCACCAAAAAAATTCCGTCAGAAAATTTCCAACAGAATCTATTTTCATGGCAAATTCGGTCGGAAATTTCATGTTTTTTTGTAGTGTGATTTTCTTCCTCTTTCCCTCTTATTTTTTGCTATGGATGGTACTTCCTTGTGTATTTGTAGCTTGTGGCTGCCAATAGTTAGCTAAACACTTAGCTCTAGGATTATTTTGAATTCTTGTATGGATTAACACTTAAATACTCCTCTGTTTTTGTGATTAATGATATATGTGTGCTTATTTTACACTTTGCCTAATGATTCTAAGTCTTTGATCAGCATTTAGATGTTTTGTTCACTTGATTGATGTTGGAGAGGGATAGCTTAAGTGTAGAACTTGGGTAAAATTATGTAAGAACTTGAAATTTGCATGATGAATGAATGGTTTTTGTCAAGATAGAGATATACTTGCCAACATTACATGGTCACATTAGAATTGAAATTTTAATTTGGATTTTATTAAGTGTGTCAAGAGATTGAGCAATTAATGGAATTAAACACTTGTTTTTAATTTCAGAGAGCTTTTGCAAGTACTTTTGAATCCTAGAATAGCACATATTTTCATTAAGAGCTAGCATCTATGAGAGGAGGTAAATTGAATGTTATGAAATACAAGGACAATAAATGATCCTAATCCTCATTTTATCTTTGAAGTCAAAGAATTAATTTATATATCACTTTATTACTTGGCATGATCCGTGCACTTGTTATGCGAACAATTCTATTCTGTAAGTTATTTTTCTAATTAGCCTTCCAATTCAGCTTTTTAAGAAGCTTAGCTTGAATTAAGCAACTTAAACAGATTCTTTTCTTTTCTTTTTTAAATAAAGTTCAACTGAAACAGATTTAATGGAATGGAGGAATGATTAATTTTTCTAAGACTAATGATACACTAAGAATTTTGATTCTATAGTTGGTCTGACTCTTCTAAGACAATATAATGGACTTATGAGGATAATAAGAAGTGCCTCAAACGAACATGCTACTACTTTAAGCACAATCTTGAATAACTTCTAACAACTCTAATTTATTACTAAGAGCCTATCGTTTGGTACCCGGAAGATTTGAGCAGAGAAAGGAATTTAAGGGAAGGGAAGATTTTGAGGGGTGAGGGAAGATGGGTTGAGAGAAGATGAGTTATTTAGTAAGAAGAAAATTGAAAGATGGCAATTGAGAAAGAAAAGGGAAATACCTATTTTGACCTTCAAAATGAATTAATGATTATCTATTAATTAAATTTATATTTCAATTCATAAATTCAATAATTAGTAGTACATAATTTAAAAATAAAATAAAATGAATAAATTATAAATTATAATTTAAATAAATAATTATAAATATTTTAAAAGACAATGATAGATATTAAATGAAATAAAAAATAAAAAATATAATTTAAATAAATAAATATAAATATTTAAAAAGATAACGATAGATATTAAATGAAATAAAAAATAAATAATATAAATAATAACATGAAGAAGTTAAGATATTAAATCAAAAATTTAATTGGTGCGAATCTTGCGGCCTCAACTACTCTAATTTATCCTAAAGATTTCTCTCTCATATTCTCTTGTCTCTCTACCCATGTTGCACTTGCTTCTCAAATATTTTAAATAATTAAAAATAATTAAATAAATGTGAACAATCAATATAAAAATAAAAATAGTTATAGATATTAGATAATTAAAAGTGAAATTGAATAACCAAGACGGGAGGAATGAGTCCTACGTCTTCAATTTCATGGGATAATGAATAAAAAATTATAATTTAAATAAATAAATAAATAAAAATATTCAAAATAGTTTTAGATATTTCCTATTTTATTTAAATCATTAAAGCTCAAATGTGTTGAGCTTTGTTTACTAATTTGATCCCAACTTTTAAAATATAAATATTTTTTGAATGGATCCTATTTTATTAAAAACTTGATTCAAAGAGCTTTATAATGATATCTTATTTACTGAATTTGGATTTAAATTAACATATTTATATTTACATTTTAATATGACAAGGAAGAAAACAAGAAATTTGAATTTGATACGATTTGGCGATTTGCTACATCACATTCGAATTTATTGGAGCAAATTTGAATGCGACGGCTTGGCAAAAAAAAAAATCCAATGTGATGGCAGAGCTTTATTTTGCGACAAAAAAAAAATCCCGTTTTTTAGAGGTAAAACAAGGGTCGCTGCCCTCCATGAACCTGTTGGCATTCTGTTGATGTTGAAAAAGAATTGGGTTGTTCGAATTTTCAAGGTGGGAAGAGGAGCAACACTTGTGCAGATGCGCTGGCAAAATTGGGTTTTGATCTAGAAGAAGAGTGGCATGTTTAGGACGAGATCCAGCCAGAACTGAAGCTGTTGTTCGAAAAGGACATAAACGAGATGTTGGTCGAAGAAACTGAAGTGGCTTTGTGTTCGGAGCTTGGGGAGATGAATCTCCTTGTGACTTGATTTTCGTCGTCCACATAAAATAGCTTCCTTTGGTTCGACTCCAAGCACCCCCTCTGATTTCTCGTGACGTGGTGATGATGAAGGGGTAAATTTGTCTGAAACTTGAGATCCCACCACGGGAACACTTCCCATGTTTAAAGAAAGACTGGTGGGCCTGAGAAGATTGGCTAAAGATTTGATAGCAAACAAGGGAACTTGTTTATCTTCTCTTTCCTTTCCATCTCTTTTGCATACCAAACGACCTCTAACAATTTATTTGGTATGAGAGAAATGGAGGGGATGATAGGAAAAACTTTAATGAGTTCAATTTAAAAAATTTGCAGAAATGGAGTTAACAGCTTTCAATTAATTTTTCTTATTTTTTTTTTATATTTTCTCTTTATTAAAACTTTTAAGAGAAAATTGGAGAAATTAAATGTCTCCATCTGAGAATTTAGTTAATGAAAAGGATCTAAATTAGACTACTAGTACTCTGTATATACAAAATTCCGAATTGAATCATCACCAATTAAATTCTGAAATGGGGACACTTTGAACATTCCCCCAGTTTTCCCATTTTTTAATCCTACTTACTTGTTCCTTTTAAATTGAACTCATTAAAATTTTCCTTTCCCTCCACTCACCTTCATTTCTCTTGTGGCAAACAGGCTCTAAAGCAAGGAACTGGCTTCCCTCCGCTGACAATCATTTTCTCAAAATGTTTTAAAAAAATGGTGTTTAATATTTTGAAGTATTTTTATCTAGTATCTTAAAATATTTTTAAAGCAGCATGTAGCATCCTAAAATAATTTTTAGTGTTTTTAACTCCTTAAAATATTTTTTCAGTTGTACCCAGTGTGTTAGCAGACTGAATCAATTTTACCCTTAATCCATTTTTTTAGCTTCAAAAATTTCTTTAAAATATTTTTATTGCTTTTAACCCTTTAAAATATTTTTTCAATTGTACCCATTGTCTTAGGAAACCGACTACAATTTTACCATTAATGTATTTTTCTTAGTAGTAATGAGCACCCAAAACTTAAGATACTGATTTATTGATTTCCACCCACTCTAAAATATTTGTCCAATAACACTTAATATTTTAAAGTAATTTTTGGAAATAAAAAAATAATTAAGTGTAAAATTGCAATTAGTCTGGTAAGATACAGCTGAAAAAGACAATGTGTACAACTGAAAAAATATTTTAAGGGGTTAAAAAAACAAAAAATTATTTTAGAATACTGCATGCTACTTAAAAAATATTTTAAGATACTAGATACTTCCAAAAAAATATTTCAAAATATTAGACACTATTTTGAAAAAAAAAATTCAGCCCCATCATTTTACACCCAAACTAGTTTTAAGAAGAGGATTGGTAGCGGACGGAAGCCAAATCCCTTAAGCAAAAGGTACTTTTTAATTCATCAAGATATTTAGAAAGGTTCCTCCAAAATCATAAGTATTGCCATTACAATATGAGCCAAAAATTAATTTTAGTCGAGAGTTATAGAAATTAACGAAATTGCTCATATAGTTGCAGCCTAACAATACATATTTTGACAACACATTGCTAGCAAGATCTGAATATCAACTTTTATGTAGTTGCAGCTCAATGTTTATAGCCAAGTGGTTTCATTAAGAGATGTGATTTCACTTAATAATTTGTTTTGCTACCGTTAAAAAGGAACAAGTGTAGTGCCTAAATAACTTGTCAATACATACAATCTTTCCTTTATCTAGCAAGTACAAGTTCTCTCTATGATAAGCAATAAAAACAGTCTTCGTTAAAGTTCAAAGGGCTGTAACTTTGTAGTTGATGGGTTGCATCTCAGAATCTGTCTATTCCCCATTTCTAGTATTATGTCCCCGTTCTTCCTTATGCCCAACACTTCTATTGGATGCAGCTCATTTGTTGTGATTCTATTTGCCCATGATTCATGGACCTTGTAACACCTCACTCTAGGAAGATCTAATAGAAGTGTTTGGCTGATTCTTAGACACTTGACCCATTCAGCAACCCAAAAGGCTAAACTTTCAAAAACTTTTCCTTTGTAAGAATGAGAATTTCAGTAAACTTAAAAATCTTTTGCTTATTCATTTCAAATCAAAACTCAGTATCTCATTTCTTGATCAAACCTTTCGATGAATAAATAAGACCCGAGCTCTTTTCTATTTCAGTAAACCTTCACATTCTCATAGTCTCAAAAATTTCAGTAGCTTCATCTCTGAAACAGTGAACTCCAAATCGAAAATCATCTTGCCCAAGGCCCTATTCAATCATGCAAGCCAAGAAAAGAAAACATTACAACATTATTCCATTTTCCCTTACCATTATCTTACACTATTATATGTTCTTCATTTCCCCTCTCTAAGACCAGAGTTTATTTTTAACATCATCTTCTTCCTCAAGACGCATCAATTGAAGAAAATAAGGATGGGATGATGTTTAGGGAACTTACCTTTACCTATATTCAAGCTTGCATGTGGGGATTGTATCTTCTCTTCCACCTCCTCTTCCTCTCCATGTTCTTCCTCTTCTCTTCGGTCTCAACTCCCTCTCTCACTCTGTTTCTCTGATCCAGATCAAATTGAGGAAGATAGACGGGCTGGACAACTGGAGTGTCTTAAGTGATGGGGAAATATGATATAACAAGTCTTGTGGGTCCCATATTTAAATAACCCATTTTAACCTCTTTTCTTCATTGCAATTTCTTGAAAAAAATACAATCTCAGATATCCTAATCCTGTGGGTTGGGTTTGGTGGAGCACGTTCTGACTTCAAACGTTGGGCTTAAATATGGACCAATTCCATTTTTGGATTTAGGGTGATGAAATTACCATTTTATGCCTTCTTTATCAGTACTTAATTACTAAATAAATTCTAGAAATTAGAGCCCGTTTGGTTCAACCCCATTGCATGCCTGCAATGGTAATCATGATTGCATTACCAAGGGAAGAGTGTTTGGTTGCTCTTTAACATGGTAATAGGATTTACCATGGTAATGATGATTACTAAAAAATTGATAATCCACATTCATACCTCCCCTCCTATAAATCCTCATTACCATCCCATTGCATAGTTAAAAAAGTCCAATTTACCCTTTAGTTTCACGTGTCTATTTCACTTATCTCATTTCATTTACAACAAACGTCCCCTGCCGCCACCGCCACCTCCTCCTCCTACGCCATCCCCCGCCACCACCACCTCCTCCTCCTCCTCCTCCTTCACCCGCCGCAGCCATCGCCGCCTCCTCCTCCTCCATCCGCCACCGCGGCCACTTCCTCCACCGCCCCCCACAATAGTCGCCGCCGCCTCCTCCTCCTACTCCACCCATCGCGACCTCCTCCTCTGCCACCCCCACCACCACCACAACCTCCTCCTCCTCTGCCACCCTTCGCCACAGCCACAATTTCCTCCACTCACCGCCACCACCACCTCCTCCTCTGCCACGACCTCCTCCTCCTCCACCACCCCCAGCTGCTGCCACCGCCACCTCCTCCTCCTTCTTTACCCACCGCCACCACCTCCTCCTCCACCACCCCCTACAATCGACGCCACCACCTTCTCCTCCTCCGCCACCCCCCACCACCGCCACAATCTCCACCTCCTCTGCCACCCCTCACTGCCACCACGATCTCCTCCACCCACTGCCACCGCCACCACCTTCTCCTCTACCACCCCCTGCTGCCCCCACCTCCACCTCCTTCACCACCTGGCACCCCCACTATTGTCTTCGCCACTACATCCTCCTCTACCCCCACCGCCGACACCTACCGTCACTGCTACTACCTCCTCCTCCTCTACCACGGCCCCCCACCCCCACCGTTACTGACGTCGCCACCACTAACTCCTCCACGGCCACCGTCGCCACCGGCTGCTCGCCTGACATCTCCACCGGCTGCTCGCCCACTACCACCACCACTACCTCTTCCTCCTCCATCTCTGCCTCTGTCAACTCTTAACTATTTTTTCTACAAAGATTATATAAGGGTAAAATAGACTTTATGCAATATATTAATTTTAAATAATTGTTAAAATATTAACACATTGCACCTTACTTAAAAATCAAACCAAACACTACCCTTATAATTAATATTGCATTGCATTACCATTACATCGCACTGCACTGCATTACAGGGTGTAATGGGATCGAACCAAACGGGCCCTAAATTCTTACTACTTTACAAGGATATTCTTCCCTAATAGCTTATTTAGCCCAAAAACATATGTTTTCTTAAATTTTCAGGTCAAATAATAACCTCCAACTATTTTTCTTGAATTATATATTTCTAAAAAATAGGCCCTTAAGGATATGAAATAACCCCACAATTATCTATAAGTCTTTTTGAGAAAGGAACTTCACCATAAACTCGATCCTTTATTGCCCAAAATAACTTTCTATAATTTTTCCTTAATATTTTTTAGCCTTTATATATATTTTTAATATTTGACTGCTACCTTATTATCCTGAAATTCTTTTCTGAAAATAAGCTTTTTACCAATTAATTTCTGTTGGCTTTTATTTTTACTTTTAGATAACATCCCTGGGCCTCAGTTACGCCTGATAAATTTCTTCTCAAATGTTATACACCTCATATTGTTTCATAACCACATGGACCATATTGTCTCGCCATTCAGATATTTTTTCTCTAACACAGTGATTGAATCCCCCGCCGCGACTTTTGAAAGTGAACATTCATCATCATTTCAAATGCCCGTAGGAAATGATATTTTTCAAGCACTAGTACTTCACGTGCTAGATCAAATGTAAGAACAAAGTGATAATATCCTACTGTACGTATTCCAAGCACTGCAATGAAGTACACCATTGATGAGCACACCATTGTCGAGCCCGGGGTTTGATTCATTGCGTTGAATACGACAAGGAGAACTATCAATGACATGTTTCCACGAGCGAGTCAGATATGAGAAAACCCAAACTCAATCAACTTTATTATTACAAGAAACAAACCTTACAACATTAAAATCATTGCTCCTACTATCAAAACCAAACCCTACATGTGATTGATATCCACTAGAAGTCATGGTGATTCCAAGAAGCGATGCATATCTTTGAACTCATGCGTTCCATTGAATAAAGTCGAGAAGTGAATAATCGGCAAGACATACTAAACCGTTACTTGTACCCACCATTCTTTTTATCTGATGGTGGCCATTGATGCTAAGACTTTTTGTCATGCGAAACAAATCGAATTGGTCATTATCCAAATGTAGGGAATAGCTTTCTTTGAACCTCCTTACCGTATCATGAAAGGATTTTCTCTCGTTATAATTTTGTCGCCAACGCCTGCATTTAATGAGGAGGACTTCTTTTCTGCAATTAGTAGTATGATTTGAATGGCGGAATATGAAATCAGGACTATTAATAAGAGAATTCCAATTTCTGCAAACAATGATGGATGAATTAGGGTTTGGGCGTCTAAATTGAGCAGAATTTCTTCGACAAAATAAAAGGATTCATATGTCACATTAGTGATTTGGAGTTCGACGTGAGTTCAACAGTAACATATCAATGGCTTTTGAAATTGATGAAGATGAGTATGAGGTGGCATGTACTCTCGAGTTCGGTGATTGAGATTTTAGAATTCAGGGTTTGTGTTAACGTGGTAGGCTAAGGCTAGGAAGCCTGGGTTATCTATTTTTTTGATAAATAGCATGTGCTATATATTCTATTATGAATATAATATCTACGTGGATGTTCATATATTTCTATTGTCTTAATTATCTTCTGTATCTTACAATTATCTCTTATTGTCATCAAATATATAGATATCGATTCTATTGAGATTGTAAAATTATAGCTATAAATAGATGGCATGTGTTATATACTATATATATCTGGAATAGTGAATAAGAATTATTCTCTCTTACTCTTCTATTCTCTCTTTCTATTATTATCTTTCCCTTTTATTTATAACGTTATCAACACAAGGCTCTACCAGATTAGTTGTTGTTTTTTCTTCGTGGCTAATCCACGTAGATCTTTTTCCTGTCCTACGGGGGATCAGGGGTGCCTAATGTGCACTTCCCTGATGCGCACCTGCTGCGCGGGCCATTTGGGGTCCTTCCCAAATGTATTTTTTATGGTTCTTTGGATCATTATATTCTACATGAAATGGGCTACATTTTGATTTTTTATGGGCAAAAAATGGAGTTGTTTTCAATTTTTTATGATTTTTCAAAGATTCAGTGCATTTTTTTTTGAAAAGTGGTACAGTTTTTTTTTCCACTTTGAGCACTGAATCTTTGAAAAATCATAAAAAATTGAAAACAACTCCATTTTTTGCCCATAAAAAATCAAAATGTAGCCCATTTCATGTAGAATATAATGATCCAAAGAACCATAAAAAATACATTTAGGAAGGACCCCAAATAGGCCGCGCAGCAGGTGCGCATCAGGGAAGTGCACATTAGGCACCCCTGATCCTCCTACGGGAGGCTCTCACTAGTATATATTATTCAAAAGAAAATAGAACGAGGGTCAACAGAAAGCCGATAGCACAATAGAGTAAAATATTGTTTGTGAAGGATTTCACTGGAGACCTGCAATACGTTATTCAATGGGCGTGGTGTTTCCCCAGACGTTGCAGCTAGAAAACGAGTATCAGCAGCAATCAAAACAAAAACAAAAACAAAAAATTCTGTCATGGTAAGAATGTGACCTTCGAACAAAAAAAATAAACTGTGGCACAAAACCGTAGCTATTCCTATGTTAGTTTGTCGCAATTCAAGCCGCATTCCAAGATTTGAAGGAAAGAACAGGAAGAATAACGCCGCAAGCATGTCTCATCAAGAATGGTGTGCTAAGATATTAATTAGCATTCAGCTTGCTAATAATATATCTTGTGAAGGTCTACTTCAATCAAATTCATGTTCGTTCGATCAGAGTAGAGTTAAGATGGCGTACGTGGTAAGATTTTTCCAATTTATTTAGAGGGAATGATGGTACACTATTGTTTTTCCTCCTAATTGATCCATCATCTTCGATTCTAGATCTTTTATTGCAAACCCGATTCTATGTGGTAGAACATGAATATTATAGTTTTAAATCTTAGCGTATAGCATGTGTAATTCTGTCTTTGAGATTTAATTGCTCTACATATTCTAAATGGACTTTTGCGTATCTTAATATGAATTCTCTATGTTTAGCGAATTAATCTAAATTGAATGCTTTATTGGTTCCCTTTATCGTATATTGCCCTGAAGTAAGAGAAATAGAATTTATTATGAAATATGAATGGGGATTTATGGTTTGTTCTAAAAAATTGTTAATTGTTTAGATTAAAATAGTTAATATATAAACTCTAAACAACTTAATCATTATGAATGTACAATTTGGTGGCTCCTATGTAACTTTGATGCCTTTAACAATTCCCTCTACTTAGTTTAACCCTTGTTTTTGTTTTTTTTTTTTTGTTTTGTTTTTTTTTTTTTTTGTAGAGAAAGTTTAGGAGAGGAGTTGGGATAACCCACAGTCTAAGGGCAGGTCGAGTTTAATCCTTATTTAAGACATAACGTTATGGCTACTATTTGAGTTTATTATTGTTTTTCTATCTTGTAAGTTGTTGTTACTTTTAGTATGGCCAAAAGCCATACACCATATATAATTTCATATTCTAAAATTATATGGTAAGAAGCCATATCATTTTGATTTCTTATTTTGATATAATATGGAGTTGTAACTTTGAAAATTATTTCTACAGTCCTAAAGACTAATAACTCCTAGGGGATTATTCCACTGAAAAATTAACAGTCCCAAAACCAATGTTTATGAAGATTTATATCATGGAAATTAAAAGTTATAGAGATTCTCCAAACTTAGATTGTTGGTATGCTATAATTATGTATGGTCCATTCCTGAAGTAATAAATAGAGGCAACAATATTTCTCCAAGTATAATAAAATGATGAGTATAGACTAAGGCTCCAAAAAAGCTAGAGACATCTAACTTGATTAATACTAAATAAATATCTGTGTCCAGAACTCTACATGATAAGTCAATAAATATCTTTGTGCCCAGAAGGCTACATAATGTTTATTTGTTAAAGTAATTTACTTTATTATGATATTTATGTGCTATTACAATTTTAAATGCTCATTGTCTTTATAGTCAACATGCCCTTGCAATAGAAATATTCGAGCATACCATTTGATAAGGTATGTTGTATTTGTCCTCACATTCCCCTCAATTTTTTTTCATTTCACTTTAGCCCTATGTAGAATGATCTCTATGAAGTTTGATTTTAACTCTTAATGAATCTTCTCAAATTTCTGTTGAATTTATAAATTCAGTAAATAGGTTTTGGGATGTCATAGAAAATATGTGTGTGTGTGTGTGTGTGTGTGTGTGTGTGTGTGTAAGGAGTAGTGTTTTCCTATAAAGAGGCATTGAATATACAAAGAAGATAGTTCCTGAAAATCTATATAGAGATATATCAATATATAGTATTTCCTAAAGAACTATGTGGCAGTTCCTAGAGAACTTTACGTAAAGAAAAAGAAATACTATTAATATAGTTCTTAAAAAACTGATATAGAAATAAGAAAAATATATCTGTATAACTCTCAATTGAGGGGGAGATTGTTGGAGTATAAGTGTGAGTCATGTTATAGTAAGATTTCAATTATGTCATATATTATAAAAATTGAAATTTTGTTATAGTAAATTAGAAGTTTACTAATCTAGACAAATATATTGTTGGCATGACTAGTTTGATCATCCAAGTCACATATGATGCAACAAATTAGTATATATATTATGTATTGATATCCATTAAAGAACCAGAAGATTCTTTATAAATAGCCAACATATCATTATATTCTTCTTGTTCTCAAATAATATAATAGTGATTATGAGAAGATCACTAATTGTGATTTGGGATGGATGTTTGAATTTCTAAAAATATATCAAACTCATATATATGGTCCCAATCAAATAACATGTAACCCGTACAAGTATTGAATAAATTTTATATATGCATCTATGAGATGGTTACATGTGTGATTAGTTTGCAACCTCAAGCTTGCAAAATCGTTTGAAGAAATTATTGTAGGGCACAATTTTCAGGCTATATGATCCATAAAATAATCTACAAAATTATTTATCAAAGCCTCCAGGTATAGGTAGATCAAAATTTATGAGAACAAAATTCCCATTTTAGTATTGGGATTATTGATTTTACATATTGCAATACTTAAATGCATCAAGCTAATAAGGTATTATAAATTTTCTTATTATAATTGGCTTTTGGTCAAAAGCCAGCCATTTTTCATCTTAGAATTTTGAATATGTAAATATATTCTTATACTTCCACCACAGTATTGCATATAGATAGATATTCAAAGAAAATTGGGATAAATATTGGGCAAGAACATCCTTCCTCTTGTTTGTCTCTAAATGGAACAAAATGATGTTTCTAAAGGGAACAAAATGATGTTTTTAAATGAAACAAATGGATTTAGGAGACTTATACTGCATAATTAGTTTATTGTCAATCGACAAAATTTTTTCCAACATGAAGAGGAGAAAATAAGTTGTAGCATCCCAAATTTTATTCACCAATATACATTATAAATATGTGGAAATATCCAATAAAAGGGAAGGGTGAATTGTGGAGGATGTGATTTTGTTGCTAGTGAGAATTCCCGGTGAGGTAGTGAGTTTGTCATGTGATTTTAGGTGACAAATGATTATCAAAAATTATGAAATTTTACAGGATAAAAGTATACACATCCTAAGCTTTAATTGGATAGGTCATGGATAATTTTTGGAGCTTTATTTAAAAAGTTATGAATTTTTGAAGATAGCCGAGGAAAACTGCCTATTCTTTGGAACATCATCCAAAGAAATTACTTCTGGGAATTTTATGCTTTCAAATGTTAAAAGGATATATTTTTCTTTGAAACTAGACTCAATAAGGATTCCATAGCCTTTAGAATCACTCCGATATAATGTCTACAAATTTAGTTATGATTTTTCAAACTTTGAGCAGAAAATTTGCCAGAAAATGTAATGGCAAACTTGTAATTTTGCCAAACAAGCACCAAATTAATTATTTTCCAATTAATTGACTTTAATTTCAATTAAGTAAGGAAAATAAAGGGGGGAAATATTTGGAATATTTTGGTCAAATAATATGCATTTATGAAAATTTTGAGCAAAAGTGCAAATTTGACTAAAATTGTGACTTTACGTGTATACGTAAGTTGAATAAGTTATGAAGCCAATTAGGACCTAAAGGAGAGATCCTTGAGATGCTATTACATGTAACAAGAGAGAGAAGTATTAGTTGCACTTCAATTGGATTTATGGCACGACATTATATGTACACAAAATGTTTAATTTTGGAAATTAGAAAAATGACATAAGCATACACAATGATGCCATAAGCATGGGATTATAAAACATTTCCCATCTTCTTCCTCCTCTAAAATCCGACACCCAAGTTCAGCCATAAGAGAGAGAGAGAGAGAGTTGAGAAATTATAGAGAGAGGAGGAGAAGAAAACTCACGATGTAGGTCGATTTCTTTGGTGAATTCGTACTTAATGCGTATAACTCTACTCTTAAGCCACTCTTCTATATTATACAAGGTTTGGGAAGCTCAAATTTTGGTGTTGGGAAGCTAGGGTTTTCAGCTATACTAAGGGATAGCTAGAGGAAGCAAAAGGTAACTTCCAAACTTTCGAATATTGATTATTCTGGCTGCTGTGAGTAATTTAATCAGTAAAATTTTGTTGGATTGTCTTTGATTCTGAATATGGGAAATGTGATGTTGGAAATGTTATACTGCCAAAATTAGGTCTAAATGTAGTTATAACGTAATTAAATAGTTAATAAAGTGATTAGGAGTATAAAGGAACACGTCTATGGAGTTAGAATCAAAAAACCCCAATTTTTCCCAGAGTTTTAAGCATTTCAGACAGGGCTGATACAAAGGGTTAGAGTTGGATTTTTGATGTTATGATAATTCCGTTGAGTTCAAGAGGGAAAATTAGGTGGGTTTATAGTTGGTCACTTTTTCGGAAGAGCCCCAAAAAGCACAATTTTCAAAAATGCCCCTGAAATCCGAAAAGCGGGGCTGTCAAGGGAAAATCTGTCTTTTAGCAGTGAATTTGGTAATCCTGAGTCCAAAAATGGATTTTTTGCGTGAAAATATGTAGAATAGCCCCAGTCAAAATTTCAGAAAAGGTATAGTCGAACTGGGTATGGCAGGGCCAAGCCGGATCCCTGGAGGCATTTTGGTAAATTTTCACAGTAGGCTAATATGACCACTATAAACACTATGGAAGTGTCTAAAATGGTAAATGAATGGATTTTAACATAATTCTTGTACATTTGATATTTTAAGACTGAGTTGAGAGCTTGAGCTTGGCATGTTTTACAAGGCACTAAAACAGGGTGAAAGAGACTTGAGGTAGGGATATTATCCTTCATACATCATGCCATAGTTCCTATGATTGTGTGGTTGTCATTGTTTGTGCTTTTATTAATGAACATGGTTTGCCTAGGAGGTGTAGGAAGTGCACTTACACCTAGGGGTTGGGTAAGAATCCAACCAGTGTACGATTAGTGGGGCAGGAGCTCTACTCATGTATACATGACGATGATATTTTATATTGTTCATTAATTGGTGCATATATGGTGCATATCATATCTACTTATTGCATTTTATGTGAACGATAGTATGTTTCTACTGGAATTCCTTGGAATATCACCCCTTTTTCTAAATAACATTATCTCAGCGGCTTGAAAGACAAGGACTTAGATACGGGAACTAACGGGAACGTTTCTCGAGACAAAGATCATGGTTATACATAGTCTGTATTGGGAATATTTTTGGATATTCTATATATATTTGTAAATATTATCAAATTCTGGATGGTTGATTCCAGTCTGTAAACAACTACTTATTATCAATATATTTGTACTTTTCTGTATGCCTGTGGGACTTGGTCTCTATTACTCTGTATATATCGAAATGGAAATGCATGTTGACATAAGTAGCTCGAAAAAAAATACATTGAATGTATCAAACATAGATCCTCAAATATAATAGTATGAACCAAAAGTTCATCAACTATTGCATTCTTAATTTATTACAATATCTACCAAATGCAGTCACTAACCTAAATGAGAATTCATATATCATATTCCAGCTGAAAAATGCTTCAATCAGTATAAATGAAAAATGAGACATTCCTGAAGCATGAGAAAATGATCGGTTCTAAAATAAAAGAGAAAAGGGAGAAAATAATCAAGATGATCATATTAAGGAGGCAACAATTTAGACATAATTGTTTGTAAGACCCTAGGAGAGGTTCGGGTACGTAAAAGCAATAGAGAGATCTCAATTTTTTATGTCATAAAAGAAAAAGAAACTGAAAAGATAAAGTTGTTAACAAGGTTTTGATGATAATATCATGTGATCAAATGAGGATCTTGTATGCAAATATGTCATGAGATATAGACATAAAGATAATAGGCCACTAGAAAAAAAAGGCGCCACATGCAATATCATAACGTGAATTTGTGTATTTCTAGCCTGAGTACCCAAAGTGCAATGTTAGTATCACATAAATGGGCATTTTTTTGTGAAAAAAGGAGAAATACAATCACAATACTTTTCACAAAAGTTCAATATTGATAGATATTATCCGATGGTGGATTACAATTTCATAGTATTGTTAATTTGGAAGTTTGACAGTATATGAAATTTTGATATGCATCTAGAGAATATGATTATAACATATGGTTCACTAATAAAATAATCCATGAAGGATCAAATACATACATGTATAAATTTAGATCTAAACATAAGAGAGTTCCTAAAGAATTCAAGTTGCTAGAAGCATACAATTCAAATCTTTGTATGGTTTGAAACAATGAGGGAATTATGGTATTACCAACTCGGTAAATAGTTATTGAAGGAATGATATAAAATATCTATTCTACCCATGTATTTTTTACGAAAAGATATAAAATGAATCTACTATAATTTCAATTTATGTTGAAGAGTTTAAATATTTTTGGAACTCTTGAAGAGCTTGCAAAAGCTACGAATTGCTTGATTTCTTGAAGAGCTTGCAAAAGGTTTGAATTACTTAAACTCCTGAATAGCTTGCAAAAGCTAAGAATTACTTAAAGAAAGAATTTGAAGGAGGATTTGGGAAGAACAAAAGGTTGCCTTGGATTACAAATTGAATATTTAAAAGATAAGATTTTTGTCTATCAAGATCTATCTGTGGATAAATCACATCTATAATGTACTCCAAGAAATGCTTGGTCTAGAAGTACCATATCTTTAGCCCTCAAGAAGGTGATAAAGAGATGGTCCAAAAGCATCATCTAGTAATTGGAGCAATTATGTGAGTCAAGCACACATGACTTGATATATCATCTTCTTATTAGTATTATATAGTTATACACCAACACGAAGACATTGAAATATAATGGACATCAATAGAAAAGAGTGAAATTAGTATCCCGCAATGAAATCTAGCAGATTTGTTCACCAAGTTAATTTCAACAACAATATTTGGAAAGCTTGTTTGTGATATCAAACTTCAAAAATTCAAAGATATAAACTCACATTGTCAAAAGGAGAGCTGATACACGTTATACTCTTTTTCTTGTCTATGATTTTATCCCACTGAGTTTTCCTAGCAAGATTTTTAATGAGACAGCACGGATAGCATATCAACAAATGATTTACTCTTTTTCTTAATTTCCGCTAGGTTTTTATCCCACTGGGTTTTTCCTAGTTGAAGTTTTTTAATGAGGCACATTAGTATATAATGGACATCCAAAGAGAAGTATTATAAATATAATATTTTTGTGGATGTCCATATATCTCCATTATTTCAATTATCTCCAGTATCTCACAATTATCTCTTATTATTGTCATCATACATGTAGATATCGATTCTATAGAAATTGTAAAGTTATGCTTATAAATAGATTCCATAAAGATTGTAAAGTTATGCTTATAAATAGAGGCATGTGTTATGGACTATATATACCATGAATAATGAATAAGAATTATCCTCTCATACCCTTATATTCTCCCTTCCTATTATTATCTTTCCTTTTTAGTTATAACAAACAAGCTATTATTAATGAGTTTTTAATGTGACTTTGAATTGGCCTATTCGAGTTTAATAAACTTGCGGAGAAAGAGAACGATGCAGGTGAAACTTATTTAAAAAATAATATTATCCGTAAATAATGTTAATAATACAATTCTATATATATACTATTTTTTTACTCTACATTGATATTAGGGAAAACCCTATATAAAGCCACATGAACTAATAAAATTTAAAATTAGATTGATAAATTTAATAAATATTTAATTACATCATAAACCCAATTCAGGATTTTAAATTATAGGTAAACTGACTTTTATACCATCCTCTATCTCATATTCTTTGAATATTATCCCTTCCATTCTCTCTTTCCGTCGCATTTTCTCCCACAGCAACCAGACGAATAAAGGATGAGGAGAAAGTAGTGAGCTTAGTGAGTGAATTGAAATTCACCTGCCCTGCCGTGGTTGCATTGAAAGAAAGAAAACCCCAATCAGCATAGACGCAATTCGGAAATCGAGGTGAGAATGAAAGAAAAACCCAAATAGCTGGAAATTTGTAGAGAGAGAACAGATAAATTAAAAGATCGAAGAGAATAAAATCTACTCCTATGTGTCTACGTCTACTTCCAGTGAATGCAAGTGGGAATTCAGGAGTATGTTTGTGAGATCGTGTGTGTGTAGAGAGAGAGAAGAGAGAAGGGACATTGGGTGTGAACATAGATAATGAAAATCTGCCCATTAGAATGAAGCTTATGAGTGTGATCTGAAGGCAACGCTTGCATCATGCATATGAATTTTTTTTTTCATTTTTTCCTCCTACGCACTGTATTTCATTTTACAGGTCCTACATATCGTGTATAACTACTGAAAAAGATAAAATAAGGAAGGACAAAACTTGGGTTGTTGTGGGAGGGAGAGATAGAAGGCACGCGGGAGAAAGAGAGTGGAAGGAGAAATATTTAAAGAGAAGATAAGAGAGATGAGGTCTATAAAGTCATTTTACCCATATTCTATAATTTTAAATAGGCGTTATGACCTAATTGAAGATTTATTAAATTTATCAACCTGATTTATAATCTTTTTAGTTCAGGTGACTTTATATAGGATTTTCCCTTGATATTATGTGTAAATATTTTAAGATGAAAATTTATTTTAAAAATAATGAAGGATTATCAAAAGAAAAAATAATAATAATAAAGTAGGTAGTAGTAGTAGATGATGATTTGTATATTCTTAAATGATTTTTCCTTTAAAAAAAACTTAGACAAGTATGCCCATGTCTCTCTTCATAAGATAATTGGGGATAAATTACTATTTTTTTTTGAAAGAAAACAATATCCTTTTATTTATAATGTTGAAAAAATCAATATTTGATGTTAAGGGTAAGTTTGGAAGTATATGATGATAAAACACTACAGAAGAGGGATTTACATGGATGCTATTCTGCAAGTTATTTTTCTAGTCAAGGCTTCCAACTTTTTAGGAACTTTAGCTTGAATTATGCAACTACTAAAACAGATCATTTTTTTCTTTGAAAAGTTCAATTTTCGCCTCTTACTTCGCCTTATCAATTCAGTGACCCTTTAGATTTTAATTATCAGAAAAAGGAAGACAATTTTATGGCTTAATTGTTGAACGAATGGTCTAAGAAAGTGGCTATGCATCAACTCCAAAATATCACGCATTGTGTGTAATTTGCAAGTACTGGTGATGTGCCTTAATCCACAAGCATACTTGCAGCCGGGATGAGCATTTAATTATATTTTCAGTACCACATATACTTATGTCCTTATTAATTACTTATTATATTTTCAGGACCACATGTATATATTTTCAGCCAGATGGCTGCCATACGCGTGATGATGGGACCAGGAGAAGGCTTGGCACTTGATACAAGACGCCATGTGCGGTGATGACTGGACTTACAGGTGATGTGGCCGATGATGTGTTGTGACACCTTAGACGTTGACAGAATAAGTGAAGACGTGGCCAGCTGTTGTGGCAACCTACATGTGCTGATGACTGAACTTACTGATGATGTGATGTTTGCACGTGGATGACATGTAGGATGATGACTGGGACTAATAGCTGACGTGTCTGATGATCTGTTGTGACACCAAGGATGTTGGTTTGGTCAAAGTCAAGACGTGGCAGCTGATGTGTTCTGCCATTTAGGCTGATGATTGAACTTTCAGGTGATGTTTGTCGCGCATGGATGACACCGAGGAAGATGACAGGGACAAAGGGCTAATGAGGCTGGTGAGTTGTAGTGACACCAAGGATGTTGACCCGGTCAAACTCATGACATTTGTGCTAGTGTGGCTGCCATGCGCGTGATGATGAGGACAAGTTAAAGATGTGGCAGTTGATATGTACTCCAACGTATGTTGTTGGCTTGGACTTGCAGTTGACGTGGCGTTGTGCTGGAAGCTACCTCGGATGGAGCTTTTGACTATTTGATGACATGGCAGATGATTTGCATACCACATCGGATGATGACTAGGACATATCTATGATGTGTATGCTCATATTTTCTAGCTGACAAGGCCAAAATTAATTATTAATTGGGAAAAAATAAATTAAAGGGAAAGAATAGAAATAAAAAATAAAAATATGAAAGTAAAGTTGTGCATTCAAAAATAATCAAAGGATATATAAAATAAAACAAAAAAAAAAGGAGCTGTCACATAGATTGCCCAAAAAAAATAAAACGAACTAAATAATTAAATAAGATTAAAATAGACAAGAACAAAGTCGGCCAAAAATATATAGTTTCGTTGGTTCAGTAGAAATATTAGAACTAATCTAGTATTGACAAATAAAGATTGGTGTCTAAAGTTAGGCTTATTAATTGATGGAAGGGATTGATAAGTTTATCGAGATAAATATTTGGTTTTGGCTCGAAATAAAATAATAGAAGTTAAGTCCATCATTTTACTTTTCATTATTTTCTTTGAATTATTAAATTAAAAAAAATGAATTTGCTCAACCTAATTAAGAATATAATTGTGATAACTAGCTCATTTTTTCCTTTGTGCTCATGGGATGATGCTATTTTACTATTTGTGATGACCTGTACGTTTGCGGTTAAGCTAAAGGCAAACATATAAACTCACACAAATGACATAATTCTGCATAATAAAAGTGAAAAGTTATATAGTGCAAGAAATGATAAGTAAAAGTGCTTGTAATGACAATTAAGGGTGCACTGTCACTTGTAATTTCTTGCAACCTAAAATGGCTGGCATTTAAGTGTTTAAATTTCAATACCAGTTTCATTTCCAAATTTGATGTGAGCAATTAAATGGTGAATTATGCTGGATATAAGTTATATGTCTTTATATGAATTGAGATGTTGCCATTGGAAGTATCTTGACTTGTCATTACCTTACTACTAACTTATTGATAACGATTGAGTAGTTGTGAAAATTAAATAACAAAGATGTCATTTATATTGAATCAAGTTGTCACTAACAAATACAATTATCTCATTACCAATACCCATGAATTATAAAAAAAAACTAAAAAAGGTTACATTGGTTTGTCAATTAAGTTACAAAGATTTGATATGTGTCAAGTGCCCTAAAATATTTTATGACGTAGGACGCACCTAAAAAAAAATACTTTAGTACCAAATAAAACTTTAAGGTGCTGGATGCATCTAAAGAAAATATTTTAGGATGGTAGATGGATTTGGAAAAATACTTCAAAGGTGCTGTAGTTTTTCTTGTTTTATCATGTCCTTATAGTTTCACATGATTTTTAATGAAGTCCTTGTAGTTTTTTAATTATTATCGTTAACATGAAACTATAGGGACCTGATTAAAAACAAGTGAAACTATAAATACATGATAAAAGGGAAAAAATACAAGTACCCTATTAAAAATTAGGTGGATATATGAACATGCAGATTAATTTTCCTTAAAAAAATATAAAACATTTAATTAATGATTAGAAAATTTTAAAAAGTAAAGGGTTATAGTGCAAATCTACATCGCAAGTTTTCACTGAAGAACAATGTTGCCCTAAAAGTTTTTTCAAGTTTAATGACAACTCAGAAGTTTCAAAATTTAGCAATGTTACCTTATTCCGTTAAAACAATAATATTGACCATTAAAAAATTGACATTGACTGTTAACTTGTTAACGAAAACGGGAAAAATTGCTCTATGTTAATATTACCAAGGCAACATTGAACCTGAAACAATTTCCGGGATAACATTATTCCTTAACGACAACTTTCAGGGTAAATTTGCACTTTAACCCAAAAGTAAAATAAAATGCTTCCAAACAAAGAAAGTAGAATAACGGAATGAAGATATATTTGGACCGTTTGAAAACTAGTTAAAGAACAAGATGTGATCATTCAGAGTTCCAAATAATAATGACCTGTTTTGACCTCTTCATGCTAGCATCCCCAACAAGAAAAGCTAGACGCCAGAGTGCTTACTATAATTGACTTTTCAAAAGAAGCTATTAATTAACGTGGGATCAACTTCTATGAAAAGAAGGAATCAAACAATAAAAAGTCGAACCTAAGCCGATTCAATGCGAACAAGTAATAACTCGGAAAAACTTGAACTCCATTATTTAGGTGCTTCTATAAAGACAGGTCTCCCGTCTTTTATGTGTATTGCTGTGTGTGTGTGTGTGTGTGTGTGTGTGTGTGTGTGTGTGTGTCATTGATATAGCTAAATTCATAGAGGCTATATTGTGGAGTAAGTAAAACATGGGTCTTCTTGGGAAAAGCTTAGGTTCCAAGTTCAAAGACATAAGCAAGCAAGCTGTTTCAAGGATTGCTATGTTAAATAACAAGTGTCAAGTACGAGGATCCTTTGCTCGCTCTGATGTTGTTCAATTCTTGAACCTAGGTTGCCATGACAAAGCTCTCCTCCGAGTAAGTTCAGTCCCTTCTCTGGTTCACTTTTATTTTATGCTTGGATTAGCTTTTAGAAAACAACTTTAAAAAAAAAATGATTTTAGAGAATAGATTTTGTAAAAAAAGTGATTCTGATAAAATACTTTACCTTACCTTAGAATATGTCTTCTCAGCTTTCATGTCACTAAATCTGAGTTGTAACGAACAGGTGGAGCCAGTTAGTAAGAGAACAAAACATGGTAGATGTGTTTGTTATGATTAGGGGTGTTCAGGATCGGGAAACTTTTCATTCCCGATCCTGAAAATTTCCCGTCCCGACGGGACGGGAAATGTTCGGGATCGGGATCGGGAATTTCCCGATCCCGAATTTCTTTTATTTTTTTTAAAAATTCCTATATTAATTTTTTTATTTTATTTTCTTTAGTCTAGTATAAATATATAATTTATCTAATATCATATTGTACCAAATTAGTCCAATACAAATATATCATTAATCCAATATATACTTAAAGTTGTTGATTTAGCTATAGAAAGCACAAATATAAGAATAAAAAATTAGAATTATTTAATAAATAGTAAATAAAATTAACTAAATTAACTAAAAGAATAAATATTACCTTGAGGGTGCTAGGAATTTTCACATTTTATTTTGCATTTGGTCTTGCTTTCTTAAATATTTTAAAAAAATTATACATAATATATATATATATATATTTTCGGGATCGGGAAGTCCCATTCCCGATCCCGAAAAAAAATTTCCCGATCCTGAACTTCGGGACAGGCAAATCCCGTACCGATTTGCTTGGGATCAAGACGGGAAATACTTGCACACCCCTAGTTATGATAGAAAACTACTGCAACTTTCTGAGAGGAAGAGCTAAACTTGTTGAAAAGAACAGGTAAGCAAGTTCTCTCATGTCTTTTCCTGTCCATATATAACTATCCTTGTGGTTGATTAAATTTCAATACTGAACGAAAGATGTGGAATATATTATTGAAATGTGTGTATTTTGAAATCAAATGTCTGAAAATAGTGAGTGTCCTGAGGAGATCAAAGAAGCAATATCAAGCCTTATCTTTGCATCATCTAGATGTGGAGAATTTCCAGAGCTTCAAAAGATTAGAGATTTTCACTTTCAGATTTGGGAAAGAATTTGCTGCTCATGCTGTGGAATTACACCAAAATAATCGAGTGAACTCAAAGGTACCGATCATATCAAAGAAGATGGCGTTGCACAATTTTTATAGAGTTGAGATGCATCTAACACCCTAAAGTATTTGTAAAATAGCACTCAATAACCTAAACTAATTTATAGCTCATTCAGCATCCTAAATTATTGTAGTAGCACTCAATATTCCAAAGTATTTTTAGTGCAATTTTACCCTTAAAGTATGTTTCTCAGCAGCAATGAGCTCATAAACTTAAATATTGAGTGTTATTAGAAAAATACTTTAAGGTGTTAAATATACAAAAAGTTTCTGAAAAAATACTTTAAAATACTGGATGAACCACAAAATTAGTTTTATAGAACACTGAGTGCTACTTAGAAAATATTTCAAAGAGCTGGATATAATTAACCCATTTTTATACGGAATAACTTGAGCTATGCTTTTATTTCAGATGATACAGAAGCTTTCAGCTAGACGGCCAGCCATGGAAATCCGACTGAAAGTGCTGAAGGATATTGGCATATTGCAGCAGAAATTGGAGTTACTTTGCAATTGGAACAAGACTTTTAGATTGGCAAACGAGCAAGAGGAAGAAGAGCAGGAAAGAACCAAGTCAAGCACAGGCAATTATTTTATGCTTACAGAAAACACCCAACAATTTTCTGAATATGTTGAACATTAATCAGACAAGAGATTTTGCAGAGTATAAATAGTGTTTTTTTTTTTTAAATATGACTATCTAAATGAGTTAGATTCAAATATTGTAAGGTTCAATTGAGGATGATTCTTCTAAAGGTCATTTTTGACCTCACACAGACTTAAACCCGAGACCCCATGCTTAATCTAGGGCCAAGGCTTGTTACAAAATTGGGAAAACCACAATCTTTTTTTCCCCCATTGCGGAAAAACCACATTCTACTTTCCGAGTTAAAGCCTAAAGCGTATTACAAAAAAGGTACAAGCCACAGTGAACTTAAAACTAAAATGAAAACAATAAATTTGATTAAAATTAATTAATTTTAACTAGGGTTTAATGCTTTCAATGAGGTACAACAGTTGAGTTTTGCTCAGATAGACCAAAGAGATACATCATATCATAATTTTCAACTCTGCTGAATCTCATTTAAAGCCAACCAAATTAATCAGAGGAAAGAGCAAGTTTTCAGAAAATACATGGGAGAACATAGGAAGGACAATATAAGTGATCAGTTGGGCTCTACAGTAAGGTTATGAATGAATAAGTAAGAAAGCAATAGTCTGATGTAGCTGCAGAGAATCAACACTTCAGTGTGGAGCTCATCTTACTTACCAATGAAACAATCTCCAAGATAGAATCTACAGAAGCCTCAATCTGACTGCATTATGTACCCTATAGAAGTGATGAGATTGAGAAGAGCACATGAGAGATATATATGAACTAGAAGACATGGTCAGAATGTATCACACAAGCACAAGGACAAGCCAAAAAAATGGCATGGTTTATTCAAATTACATGATTTTCTTTTCCTTCTACTGGTCTCAATGCCTTCTTTACTATTACTTTTTTGTCAGTGCAGTCAGCTATTCTCTCTCCAGTTATCATAAAGCCATAATTTTTTTATATTGGCCACGTGTATTTAAGATCTACCCATGAAAAGAATCATATTCCAGTTATTAAAATAAGATATTAAACCCCTACGGGTTCTCTCTATTTTTTTTTTTTTTTTTTGTTAATCAACTATTGTGGAACTCATGAATTATGCTCAATACCAAAAAAGAAAAAAGGGGCAGCCCAATATACAAGGTTCTCACTAGGTGGGGTTTGAGGAGGGGTAAATGTACGTAGCCTTACCTCCACAATACCAAAAAAACACTGAAAACTAACTGAGCTGATTTTAAGCCATGAACTGCTAATTTGTTTGATTACAGTTTGTGGCACTGCTCAAAAGTCAAAACTCAAAACCATGATAAATTATGCAAAATGATAAAATTTCATGTATTTCCCTCCAGAATATCAATATAAGAAGTAATATAATTAAAAAAAATAAGTATATGAGGAAATGCAAAGACCAGTCCATGATTTCAATGGCAGAAAGGCAACCCTATTATCACATATGGTTCTACTTCAAGAGGAATAGCAGTGAAACAATTTATCTTGCCTTAAACTTCAGTCTTTGCTTGCCTTATGAATTCCTTATAAATGTCATACTCCTAAACTATAATCTTTTCCTTGCTAGGAAACCAGAAATGTTAAATATAGATCCAGAAGTTCCTATAGGTTAAAAGAGAATTATCTCAGAAACAACTCACCACTCATTTGTTTTAACTCTAAGAAGACAGTCTACAGTAATCATTAGATTTTAAGTCTATCCTTGCCCAACAATGAGACCAAACAAAATGGTAAATCAAATGAACCACCATTTTAATTTAGCCTAACAAATCTGTCTAAGTCTTAGAAAACTAGATATGAGTTATTTCACCTCATTAATCCGAACTTTGTTATTTGTCTTACTAACTACCTATTTTTACAGAATAAGTTATTGTGCTCTGCAGATGCTAAACATTATTTTAAAACAAATATACAAACGAACAACCACATAAGTTCACTAACGGTCCTCAATTTGTGAACTCTATATGTACATTATTTTAAGAGGACATGTGAAGAGATTAGTCACTCCCAAAGGGGAATAATGATATCTATATGCTCCAGTTAATCTGTATCAAATGCAAATACCATGACTGAATGTGGCCTAAACACTCAATTAGAGTTAGTCACATGTCACATATTAATCCTTTGGAGGCGAAGTGACTACAAGACTATCCTAAAGATCTGAGAAATCCACCCTAACAAACCATTCAACGGTAACAATCCATTAAACATAGTACTGGTTCTAATACACAGCAGCAGCAGCAGTAGTAAATGCATATAAGAAAATTATGTTTTCTTTTTCCCAAAAAGATATTGACAAGGAAAAGTACTTTTAAAACAACATCAAACACGTCGGAAATATCATACATTTAAGATTACACTAAGTTTCCACCACTCTGCTGCCACAAATTGATGATATCGGTAGCTTGGTTGAGAAGAATGATCATTTGCTTTTGGGATATCCAGGGCTTGCTCTCCAGTAACTCCTTGAGCTCTTCCCAAGCATCTTTCCTTGGCCAAAAGTAGTAAGGGCTCAGAGGAATAGTTCCATACCCCGGAATCATTTGGTCGAGTGCAATGCCAATATTTTTCTCCATCCAAATGAATTTCAGCACAAGCCTTGGCTTGTCAGTTGGCTTCACCACCACTCCAAGCTTCTAAAATATTAACAACAGATAACATAAATATGAGACCCCAGACTGTAACATGATATAAAATATCGAGTATTCAAATAAAATTTAAATTATAGTGTCTCTGGTTTTGAAATTTCTCCGGCTGTTTCGATTTGTTTAATTTCAAAGGAATTGTGAGAAATGAAATGGTTTCGATATTAAACAAGTGTGACATTTTGGTACAATGTCTCAAGCTCTTTCATGTTTGAACCCCAAAAAGAAAAAAAAAAACCTTTTACATAAGTACATAGATAGCTATAATCTATAATGGTAGACTAAAATTAATCAACCATTCATGTACTCTTTAACAAAAGGATATAACATCAAACACACACTTCACAATTACCTAAAACAAAAGAAAAATCCTTGGAACTCCACAAACTTACCTGAGTCGCAGGAGGAGTTTCTGCAGAGATACCATCCCACTCCATATCCTCATCAAGAGATTCTTCAGCTGTAGCGGCGGCGGCAGAGAGCCTAAATTTTTGGGGTGTTGCAGTAAGAAATAGATTTGAAGAGAATGGCTTGGGCTCTGTGAAAACGCAAGACTTGATGAATGTAACAGAAGGATTCGAAGATGAAAATACAAGAGGCTTGAGAGAAGAAGCGTGAAGGTTCGGTTGGACCGCCATGGATAACATCTTCCAACCAAGTTTAGCGAACTCCTTCTGCTGTGGAACTGCGAGAGGCGAACTGAAGAAGATAAGGCAAAAGAATGGAGTTATATTTGCGCGAGTAGACAATTATAATTATATAGTTCATTACATTTAATTGTTTTGATAATTCTGGCAAAAAAAATGTTTTGATTAGAATATTTTTAAATGTTAATTCAAATAACAAAATTTATTCAGGCCAAAAGAAAAAGCAAAATTCAGTATATAATTTTGATTATCTATTTTTTTTTTTTTTGGGAAAGAAAAGAACTTCTTGACATGGGCATATAAAGTTCATTGAAAAAAGCACTAAATTTGACCTATTGTTTTATAATTTTTTAATCAGAAATCTAATAAAACCATAAAGTTTGATCCTAAAGGAGCAACCTCAAATCCCAAAACTAAAATAGCCAATTATTCAGATACCTGGTAATAGAATTAAGAAAAGATGTCAGATCGTGAATAATATAATGTTTAATTGTTGTTTTTTTTTTTTTGAGCAAATAATGTTTAATTGTTGTTTCAAGAGAGATTTATAGTGCAATGTTAAATTGTAAGTATTTTTTTTTTAATAAAGATGAACTTATATTAATTAAATAAAATGAATAATCCCTTGGAATTAATTTAGGGGTCAAGAGGAGGTAAAGCTTGATAATTTTATATTACAGCCGTCCAAAATTTCCCTAAACTAGTTAAGAATAAATATTGAGTAGATTAGTGTTACTAGCTGCTAAATTTTTGCCCAATTTCTCTTTGTAATGTTATTTTTAAGATTATCACTAAAGTTATTGCGAAAAGAATGAAAAGGGCGATGCAATATTTGATTCAACCTTAATAATGTGGTTTTATTGCAGGCAGACAAAGCAGTGATAATATCATCATTGCCCAAAAAGCTATTCATACTATGGAGAGTAAAAAAAGGAAAAAAGGAATAGTGGCGATTAAAGTTGACATGAAAAAAGCTTATGATAGCCTCAACGGCAAGTTTCTTAAAACCACGCTAGTCAGTGTTGGACTCCACGATGAAATGGTGAATCTCATCATGGCTTGCACATCCTTAGTCTCCATGAAAATCCTCTGGAATGGAGTCGAATCACCTGCTTTCCAGCCTACACGGGGACTTCGTCAAGGTGACCCCCTTAGCCCTTACTTGTTTGTACTCTGTATGGAACATCTAGGCCAGTTGATCAATAGGGAAGTTTGTGATCGTCACTGAAAGGGGCTTCGCTTCAACAAACATTCCCCTCCCATATCCCACCTTTTCTTTGCAAATGATCTCCTCCTATTTGGTTAAGCTACAAAGGATCAAATTGATTTAATGAGAGATATTATGAAATCCTTTTGTGAAGTGTCAAGTTATCAAATTAGTTTGGCCAAGTCCAAAGCTTTCTTCTCCAAGAATGTTCATGTTAATAGAGCACTTGAACTAAGTCACAAGCTAGGCATTGGGATCACGAGTGATTTTGGTAAGTATCTTGGAATGCTGCTCCTGCATCATAGAATTACCAAAGCCACCTGCTTCCTGATCATTTAGAAGGATATGAAACGACAATCCAACTGGAAAGGAAGATTCCTCACCATGGCAGGTAGGATGGTTTTGATTAAATATGTTCTTTCGGCCTTGCCTAGTTATCATATGCAGACAATGTTACTACCTAAAGGCATTCTAAAGGAGTTGGAGAAGGTGAGTCGCAATTTTCTTTGAAACTAGGGACAAGAAGATAGGAAGATGCACCTCATTTCTTGGGAGCAAATCAACAGCACAAAGAAGTTGGGGGTTTACGCGTGAAAGATCTACAGAGACAGAACATTGCTTTTATTATGAAACTCTGTTGGGGCCTTCTTACTAAACCGGACGATCTCTAGGTTCAATGTCTGAAAGGGAAATATGGATGCGAAGACAGTGAATACCCCATTGCATGCAAAAGACAAAATTCCTCTAGTGTGTGACGTAATATCACTGTTGTTTGGAAGAAGTTCTACTAGGAGATTGGTAGAAGTTGGAAAAGTAGGACTAAGGCAAATGCTTGGTGGGATTTGTGGAACCCGATTGAAGAACCTCTTATCCATTTGGTTGATCGAAATTTTATTAATCTAGGTTCTTGTGCCAAAGTAAGGGATTTTGTTTTGGCAAATGGTGGGTGGAACATACCAAAATAGAGAGAATTTCTTCCAGAGTTGGTTGTCAATATTATAATTAAAGGAAACATACCATGTGAAAATGGATATGACCTTTTCTATTGGAGAAATGCTTTGGATGACAAATTTAGTGTCCATGCTACTTACAAATTTCTATCTACCCAGCAAGAACAGAATGGGTTGACTTTGTGAAAAAAAGTGTCAAAATTACCTATTCCAGAGAAGATAAAGATGTTTCTATAGCAAGTTATTCATAAGAGACTACCCTAATAACTCACTTAGAGCTATGAGACGTTTATCACTTAGTGAGGATTGCCCTTTTGAGTGTCAATGAGAAGAAAACATTTTACACATCCTTCATGACTTGTGAGAATGCTAATTTTCATCTTCATTTTTTTCATTCTAATTTACAGATATGGCTCAAGGAGAACATGTCACTTTACTAGGGAAAGGTTTATTTCAAACGATGGACATGGTCCGAAATCTTCAGCATCATCTGCTGGTTGCTATGGAAAAATATATGTAAGGGAGTAATGGAGGAGTTCGAGTTCAGGCTAATGAAGTCATTCATAGTAGCCTGTATTAGCTGATGGAATCCAATCTCTATGACACTTACAAGCATCAAATTTTTCAATTCAATAGAGAGGAAGCCCTCAAATGGCAACTACCACCGAAAGGATATGTTCGGCTAGATACCGATGGATCAATAAACAATCAACACACTACCGCATGTGGAGGTCTAGTTCGAGGTGATAGGGGCAACTGGGCCCTGGGATTTCAGAGGAGGCTGGGTTTTGTTCCCCCTACCACGACTGACATTAATGCTTTATTGACAGGTCTGCAATTGTGTAAACAATATGGCTTTCACAAAGTTGTTGCTTACATAGACTCAATTAAAGCATACCACTTGGTTATGAGGGACGGAGGTTCAATCAGCCACTTCGATCAGAGATCAATGCAATTAGGGATCTGCTTTACTCCGAATGGGACCTTGAACTTCGGTATACACCATGAGATGAAATTAGGTGTGCTAATTATCTAGCAAAAGAAGCTCAGCACTTAGTTCAGAGTCTAGTAATCTTACTAGTCCCACATTCATGGTGTATTTCCCTCATGAGAGATGACCTTACTCAACTTCCTTGATGTCTAATTTTCTTTAGTATTATGTAATATCCAAGTTTGCTTGGCCATTGTATAAAAAAAACATATTCCCTGTCTAGAAAATATTTGGAGGGGATAATTGTCCATTGATGCTGAGTTGATATTCCACATAAATGAACAATATTGATATGACAAACATGGTAATAATCTGTTACATTTACATTTAATCAACAACAACAAGTAGTCGCAAACAAAGAAAATATTCTCTCTATCAAGAGCTTATAGCTCAAATGACACCACACACCTCCTCTTATGGGGGAGGTTGTGGGTTCTACATCTCCATGTGGCCGACATAGTGGTCGGTGGATGAGTGAGTGATGGGTGTGTAGGTCCCTTCCCTTATGAGGGGAGATTAAAAATAGTGTTGGTAATGCGGGTTGGCCTACGGGTTGCTAGGCAGCCGGCGCGGGTTGGGAGCTTTGGCACTAGCCTGCCCCCTTCGCAAGATAGCAAAACCCCGTTGGGCCAGCTAGCCAATTTTTTTTTCTTTTAATTTCACTCTTTTTAAAAACAATTTTACTCTCTTTCTCTTTCACCCCCTCATGTCGCACTTCTTTTCTTTTATATATTTGTGCTATGAAGTCAATTTCATTCTTACTTTTCTTTTTTTTCATCTACTCACATAACAAAAACATATAAACACATCTCTTTTAAATTTAATAATAGTAAAATAAATAAATAAAAATGTCAAATAAAAAGTATAAGGAATTAATTAAACACGGCATCAAATGAAAGGTAATAAGGGTATTTGAATTTATTTTATTTAAAAGAAAACAAAACAGGGCAGGCTGGTTCAAGTGGGCTGGCGCCATTTTTGGCAGGCTGATGGGTTGGGCCATACCAACTCGAGATAAAAAGGTTAAATTCTCTCAATAAAATTTAAAAAGAAAAAGAAAAGAAACTCTCCACCCTTTTTTTTCTTTCTTTTCATAACCTGTTTTTAAGAAGTCAAACTCGCGATTTTAAAAAGTTTAAGTACATACCCATGGAAGATATACTTTAGAATTTGGCTGCAAGATTGACATTAGTAATCTCTTTTTAAAGAATTATAATATAATTAATTATCATATTCTCTTAATCTCATTTAAGTTTAAAAGCTTAAATGAAATTCCTCTTAACCATGATATAAGTTGAAATATGCACACACATATCCGAAGTATGGACTGTGTAAACATTTGTCATAAATGCACTAACCAAGATTCAGTGCAGTCAACACTTAAACTAAACGTATCTAATTAAGAATCATCATGATTTAAATTACCAAAAATTTTCTGTAAAAGAATTACACAATATTCAATCCATAGAGCCAGATTCTGGAATCCATCCTCCATATGAGACTGCCAGAAGCTGTACTACTATTAAAACTTGATGATAACTCTCAAACTACAGTAGAAAGTGAAACAAATTTAGGTCTTGTTCTAAGACCATGCCTCAATATGATATTTACCACTCTTTTCCAAAGCCCTAAACCACCTCAAAGAAGCATCCTTTGAGACCCCACTTTCTTTACATACAATCTCCTCCAAAGTTGCTGATACATCTGGTGGCATTTTGGTTGAAGAGCCTGCTATATAAATGGCAGCTCCCTCGGCTAATAGATTCCAGATCCTTTGGCTCTGTTCACGCATCTTGTGCTGAACATAAACCTTTTGAGGTTGGTCTCTTGAGAATGCAACAAAGAAACCACCACCCTTTGTTTCTGAAAGCACGCCGTGGTTTTGTGCATGAGACAACCAGAAGTCTTGGTACAGAAAGTCGCCATCTTCGTTTCGACAACCAAAGAAGAAAATGATTGCCGCAGTTGGACTTGTTCTGCTTTGTAATGCTCTTTCCTCCACAAAACCACGAAATGGCGCACAACCGGTTCCGGGTCCAATGAGTACCAGGGGAAGTGATGGGGGTGGAGGAGGAAGAGAACCTTTATGAATCCAACCTGGAATATAGGTGGCTGCATAAAAGGAAAATAGTTAAGGAAACAGATGGCTTCTTCACAAGAATAATCTGTATAATGTGTTGTTTTTTCTTTTTTTTCTTTTTTTTTTTTGTGCTTTTACCATCTTTAGGATCTAGTGAAGCTAGCCATGAGGAGCATAGACCTTTCCTCTTCCTTTTGTAAGGTGTTGTCCAGGACACCACATTCACAGTCAAGTGAACTTGATTGGGATGAGCTGATTGGGAAGAAGATATGGAGAAAGCTCTTGTTTTCAGGGGGGGAACCAACTGCACCAGCCACTCAAATGGCATTTGTACTGAAGGAAAATCCTCCAACACCTGCTTTTTTTTTAAAAAAAAAAATATGAATATTAATCAAAACAGGATGATCCTATATAATTAAAGGCAAAAAAAGGCATATACTCGGAATATTTAAAATTAGTTATAAAAGGAAATCAATAATGCAAGGCATTGAACCAAAAATATCCAGTAAGTGAGTGGTTTTAATTTCAGCCTTGAAATGTCAGCTTTATCCCAGTAATAACCTCGCAGGTTGAAACTATTTAAGATATAAATAAAACAGTTAAGACTTTAGACATTCAAATTGTTCATTCTTTTAAAATCAAAAGAGAGCTCTCAAACATACCTTTATACCAAACAAATATGGAACAATGCAAAAGATTGGGAAGAAACAGATCATATGAAATTTTTCTTAAAAGAGAAAAAAACGAAAAGATTGTGGCAATAAACAAGGGAAGATCAATCAGATAATCATGTATCATGATTTTACCTCAAGAACAGTTCTCCGCTCCTTCTGGTTGTATTGATACAGGTCTTCTCTTCCTTCAGGTGAAGCAAAATACTTGAGTCGTTCCCTCTCATGTTCCGCCTCAGCGAAAAAACTCATGACCTTGAATTAATAAATTATTGATATGTAAGTACTTATTGCAGAAAGTTAAATACATGTGCATGTAAAAAGCATTATAACGATAGTTGCAAAGCATAATGGATCTTGCCTCAAAGAAATATCGTCGAGGGGAAGCTGAAGACACATCCATTGTCAATTCCACAAAAGTCTTTAACTTTATAGGGACTATAGAGGGTGCATCACAATTATTCATTTCTCTGGAACTGACCTGAAATTGATGAAATTGCTTATAAGAAAATAACAGAAGTATGCATATTCACATAGTCACATGATTTTCACCATATGTATGCATTGAATTGAACAATTATGTAGATATTTCATAGAAAGAATAATGTTTTGTCAAAAAAAGCCAATAAGCTGGAACTGGAAACTGGTACAAAGTTAAACACTAACTATTTTAATATTCCCAAAAAGAACAAACTGAAAATTAATTTTCAACTTTTACAAGGAAATCAAAACAAATTCTTTGATTTTTTTTCAGTTCATAAACACAGAATAACCAAATCAGTAACTGGAAAACCTTATAGCATCTAAAAAAAAAAAATGATCGTGCATCCATGAAAGTTCACTGTAGCTGATCACATATGTCAACCGTCTGATGATATCATTGAAGGATGCATTTATGGAAATAGTAGTACACGTGGGGCAACTTAGCATGAACTCAGTGCAAATGTTCAAGAATCTCGTGTGGAAGAATTACAATATTCTCAAAAATAACAAAAAGAACTCACAGTAATAAATGAATCAGGATTTAATATACAGCGCTGTATAAAAGCATCAACTGCAGCTGGATCTTGACTGGGGAGAATTTCAAGGACATCACCAATGTCATATTCAATAACCTAAGGAAAATCATAAACGCATCATTTAATTCAAATGAGGAAGCTGAATAACCTTGGAGTTATTTATCACATGAACTAAAAACAATTTCAAGTAGAAATAAACAATGTACCAAAGTAAGAAAAGATAGATAGATAGATAAATCATACATAAATGGATTAAAAGAATCCAAAATTCAATGTTATACAAATATATACAAGGTTATAGAAAACAAGAGAGCTTACATGTGAAACAAATTCAAATTCAAGATGACGGACGTCTTTTCCACAGTTTGGTTTGGTCAAAGGAAGATTCTTTACCTACACAATCAGAATTAGATATATGAAATGATACAAGAGGGGGAAAAAATATATATATATAGCAACGAAGAGACCCCAATTACTTACATCTATCAAAATTATTAATATCTATCACTAAAGTGGAACCGCTTCACACAAGATTGGACATATTTAAGCAAACATTATTATTTTCCATCAACAAATGACTTTTCCCAGGAACTAAAAAGTCAGATTCCTCAATTTTCCAAACAATAAAGAGCACAAGTGTCTTAAAAATGCATATGATTGGATTGCTTATTATTCTAAGCACGGCCTGTCCAAAACCTGTATTGACACACTAATTACATTCCTCCGCTACTCTTTGCATATAGACAATTGTATATCAAATGTATTGTCCTTTAAAAGAGCTAATGAACTAGTCAATTTATAATATAAGTAGGATCATCATCATGCACTATATATGAAATAGATTGGAGAATGCACAGTCACACAGCAACTTATATATTGATCACATCATTTGCCTTAAATAGAAATGGCCAAATTCTACTCATAGCCACAATTCGAGCTAATCTACAATAGTTCCATATCCAATACCATCTCAAGAAGGCAGCCAGGCCTGCTTCTGTCAGGATGGGATGTGCCAGGATGCATTGAACGAGTACCTCCAATTTGAATCTCATTGTTCTTTAAATCTGGGGGAAAACCACAAATATACATTGGCAAATTTAATTTTATCGGATGTCCCCATAATAAGTTCTACCAAAGTTCCATTAAAGGAACAAGAAGTCATAGCTCAAAATAAACTCATCTCGAGTGCATCTCTGTTAAGATATCATCATTTTTCATATAAAAGATGAAAACGCATCCGTAAGAAATATACAAATGTAGATGGTAGCGTATTGTCTGAAAGAAAAACAGAAAACACATAATAGTGTAAAAGCTCATATGATGAAGAGTTTATACAATATTAACCAATGTTTCTTAGACTATCATGCCTTATCTTAAAGGATGCATCAAAGCAAGCTTAACTATTAAAGGGAACATTGCAACTTTGCACGTCAAATAATTTAATAACTTGTTACCTGAGGCAGTAGAAAATTGTGACTCCACAATGTCAATGTTGTGATAAGTGATTTGGACTTTTGGCTGATCAATTAATGTTTCATTTGGAATCATCACAGGGGCACCATTGGGGAAGAATTCAGGTTTTATTACACTCAACACTTTCCATAGAGATAACAACCAAGGATCCAGAGCACCTTCATAGCTGCAAATGAGTACACCACTAAAAAATTAACTAACTCACTCATTTTTAAATTTTTTTTAGTCGAAATGATGACTAACATTCAAACAGAATTATACAAAGATCCAATTGGAGGATCAAGCTCCCTTCATCATTCACAAACACAAAGGTAGTTGTTTCACTCATTTTAGAACATTTCATGTTCCACAAGCACAAAGGTAATTGTTTCAACCAAATCAAACAAAATTTTCTAAATTGATAGCATATTAAAAATCTTACCCTGAAGGGTGTTGATCATCTCCCAAACCTCTTTCTAAAATAGTTCTTCCGCCAAGGTCCATCAATCTTTTCTCAAGCTTCTTTGCGACAAACTGAAATTTGTGCATACATTTTTTTTCAGAAGATGAAAATTAAATATCAAAACATATCAACTGATATTAATAACATTTTCATCAAATTGCAGCACTAGAATTACTCAATTGAAGGATTTTCACAATCAAAAGATATTTATTATAGCATAAATTAGCAGGATTAAATACTAGCATGCACACGCACTTAATGTGAACCAAGCATAACTCTTAAGTCTTTACTATTATGCTAGTTTATATTTAACTAAGAGATGGGACACAATAATATCCCAACAAAAACATGCAGCATACTACAAACAATTATTTAGATTAGCAAATCAACATCCTTACATTGTATTTCAGATAAGCTGAATCACCCAAACCAAATACAGCATAAGGAACGCCATTCAGCCAATGCTTGCTCAGGTTTTTCTGCAAAACATATCTCCAAAAGGCCTGCATAGCCAAATAGATAAATAATCAAGGAAGATAATCAACTGGGCAATGGAAATTAATTCCTGGCTCCACCTAATCACTTCCATGACACTAAAACATAAAAGAAATAAAAAATACTTTTATTTAACCTTCATGGAATCTGGTGTGTCCCCTTGGCCTGTGGTTGAAACCACAAAAATCACAGCCTCCTCCTTTGGTAATAAATTCTGTGAACAAAAATTTTTGGATAAAATAACATGTATTAAAAAGAGAGAAGCATATGAGAGAGAAAGACTAGTTGTACTCCCAAAGAAAATGAAATTAAGATAGAGAAATAGAGTCTTCAACATGTAAATGCCATCCAATCCTTTTGCATAAACGACAGGAAAGCCCTTAAAGAAACTATAAGCTGAACTCCAGAGAGAGATAACAAACATAAACTGATCATATAAGATATCTAAAGGCAACAGAGCAGCCTTACAGATGTAGGCATTCTGTTCCAGCCAAATGCACCAAAGCATTGCTAAGAGAACACAAAGCCTTGTGATCCTTTTTCCATCCTAAAAGAACAAGCCAAAACAAACAGCTCTAATTTTGGCCTCCTCATAAATCAGACCAATATTACTCATATTATTTTCATCGTGCCCTATATGCATTGAATATAAACGGCATGACAATTACAAAGAAAAACCTTGAAAACGCTGAACTTTCAAAAGCTCCGCAGTAATTAAATTCAAGCATCAATAACTAAGAATTTACACTTTAAGGTCACAGGAGAAGCATTTCCTCCGCGCCTACACTCAGCCATTTGTGCCTCACCCTGCCATAGTTTTAGCATCTATTGCATCTCGATCAACCATCATAATACAATTTCTTGCGCTATCACAGGATTAAAAAAATGCCATATTTTATACTCAGCCAGGCTACTATGCTGAGGCCTTGAAGAAAATTAAGAACAACGAAGCCACATCGGAACTGCAATTTCGCCTAAATGATACAAATAGAGAAAGCAACTCACAGGATCATATTCGTCCAAAGAATGAAGCTTAACAGGGCAGCCTCTTCGTTCAGCTTCGCGACCAAGCCGCTCCGCTGCATCCAATGCATTTCCAGTCTGAGTAGCATACAGAATCAGCAGCTTCGAATTGTCTTCCATGACAGAATCCTTCACACCCCAAAATAAAAATATACAAAGGAAAAATCTATATCTTGAACTATTACAAACTTGAATTTGATCTGGGAAGTGATGAGGAGGCTGGCGAAACAAAAAAGACGGAAAGGAAGTGGTTTGAATTATAGATTTAGCATAACCAGGAAGAAAAATATGGGAGCTGTATCTGAAAAAATGAACTGGGATTGGAGGCAAAAAGATATTCAAATTGTTACTTGGTGCAGGCCACTCAATGATAAATGTATAGTAGGGAATTGGAAGGCGTCAATTTGCAGGCTCCAGTGGGCGAGCCGCGAAGAAGATCAACATCGAGGTCGCGTTCGCGGACCAAAAAAAAATTGGCGGCATTACCAAACTTCTTCTCCCGTAGTGTTTAGATTTTTTTTTTTTCAAAATAAATAAATAAAACTGTTTTTTTACTTTGAAAATAAATAAAAGTGTCGATACTTATAATTATGACGATTTTCAAATCAGTCCCCATACTTCAATTAGCAAATTACTTTTTTATTTTTTTTAATTCCGTTATGATTCTGGCGAAAAAAAGTTCTGACTATTAAGTATCGGTCTATATTGCAAATTTTCACCCACCTTGTATGATTTGTGGTTTATAATGTATAGTTTCCTAATTTTTACAAGTCAACAATAAATCTTATAATACTCCCTCTGGTCCTAATTATAGGACAACATTTGAGAGTTGATCTTGGTTTTAATTATAAGATAAAGTTCTAATTTTTATCAATTTCTTCCTAAAATACCCCTATTGATACTTTCTCAATAATAATTAAACACATTAATAATTTAATAAAAGTAGATCGGAAGTCGTTAAGGGAGAATAATGACCCCGGATTATGTAAGAGCTTGGAGAAGTCGTGTGTGAGGCAGGAGAGGTACAAGAAAAAATAGATAATCAACGTAATTAAATACCATTTTAAATTTTAAATAAGGGTATTTTAGAAAAATAAATATGATTAACTAATTTAACCACTATCCTTAATTTCTCTAAAGTTTGGTAAATATGTTCTATAATTAAGACCGAAGGGAGTAATATTTTAAAAGTAATTGAAAAATATGTTAAAAAACTGCAATTTCTTTATATATACAATATACAAGCTTTATGACATATCTATAACACACACATATATTATTTATATAAAAATATTCATAAATCGTAAACAACACGAATGACTTATCTTAAAATCGTGACATATTATGAGACTTGTATACTAGTCTCATTTAAAAAAAAAAAAAGCATAGCCGTAAATGGGCGTGCATCTTAATTTGTTCCAAACAGGAAAAATAAATAGTAGGACCTATTTGTCCATTTAACGTTGCAAATTTTATTGATAACGAAAGCCAATTTGTCCTTTGAGTTGCGACAGTATATGGTCCGTAAAGCGATCTTTTAGTTGTTTCAGGTTTCAGCAAATGTAAAGAGGAATTTTCTATTTAAACAAAAAAAAAAATCAATCGCTTAAATTAAACGTAAATAATTTGAACTTTATCCCGTGTTCCACTACCAGCGACAAAGAAATCAAGATAACAATACTCAAGAGTTTGTGTGCGTATGAGCACGCATATTTTTTCTAATCTACAAACAGATATAATCGAAAAAAATTGGCATTTGAATTTGTTTTGTGTGGATTTTTTTGTTATAGGATTAAAAGGAAAGGGTAATTCCGTCATGAAAGTTAGAAATAACAGCTATGATTGAACAAGTTACTAACAGATCAAAGAATTTCAAACATCGACAAATTTTACATGACTGAAATGCTAATGGTAGCACCAACATGAACAATATTACACTGAAAAAAATTACCATACACAACAAAAGATCATAGCTACGAAATCTTATAAAGCTAAATTAACGTGTACTATACGCTCTGTGATGTCCAGTAATTGGCAGGTCATTCTTATTTCGGACTATTTTCACTTTCTAGAGGACTATCATCACCCTTACCCTGTTGCTGCTCACAGCCCTTGTTTTCATCTAAATCGTTTTCCTGCGCATCCTCGCATTTCCTGAGGTGTTCATTGTTATCAGATTCACTTGAACTTTGCTCAAGTACTGCAGAAGCTGATGCATTTTGCTCGAGTGAATGTTCTTTGTGCAGAATATCAGCTTCCAATTCACCTTCAACTGAACCTTTGGTTTCTTTGTCAGATAGATTATCACCAGAAACCAGTTCAGTACTTGGGATTGATGTTTCCTTATCATGAACCTCGTGAACTTCAGCTTCTAATTCCCCTTCAACAGATAGTTTGGTTTCTTTGGCAGAGAGATTATCACCAGAAACCGGTTCAGTACCTGAGATTGATTCTTCCTTATCATAAACCTCATGAATTGCCACTTGTTTGAGTACTGCAGAATCTGATGCTCCTTGCTCGAGTAAATGATCTTTGTGCAGAATGTCAGCTTCTAATTTCTCTTCAACTGATCCTTTGGTTTCTTTGTCAGAGAGATGATCACCAGAAACCAGTTCAGTACCTGGGATTGATGCTTCCTTGTCATGAACCTCATGAATTTCCAGTTCTTCTCCTTCTCCAGGCACAATATCTTGTGGCTTGCCAGTGGAATCAGTGGATGGAATATCACATCGCTCTGTCGTTAAATCATGAGATGGAGGTTGGCTCTGTGGAGACATCTCTACATCGGCAGTGTTAGATATCACTTCCTCTTCCTCTTTGATTTCCTCTGGATTTTCAGCATTGTTCACAGATTTGGATTTAGAATGTTCTTGAATCCCATCATCATCAAAAGTGTCTTCTGTATGAGATGCTTCAACCAGGTTAGGGTCCTCAGTAGCATTCTCTGTTTTTGATTCATCTCCAGCATCATTTGAAGATACAGGAAAAGACTGAAAAGCATCCCAATCATCTTCATCTTCACTAAAATCATCTTCTTCTTCTTCCACAATATTCTGTTTTACGGTGGCAGGTGGCGCAGAAGGTTTCTCTTCACTCTGTGCTGCCGGCTTCGGTATTTTTACATCCAAAACTGGTACCTTTAGCGCTGCTGCATTTTTGTCTGGAGTTACGGAAGCTCGGATTATCCCCTGCATGCAGATACCATGTACACGCACATCATCAATAAGCAGCTACCATTTATATTAATTTGAAGGGTATTAATTAAGCAAGAAAATATAAGGAATTTTCCATTTTTGCCAATATAGTCTTCATAACTCTTCTGGACAGCTTCCAGGATTTGTCAAGGTACATAAAGATATGCTAAGGGAACAAGATAAGTTCAATAACCAACCACAGAAGATATATCTTTACGAAAAAGGTACCTGAAGTTGCTGGCGGTGTACTGGAGACATTGATAACAAAGCATCCTTGAAATGAACTGCTGACGAAGGAATTTGAGCAAGGCGAGAAACAAGCTTAATGGCTGTGCTTCTTAAATCATTGACTTCCTGCATTTGTTTGCATGATCAAAAGAATAATTTTTAAAAAAAAAAAAAAAACTCAAAAGAGCTAACTCACTGTTTAGATTTTTCAGTTTACATTACCTGAGATAATCCATCTCCAGTTGACAAGGAAACCATAGCAATGGCCTGTAGAAGTACATTCGTATAACCTCTATGGCAATCCTTCCCTCTGGACATTGTTTGTAATAGTACCATGAGACTCAAGCACTCACTAGCAATGGTTACTGATTCTTTAGTTATAGGATTCTGCTGGTATCAGAAATGGAAGAGTCTTTTAGAACAATGCTTGAAAAACGGCATAACCAAATGATATAGAAAAATGAAAATATAAGTTGTGGCTAATATCAAGAGTCAAGACAGATGCATATGCTCCTAGTACCTTCAACATTTTTTGAATCAAGGTGAAAATATCAGTCATAAGTTCCCCAGCAAAAAACATTAAGAAGCTGGAATCTTCTGCATTTGCGCCTTTTTGAACCCTGACTTTTAGAGCTTGCAATCCTATCACTCGAACCTAGGAAGAAGAAATTTCTATCAGATCGTTTTCCTTTCAGGGTATCAACAGATTCTACCATATATTGATATACCTGCGTATTAGAATCAGCAAGTACGGTTTGAAGACATCTAACACAATATCTTAGCATGCTATCGAAGGTGGAGTTGCTTTCTTTGCAATATTCAAGGCATTCAACTTCAAGAACCAGTTTAGCAATAGATATAATTTGTTCAAGAGAAAATGCTAGCTTCATTTGCAATAGTTTGCCCTTGTTGAATTGTTTAACGTCCAGCAGATGAAACCCTCCAATATAATCCTTAGCCAGGGAAGCCACCACACTTAAACAAGTTCTCAATATTTCTCTAGGAGATGGGATGCTTTCGTTAAGCTTAGACTCCTCTGCAACAAAATATGGAGTAACAATCGATCAATTATCATAGCTTAATAAATCAAAGTTGAGCCTGCACGTTCAAAGTTAGCGTGAATTCAATTCAAGCATCTGGAATCTTGCAGGACAAAATCTGTTGCGCACATAAAACTGCCCCAAATTACATGCATGAAACAAACACTAGTAACAACCACAAGGAGGAAAATCAAGAAGCAAGAGCAAATACTTGCATCTTATAAACAAGTGTTATCAGGAAAGGAAACATATGCAGGCCAAATCAATTTCAACTGAAAAAGTTAAAAAACTCACCATCAATGACTTTTTTTAACAAAGGGTATGCACAATTGACCACATCAATTGCTTCAGACAAGCAGAATTCAGTGGAAGCCTCCTTAATGCACCTGTAGGCACTTAAAATAAATCCCAGAACAACTGATTTTGATTGCTTTTGCATCTGAAGCAAACAAGATACAAGATCAAATCAGCACTAAGGATACAGTGTATTAACAAATGCAGACGAGACTAATTTAAGACGAATATATCATGCAAAATGTTCATTCTGTATGATGATTAAAAATAATATGGCTCAGATAGCAGCAAGTTATCCAGTAACTAATAACGGACAAACCTTGGTTTCAACATGGTGCATAACCACTTTAGTGGTGCTACATAGTGTACGTATCACATTTTCCTCCCACATTGGATGACCCACAGAATGTGAGTCAGTACTGCAGAACACAAAAGTAGGCATAACTAAGCAGAGTATATTTTAATAGAAAAGAATACAAGAAACAATTGAAACGACATCACAGTCATAAATCACTGTAGATTATGTTACCTCTGAAATACTTTAAAAAGGTAATCAAAACAAAGCTCCACTGCTAAATGAGAAAAATTTTCACTATCAAAAAATTCTTGTGGACAGTTCTGCACAACCTGTAGGAAAAAATCAAAAATACGTTAACCTGAAGTATCATGTCTTCAAAAAATTGGACAGCAGCAAACAAGTCACTAGATTGATATGCCAGTACAGAATAAATCATGTTTTACTATGTTTTGTTATCTAAATGCGTTATGGATTAATTAAAATCATTCATGGACTTTTGCTTAAATGCTTAAGCTTTTGAGCTGAAGTGGTCCTAGACAAAGTTTTATTCAACAGCAACACAAAAGAGGATATAAAATAAAATGAAGAAAGATATATAATTTAGGTTTCACAAAAACAGTCAAATGTCTACCTGTGACAAAACAGATATTGCAAGACTATTCCATGAACTGTCCAAATAGGTGGAATATGAAAGAATCTGCATAAATTAAACATAACAAGGAAAGTGAGAATTTGTATTTATCCAAAAGGAGGATAATTATCAAGAATGCGCAAGTAGTTGACTATTCAGCACCCCAACTCCCCCTAGGGAATCATATGCAGTAGTTGACTTGCAGTGATATATTAATGTAGAGCACAGATAAGACATGATTTTCTCCCTTTTACAAGTAAATGTTATACTTTGAAACAAGCAAAAAACAAAAGGAAAATTAATTTTTTGTCAGGAGAATCTATAAGATTCAGGTTCCCCAAATTTCAATGACACCCATATGGCTCCATAACAAGATATCACTGTCTCAAATGTATACTAACAGCATATATGGAAGGGGAGCTAAGAAGTGATATCAATTTGCTCCCCCGTATCACAAATCTATATGTTGCATTCAACAGACACCATACTTGTCAACCATCTTGCAATTCCTCAAGTTCAAAAATATATCGCGTTAACTTAGGCTCAAGCATACCTAAGCCTAAAAAATTGATGAATTAATAGAAAAGAACAATGTATTTATAGGTCCAAGCAAAATTACTCCTCCAGTCCTTAATGTAAGAACCATTTAGCTAATTTGATTAGATTAAGTAAGGTAGTTAAGTTAGTTAATCATAATAAACATGATATATTTTTCCTAAAACACCCTTGTCTAAAACTAAATTTCTCAGTATCTACATAATTATCTTTTATGTGTTTGATGGAGTATCAATAGGGGACTTCTCAATTCAATCCTACATTAAGGACCGGAGTATTAAACATGCAAATAAAAATATCCTTTAAGGTAATATCCTCTAAAAATATACTATCTTAGAAGGATTCGATAGCAAGGATTTTAACTCTCAGACATTACAGAACCCAGTATGAAATAAAATGTGGCAGTTGAACAGTGAGATTCTTTCACACCCATGATTTTATTTAAGTTAGATGGAAAAGAATTGAAAGGACAACCACCTGCAGCAGTTCTTTGCAGATATCCATGGTAAGGAATCCCCCTCTAGAAAATCTCTCAGTTAAGAGAAACTGAAAAACCAGTAAAACAATTTCATATAACTTCAGCCCTGAAGGATTCTCTTCATGAGTTGGTAAGTCTGGCCCATGAGTAACTTTAAAAGAAGCCAGCCTTATAATCGGCTTGCGAAGGGAAGAATTTTTTGACTGAAACAAACTTAGAAGAGAGAACCCCCATAGGAACTGGAAATCTTCCCTGGTCAATTCAACCATGCTATATTCAGATGCAAATCTACTCTTTTGGGTGGTTACAGTTGAGGCTTCCGTGTACTCATTCCCTTCAAGGCCCATAGGAACTGCATCAAGTGCAAGTGCTTGCAATATTACAGGCCAAGATTCTTCCAAGCATGGCTGCAACTTTGAAGAAGCAACAGGTGATTGGAGTCCTTCAAGGAACAGATTCCACTGCGGAAAAAACAAAAAGCCCAGCTAGAATGAGAATGCAACCATGTAGAAATTAACAGTTTCACAGTATTCTGGGTTTCATCTCCAAAATGAAAAGAGGACTCAAGGAAATCCATTAAGTTCATATTCAGGCTTACCTTTCTTTTTGGATTCAAGCACAAACATATATAACTATAGTCCTTCAATGTACGGATCCAGTACTTCCCCAGAATACCAGAGCTCTTCTGGAACAAAGGTAATAATGCCAGGAATTCTTCTGGAATTATATCTTCGTGCTTCCTCATTGATGCATATATATAACATTTCAGTGAAGCATGGGCAGCCAGAAGTCTTACTTTAATCTAAAACAAGATTCCCCCCCCCCCCAAAAAAATAAGGGGTAAGATATCAAACTATCTAAAACAAAATAAATTGAAAAAAGATATACTTCATGGCCTTGATAGAGTTTAAAGAGTGCACAAGAGAGTGGAGTCAACATACCTTGCTGGTAACCCATTCTGCAAATGAAGGATAATAAATGTTCTCAAAGTCATGCAGTGGGCGAGAAATTAATGAAAATAAGCGCTTGACCACCGCTTGATCTCCACTAATTATTCCACTTGTCAGTATCTGAAATTTTTACATATTATAATGTTAATCTTATGAGTTTGACTTAAAGTGAATGCTGGTGAACCTCCCCAAAATACTTTTGGATCCAATAAAAGTAACTCAAGCAACTCTGAGAGGTCTAAAATTACTTTTAGAATGACAAAAGTACATGTATTTTGGAGAGGGTAGCCAGGGTTATAAAATTAATGAAAAATGAACCATGCAAATTTAGACCTTTGTAGCCAAGTGCAAGCCTGCCTCCAGTAAACTAGGACTAGAAGATGTGTCCAAGGTAGTACGAACTGCAGAAACAAGTTGGGCCTATATATAGCACAGCTTTAATTAATTTTAGTGATTCAACAAGTTAAAAATCATAAACACTAAGCACAGGTCCAGGAACTAAAGCACACTTAGTTAAACAGGGGGAAAAGGAGAGATCTCTAGTTTTGCCATGGAAAACACTGGGGTGATGAGGAACGGGGATTCAAAGGCTTATGATATATACCTGGTACTGTTCTAGCAGAAGATGTCCAGGAAGCTCAGGGTCTGCTACTTTTTCAAACTGTCGCTCAAAATTCACAAATAGCACATTAACAAGTAGACGTTGGCCAGTTGGGATATTATAATAGAAAAAGATTTATCAAAAACAAAAAACTAATAATTATGGTCAAAGCTAATAATTAGGCCCTGCACAATTTTCATAAAATCAACTGATTGAACATTTATACATTGTAGAATCTCAGTAGTTTAGATATTAAAATACTGATATTATTTTTATTATCCTAAAGATAGATTCTATCCAATGTTATAGGAAAAGATATGCTACATATTATTATTATCTGTAATTAGCTAAAATCAGCTGATCTGATTCGGCCTCCTACAGCCCTCCTACTTGTATATATATTGACGGCATATTAACTGGTATAAAGCATTGAAAACAATTCTTCATCTCTGAATTCTACATGGTATCAGAGCACGTCGGAGAATTTAGAGTCGACGTTCGATCACCAAACATCCGATCGATCTGCTCCTGATCGGTCTACACCTATCCGCCACTTGTTGTGACGCCGCTGTCAACCGCGTTGCCCTTGCGTCTGCACACAAACCCAGTCATCATATTCGCCAGAATTCATCACACCGCTACTGTCTCTGCGCCGGAATCATCGTTCGGTTATTCACACATACCTGACCCACCACAACAACAACCAGAGGTAATATCACAGCCTATTCTTTTAAGTTTTGACCATGACAGACCATGAAGCTTCCTCCGCCTCTGCTGGGTTCCCACGTTCAGGCTCAGCCGGACTCGATGCTCCAATGGTTCTGCTTGTTGCCGAAAAGCTCACTAGCGAAAACTACAAAGAATGGGCTCAATCTATGTTGATGGCTCTTGATGGCAGGAGCAAACTTGAATTTATAACAGGTGAAATCAAGCCACCTCCATCATAGGACGCCAAGGCGTTCAAAATATGGAAATCAGAAAACTCATTAGTCTCCTCTTGACTAGTCAATGTGATGTCTTTATCAATTAGGAAGAGTTTCATGTTTCTCCCTTCAGCTCAAGAAATTTGGGAAGCAGTTCAAGAAGCATCTAGTAACACAGGAAATCGATCTCGTATCTTTGATATCAAGGCAAAATTGTGGCAGGTAAAATAGGACCACAAATCTCTTAATGATTATTATCTTGAAAAATCAGCTCTTTGGCAAGAATTGGATGCAACTAAAAATAAGGTCCATCACTGTAATGCTCATGCTGCTGAAGATCATAAAGAGAAGGAAGAGGAAAGAGTTTTTGAATTACTTGCTGATCTTAATGTGACCTATGATGACACACGAGCAAGAATCCTAAGTCAGGAAGCCCTACCTTTGGTACACAAAAATTACTCTATTCTACAAAATAAAGAGGACAGATGTAAATCCATGCTCCATAACAATCTTGCTGCTATTCCTCCTCCTTCTGAGACCTCAGCCCTTGCTACCCTTTACATGGAATCCAGAAATACCCCCAAAAGCCGTCCCTTTTGCGACCATTGAAAGAAGCAAGGACACACGATACATGCTGAAATCTACATGACAAACCAGCTGATTGGAAACCAAGAAAAGGGCGAGGAAAAGGCTATGTTTCTGAAACTTCCAAGAGTGCTGAACCTCCTCCTCAAGGCGATCAGCTGAGTATGATTCTGGAAATGCTGACAGCATTACAAAATACAAAACAACCCACTGCTATGGTTGTTAATAGAGGTAACTTTCTTCAAGCCTTGACTACAATTAAAGATGTACAGGAAATTGTTGGATTGTTGACTCAAGTGCTTCAAATCACATGACTGATGACACGACTTTGTTTTAATTTTATACTTCTATTACCAAGGCGCTGACAGTAAGAATTGCTGATGACTCTAAGTCTGTTGTAAGAGGAATCAGCAATTCAGCACTGTTAAAATTTCCGCTACGCTTACTCTCCATTTTGTGTTACATGTTCCAAGTTTAAAATTTAACTTGTTATCAGTGAGTCAATTAGCAAGTGATGAGAGGTGTCATGCTAACCTTTTTGCTACATACTGTCTTTTTCAAGATCTGCTGATGGGGATGATGATTGGGAGTGCGAAAGAGCTTAATGGTCTCTATTACCTTGATGAAAGTGATGCTTATAGTATTAGGTCTTGCAATAAAGTGTCTCTCCCTAGTCCCTAGAACTAATGAATTGGCATTATGGCACAAAGGTCTAGGTCATTGGAATTTCAATTACGTGTCTCAATTGTTTCCATCTCTTTATTCTAATAAAAGTGTATCCAAATTTTTGTGATTCATGTGAAAAGGCTAAGCATCATAGAAATTCCTATCCAAACATCCCATAACAAGCATTTAAATCGTTTTCCACTATTCATAGTGATAAATGGGGTCCATCTCATACACTAAATCGAACACACTCAAAGTGGTTCATCACATTCATTGACGATCACACATGTGTTAGCTGGGTCTACTTGCTGAAAGATAAACAGAAGTGTACCAAACCTTTCTAAACTTTCACAACATGGTCCAAACCCAACTCCAAACAAAAATTCAGGTCCTACACACTGATAACGGAACTGAATATTTCAATTAGGGCTTGTCCACCTTCCTTACAAATCACGGTATTATCCACAAAAGTACTTGTCCCAATACCCCTCAACAAAATGGCATGCCGAACGCAAGAACCGTCATATCCTTGAAACCGCTAAAGCCATTATGTTAGTAGCAATGTTCCTAAATTTCATTGGGATGATGTTGTTCTCACCGCGACCTTTCTCATCAATCGTGGGATGATGCTGTCCTCACCACGCCCTTTCCCATCAATCGCATGCCAAGAAGACCTTTGTCCTACAAAATACCTCTCCAAACTCTTCCCAAGCACTACAATCTCCCATATCTTGAAAACACTTTACCCCTCAAAGTGTTTGGTTGCACAGCATACATTCACCTTCATCATACCAATAAACTTAACCCCAGAGCTCTTCGTTGCATCTTCCTCAGCTACTCAAGTTCCCAAAAAGGATACCGATGTTATGACCCTGTCTCCAAACGCCTCTATACTACATGTGATGTTACCTTCCATGAAACAAAACCTTATTACACCCTGACTGCAATTCAAGGGGGGAGAGATAATGAATCACAGGCATTACCACCTCTTGAAAATGACTTGACCTTCATTGATTATATCCCTAGCCAAACAGAGCCTAACCCTAATAACTCTAATAATCCTGAAAATCCTGATAACCTTGAAAATGAGCCTGAGGAGGGAATAAAGACTATCCAAGGGGGAGACACAAACGAATGGGCTAAGACTTATATACGACGACACAAGACAAGTAATGAGCCTCAGACTATTAGCACTTGCCAAGAATTAGAACCGGTGGCAGGTCAAGAAGAAGCAGTGGCGATGGAAAATTCTGATCTTGATTTGCCCATTGCAGTATGAAAGAAACCTAGATCATGTACGCGACATCCTATTGAGAAGTTTGTCTCTTGTAAGGCCCTTTCCCCAAATTATCATGCCTTTGTCTCCCATCTTAATAACATCAAGGTACAAGACAATATTGATGAGGCCATGGCTATACTTGAGTGGAGGCAAGCAGTTATGGAAGAAATGGAAGCACTTAAACATAATGGCACATGGGATGTAGTAGATATGCCTAGAGGTAAGAAACCCATGTGTTCTCCAAAGTACAGAGCCGACGAAAGCCTTGAAAAATACAAAGTGAGACTAGTTCAGATTTATGGAGAGGATTATACTAAAACATTTGCACCAGTAGCAAAACTTAATACGATCAAAACACTCCTATCTCTTGCATTCAATCTAGATTGGGAGATACACTAGCTGGACGTAAAGAATGCCTTCCTTAATGGTGAACTCAAGGAAGAGTTGAATATGAAACTGCCTCCAGGGTTTCCAGGGAAAAAGAGTTTATCAACTCTGCAGACTAAAATGATCATTATATGGGCTGAAATAGTCACCACGAGCATGGTTTGATAGATTCACTCAAGTTCTGAAGAGACAAGGATATACCCAAGGGCAGAGTGATCATACTCTGTTCTTCAAACACCATAAAGGCAAGGTAGCTGTACTACCAGTATATGTTGATGATATTGTCCTCACTAGTGATGACAACATCGAGATTGGCCAGATCAAGAAAGTTCTTGCTCAAGAATTTTAGATTAAAGATCTTGGAGAAATGAAGTACTTTCTTGGAATGGAGGTTGCCTGATCAAAAGGAGGAATCTATATCTCTCAAAGAAAGTACATCCTAGATCTCCTAAAGGAAACAGGAATGCTGGGTTGAGCAACACGCCTATACAAGTTGATAAAATCAGTGAAGAAGAGGACTTTGGTAGGGCTATAGACATGGGAAATTATCAGAAAATGGTTGGCAAGCTAATTTACCTCTCCCACACTAGACTAGACATTGTATTTGCAGTCAGTGTGGTTAACCAACATTTACATGATCCTAAACAAAAGCATCTAAATGAAGTTTATAGGATCCTTCGATACTTGAAGGGATCTCCAGGTCACGGTCTATGTTTCAAGAAAATTGATAGGCAGAATGTTGAGTTGTTCACATATGTGGATTGGGTAGGTGATTAGGATAACAGAAAGTCAACATCCGGCTACTGCACATATGTGTGGGGTAACTTGGTCACGTTGAGGGGTAAAAAGAAAAGTGTGGTTGCAAGAAGTAGTGCTGAGGCCAAATACAAGACCGTTGCATTCAGCATCTGTGAAGGCATATGGCTAAAACGAGTCCTTGAGGAATTGCAACTGAGTATAAATCTACCAATCAAATACTGTGACAACATGGCAACAATCAAAATCTCACTCAATCCTATCCAACATGATAGAACCAAACATGTTGAAATAGACAGGCATTTCATTAGAGAAAAGATAGATGAAGGCATGGTCCAATTAAGATATATACCCTCAAGGGAGCAAACTACTGATATTCTTACTAAAGGGTTGCCTAAGGACAAGTTTGAGTATTTTTTTGGCAAGTTGGATATGCTTGATATCTATAGTCCAAACTTGAAGGAGAGTGTAGAAAATACCGATAGTTTAGATATTAAAATACTGATATTATTATTATCCTAAAGATAGATTATACCCAATATTATAGGAAAAGATATGTTAGATATTATCATACGTAATTAGCTAAAATCAGCTGATCTGATTTGGCCTCCTGCGGCCTTCCTACTGGTATATATATTGATGGCATACTGACCAGAATAAAGCATTGAAAACAATTCTTCATCTCTGAATTCTACATACATAAATGCATGCCTTTGTGTGTGTGTGTGTGTTTGTGAAATAAAAGTGGCTAAGCTCATTACCACATGGCCAACCAGATAGTTCGTTTTGCCAATTATGCATTAATCACACTAGTTCTGATTATGATCATTAGGCTATATGCAAGCACATCCTCAGTGTCAAAGATCAAAATTTAATTTTACTATTTTAGTTTTATTGTATCACTCTTCTTTCTATTGTCCCATAGCATATTTTGTCCATGTGCTTGTGGGTAGGATTGAATTATTATACTTTTATATGTATGTTTCTTAAGCCATGGGAAATCCTTTTATAATAGCATCAATGATGTAAGTCTAGATTTCTTTGTGGTGGTATAAGGGCTAACTAAACAATAACAGTATATTAATTCTTGAAAGGAACTAGTCCACTTAAATCTGAACCCACAGACAAGTATTTGTGACTTGTGGTCTTCAAATTGGCATGTCTCGTTGCATTTCAGTGTTCACAAGTTTTGAAGTGAAGTCACCAAATTTTAGATATTGACATGTGATATGCTTACAGTCCGAAAACTCATTCATCACAAGCAAACTCACTTTAATACAAACTTCAAACATCCGACACAGGCAACTTGGTATGCAAAAAGGCCAATAAATTTAAAAGGTGGGTCTCAAAAGATGACTTTGACAACAAAAGAGGAAAAAAGAAAGCAGAAAAATGATAGAGAAAAAGGGACATATAGACAAACTGCACAACCAACAGGAGGGACAAGAGTTGCGCAAGATCAAGTTTCAAACAGAGATGTTACCTTGTCCACAATGGTACCAAGGAGACCCACACCAACAGGCTGCATGTTCTCAAATTGGATAGTGCTTATCTGATGAGGGACAAATCAGAGAGGTGGCAAAAAGTTATTTATAATTATCCGGACCTCATCAGAATGCATTAAAATGTATCGCTTACTGAATAATCAGATTTTCTAAAATTGCTCAACTGTAAGCAACAAAATATAATCATTTAATACATTTTAATAACTTTAAAAGAAGCACCTGATAAGCCAATGATATTAACTCTTGTAAGTGGATAATTAGCCAATCAATGGAGGCCTGGTCATTCACAAGTTTCCTTGCCAAAAAGAGGTCAAAATGAGCAGGATTTCTTCCAACAGCATCAGGTAGATGGCTCAAACACCTACAAGATTATTAATGACTTAAATATGCACAAAAAGCTCAAGGTCTAACTCAGATTGAAAATGTAAATCCTATTGGAACTTTGAGAACTAAAAAGGATTCCTCATTCAGTTTACAATATATTTACAACTACAGAATATCAAAATATAAGAAAAGAAAGTCACCAAAAGGTGTAAAATTAAAAAGTTGATGCAAGATTTTGAAAACGAGATAAGTTTATGTAATTTCACAATATATATATTAAGCAATGCATACTCTGCAGCAAAAAGTCTGGTCCGATATCTGAGGTGCCTCTCTCTATTAGCAGTGTTAATGGAAGCTTCAAATTTGTAACCTTGGTTACCACTGGAGCTAGAAACCATATTTTCATCATCCCCAAAGTTCAACCTTGCATCAGCATCTAAGTTGTCATTTCCTGCCTTATTGTTATTTTCAACGTTTCTCATTGATGTTGCAAGGACCTGTGAAATCCCACTAAATCAACATCAACTTCAAAAAGTGGTTTTTTTTTCCATATCTTTCCATTTCAAAACATTTCATGGGGTATAAAAGTTCCTTATGACATTCATTATAGGAAGTTAGGAAAGGCCTAAAATAAATGGATAACATCAATGGTTTTGCACATTAAACAAACCCAATACATAATCAGACATCATAATCTGTTCCAACATACTTTTGAGTCAGAACTTACCACTTTGCGAAATGTTGATATCCAATGAGATGGAGAAGAAGGGCAGGATGCATAGAGTAATCGCATAATTGCTGTTTGTACCAAGTTACCAATTCTGCGTCAACAAAAGGAGGAAAAATGTGATGTAAAAACCACATATCAATTATTGTTGGCCAGAGCCAACTTTTAATGATAATGAAGAATTAGGCCCAAGATGGAAAGTGCGAGGTCAAAATATTACCTCAGGCCCAACATTATTAAAATCAACAAAATGAAATAAGAAACTATATTACAGATAAATTAAAATGGTCCCACACTGCAAGCTTTCGTCTACACAGATAAATTACAGCCTCTCCTATCACTTAAAGGAGTTATATCTTTTAATTCAAATGAGAGGCTGCTCTCCATTTTATCATCTATATAGATGTACACTATTCAATTCAATAAAGCTAATCTCAGAAAACCATTAACCCTAAATTTTTACAACTTTTGAGAATATCTTATATTACCTGCCATAGTATTCCTTTACACTTATTTATCAAAATGTTTTATAGCAAGGAAAGGGGCAAAAATGAAACCAAAGCCATTAACCAAAAAAAGAAAATATATTATATTAAAAAAAGTGGTTCGGATATATTCAAGAGCAAATAAAAAGTGAAAGATGAGCAATTTTGCTCTACATACTCAGAGTCAGTTTCTTCATCCAGCATAATGAACAAGTTATCCTCAATATGCTCAACGATAACAGAATCCTGTAACAATTAACAACTCTAAGGATGAAGATTCTATAAGGTAGTCTTTCTTAATTAGAAATATTTATAAGATGGTGACATACTGGATCTTTCTCAATAAGATGCCTAAGAGTGGAGATAGCAAGATGCCGTAATGTTGGCTGCATCAAGAAAGCACAAGTAAGAAAATCTCTATATATGTTTTCAAGGAAAGTGAATATCTGGGGATAAAAACCTGTCTTGATGACAAGGTAGAAAGTAGAGTTTGCACATGGGAGTGCACAGAAACAGCTTGTGGGGCAAAAAGAACAAGTTGCTGTGTAAAGCGCGCACTCCTGCAAGAGAGAAAACAAACCTCCTATAATCATCAATAATTGTGTAGCAAAAGACTAAATTATCATTTGACAAAAATAGTATGGAGATAGATGGAATTGAACATACTCAAGCATAGTTGCAGTTTCTTGCCTGCAGCTTATCTCTGCGACAACAGACTGGAAAGAGAAACATAGAGGGAAGCATATGTGAAATTAAAATCAAATAACAGCAGAAATTCTGCAAGACTAATACTACTCGTAGATTTGAGTCAAAATGTGCCAATGTAACATCCCAATTTTTCCTTCCCTTATGTTAATTATGGGTAATTAAAGTTAGGTTGTGATTATTGTGGGTGGTATGAGTTTTACAAATGAGTATTGTGACTTGTTTGAGTGGTAGCAAAGAGTGAAATGGGAAGGATTTAAGTATTACCCCCTGGTGTTCCAACACCATTGCATTGGTGTAACAACACAAGAAAAAGAGGGGAAAAAAAACACAGCCTCTGGAGATCTAACCCCAGTATAAAGGTGATTTAGCACCACGTGCAGAACAGCAATCAAAAAAAACATAGCCTTTGGGAATTTGCAGGTTTTAGAGTTAACTTTCATTAGCTCTAATGTTAACTCTATTAGTCTTTACTTGATGTGAATTACTATTAATTATATAGATTACTATTGTTGGGAGTGTCTGGTGCTTGAGCCCTCAAGTTTATATCTGTTTGTAAGCTTGGAGGAAAGACGACATTAGTTATTCTCTCTTATACTTGCAAGTCTTATATTTTGATAGTTTTGCATAGTAAAAACTGTTCCAAGGTCGTTGTAGCCCATTGAGGGCTTGATATGATTCGTGATATTCCGAATAACATGTTTTGGATTGAAAGTACATTGAAACTTTCATGCATGCTTGTGTGCATTAGAACCTGTTTGTATCTTGGTTTGAGACTTTTCAAGAATGTTTGTGTATAAGGAAAATTGTTAATTGTCAGAAAATATATTGTAATTAATATGGAATCAATTAGTATCCCTATCAATCAGGGACTATGATTAGAAAATCATTAGTATGAGCCATTAATACTGAGGCTCTACCACCTTGTATAAATACACCCCTTCTATACATGAATATATATAACATATAGAATATACTTTTTTCCTCTGAGATTACATAAATTAAATGGTATCAGAGCTCTAGGGTTTCTGTTTGCTTTATATTTTCCATTGTCGTCACCATTTAAATAGAGAGAGAGAGAGAGAGTGACGTGCATTTCGGAAGAGACTTTCTTTGGTGACATCCACCATCCAGCATGACTACCCACCATTTGATCGACCCATCCCCGGTGGTCTGATCGAGTTTCGGTCAATGATCTTCCAGCGGCGCATGGCCGCTTGTTTCCGGCGGCGACTCCTCTTTCCGTCATCGACTCCTTGAACCCGGTCCATTCTAGGTGTTTTCATGGCCTAGTTTTGAGTTTTTCTTTTGGGTTACTCTCTTTTGACTTCTAGTTCGTTGTTTTTTGCCTTCTGGTTGTTAAAGTGCTTTAGTTGGTTTTGGGGTGACTGTTGCTTTTATTTGGTCACTAGTGTGACGTTTGCTACTGTGTTTAGAGGATCTTGAACCCTTATTTGGTATATTTCTTCTCTGGTTTAGCATTTCAAATCATTGTGATTCTTTTATTTAGGCTCCCTTACTAGTTATCTAGGTTTTTTTTTTTTGTGGTTGTTTGTGGTTTCTCATCCTCGGTAATCTTGTTGCTACCGATTCTGTTTGCTTTGTTATTCTCCATGGCAGATTCTAAGACTAGCGTGACGGCCAAAGTTGTCCCAGTTTCTAACAAAATTACCGATCATAGGCTAAACTGGACAAACTATTAGGATTAGAGCAAGACTATTCGAATGTACTTGCTAAGGTTGAAAAGCAGGGCCATTTGACTGAGGCTCCTCCTAAAGATGATCCTAAGTTGGTTTGGGCTAGAGCAAACGTCCGATTATCCTTGCAAATTCAGAATTCTATCAAGAGTGACATCCTTCCCTCTATTAGTTATTGTAATACTGTTAAAGAAATTATGGATTATCTAGACTTCTTGTATTCTGGGAAAGAAAACGTCACTCGTATTCACGAGGTCTGTAAAGGCTTTTATCATGCCAAACAACAAGACCGGCCTCTGAAAAGTTGCTTCATGGATTTTAAGTGAATGTATGATGAAATGAAGATGTTAACGCCACCTACAACTAATCTTCAGGCACAGGTGGATAATATGGAAAAGCAGGCGATTATGAGCTTTCTTATTGCCCTTGATCCAGCTTATGAAACAGTTCGATCTCATATTTTGTCCTACTCTAAGATTCCTTCGCTTCAGGATGTGTACTCTCGAGGCTTCTAACCCTAATGCCAATGCTTTAGCTAGCCATGGCCCAACTGATAACAGGGATTAGGGTCTCTCAAGACAAGGAAATGATACCTCGAATCTTGTCTCTCAAAAGGATGCAACCACAACAAATTCTCCAAGTATGAATAGGAGAACCACACATATCATAAACCGCAGCAACAATATGAAATATCACAAATGAAGCTTCAAAGTCCTCTAACCACAACAGCCAACGTCACACTAGTGATCAAATAGAAATTTACCACAAATATCTCAAAACGAGAAACAGTAGCTGCTAGATGAGTGAACAGTGCCGATGAATAGTACTGTCAGATGAACAGTAGACGTGAGTGAACAGCATGCCGGATGAACAATCCCCCAATAAATGGTACAATGTCGAAAACAGTACCTCCGGTTTTTTTTTAAAGAAGGACATACACTTGGAAAATACGAAACACACCGAAAGGAAACAAGGGCAGAGGAGCTTCAGAAACACCTCCAAATAAACATGGGACCCACACCAATAGTGCTCAAATAAAAGAGTCAAAAGAAAAACACTCAGCAAGAAGAATCCCCTAAGTGTTATCCAACACATTCCAACCTACCGGACCCACTCTTAAAGTTATAGTAGAGTATTTACATGGGCCCCACATGCATGCCCTGAAGTCACAACAACCACATAAACCCTCCACTAATAATCTACTAATAACATATCACCTCATAATTCAGTACCCCACTTTTAAAAACAGTTCTACTTTCTGGCTGCAAGAACCGCTAGCACTTCAACCTTAAAGGTTGCTCCCCAGATTTCCTCATCATCAGCTGGTACTGCCTTCACCTTACTCTTCAGATTCTCATAGCACCTTAACCCTCCAGCTGTTGTGGAGTAATAACATCCTTGAGGGAAAGAACCAAGGCTGCTTCCAAAGCTAATTAAGCCAATCAAAGCAGAAAACATCCAGAGAAACCAGCAAGAACACGCTGGAAACAGCAACAAAGGAAGAATCACCAACAGGAGGACAAATGGTGTGGACCCAAGTCTTGAAACAACAAGGGATAGGACTATGGCAATGAGTCGGTCCCAATGCCGCAAACGGCGGCAGAAAACTAGCCGAAAATATCCCTCACAAGCCGGCACGTGTAACTTCTGCAAGAATGGTAGCGGCGCGTGATCTTCACGCACTACTCAGATGGCAGTGATTCGCAAAGGATAGGCCAATTGGACGATGGCGGATCTAATGGGAGGATGCGTGTTCACAAAGGTCGCCACCCACCAAAACTCTTTCACACAAAAAAGACACTGATAGAAACGAAACAGAACCAGACAGAAACAGAGACTGACAGAAACAAAAAACAAAACCCGACAGGCGAAAGATACCAGTGCCGGAAGAATTTCAAGGAGCCCTAGGCTCTGATACCATGTAAGAGTATATAATCACATTTTTACTCATTTCATATATTTGAAAAGAGGGGATTACAAGACATATATATATACCAAAATAGAGACAGAGGAAGAGTGATTAACAGTAAGATAGAAATAGAAGTCAACAAACTTGTGCCACCGTATTGCTTCTTCAACATTCTCATGCCACCGTATTGACTATCTATATTTCTAACATAACCAAAGCCTCCCAAGACAAGGAAACAGTGCTTAGAATGCTAGTGCTGGTAGGATTGTCTGCTTCTATTGCAAGGGACTTGGTCATACCAAATGCTATTGTCACAAGTTGCAAAATAAGCAGCAACGTAGTGATTCTTCTCATATGTCACAATCCTCTGATAATTCTGATAATGGTTTTGCCCCTCCCTCACAAGTTGCTACAAGTAATCGTGATTCCCATCTTGCTACTTCCTCCACGAAATGGATCATCAATTCCGGTGCTACTGATCATATGACAGGTAACCATCATTTGTTCTCCTTGTACACACCTTATGCCAATCCCTCAAGTAAAACAATTGCCAATGGTTCTTATTCTTGTATTCTTGGATCTAGCACTGTTAGACCTACCCCATCTATTCCCTTATCCTCAGTACTTAATGTTCCTGATCTTGCATTTAACCTTCTGTCTCCTAGCAAGCTTACACGACATATAAACTGTTTTAACAAACTCTTTCCTGACCATTGTTTGATTCAGGATCTCATGACGATGTGAATTATTGGTAGGGACTATGAATCTGGCGGCCATTACTTTCTTGACGATCGGGTTCCGTCTTCAGTTGCTTGCTTTGGTGGTTCATCTCCTTTTGAAGTTCATTGTCGGTTAAGTCATGTGTCTGTCTTCTTTGAAGAGGATGTATCCTCAGTTTCATCACTTATCGTCTTTAGAATGTGAGTCATGTTAGTTTGCTAAACAACATCGTGTTCATCTAGCACCTCATGTCAATAAACAGGCTGCGACCCCTTTTGATTTAGTTCATTATAATATTTAGGGTCCAAGTCATGTCAAGTCCAGGCCTAGTTTTAAGTATTTTGTTACTTTTGTCGATGATTTTTCTTATACCACACGGATCTATTTAATGAAAAAACGTTTTAGGTTATTCTCCCACTTTTGCAACTTTTATGCTGAAATTAAAACCCAGTTTGTTGTATCTGTGAAAAGCTTACAAAGTCACAATGCTAAAGAATATTTCTCTACCCAATTTCAAAACTATGTACTACAATATGGCATGATTCATCAGTCCCCTTGTGCAAATACACCGGCTCAAAATGGTGTTGCAGAACAAAAGAACTAACACTTATTAAAAGTAGCTCAAGCTCTAATGTTTAACATGCATGTTTGCAAACCTTTTTGGGCTGATGCTGTGTCAACCACATGTTTTCTTATCAATTGTATGCCCTCTCCCGTGCTCAATGGTGACACTCCATACACGACTCTGCTTTCTTCCAACTCCTCGTTTCCAGTTGATCCAAAAATGTTTGGGTGTGTCTGTTTTGTTCGAGATATCCATCCCACAATTACCAAACTTCATCCCAAGTTTCTCAAGTGTGACTTTCTTAGGTATTCTTGGATTCATAAGGGTTATCGGTGATTCTCTCCCACTCTTCGTGGTTATCTTGTGTCAACAAACATCACCTTCCATGAGTCAACTCCGTTCTTTCCTTCCACTTCTCCGCCTCAATCCTCTGACAAGGCAAATGATCTTGATGATCTCTCGGTGTATCAAGTCCACTTACCACTAATACAAGTGTCTGTTCCGGCACTTGTTTAACCACCTCTCCATTATGTTTATCGAAAACATCCCAAGGAAAGTAATGTAATTGATCAAGTTCATGACCCACCAGTGCCCGCTTTGGCTTTTGATTTGGCTCAAGTCCTCACCGCTCCTGCTACCAAACCTAGGCCTGAGCCCGAAACAATACCTACACCTATTCTTGATTCAAATAGTGTCCCTACGCCTAATCTTTCTAATGAATTGCTCATTGCCCTTCAAAAAGGTAAACATACTTGCACCTATCCTATCTCTTCTTTTGTTTCCTAAAACCATATGTATCCTCCATCCTATTCCTTTATAGCATCATTAGACTCTATCGCCATTCCCACCACTCTCCACCAAGCCTTGGCCCATCCTAGTTCACATGCTATAATGGAGGAAGAAATGATAGCCCTTAACAAGACAGGTAACTGGACTCTCGTTGATTTACCTCCTAGAAAGAAGGCTATTAGGTATAAGTAGGTGTTCACGGTTAAGACAAAAGTTGATGGCACCTTGGATCATCTGAAAACTCGACTGATTGCCAAGGGATATGATCAGACATACAATATTGACTATTCTGAAACCTTCTCCCTTATAGCAAAACTGTCCTATGTTCACCTCTTCATTTATATAATGGCCACTTATGGTTGAGATCTTTACCAATTGGATGTTAAGAATGCTTTCTTGAATGGTGATCTTCTTGAGGAAGTTTACATGGGACAACCACCTGGTTTTATTGCTCAGGGGGAGTGTGGGAAAGTATGCCACCTTCAGAAGTCTTTATATGGTTTAAAGCAGAGCCCTCATGCTTGGTTTGATTTAGCTCTATGATTAAGAAATTTGGTATGAATCAGAGTAAGTGTGATCACTTTGTCTTTTATCAGCGGACGGATGCATGCATGATTCTTATAGTGGTATATATTGATGACAATGTGATCACAGGTAGCAATACATCGGGAATCTCACCACTCAAGGCCTTTCTTAATTCTCATTTTCAAACGAAGGATTTAGATCTGCTAAAGTACTTCCTTGGAATTGAGGTTATAAGAAGCAGGAAAGGCATTCTCTTGACACAGAGGAAATATGTTCTTGATCTGCTAAAAGGAAACCGAGAAACTTGGAGCAACACCACGTAGCTTTCCCATGATTCATAATCCTTTCTTGGACATTGATGACTGTTAGGAATCACAACAAAAACACGAAAATACTAGCTTAAGGATGATTTATTGAATTCTGAAACACACAATACAATATTCTGTGAAGCTATACAACTCTCACAGCCAAGAAGAATCAGGTTTAGTGAACCTGTCCCTCTCCCAAAACAATTCTCATACAAAAATATTCCATGCCCTCTCCCTAGAGAGTAAGCTCCTAAATACTACAAAAAACACGTCACAGTCCCCAAAACAATGTTAAAATAACAGCTATTAGTGGTCTATGGCTACCTAGTCCTCTACCCCTTTCGCCAAATTAGTAGGAATTGCAAGGTCAACGTTCTAAGGTGCAAAAGGCAGTGTTCCACTTTCATGAATCTGCCTCGGTCTGCGTTTGTAAGTCCGAGGAGCAAAAGTGAACTTATCATTTCCCACCCCTAGAAGATTCACCTTGTCCTAAGGGGGAAGGTTGGGAATTGCTTGCAAATAGTAGTGGCCTCTTCCCAAGAATTCTCAAACTGCTGCATGTCCCTCCACTTAACTAATACCTCTAGTTGCCCATTCAAAAGCTTTCAAACCTTACGAATATCCTCCGGTTCTACCTGCAGCTCCAAATTCTCAATTAAGGCAGTAGGAAAGCTTGATGTCATAGCGGTGAGGTGGACAAATTTTTTGAGGTTGGAGACGTGGAAAACCGAGTGAATGCGAGCTGTTGGAAGGAGTTCCAATCGGTAAGCCACTGTTCCTACCTTCTCAATGATCGGGAAAGGCCCATAGAAACAAGGACTAAGTTTCTCATTGAGCCTTTTTGCTAACGAGCACAACCGGTAGGGCTTGATTTTGACATAAACTCGCTCGCCTACTTCAAATTAAGCGTCTCTCCTATACTTGTCAGCTTGCATTTTCATTTTCTGCTGGGCCTTGGACAAATTGTCTCTTAGGGTGGAAATGATGACATTTCGTGCCCGGATTTGTTCATTAACTTCCTCTATAGCGGAGGGTTCATCCTGAAATGTAAGGAAGGTGGGTGGATCCCTTCCATAAACAGCTTTAAACGGGGTCATTTTGGCAGCAATGTGATATGACGTGTTATACTAGAATTCAGCCCATGACAGCCATTGAGCCCATTGTTTAGGCCTCTCACTAGTGAAGCAACGAAGATATGTCTCGAGCCCGCAATTCAGCACCTCAGTTTGTCCATCTGATTCTAGGTGGTAGGCTAAGCTGAGGCAGAGTTGGGTTCCTGCCTGCTTGAATAACTCTCGCCAAAATTGGCTGATGAAGACCCTATCTCAGTCTGACACAATGGTCTTAGGAAAGCCATGCAATTTTACAATTTCTTGCACAAATAGTTCAGCCACCACCTTTGCTGTGAATGGGTGAGACAGAGGCAAAAAATGGCCATACTTAGAGAATCGGTCAACAACTACTAGTATGGTATCATACCTCTTGGACTTGGGTAGGCCAGTGATAAAGTTCATGCTAATGTCTTCCTATATGTTGTGAGGAAGCAATAGGGGATGTAGCAACCCAGCTGGTGACAGCGCTTGATACTTGTTACATTGGCACACATCACATTGTGCCACATATCCTTGGATAGTGCTTTTCATCCCTTCCCAATACACTACATTAGCAAGGCGTTTATAGGTACGGAGATACCCAGCATGTCCTCCCACGGGTGAGTCATGAAATTCTTTGAGCAAGAGGCCTATCCGAGATGAATGTTTTGGTAAGACCAATCTGCCCTTATATTGCAAGCAGCCCTTTTCAAGGCTATACCCCTCCACACTTCCTGGTTGGACAATAAGTTGTTGTATAATTTGATGGAGTTTAGGATCAGCTTGAGTCTCCTTCTCCCATTCTTCAAGGTCATCATGTTGCCATATGGAGAAGCCTCGTAACTCCAAGGATTCATCATGCCTAGATAAGGCGTCAGCGGCTCTATTTTCTTTGCCGGGTTTATAGGTGATTTCAAACTTGAATCCCATTAATTTGGAAACCCATTTCTGCTGATTCTCATCTACTATCCGCTGTTCCAGCAAGTACTTCAAAGCTTTCTGATTGGTTCTGATGATGAACTTCTGCCCCCAAAGATAATGTCGCCACTTTTTGACTGCCATCACTATGGCTATTAGCTCTCTTTCATACACTGAACCTTGATGCGCCCGATTAGATAATTGCTGACTGTAATAAGCCACTGGCCGCCCATTCTGCATTAATACAGCACCCACCCCAGTGCCCGAAGCATCAGTCTCGAGCTCAAAGGGAACAGAGAAGTCGGGCATAATAAGCACCGGAAGCGTCGTCATGGCTGTTTTCAATTGTTGGAATGCGGCATCCGCTTCACGAGTCCACTTGAACGCGTCTTTCTTAAGTAAATCCGTGAGTGGGCTAGCAATCTTGCCATAATTCTTCACAAATCATCGGTAGTGCCCAGTCAGCCCTAGGAAACCCCTCAAGGATCTCACATTCTGCGGTCTAGGCCATTTGAGCATGCTAGCTACCTTGGCTGGGTCTGCTTGCATGCCCTCTTGGGATATAATGTGCCCAAGATACTCAACTTTTGATAGAGCGAAGCTACACTTCTTTAAATTAATCACAAGCTGATTCTCTTTCAAACAAGTTAGCACAGTGCGTAAATGATCCAAATGAGTGTTCAAATCATTGTTGTATATAAGTATATCGTCAAAGAAAACTCACAAATTTCTTCAAGTATTGACGAAATACCTCATTCATGAGTGACTGAAATGCAGAGGGAGCGTTGGTAAGCCCAAAGGGCATGACTTTGAACTCATAATGTCCCTCGTGCGTTCGAAAGGCCGTCTTGTGTTCATCACCCGCTTTGATGCATATCTGATGATACCCCGATTTCAGGTTCAGCTTTGAGAAAACAGATGCTCCTTTTAGCTCATCCAGCAGCTCATCAATTGCGGGAATCGGAAATTTATGCGGCAGTGATTTTATTGAGTGCCCGATAATCTACACAGAACCTCCAGCTTTCGTCGATCTTCTTGACGAATATAATCAAACTCGAGTAAGGGCTGTTACTAGGTTGGATGATCCCGTTCTACAGCATTTCGCGTACCATCTGCTCAATCTCATTTTTCTGGAGGTAGGGGTACCGATAGGGTCTTATGTTTGGAGGTTGCTCCCTTGATTTGACTAATATAGCATGGTCGTGAGGCCGAGACGGAGGTAAACCTTCGAGGGCTCTGCAAACTTCTGGGAACTGATCCAATAGTCCCTGTATTTTGATGGGATGGACGTGCATATTCCCCTCTTTGCACACTATCCCCTGGAATTCAATCAAGTACCCTGTTCCGCTTTTCATCACTGTCTGAATCAAGGACTTAAGGGTGGCCTGAGTTTTTGCCAAGGCAAGGTCCCCCTATGAGCAAACTCTCTCGCTCTTTCGGCCAATCTTCATAGTCAAACACCCCCAGTTAACCTTGACTTCTCCCAACAATCTCAACCACTCCATCCCAAGCACGGCATCAACTCCACTTAAAGAAAATGGGTAGAAGGTTTGAACAATATCTAATCCTTGTACCTAAAATGGAGGTCTCAGCACCTCTGCTTCAGGGTAGGGTATGCCCGTCGCCTACTGTGACGCTATATTCGTCTATCTCATCCACAGGCAAGTTCAATTCTTTTTTTAGTTCTTCAGACACGAAGTTGTGAGTTGCTCCGCTATCGATGAGTATCACCACGGGTTTCCCTTTTATCTCGCCCCGTATCTGCATAGTGTGGAAGTCCCCAAAGCCGGCTATAGAGTTCAATGATAACTCCATTTGAGTTGACGGTTCGATGCACTCCAGAAATTCCTCCTCTTCTTCCTCGGCCGTATTTCGCGATTCTGTACCCTGATTGTTCTCTTTTTCCAGTATCAATACCTGCAAGCTTTTGTTCTTGCAAGTATGATTCAAACTTCAATCCATTGATGGCTCACTTGTGGGTTCAATGGTGTCAAGTACGCCATCCTGGTAGGTTCGCTCACGTGGGTTACGCGGGCGTATACAGGTTAGGCCGGCTCGGGTTTGGATCCAGAACTGAATCGGTTGACCCGGTTTGTTCTGTTCTCCTTAATCCCGTCCACCACTTGATTCTTCTCCTCGATGCGTATGGCCATCCTCATCACCTCCCGTAGCGTCACAACGCTAGACAATCGAAGTTCTGCTCTAACCTCGGCTTAAGCACATTCCAGAAGGTTCCAATCATGCATTCGTCCGGCACCACCTTGAGGGGAGCAGCGGGTTTCTCGAACTCTTCCATGAGTTCCAGGACCGAGTGCTCCTGTTTGAGGGCCAGCAACATCTCATATTCGTACCCCAATTAAGAAGGATGAAATCGATACAAGAGTTCTTGCTTGAACTCCGACCAGTCACATATCGGCGTTCTGGTATCCACCCACTAGTACTAATAGAGGGCTCTTCCTTCCAAGCACACCGCAGCTGCCTCTAGTTTTTAAGGTTCCACCACCGAGTTGATGTTGAAGTATCTCTCTATCCGGAAGAACCAGCCTAGCGGATCCTCCCCATCAAACACAGGTAACTCCAGCTTTCGAAACCTTCCTGTGTCCCTGTTCGTTTCTGAGCTCTCCTCATGTGGGTTTGGCCGTGGTCGAGGATGAGACTCTTCAGTGTGTCTCTGCTTCTCTATTAGTTGCCCTAAGGTTTCTTGCAACTTCTGCATCATATGTCTCATCCCATCCATTTCCCTAGTCATCTTTTCAATAACGTCTTGCATCCCGTGGGATAGACTTCCCATTGTTTCCTTCAGCTCCTGCATCTCATCCACATATCACCTCTCCATGTTACTGTCGCTGCCTCCCACAAAGCCTTAGAATGTGTGCTCTGATACCAATTTCTTAGGAACCAGAACAGAAACAAGAAAATACTGGCTTAAGGATGATATATTGAATTCTGAAACACAATACAATATTCTGTAGAGCTATACAACTCTCACAGCCAAGAAGAATCAGGTTTAGTGAACCAGTCCCTCTCCCAAAACAATTCTCATACAAAATATTCCATGCCCTCTCCCTAGAGAGTAAGCTCCTAAATACTACAAAAAGCACATGTCACAGTCCCCAAGACAACGTTAAAATAATAGCTATTAGTAGTCTGTGGCCACCTGGTCCTCTACCCCTTTCGCCAAATTAGTAGGAATTGCAAGAAAGTCAACGTTCTGAGGTGCAAAAGGCAGTGTTCCACTTTCATGAATCTGCATCGGTCTACGTTTGTAGGTCCAAGGAGCAAAAGTGAACTTATCAATGACAGAGTACCGTTTTACGACTACTTGAGGATGTGAGAAAAAGAGGTTGATCCTGGGAAGATCAAACCATTTGCATATCCTAAAAGATACCGTAGACTGATTAAGAAATTAAACTATCTCACGGTGACTTACACTGATGCAACCTTTCCAGTTAGTGTGCTTAGCCAATTCATGATAGCACCAACCATTGCTCACTAGGAAGCCTTGGAACATGTCTTACATTACTTGAAGGGTTCACCTAGTCGTGGTATACTTTATACGAATCATGATCGCACCGACATCGGAAGTTTTTGTAATGCAAATCATGGAGGATCAAAGGCTACTAGGAGATCCACCACAGGATATTACATGTTTGTGGGTTGAAATTTAGTGTCCTGGAAAAGCAAGAAGCAGGATGTGGTATCTCGATCTAATGCGGAAGCTAAGTATAGAGCCAGGCTCAATCGGTGCAGCGGATTGTGTGGATTCACCAGCTAATGAAGGAGGTTAGTTTTGCCACGTTATTGCCCACAAAGCTGTGGTTTGATAATAAAGTTGCTCTCCACATAGCCTCCAATTCAATGTTTCATGAAAGTACGAAACACATTGAGATCAACTGTCACTTTATACGCGATAAGATCAAGGAGAACTTTATTTCTACAGGGCATGTGCAGTCTAGTGACCAATTGGGCGCCCTTTTAACTAAGGCTTTAAATGGGACTCATGTTGACCTTTGTAACAAGTTGGGCTTGATTAACATCTATGCTCCAACTTGAGGGGGAGTGTTAGGAAATATATTGTAATTAATATAGAATCAATTAGTATCCCTATCGATCAAGGATTATGATTAGGAAATCATCATTAAGAGCCATTAATAATGAGGCTCTCCCTCTTTGTATAAATACACCCCTTCTGTACATGATTATATATAACATTCAGAATATTTTTTTTCCTCTGAGATTACATTAATTATTTACTTTGAATCTTTTCAAGCATACCTATGTACGAAATAATATTAGGACTGTGTTGGGAACATTGTTAAAGAACTTTGATCTTTCAAGTATCTTGCATGTGATCTTGCATGCTCTTGTGATGCACTGAGAGTTGAGATTGGATAGTTGGAGTTGTATGTTAGAATATCACTATACCTACATATCTCTAGTACTCCACTACCACAAGGTATGCCATCACTCTGTGCTTGATGGATGACACTTGCAAGGCCCCATTCCCTTTGATTTCCTTTGGACGGGTCTATAATGAAGTAGGGGAAATTCTGAAGTTAATCAGATGAATGAAAATAATTGTTCTGTCTTATTCAGAGAGGGAATAGGTACATATATACATGAAAAGAGAATCGGATCGTTTTGATAAGATCCGGATAAGATAATATTAAATCACTATATAATCAGGAAATAAATCTAAACTAATAATCCTAATTATCTGCTATAATCTTGGATTTAATTAATCCCTATAATCGTGGGATTATATGGGATTCTACACTCCCCCTCAAGTTGGACTATAGATATCTATCATGTTCAACTTGCCAATAAGATACTCAAACTTGTCCCTGGGTAGTCCTTTAGTAAGGATGTCTGCGGTTTGTTCCTTAGACGGTATGTATCGCAGATAAACAATACCTTCATCAACCTTCTCTCTTATGAAATGTCTGTCTATCTCAACATGCTTGGTTCTGTCATGGTGTCATGTTGAATCGGATTGTGGGCAATATTAATTGCAGCCATGTTATCACAATAGATCTTGATTGGCAGATTTATGCATACCCTTAAGTCTTCAAGAACACGCTTTATCCATATGCCTTCACAAATTCCAAGTGCTACAGCTCAGTATTCAGCCTCAGCACTGCTTCTTGCAACTACACTTTGCTTTTTACTCCTCCATGTGACCAAGTTACCCCACACATATGTACAGTATCCAGATGTAGATTTCCTGTCATCTTGATCACCTGCCCAATTAGCATCTGTAAACAATTCTACTATTCGTTTATCAGTTTTCTTGAACAGTAAGCCACGCCCCGGAGATCCCTTTAAATAACGAAGGATCCGGTATACTTCATTCAAATGCTTCTGTTTAGGATCATGAGTGTTGACTGACCACACTAACAGCAAATGCGATGTCTGGTCTGGTATGAGACAAGTATATTAGTTTGCCCACCATTCGCTGATAATTTCCTATGTCCACAGCTTTTCCAAGATCTGCTTCTTCATTTATTTTATCGACCCGAATAGGTGTCACTAGGTTTGCAACCTATCATTCCTGTTTCCTTTAGAAGATCCAGTATATACTTTCTTTGGGAGATATAGATTCCTCTTTTTGACCGAGCAACTTCCATCCCAAGAAAGTACTTCATCTCTCCAAGGTCTTTGATTTGGAATTCTCGTGCAAGAGCTCCCTTGATTTGATTGATTTCTACCTCATCATCTCCAGTAAGGACTATATCATCAACATATATTGCTAGAACAGCCATCTTACCCTTATAATGTTTAAAGAACAAGGTATGATCGCTCTGCCCTTGAGTGTATCCATGTCTCTTAAGGACCCGAGTAAATCTATCAAACCAAGCACGCAGAGATTGCTTCAACCCATATAATGATCTCTTGAGCTTGCAAACTTGATTAGCTTTCTTCCCCGGGAACCCTGGAGGTAATTTCATATACACCTCTTCCTTGAGTTCTCCATTGAGGAAGGCATTCTTTACATCTAGTTGGTGTAGATCCCAATCTAGGTTGACTGCAATAGATAAGATCATTCTAATTGTATTTAGCTTGGCCACTGGTGCAAATGTTTCAGTGTAATCTTCCCCATATACTTGCGTAAAACCTTTTGCAACCAATCTAGCTTTATATTTCTCAAGAGTTCCATCTGCTTTATATTTAGGAGTGAATACCCATTTACATCCAACAGGCTTCTTCCCTTGTGGTAGATCTACTACATCCCATGTCTTATTACGCTTAAGGGCTTCCATTTCCTCCAACACAGCTTGCCGCCATTCAGTTATAGCCATGGCTTCATCAATTGTGTCTGGTACCCTGATACTGTCCAGATGAGAGGCAAATGCCTTGTATTTGGATGACAAGGCCTTATAAGAAACAAACCTTTCAATGGGATGTCGGGTACAAGATCTGGGCTTCTTTCTTACTGCAATGGGAAGATCAAGGTCAGACTCCTCTGTTATCACTATTTCCTCTTGAACTGCCTCCGGTTTTGACTCTTGGTGAGTGCTAATAGCTGATGGCTTATTACCTCTTTTGTGACGTCGTATGTAGGTTTTACCCCACTTGTTTGTGTCTCCCCTTGGAACCGGATCATCCGAGATATCAAGGTTATTAAAGGTATCGGGATTAGGTTCTAATTGGGTATGCGTATAAACCGTAAGGGTCAGGTCATCTTCTGGTGTTTGTGTTTGGAATTCCCTATCTCTCTCCCCCTGAATTGCAGACAAGGAATAATAAGGAGTGTTCTCATGGAAGGTGACATCACAGGTAGTGAAGAGACGTTTGGAAACCGGGTCATAACACTTATATCCTTTTTGAGAATTGGAGTAGCCAAGGAAGATACATCGAAGGGCTTTGGGATCAAGTTTGTTGGTGTGATGGAGATGGACATAGGATGTGCATCCAAACACCCTGAGTGGCAGAGAGTTTTTGAGGTATGATAGGTTATAATATTTATGCAGGAGCTGAAGTGGTGTTTTGTAAGATAGTGGTCGGCTTGGCATTCGGTTAATGAGGAAGGTGGCAGTGAGGACAGCATTATCCCAATGATATTTAGGAACATTACTACTAAACAAAATGGCTCTGGCTGTCTCAAGAATATGACGATTTTTCCGTTCGGCTATGCCATTTTGCTGGGGTGTATTGGGACAAGTGCTTTTGTGAACAATGCCATTTTCAGTTAGGAAGGTGGAAAAGGTCTGATTGAAGTATTCAGTCCCATTGTCAGTGTGTAGGATCTGGATTTGGGTTTGGAATTGGGTTTGAATCATATTATGGAAGTTAAGGAAGGTTTGGTACACCTCTGTTTTATCTTTTAAAAGGTAAACCCAACTGACCCGTGTATGGTCATCGATAAATGTGATGAACCATTTGGAGTTTGATCTATTTGATGTGCGTGATGGTCCCCATAAATCACTATGGACTAAGGAACAGGGCTTAGATGCTTGATATGGGTGTTTTGAAAATGAAGTCCGATGATGCTTAGCTTTTTCACATGAATCACAATGAAAATCAAATGCTTTTTTATTAGAAATAAGAGACGGAAACATGTGAAACATATAATTGAAATTTGGATGACCTAAACGTTTGTGCCATAACTCAAAGTCACTAGTCTTAGGGAGAGACACATTATTGCAAGACTTAATCCTACGACTATCACTGTCATCAAGGTAGTAGAGACCATCATGCTCCTTCGCACTCCCAATCGTCGTCCCCGTCAGCAGATCTTGAAAAAGACAGTAATTAGCAAAGAAGTTAGCTTGACATCGTTCATCATGTGCTAATTGACTTACTGAGAGTAAGTTACACTTTAACTTTGGAACATGTAATACAGAATGCAAAGTAAGTGCAGCAGAAATTTTAATAGATCCAATTCCAGTCACAATAGTTTCAGAGTTATCAGCAATCCGTACAGTCATTCCCTTAGAAATAGGAGTATAGGATGAGAAGAGAGTCTTATTGTCAGTCATGTGATCCGAGGCACCTGAGTCAACAATCCAACAATTACCTGCACACAGACCCGTTACTATAGCCAAGGCTTGCAAGAAATTACCTCTCCTTACTACAGTGGCAATAGGCTGTTTTGTAGTTTGAAGAGCTGCAAGCATTTCCATGATCTTGCTCAGTTGATCACTTTGGGATGTCTCACCTCCTTTTGAAGCTTCAGCCACATGGCCTCTTCCTCTCCCTTTTTTAGGTTTCCAATCAGCAGGTTTACCATGGAGGTCCCAACAAGTATCTTTCGTATGCCCCTGTTTCTTACAATGATCACAAAATGGTCGGCCTTTGGAGTTTTTTGATTCCGTGGATCGAATAGTAAGGGCTGAGGCCTCAAGAGGTGCAGGAGTAGCAGCGGAAGTATTCTGAAGCATTGATTTTCACCTATCTTCTTCATTGCGTAGAATGGAGTAGACTTCGCGCACCGAAGGCAAGGGTTCTTGGCTAAGAATCCGAGCCCGAACATCATCATAAATCACATTAAGACCGGCCAACAGTTCATATACTCTCTCTTCTTCTTTCTCTTTGCGATCTTCTGAAGCATCAGCTCGGCAATGATGAGTTTTGTTCTTTAGGGCATCAAACTCTTGCCAAAGAGCAGATTTTTTGAGATAATACTCATCCAGTGACATGAATTCTTGTTTCAACTACCACAATTTTTTCTTAACATCAAATATGCGGGACCGGTTCCCAACAGTACTATATGTCTCTCGAAGGGCCTCCCAAATCTCTCGAGCTGAAGGAAGATACATGAAACTCCTTTTAATTGATGAAGACATTGCATTAATCAGCCAGGATGATACCGATGCATTCTCAGACTTCCAAACTCGAAACGCCTTGGTTTCTGATTTAGGGGGCCTCTTTGCTTCACCAGTGATATATTCAAGTTTGTCTCTTCCATCGAGAGCGAGGATCATGGATTGAGACCATTCTCGATAATTGTCACTAGTAAGTTTCTCAGAGACAATAAGGACAGTAGAGATGTCGTTAGACCGTGAAACAAAGGAAGATCTTTCAGATGACATACTGTTGGAATTAAATAGAGCAATCAAACTAGTTCAAATTTCAGAAATGACCAGTTCAGTCTTTCGAATTTCCAAAATGACAGGTTGGTCCTCCGAATATTGAAAATGACAGAATGGTCCTCCGAATTTCCAAAATGACAGGTTGGTCCTCCGAATATTGAAAATGACAGAATGGTCCTCCTAATTGTCAAAATGACAGAATGGTGCTTCGAATATTAAAAATGACAGATTGGTCCTTAATAAGCAAATTGCAGATTAGTCCTTCGAATATTGAAAATGCCAGAGTGGTCCTCGAATCAATTAATAGGATGACGACTGATTCAGAATTGATCGCGGACGTCTCTGCCTATTCGAAGAACTCGACCGAAGCAGACCGATGGCAGACGGCGAATGGTGGAGAGGCCGGCTTGGTTGAAGTCGGCGATGCTCGATGTTGATGATGCTGACGCAGCGGATAGGTCGACGGTGCTCGACAAGCTCGGACTGGAGAGCTGCGAGGAGGTCGACGATTGTAGGGAGCAGTCGACGATACAGGTCTATTGGAGAGCAACGGAGAGATCGACGCATCCACTGCCGGAGCCACCACAGTCGACGATCACAGGTCCGTTGGAGAGCAACGGAGAGGTCGACGTTGATGCTTGACGGAATCCGACATTACAAGCCGCGTCACGCAGCGTCACGGTCCTCGACAGAGTTGGGAGGTACCGTCGCCGGAAAATTCTCTGATTAATTTCTGTAACTCTCTGATACCATGAAGTTAATTAGATGAATGAAAATAATTGTTCTGTCTTATTCAGAGAGGGAATAGGTACATATATACATGAAAAGAGAATCGGATCGTTTTGATAAGATCCGGATAAGATAATATTAAATCGCTATATAATCCGGAAATAAATCTAAACTAATAATCCTAATTATCTGCTATAATCTTGGATTTAATTAATCCCTATAATCGTGGGATTATATGGGATTCTACAAATTCAGACACTTCCTAGGCTTGTTCCCTAAGGAGGGAAGATCAATCTTGAGCTCTATACCTTTGGCTAGGTATATCTCTTGATTTAGGGAAGCTTGGACATAGGCCAGTGAATGAGATGCTTCCTTTGTGTGTATGCCCATGGTTCCCATTGGCTATATAAGGTCGGAGAGGAATCATAAGGGAGGCCAGGCCTTACCATCACATTTGTATGTCTCTATGTGTGCATTGTGATTTGTTAAATGTTTTGTGAACTAAAACTAAGGTTTGGGATTGGTCTGCAAAAGAATTGCAAAATGTCATGCATGTTTTGAGAAATGTTATGTTTTAAATGATTTGGAATGGTTTTTGAAAGGATTTGAAAGTGTATAATTGGATGGATGCCAACTATTATTAAAACGTTAGATCTCATATGTTACCTTTTACCATTTTTAGGGGAAAGCACTGAAGGAGTGAGCTTGCTGGCCCTATCTTTTCCCTAGTTGGTGTGGCATATGCCTGATTATGTTGCCTTTAAGCTTTTAGTTGCCATGGCCTAGGATTTCTACTTCAAACTTATAATTTTGTGAAACTTGATTTATCTTAATATGTCTTCTGATGATTTTGAGGCTTAAAGGATATTTAGTAACTCACTGACTATTGAGATATTCATTGGGCTAAGCCCTTATTTTGGAAATTCGTGATGAGATAGGTGGATAAAATGATGTTTTAGCAATGTGACTATTGATGAAATGTTGGGCTGAGCCCATTTCTATGCGTGATTTCCTATCTGGTGGAGTGTATGCAGTCTGGTAAATTGTTGTTGTGGATATGACCTGAGGCTTCAAAGTCCCCAAAGCCCAATTGTATGTTTGGGATCCCAATAGTTATCACCGGCCATGTTTTAGTAAAATGTTTTAAGTGTACAAGTTGAATGGAAAAGGGTGTTACACACAGCAGACTTCCACAAGTGTTCTATCACAAAAGGAAGCGAATTGTATATAAGCACTACCTTGCAGCGTGAAAAAAAGATGCTGCCTGGTGCAAGTTCAGGGCCAAGAACAGCAACAATAGCATTTATAAGGCGAGCAACTCCGTGTTGAATGTCAACTAGTCCATTTTCATCAGATAGAAGAATGTCCATAGCAAGGCCAAGGGTTGCCTGGGAAGACAATCAGAAATAACTGAATAAGGATATGCAGATTTTAGCAGAATAACTAAGAATATGTTTTCTAAAATTTAAATTCTTATTACTGATGTAAAAGAGAGCAAGAGATAAGGGAAACCAGATCGCTACACTAATCAAGGAAAATGAAAAGGATACCAAAGAACTAAACGGAACACATGAATCAATCAAGTGAGACGACAATGCAAGAGTTACATTGGTTAATTAACATAATAATTTTTTGAATGAAATAACCACTCTTAACGTTGCAACTAGTCAGTCAAACATTATCAGTTTTATTTGTAACATTAAATCATAAATATATTGATCACAAGATTCTAGCATCTGAAATTGAATACCTGGACATGAGAAACATAGGACAAGCCAGCAGCTTCAATAGTCAAAAGAAGCCCATGCATAGACCAGATCTGTAGATTAGCAACTGAACTTTTAGCCAGTGAAGAAATAGAGCTCACTGTTGCAGGAACTAAAGTTGACAGTGCAATCCCTCCTGCACTGCAGTCAAGATATATAAGATGAACATTGTTATGAAATATAAGGAAATTGGAAATACGAAAAAAGAGATAAACTTAAAGAGTTAGGATTGTGTACTTGCTTTAGAATGTTATAAATTGACTCCAATACATAAGCTTAAAGTTGATAAAGATGAGAATAAGGAAAAATATGTCCCACACCAAAATCTTCCCAAAGTCCTATTTTCAGCTGTTACCCAATTTCAAAGAAATTTGCCAGATATTTATAGCTAGTTTGTGGATCCTCTTTTGGCTCGGTACTGAAAGCTTTCCCCCTGCCTAACCTTCCTCCTCAGGGGAAGGAATTTAATCTAACTTTTGGATGTCAACCATTGACTGTATATTTAAGTAAGAACTATGCTCAAAATTACAAACACGTTTTCAATTGATTAAATTCTACACGTAATTTGAAAGACAAGGAAGATACCTAAGAGGATAGAATCATAAACAACTTCTCACACACACACACACACACCCAATAAATAAAGGAACTACTCAAATAAAGTTTCTTTTCGTATAGACATCAAAACCATCAACTGCTATTTCAATAAAGAACCTGTGATGAATGCAGCCCAGTGCAAAAGCAATTGATCCAGCATAGTTGGAATCGGTTGCTACATTCAGGTCTCCAAGTAGTGATCGAGTCTGCTTGCCACCATAAAAAGTTATAAAAAAAAAAAAAACACACACACACACACACAATTACAACAGATAACAGCTGCTTTTACGGTCACGAAAAATCATCACCATCTAAGCTTGTTCAATGAATCAAGTTTAGAAGGAATTAGTTAATTAAGAGAAACCATTACAATAAGAGTTAGTTTGTCAAGAAAAGTTATTTTAGAAGGAATCAGTTAAGTTTCTATAAAATATCACGAGTAAACATGTCAACACAAAAATGTAGCTTGTAAAAAAAGACTGAAAAGAGAAAAACCTTACCATTCTTGCAGTGAAAATGTCATTTCCAAGTCGAGCTAAATAACCAAGACCTTCTGCCGTTGCTCTGCGCTGTGATGCACAGATGTCTCCCTCCACTAAGATTCCCTTGAATTGGAATTTGACAGAGAAGAAAAGTTAAATGCATCAAAAGGCAATAACAAAGATAATTATTTTAAGAAATATTTTAACCAGCCAAGATAAATCAATCAATGACTTCTTACCTGAAGAATAGATTGTGATAATCCCAGAATATCCTGTCCTATTGTTTGCAGCCGTGAAAGTAAGGACTAGAAAACAAAATCATTATATCAGGCCAAGCTTTAAGTTCAACAACCTACTAAGATAGTGCCAAAAGATTAATCAATAGCACCTTGAAGCCTGCAAGTAACCCTACGCAGGCATTGGTGACACTTGCAGCATGCCAGTGTTGTTTTTTCCCAGATTTCAAACACTGATCAATAATTCCGAGAAGAGAGAGCATACCACCACTATTCTGAGATAGAAAGTTTCATATCATGTAAACAACAATAACACTGTTTTCCCAATTCTTCTACAATATGCCTAGGCTGACTCATTCACTGTGCCTATGTACCTGAGATGCAAACATAGTACCAAAGAAGAGAAGCATCTGATTCACCAAAGTCTTGCTTATTGTCTCCGGCTTCAAGGTCAAAGTCAAGTTAGTAGTGAACAACCACGTACAAAAAGGAACAAGGTACCAAGACAGCAAAGAAAAGGCAACCAGAAAAAAGGAAGATAAAGTAAATCTCCAATCATTTTCAACACTAAAGAGATGTTTTAACTCACTGGTAGAAGCTACATAATGTTACAAAAAAAAAAACACAGAGAGAGAGAGAGAGGGCCAAGGAATGATTAAATTAATCTGTCAAAAAGATCACATTCAACTCCTTCTCAGGATATTAAAAGTAATTCTAGTTCAGCCTAAATATTTATCCATTGTTAGGTTCATAATCATTTTCAGATCAACCCACTCAGGGCTCCAGGTGAACATTGAGTGTGTGCCCTTCTGATTTGGAGCCGCTACTCATGGTATGCTTTAAGGTATTAGGCTGGAATAAGAGTTCTAAGATTTTATGACAGTGTAGTTTAAGCAGTAATCTAGTATAATTGGCTTGGTTGGAGAGAAGCACGTATTTTCAATAATACTTTTGCCATTATGTCAGTCTTTAATTGAGGAGAAGAGAGGGGAAATTCAAACAAACATGGTCAAGCAGTCCTCTGAAAGAAAGAATAAAAAGGAGAGGATGCATACAACAACCACAGAATTGTCATAATGATCAAGAACTATATAAAGGAATAACACCTGAGGAAAGCTAGAAAGTTCATTCTCCCAAACACAGGGCATAAGGCCATCTTTCCCACCTTGAAAAGCTCGAAGCTCATCTTCAAACCAGTCCCTATTAATATATAATCCAAGAACAAGATAAGTGAGTGAAACTAAGCAAGCCATCTGCTAACAACAATTATATTATTGAGGCACCTCTACTGAGGTTTAGTGAAATCAAAAGAATCTTGTCTTAAATAAAACAATTATACTCCTTAATTTAGTTTTTTGTACATTAGCCTCCCATCTTTAAGAGGAAATTAATTATATCATTAGATTTTATTCTCGTAGTTACACCCTAATTAATAACAGATGAACATTGATGGTCCTTGCACAAGAATGATAGATCTTTTACATTGGTGCCTTAACGGTGGCCAAGGACTTGCCCCAGCCATTGGTGGTCACAGTGAACTGATGACCACCTCTGATGCTTTTGAGGATGCAACTAGAAAAAGGAGGAGAGACGGCAAAACAGATAAAAAGAAGGAAATAAGCAAGACAGATAATGTTCAGGAAATATCAATTGAGGGTCTTATCCTCAGTTGAATGAAACAAATAAGAGTGTCGAAAGGTTTCACAGATTTAAGTACTGCCTTTTAATGTGCTCTCTTCTTGGTGGTTACTTCAGCAACATAGGAGATATTACCAGTTTGAGTAGATTAGAAATTATGGGTAAAAATTCAAAAGTATTATAAATGGCTTGAAAGGATACATTGAGTCCAACGTAATACATCAATTCAATACAAATAAGTGCAAATAATTAATATGAAAGAAAATAGAAGACATGATACGGCCATCTCATTTGAAAGAAGGTTATAATTGAGTAAGAAACTATTTAACAGAGAAACTACAGCAGTCAGACACAGAACTGAGCTACAGAAATCTGGTCTCTCTGTTGGACGGCAGCAGGGCACTAGGCCTTGAATGCTTTAACATTATAAATCCAGCACCAAACCACTATCCTGGGCTGAACTGTTTGCTTCGCCTTTTTCAATTTCCAAAAAGCCCAGGCCCAACAATATTTCTTTGTAAAAATAATAAAGCAAACCAAGTGATCATCTCAATTCCAGAAAATCAAGCTAGCCTCTGTATAAAACCATTGAAATTGATGTGAAGATTTTTAATAAAGAGATCCAATGGTGATGAAATGAAGAAGAGACTGCAGCGTAGCTCATTTACTTATAAAAAGGACTTTCTCATATTGCAATCATTTACTTACAAAAAGGATTTTCTCATATTGTAAACAAGATAGGAGATCCCTTTATATTTTAACTAACCTCTAAAGCAGTTTCCTTGTAAATTAACAAAGTAAAACACAAAGTATGTAGGATGTAAAATCACAGAACAGCCAGTTAGAAACCTTCCAGGAATCCATGGACCCAACCATGCATCTCTCTTGTCCAACAGCAACCTCAAGCAAGAACTCTCTTCACATCCGGAGGCATGCCTTATTTAAAAAAGCAGTAGCAAACATTCAAGTCAGTCAAACAGGTATAAGCAGTTAAGATTGTTGAGAAAATGAGAAGAAACTGCATTAGTCATCATTTGACTATTGTTTAGAACAAGATTTTATTATAGCACAATAGTTTAACAAGATTATAGTCAAAACACAAAAGGCTAGCCATAAAATGAAGAGAATTATATTTTATTACAACTATGATGGCATATTAAAAGCTCGAAACAGCCTCCATGCTTACGGGGGTAAAGCTACTTATATCTATCACTTCCCAGACCCCACTTAGCAATAGCCTTGTGCATTGGACCACTCTTTTTTTATGATGGCATATTAAAAGGTGGAGAGCATTATAATATGTCAAATTAATCATGACAAGAAAAGAACTCCATAGCCATTAATCATCATTCTATGTTTTCAAAAAACAAATCAATAACCCTCAGATAGCGTTAAAAATCCATTGCTTCTTAATAACTACAATATATGGAGCATCTGTTTCAGTATGTCGTTACTGTTTTTTGCTCAAATATGAAGTTATATTAGGAATAAAAGCAAGTATAGAACACTTCTTTTGCGGCCCAGTGCACAAGTATAGAACACTATGGAGGAAAAAATCCTCAAAGAAAAAAATAATTAGACATAGAACTACATAAGAAAAGCCAAATCATAAAACTGATCAATGGAGGAGAGTTGTCCTGTTTGCAGGTCAGAAATATAGTAAGAAAACAACAACAAACCCTGTCTCACAAAATGAAGTCAGCTATAGTGAATCCCTCAAAAACATTATTTAACCCCAGAAAACAAAATCAAAAATGAGAGATAAGTGCAAAGAAAAGACTACCTGAATGGAGTTGTGCATAGTTGAATAATTTGTTGGTGGTCACTTTTATATGACCCAGGATCAGGAAGAGATTGGTAGGCTATTAATGTTCTGATGGTAAAAATGTCCAATGCTGGCTTTACATTAGGCAGTTCCTTGGCTCTTAAAAATATTGCATATGATAATGCCCTGCTTATAACATATTCCAAAAATTACAACCTAAGGTCAATAGGAAGTTACAGTTTTTTTTGTTTGGCCAAACAATAGGAAGTTACAGTTTAAAAAAAAGATAAATGAAAAAGAACAAGGTCTTGCGCAGTGATAGATTTTAACATCAAAATCAGGAGACAACAATCCTAAACAAACATACCTACTGAGGTACACAAGAATTGGTTGAAGCAATATTCCGCCATTCACAACGTTGCAAGACAAAAAGCATCTTATAAATGCGGTGAGAGCATCAACAGCTGCAGACCAGACACTACAAAATGCAACAAGAAAAAACAGAGGTGCATGAAAGTTATTTAATCAACATCCATTTCGACAATATCGAAATCTCATTACCAACTTTGATTTTCTTTTGAAAACCCAAATGATAAAGAAAATCAGAAGACTAAGTGCCTTTTTGTTTGCTTGATTCTTTTGTTATCTCTTGAAGCTAGAATGACTAAAAGTTAATAGTAGAGTATTTCAGGTTTTTTTTTTTGGGTAATAAGTATTTCAGGTTTCTTAATCACATGCAGTTTGGTAAAAGTAGAAATTAGGAGTAGAAAAAATAAATGAGAATTCTTGGCATACTCTTGCATAGTGTGATTAGCAGTGAATTGGAGTTCATTAGAATGGTAGTGAATTGGCCTGTGAAATTATAAAATCCACTGGCAAAGAATACTGCTTCGCAACATCAAGGGGCATCCTATGTGAATATAAAGGCGGAATGAAAAGCTCTAGATTTAAAAAAAAAAATTATGGGACTAGACTTAACATTTATCCATAAGTGGACTTGGTCCAGAATGTTATAACATCCATTGACAAAGAATATGGCCTCAACATTAAAATACCAGGAGAATAATTGTTTCATATACAAACTGGGCCCTAATACTATCAAATAAATAGACAAAACAGAGGATCGCAATGAGGATTTTAAGACCTATAAAAATAGATAGTACTTACAGAAATACTTACTTTATTCTTGATACCAAATCCGCAGTTCGCCTAACTTCATTTTCTGGATTGTCAGTAAAAAGGGTGGCCCACAAGGAAAGAATATCAAAGACTTCCTCTTCAAGCTCCTGCAGGGTGGAAAGACCCCATAATAAGTAACTTAAGCCATTGGGTACACTGGCGAGGAGGGTCAATTAAGCAGTATGGAGTCATCTAAAAAGAGGTAGAGGAAGACCGAAGTGAACACTTAATGAGGTTATAAAGTGGAATCCATTGGTTAATAATATATCAAAAGAGCTGGTTTTCGATCGAGCACAATGGCGTCGAGCGATTCATGTAGCCAACCCCACTAAGTGGGATAAGGCTTTGATGTTGTTGCTGTTGTTGTATCAGAACAGTTCGATTCATTTACACAGATTCGCATGCTAAGTAGCTGCCATGTTTCATTTTCACAAATCCTGTGATTTTATGCTCAAGAATTTGCTCTTTTATCACAGAAACCATAACATGCATCACAAACATCAACTTCACAAACATTTTAGCTTCCTTTTTTTCCATAATATGTGATTTAGTTTGGGATATTATTCATTGAATTTTCTTGTTCTATGAGGTTGCTCAAAACTACTTGCAACATACCTTTTAGTTATGAAGCTCAGAAACGTTTTTTTTTTTCACCCATAAAAACTAGCAAAGAGGAAATGATCACAATTTCTATTCGGCAGGCATTTGTTCATTTTGCATCGTATGCTGAAATGTTAAACTAGGTAATTCTGTTAATATCCTATCTTCTAGCCGTTATCCATATAAACCTTGGATTTTGGAGCTATTGATCATATCTCAGGTACAGCTAGTTCAATTTTTAATGTTCGATCTTCCAAATCCCCTAGATATGTGACATTAGCAGATGAATTTACCGCCACCGTCAGTAGCAATAGAACATCATCACCTACTCCAGAAATCCAAATGACAGAAGAATTTGCAAACATGTCCCCTGACATTTTGCTTATCCATTTTCCAATGCCCTTCTAACAAGATAAGGAGGACTATGGATTCCTCTAGTATGCTACCATCCAAATCTTAATTCATTTTCTTACCTCGACTAATATTAAAGGTGATCTCCTTTAAGTCAGTCTCGTTCAAAAACACAAACAACTCAACAATTTAGTCTTTCAGTCGGACATTACTCAACAGATTTAATATTATGATTTGTTGCGACTTTAAAGATCTAATAGCACCTCCCTATCCATGTGCACCATCAAATTATGAAAATGCAGCTTACTTGTTCATAACTTTCATTGTAGCCAATTATATCTAGAATTGACTTTCGTTGTTTATAGCTTTTAGGGACTATTTGAGAAAGAAAACCACGAAAATGAAGAACTAGAGAGGGAAAGATTCTTTCCCCTCCATTTCCTCTCCTCCCAAACAGACCCCAAGGTTCTGGAGTGGGATTCTCTCTAAGTGGACCTGTAGGCCCCACGTGTCAGGTGGGACCAACCAAAACCCCTCCTCTCTCCAGCTAAATCATCCTACACCTAGAGAGAATCCTCTGGCTGTTTACAAACAAGTACAACTTTCTCTCTAAGCCATTGCCATGGATCTGTTGTTCAGATCATGAATTTTTACCTGAAACTTTCATATTAGACATGCAGAGAGATTGGATTGCTGTGTGTTTTTCCCATATTAGTGTTGAGGAAGATGGACAATAAACGTAAGACTCCATCTATGTTTTATAGATGGTCCCAAGCCCAACTAAATGAGGAGATTGTGTTAGGCCCTCAATAGTCAAATCTCATATGGACATGGACAATAGACATTGTTTAGTGTTGACGACGATGCCTTTACCTCATTAGATATACCAGTTAGGTCCCATTGATAAATTTATTCATTATCAAGAAAAAAAAAATTACTTTGATTCTGAAGGAGATATTTTAAAAAGCTCTGAATCTCCATTCAAAATAAATTATTGTCTGACAACAAATTAGCATTGATACTGTATACCTCATTAGTTAGAGAAGACAATAGAGACGATAAAAGCAACCACCCAGCTTCTTGTTCAACTATGGCTGCCACAGGATTTCGACTGTGTTCTGTCAACATTCTCTTTGAAACATCAAGCACTGATCTGGGTAACCTGCTTAAAGCACAGTGATGCTCATTAACGCAGCATACCAAGAAAGAACAATTATTCTGTCACTACCAAGTACAACGACCATAGTAAAAGTCAGACTGCAAAAAAGATAGGAATGGCACCACAACAATAAGCATCCACAGAGCAATTGATTCAGGCAACAAAGTTAGAGAAAAGAGATCATCAAGTACCTTAGTTGAAATATCCATAATGTCCTTCCATGAAGAAAACATTGTGCGGCAGTACTACTAAGATATAAAAAGCATGCAAAAATGCTAGAAACTATGCTATCAAATAGAAAACACCACCACCACAAAGTGATCAAGTCCCTAAATCTGCTACGAGAGTGCTGCTTTTTCAGCTCTTAAACATCATCTTGAAATCTGAATGAATACATGGTCATAGGACGATACAAGTAGAAGGGCAGACCATTTTGAAATCACTTCGAAATTGTAACTTTTAACTAGCTTCAAATAAAACAGAAAAGGCAGTAAACAAGAGCAGGACAAGTTACCTAGCAGGGTAACCAAGAGGTAATTTTGGTGAAATAGTTACCAAAGCTGCCAAGACAGTAGCCTGCCCATGCAAAGAATCCAGCTCAAACTGCAAACTGCTTCCCTGCAGACAATGTATCAAACTAATTGATATGGTCAAGCCGCATGCTAAGGGTCCCTCCCTCTCTCTCTCTCTGGGTCTTCCAATAAAGTCAATTGGACTAAAGTATTTGCAGACAAAATACAGATTGTTGATTAGATGGACTACAGTGATTAGCTCACAAGCAGCTCGTATTTGCCTCAAAAGCTATCACATTTAAAAACTAAGAACACTTGGCACATTTTATACAGTCAACATGGCATGCTATCAGCTGATAAGAAAACTGTTAATAGCATTCATTTAATAAGCTTTTCTTTTATAAGAAAAGGAAGTTTTATAGAAGAGGAGGGGGGATGCAAAACAGAAGACAAGAGATCCTTCTCAAACAAAAGAACCACCTGATAGGTTAGTATGTTGCTAAAGTAATCACACAATACTAATCAAAATCATTCACCCGTTATTACATGCCTTCATCCATTTACTAACACTAATAAGGATACAACTAAACTCCTACTCAGAGTTAACAGCCTAACCCTCTGTTCGTATGTGAAGAAAAATTGGGAGGAAAAAAAATGAAGAGAAAAGGAGACTGGAGGGAAAATGTTATCACCCCTCTTGTTCGGATGGACAAGCGAAAACAAGGAAGAAAGAAAATCAACAAATATATGAATGACTAAAATACCCTTACCCCTATGTCAAAATATATCATGTTTAAAATCAATTAAATAACACAATGAAAAAACGTATTAATAGTACCATCATGAGATAATTTAAAATTAAACTACGTAGTAAACATATATGATCATGTCATTATATTCCAAAACCAAATAATTCAGTAAAAAAATATTATTTTTCAAGGTAAAAAATAAAAATGGATAATTTTTTAAAATTAAAAATAACAAAAGAAAATAAATAAGTTATAGATGAAGGGTGGAAAGACACTAAACCTGAAGATAATCATATGAGAATAATTCTTGTGCATATTATTCAGAGAGGGAACGATTACATTTATACACAGAGAGAATCGAATCATTTAATGAGATCCAGATTTGATACTATACAATCACTATATAATCAGGAAAGAATCTGATAATAATAATCGAAATTATCTACTATAATCTTGGATTTAGTCAATCCCTATAATCATGGGATTCCTATAATTACAGGATTCTACACCTCCCCTCAAGTTGAATTATATATATCTATCATGTTCAACTTGCCAATAGGATATTCAAACTTGTCGCTGGGAAGTCCTTTAGTGAGGATGTCTACGATCTGTTCCTTAGACGCTATATATCGTAGATAAACGATACCTTTATCAACCTTCTCTCTCATGAAATGTTTGTCTATCTCAACATGCTTGGTTCTGTCATGTTGAACCGGATTGTGGGCAATATTGATTGCAACCATGTTATCACAATAAACCTTGATTGGTATTTCCTCAAGTCCTCAAAAACACACTTTATCCATATGCTTTCACAGATTCCAAGTGTTACAACTCGGTATTCAGCCTCAACATTGCTTCTTGCAACTACACTTTGCTTTTTACTTCTCCATGTGACCAAATTATCCCACACATACGTAGAGTATCCAGATGTGGATTTCCTGCCATCTTGATCACCTGCCCAATCAGCATTTGTAAACAATTCTACATTCCGTTTATCAATCTTCCTGAACAGTAAGCCACATCCCGGAGATCCCTTCTAATAACGAAGGATCCGGTAGACTTCATTCAGATCTTCTATTTAGGATCATGGGAGTGCTAACTGACCATACTAACGGCAAATGCAATGTCCGGTCTGGTATGAGACAAGTATATTAGTTTGCTCACCATTCGTTGAAAATTCCCTCGCCAAGGTCTACTTCTTCATCTATTTTATCAACCCAAATAGGTGCGTCACTAGGTCTGCAACCTGTCATCCCTATCTTCTTTAGAAGATTCAGTATATACTTTCTTTGGGAAATATAGATTCCTCCTTTTGACCGAGCAACTTTCATCCCAAGAAAGTACTTCATCTCTCAAAGGTCTTTGATTTGGAATTCTCATGCAAGGGCACCCTTGATTTGATTGATCTCTACCTTATTGTCTCCGGTAAGGACTATATCATCAACAAATACTGCTAGAACAACCATCTTACCCTTATGATATTTAAAGAATAAGGTACGATCGCTCTACCTTTAAGTGTATCCGTGTATCTTAAGGACCCCAGTGAATCTATCAAACCAAACATGCGGAGATTGCTTCAATCCATATAATGACCTCTTTAGTTTGCAGAATTGATTAGGTTTCTTCCTTGGGAACCCTAGAGGTAACTTCATATACACCTCTTCCTTGAGGTCATTATATAATTCTCCATTGAAGGCGGCATTATTTCATCAAGTTGGTTCATACCCCAATCTAGATTAACTGCAATGGATAAGAGGATTCTGATTGTATTTAACTTGGCTACTGGTGCAAATGTTGCACTGTAATCTTCCCCATATACTTGCATGAAGCCTTTTGCAACCAGTGTAGCTTTGTATTTCTCAAGAGTTCATCTACTGTATACTTAGGAGTGAATACCCATTTGAATCCAATGGGCTTCTTCCCTTGTGGTAGATCTACTACATCCCATGTCTTATTATGCTTAAGGGCTTCCATCTCCTCCAAGACAGCTTGCCTCCATTCAGGTATAGCCATGGCCTCCTCACTTGTGTCCAGTACCTTGATACTATCAAGATGAGAGACAAATGCCCTATATTTAGATGAAAGGGCCTTTTAGGTAACAAACCTTTCAATAGGATGTCAAGTGCATGATCTGGGCTTCTTTCTTACCACAATGGGAAGATCAACGTTAGAACTCTTTGTTACCACTATTTCTTCTTGACCTGCCTCTGGCTCTAACTCTTGGTGAATGCTAATAGCTCGTGGCTCATTACCTCTTTTGTGACATCCTATGTAGGAATTACCCCACTTGTTTATGTCTCCCCCTAGAACCGGATCATCAGAGGTATCAAGATTATCAGATGCAACAGGATTGTCAAAGGTAGGATTAGGTTCTGTTTGGATAAGTGTATAAACTATAAAAGTCAGGTCATCTTCTAGTGCCTCTTGAGTTTGGAACTCACCATCTCTCTCCTCCTAAATTATAGACAGGGAATAATAGGGAGTATTTTCATGGAATGTAACATCATAGGTAACGAAGAGACATTTGGAGACCAAATCATAACACTTGTATTACTTTGGAAATTGGAGTAGTCAAGGAAGATACAGCGAAGGGCTTTGGCGTCAAGTTTATGAGTGTGATGGAGGTGAACATAGGGTGTCCATCCAAACACCCTAAGTGACAGAGTGTTTTCAAGGTACAAAAGGTTATAGTATTTATGCAGGAGCTGGAGTGGTGTTTTGAAAAACAGCGGTCGGCTTGGCATTTGGTTAATGAGGAAGGTGGTAGTGAGGGCAGCATCATCCCAATGATATTTAGGAACTTTGCTACTAAACATATTAGCTCTGGCAGTCTTGAGAATATGAAGATTCTATTGTTCAGCAATGCCATTTTGCTAAGTTGTATTGGGACAAGTAATTTTGTGAACAAAGCCATTTTCAGTTAGGAAAGTGGATAGGGCCTGATTGAAGTATTTAGTCCCGTAATCAATGTGTAGGATTTGGATTTGGGTTTAGAACGAGGTTCGAATCATATTGCGAAAGTTAAGGAAGGTTTGATACACCTCTGTTCTATCTTTTAACAAGTAAACCCAACTAACATATGTATGGTCATTGATAAATGTGATGAACCATTTGGATTTTGATCTGTATGGTGTACATGATGGCTCCCATAAATCACTGTGAATCATGGAAAAGGGTTTAGATGCTTGGTATGGAATTTTTGGAAATGAAGTACAATGATGTTTAGCTTTTTCATATGAATCACAACGAAAATCAGATACATTTTTATTAAAAGCGAGAGATGGAAACATTTGAGACATGTAATTGAAATTTAGATGACCTAAACGTTCATGCCACAACTCCAAGTCACTAGTTCTAGGGAGAGACACTTTATTGCAAGACTTAATCCTACGACTATCACTTTCATCAAGATAAAAGAGACCATCATGCTCTTTCGCACTCTCAATCGTCGTCCCCGTCAGCATATCCTAAAAGCGACAGTAAATAGCCAAGAAGTTAGCATGACATCGTTCATCATTTGCTAATCAACTCACGGATAGTAAGTTACACTTTAACTTTGCAACATGTAATACGAAGTGCGGAGTAAATGTAGCAGAGATTTTAACAAATCCAATTCCAGTCACAACAGATTCAGAGTCATCAGCAATCCATACAGTCATTCCCTTGGAAATGGGAGTATAGGATGAGAAGAGAGTCATATTGTCAGTCATGTGATCCAAGGTGCCTGAGTCAGCAATCCAGCAATTACCTGTACACAGACCTTTTATTACAGCCAAGGCTTGCAAAAAATTACCCCTCCTCACTACTGTGACAGTAGGTTGTTTCGTAGTCTGAAGTGCTGCAAGCATTTCCATGATTTTGCTCAATTGATCACTTTGGGAGGTCTCACCACCTTTTGAAGCTTCAGCCACGTAGCATCTTCCTTTCCCCTTTTTTGGCTTCCTATCGGCAGGTTTACCATGGAGGTCCCAACAAGTGTCTTTCGTGTGCCCCTTTTTCATACAATGATCACAAAATAGTCAACCTTAGGAACCTTTTGATTCTATGGATCAAATAGCAAGAGTCAAGGCCTCAGAAGCTACACGAGTAGCAGCAGAATTGTTCTGAAGCATTGATTTGCACCTATCTTCTTTATTGCGTAGAATGGAGTAGACTTCACACACAGAAGGCAAGGGTTCTTGACCGAGAATCCAAGCCCGAATATCATCATAAATGACATTAGGACCAACCAGTAGCTCATATACCCTCTCCTCTTCTTTCTCATTGCGATCTTCTAAAGCATCAGCCCGGCAATGATGAGTTTTATTCTTTAGGCATCAAACCCTTGCCAAAGGCCATACTTTTCAAAATAGTTATCATCAAGTGACATGTGGTCTTATTTCAACTGCCACAACTTTTTCTTAACATCAACTATGAGGGACCTATTCCCTACAATACTATGTCTCTCGAAGGGCCTCCCAAATCTCTCAGGCTGAAGGAAGATACATGAAACTCTTCTTGATTGATGACGACATCGTATTGATCAGCCATGATGATACCAATGCATTGTCAAACTTCTATAGTCAAAATGCCTTGGTTTCTGAACCAAGGGCTTTTTTGCTTCACCAGGGGCTTTTTTGCTTCACCAGTGACATATTCAAGTTTGTCCCTTCCATTGAGAGCAAGGATCATGGATTGAGACTGTAAATGTATTCACTTAACTTCCCATTCTTCATGTATACATTATGCTATTTATATACAAGGCAAACATCATAATTCCTCATTTTAGGTGGGACATTATCACCTAACATTTCACCTAACATTCCACCTAACATACCACCTAACATACCACCTAACATATCCATGATTCCCTCATTCTGTGGGACATTGTGTCCTAACACTCCCCCTCAAGTTGGAGCATAGATGTTAATCAAGCCCAACTTGTTACAAAGATAGTCAACCCGAGTGCCATCCAAGGCCTTAGTCAAGAAATCACCTAACTGATCACTAGATGATACATGTCCTGTAGAGATAAAATTCTCCTTGATCTTATCACGTACAAAGTGACAATCAATCTCAATATGTTTCGTACGTTCATGGAACACTGAGTTGGAGGCTATGTGTAGGGCAGCTTTATTATCACACCACAGTTTAGCAGGTAATGACGTGGTCAGACCAACCTCCTTCATTAATTGGTGGATCCACACAATCTCTTGTACGGACTGAGACATGGCTCGATACTCAGCCTCTGCACTAGACTTTGCTACCACATCTTGCTTCTTGCTCCTCCAAGATACCAAGTTTCCACCTACAAGAACGCAATAGCCTGTAGTGGACCTTCTAGTTGTCTTTGACCCTGCATGATCTGCATCACAGAAACACTCAATCTTTGTGTGACCATGATTCATATAGAGTATGCCACGACCAGGTGAGCCCTTCAAATAATGTAGGACATGTTCCAAAGCTTCCCACTGAGCAACAGTTGGTGATACCATGAATAATGCTAAGCCTACTGACCATGTAAATGTATTCACTTAACTTCACATTCTTCATGTATACATTATGCTATTTATATACAAGGCAAACATCATAATTCCTCATTTTAGGTGGGACATTATCACCTAACATTTCACCTAACATTCCACCTAACATACCACCTAACATACCACCTAACATATCCATGATTCCCTCATTCTGTGGGACATTGTGTCCTAACACTCCCCCTCAAGTTGGAGCATAGATGTTAATCAAGCCCAACTTGTTACAAAGATAGTCAACCCGAGTGCCATCCAAGGCCTTAGTCAAGAAATCACCTAACTGATCACTAGATGATACATGTCCTGTAGAGATAAAATTCTCCTTGATCTTATCACGTACAAAGTGACAATCAATCTCAATATGTTTCGTACGTTCATGGAACACTGAGTTGGAGGCTATGTGTAGGGCAGCTTTATTATCACACCACAGTTTAGCAGGTAATGACGTGGTCAGACCAACCTCCTTCATTAATTGGTGGATCCACACAATCTCTTGTACGGACTGAGACATGGCTCGATACTCAGCCTCTGCACTAGACTTTGCTACCACATCTTGCTTCTTGCTCCTCCAAGATACCAAGTTTCCACCTACAAGAACGCAATAGCCTGTAGTGGACCTTCTAGTTGTCTTTGACCCTGCATGATCTGCATCACAGAAACACTCAATCTTTGTGTGACCATGATTCATATAGAGTATGCCACGACCAGGTGAGCCCTTCAAATAATGTAGGACATGTTCCAAAGCTTCCCACTGAGCAACAGTTGGTGATACCATGAATTGGCTAAGCCTACTGACCGGAAAGGTTACATCAGGACGAGTTACAGTAAGATAGTTCAATTTTCCAATCAGCCTTCGGTATCGCTCAGGGTAGGCAAATGGTTTAATCTTCTCAGGATCAATCCGTTTTTTCACATCCTCGGGTAGCTCATCAAACGGCACACTATCATCAATGTCCAAGAAAGGATTGGGAATCATGGGACAACTACTGGGTGTTGCTCCAAGTTTCCCGGTTTCTTCCAGTAGATCAAGGACATATTTCCGCTGGGTTAGGAGAGTGCCTTTCTTGCTTCTCATAACTTCAATCCCAAGAAAGTACTTTAACGAACCCAAATCCTTTGTTTGAAAATGAGAATTCAGAAAGACCTTGAGTGATGAGATCCCTGACGTATCACTGCCTGTAATAACAATGTCATCTACATAGACTACCAAGAGAATCATGCCAGCATCCGTCCATTGATAAAACACAGAATGATCACATTTACTTTGATTCAGACCAAACTTCTTAACCACAGAACTGAATCGGTCAAACCAAGCACGAGGACTCTGTTTCAAACCATATAAAGATTTCTGGAGGTGGCATACCTTGCCATGCTCCCCCTGAGCAACAAAACCAGGCGGTTGCTCCATGTAAACCTCCTCAAGAAGATCACCATTTAAAAATGCGTTCTTAATATCCAGCTGATGAAGATCCCAACCGTGGGTAGCTGCCATAGAGATGAAGAGACGAACAGAGGACAACTTTGCCACAGGAGAGAAAGTTTCTGAATAGTCAACACCATACGTCTGAGCGTAACCCTTAGCTACCAATCGAGCTTTCAATCGTTCCAAGGTGCCATCAGATTTGGTTTTAATGGCAAACACCCACTTACATCCAATAGCCTTCTTTCCAGGAGGTAAATCAACGAGAGTCCAGGTACCAGCCTTATCAAGGGCCATCATTTCATCGTGCATCGCAGCACGCCAACCGGGGTGGGTCAAAGCTTGGGAGAGGTTAGTGGGAATGGTGAGAGAATCTAAGGAGGCAAGGAAGGAACAGGAAATGGGCGACAGGTGATGATATGAAACAAACGAGGAAATAGGGTACGTACAAGTGCGTTTACCTTTTCGGAGGGCAATTGGCAGGTCAGCAGAAGTGACAGTAGGATCTATATTAGTAGGGACGTGTTCAGACACTGGTTCAGGCTCTGGTCCAGGCACCAGTTCAGGGTCAGATTCAAGGGACGGGGAGGGGGCTAAGTGCGGATCAGGTGCCGAGGCGGACATTGGTAGGTCAGAGAGACGAGCAGCAGCATTACTTTCCTTTGGACGTCTTTGATAAACATGATGGATAGGAGGCAGAGCAGCGGCCGGCACAGATGCTTGCACTGGTGGGGAATAAACCTCATACACTAAAAGATGATCAAGATCTGGGTTAACGACAGAAGAAGAAGGCAGAGCAGAGACAGAGAAGAACGAAGTGGACTCATGGAAAGTGACATCTATAGACACAAAATAACGCCGAAGATCAGGAGAGTAGCACCTATAACCCTTCTGAACCCTAGAATAGCCAAGGAAGACACACTTGAGAGATTTTGGATCAAGTTTAGTGACACTTGGACGAATGTCTCGAACAAAACAGACACACCCAAAAATTTTCGGATCAATTGGAAACAAGGATTTGGAAGGAAACAAAGTGAGGTATGGAATGTCACCACTAAGAACAGGAGAGGGCATACGATTAATAAGAAAGCAGGCGGTGGACACAGCATCAGCCCAAAAGGATTTGGGAACATGCATTTGAAACATTAGAGCACGGGCAACTTCTAATAAGTGCCGATTTTTTCTTTCGGCAACACCATTCTGAGCAGGTGTATCTGCACACGAGGATTGATGAAGCATGCCATATGTAAGCATATAGTCGTGAAACTGGGTAGAAAAATACTCTTTAGCATTATCACTGCGCAAGGTTTTCACAGAGACACCAAATTGAGTTTTGATCTCAACACAGAAATTGCAAAAGTGAGAGAATAACTCGGAACGACTTTTCATTAAATAAAGCCAGGTGGTTCGAGAAAAATCATCAACGAAAGTAACAAAGTACTTAAAACCAGACGTGGACATGACAGGACAAGGACCCCAAACATCAGAATGAACTAAATCAAAGGGGGACGTAGCCCGTTTATTGATGCGAGGTGACAGGTGAACACGGTGGTGTTTGGCAAACTGACACGATTCACACTCTAAGGACGACAAATAATGAAATTGAGGATACAACCTCTGCAAGGATGATAATGACAAATGACCCAAACGACAATGAACATCAAAAGGAGAGAAACCACCAGAGCAAGCAACGGAACGTGGCACCTGATCGTCAAGAAAGTAATGGCCGCCAGATTCATATCCCCTACCAATAATCCGCTTCGTCGTAAGATCCTGAATCACACAATGGTCAGGGAAAAATGAGATAAAACAGTTCAATTGACGAATAAGCTTGCTGGGAGACAGAAGGTTAAAAGCAAGGTCAGGAACATTAAGGACCGACGATAGAGAAACAGAGGATGTAGGTGTAACAGTGCCAGATCCAAGGACACGAGAAGCAGAACCATTGGCAATAGTTATGGTAGAGGGTTTGTCATAAGGTGTATATGTAGAGAATAAATGATGGTTACCTGTCATGTGGTCAGTGGCACCGGAATCGATGATCCACCTCGAGGAAGAAGTAGCAAGGCATGAGTCACCGTTACCTGTAGCAAGCGCACTCGAAGTGGATGGAACATTGGCAATTTGATCTGTGGATTGGACCATATGAGCAGCTCCAGTACGTTGCAGCTTATTTTGCAACTTACGACAGTAACGTTTGGTATGACCAGCTTCCTTACAATAGTAACAGACAATAGTACCAGTAGTCGAAGGATTGTTGCCGAAGCGTTGGGGACCTTGGTTTCGCGAATCAGCAGAAGTCGAGGATGGTGTACTATTTCCAGAGTTAAAGAAATTCTGGTGGCGGTTATCATTGGGACCACGGCCAGCTAATGCACTAGCATTCGGAGTAGGAGTCGGGTGTAAGAGACTATCTGCACGGAGCACACGAGAGTACACATCCAGAAGTGAAGGAAGTTCAGAACTAGACAGAACCTGGGAACGAACAGTCTCATAGGCAGGATCCAAGGCAGTAAGAAAGCTGAGAATTGCTAGTTTCTCCATATTATCAGCTTGCACCTTAAGGTCAGTGGTAGGCGGCATTAACATCTTCAACTCTTCATACATTTTCTTGAACTCTACATAAAAGTTTTTCAACGAGCGCCCCTGCTGTTCAGCACGATAGAATCCCTTGCAGACATCATGAATACGAGTAATATTTCCTTTCCCAGAGTACAGAAATTCCAAACAGCTCATAAGTTCCTTAACCGTATTACAGTGACTAACTGAGGGAAGGATTTCACTGTCAATAGAATTCTGGATTTGTAAGAATAAACGGGCATCCGCTCGGGCCCAAGCCATCTTAGGGTCATCTGCAGGAGGCGTATCAGTCAAATGGCCCTCCTTCTCAATACTAAGCAAGTACATTCGGACGGTTTTACTCCAATCCATATAATTTTTCCAGGTTAATTTGTGCTCAGTGATTTTATTAGTCACAGGAATAATTTCAGTAACACTAGCCTTTGAGTCACCCATCAATTCAAGCAGAAAATAACCAAATGGAGTTGATAAACAACCAAACAACTCCCCCCAAAACAAAGAGCTAGCACAGGCAGTACCACAAAGGCAATAACCACGAACACAAAATGGTAGCACAGAAACACAGCAAACCAGAACCAGAAGCACAGAAATGCAGCAAAGAAACGCAGCACAGAAACAGGAGCAAGGGAATAAATCAACAACCAACCCGCAAACGGTGAGTACCCACTGCACGAAACCAATTGGGGAAGGACTGCACCACTTAGTCGATCAGAATGCAGCAAACGGCGGCGGCAAAGTCGCCGGAAAACGCAGTCACGCGCCGGCGCGTGAAATTCCGGCGAGAAAGGAGGTGGCGCGTGAAGGCCACGCGCAGGTCAGATGGCGGCGATACTCCGGTGACGAACCGGTCGGGCGACGGCGGATCTAGTGGTGGTGCGCGTGTGGACTAAATCTGCCGGCCACCGGAGCACAGTGAACAATGAACAGTGCGCACAGAAGCAAAAAACCAGAACCAGAACAGCAAAGGAAAAACGAAAAAAAACAGAGAGCACCAAGGCTCTGGTACCATGTAAATGTATTCACTTAACTTCACATTCTTCATGTATACATTATGCTATTTATATACAAGGCAAACATCATAATTCCTCATTTTAGGTGGGACATTATCACCTAACATTTCACCTAACATTCCACCTAACATACCACCTAACATCTTTTAGTGTATGAGGTTTATTCCCCACCAGTGCAAGCATCTGTGCCGGCCGCTGCTCTGCCTCCTATCCATCATGTTTATCAAAGACGTCCAAAGGAAAGTAATGCTGCTGCTCGTCTCTCTGACCTACCAATGTCCGCCTCGGCACCTGATCCGCACTTAGCCCCCTCCCCGTCCCTTGAATCTGACCCTGAACTGGTGCCTGGACCAGAGCCTGAACCAGTGTCTGAACACGTCCCTACTAATATAGATCCTACTGTCACTTCTGCTGACCTGCCAATTGCCCTCCGAAAAGGTAAACGCACTTGTACGTACCCTATTTCCTCGTTTGTTTCATATCATCACCTGTCGCCCATTTCCTGTTCCTTCCTTGCCTCCTTAGATTCTCTCACCATTCCCACTAACCTCTCCCAAGCTTTGACCCACCCCGGTTGGCGTGCTGCGATGCACGATGAAATGATGGCCCTTGATAAGGCTGGTACCTGGACTCTCGTTGATTTACCTCCTGGAAAGAAGGCTATTGGATGTAAGTGGGTGTTTGCCATTAAAACCAAATCTGATGGCACCTTGGAACGATTGAAAGCTCGATTGGTAGCTAAGGGTTACGCTCAGACGTATGGTGTTGACTATTCAGAAACTTTCTCTCCTGTGGCAAAGTTGTCCTCTGTTCGTCTCTTCATCTCTATGGCAGCTACCCACGGTTGGGATCTTCATCAGCTGGATATTAAGAACGCATTTTTAAATGGTGATCTTCTTGAGGAGGTTTACATGGAGCAACCGCCTGGTTTTGTTGCTCAGGGGGAGCATGGCAAGGTATGCCACCTCCAGAAATCTTTATATGGTTTGAAACAGAGTCCTCGTGCTTGGTTTGACCGATTCAGTTCTGTGGTTAAGAAGTTTGGTCTGAATCAAAGTAAATGTGATCATTCTGTGTTTTATCAATGGACGGATGCTGGCATGATTCTCTTGGTAGTCTATGTAGATGACATTGTTATTACAGGCAGTGATACGTCAGGGATCTCATCACTCAAGGTCTTTCTGAATTCTCATTTTCAAACAAAGGATTTGGGTTCGTTAAAGTACTTTCTTGGGATTGAAGTTATGAGAAGCAAGAAAGGCACTCTCCTAACCCAGCGGAAATATGTCCTTGATCTACTGGAAGAAACCGGGAAACTTGGAGCAACACCCAGTAGTTGTCCCATGATTCCCAATCCTTTCTTGGACATTGATGATAGTGTGCCGTTTGATGAGCTACCCGAGGATGTGAAAAAACGGATTGATCCTGAGAAGATTAAACCATTTGCCTACCCTGAGCGATACCGAAGGCTGATTGGAAAATTGAACTATCTTACTGTAACTCGTCCTGATGTAACCTTTCCGGTCAGTAGGCTTAGCCAATTCATGGTATCACCAACTGTTGCTCAGTGGGAAGCTTTGGAACATGTCCTACATTATTTGAAGGGCTCACCTGGTCGTGGCATACTCTATATGAATCATGGTCACACAAAGATTGAGTGTTTCTGTGATGCAGATCATGCAGGGTCAAAGACAACTAGAAGGTCCACTACAGGCTATTGCGTTCTTGTAGGTGGAAACTTGGTATCTTGGAGGAGCAAGAAGCAAGATGTGGTAGCAAAGTCTAGTGCAGAGGCTGAGTATCGAGCCATGTCTCAGTCCGTACAAGAGATTGTGTGGATCCACCAATTAATGAAGGAGGTTGGTCTGACCACGTCATTACCTGCTAAACTGTGGTGTAACAGTGCCAGATCCAAGGACACGAGAAGCAGAACCATTGGCAATAGTTATGGTAGAGGGTTTGTCATAAGGTGTATATGTAGAGAATAAATGATGGTTACCTGTCATGTGGTCAGTGGCACCGGAATCGATGATCCACCTCGAGGAAGAAGTAGCAAGGCATGAGTCACCGTTACCTGTAGCAAGCGCACTCGAAGTGGATGGAACATTGGCAATTTGATCTGTGGATTGGACCATATGAGCAGCTCCAGTACGTTGCAGCTTATTTTGCAACTTACGACAGTAACGTTTGGTATGACCAGCTTCCTTACAATAGTAACAGACAATAGTACCAGTAGTCGAAGGATTGTTGCCGAAGCGTTGGGGACCTTGGTTTCGCGAATCAGCAGAAGTCGAGGATGGTGTACTATTTCCAGAGTTAAAGAAATTCTGGTGGCGGTTATCATTGGGACCACGGCCAGCTAATGCACTAGCATTCGGAGTAGGAGTCGGGTGTAAGAGACTATCTGCACGGAGCACACGAGAGTACACATCCAGAAGTGAAGGAAGTTCAGAACTAGACAGAACCTGGGAACGAACAGTCTCATAGGCAGGATCCAAGGCAGTAAGAAAGCTGAGAATTGCTAGTTTCTCCATATTATCAGCTTGCACCTTAAGGTCAGTGGTAGGCGGCATTAACATCTTCAACTCTTCATACATTTTCTTGAACTCTACATAAAAGTTTTTCAACGAGCGCCCCTGCTGTTCAGCACGATAGAATCCCTTGCAGACATCATGAATACGAGTAATATTTCCTTTCCCAGAGTACAGAAATTCCAAACAGCTCATAAGTTCCTTAACCGTATTACAGTGACTAACTGAGGGAAGGATTTCACTGTCAATAGAATTCTGGATTTGTAAGAATAAACGGGCATCCGCTCGGGCCCAAGCCATCTTAGGGTCATCTGCAGGAGGCGTATCAGTCAAATGGCCCTCCTTCTCAATACTAAGCAAGTACATTCGGACGGTTTTACTCCAATCCATATAATTTTTCCAGGTTAATTTGTGCTCAGTGATTTTATTAGTCACAGGAATAATTTCAGTAACACTAGCCTTTGAGTCACCCATCAATTCAAGCAGAAAATAACCAAATGGAGTTGATAAACAACCAAACAACTCCCCCCAAAACAAAGAGCTAGCACAGGCAGTACCACAAAGGCAATAACCACGAACACAAAATGGTAGCACAGAAACACAGCAAACCAGAACCAGAAGCACAGAAATGCAGCAAAGAAACGCAGCACAGAAACAGGAGCAAGGGAATAAATCAACAACCAACCCGCAAACGGTGAGTACCCACTGCACGAAACCAATTGGGGAAGGACTGCACCACTTAGTCGATCAGAATGCAGCAAACGGCGGCGGCAAAGTCGCCGGAAAACGCAGTCACGCGCCGGCGCGTGAAATTCCGGCGAGAAAGGAGGTGGCGCGTGAAGGCCACGCGCAGGTCAGATGGCGGCGATACTCCGGTGACGAACCGGTCGGGCGACGGCGGATCTAGTGGTGGTGCGCGTGTGGACTAAATCTGCCGGCCACCGGAGCACAGTGAACAATGAACAGTGCGCACAGAAGCAAAAAACCAGAACCAGAACAGCAAAGGAAAAACGAAAAAAAACAGAGAGCACCAAGGCTCTGGTACCATGTAAATGTATTCACTTAACTTCCCATTCTTCATGTATACATTATGCTATTTATATACAAGGCAAACATCATAATTCCTCATTTTAGGTGGGACATTATCACCTAACATTTCACCTAACATTCCACCTAACATACCACCTAACATACCACCTAACATATCCATGATTCCCTCATTCTGTGGGACATTGTGTCCTAACAGAGACCATTCTCGATAATTGTTACTAGTAAATTTCTTAGAGACAATAAGGACAGTAGAGATATCATTAGACCGTGAAACAGAGGAAGATCCTTCAGATGACATACTAATGGAATTAAATAGAGCAATTTGACCTAAGAGCAATTAAATACCAGAACGTCGGAAAAACACACCGAGAACCATGAACAGGCACACTAACTAATCGATGAAGCAATCTGAACACACGATGGCTGAGACACCACAGAATCGGACTATGGCAAACAGTCAACAATCACAAACTAGGACGGACCAGTACATGAGTTCGAAGATGACAGGCTCGACGATGATGGCAGCTTCGAAGAGCAACGAAAAGATTGACGGTAAGGCTCAAACGTGCACACAAAGTCCAACGTTAACAGCATTGAGAAATCAAGATGAAGAAGCTGACGATGACGCTGCAGATGAAAACTACAGACTATATACCTCTGGCAAGATGGGTCGACAATGACAATGCTAGGAAACCGAGACGAGGAGCTCAACGAACCAGATGGATCATTTGGCGATCACAGGGAGCAGCGAGGCGAGGAGATCAGCTATTGATGCTCGACAAGATCAGACGTTGAGCGGAAGCGACGAGATTTCTAGCGAGAGAGAGTTACCGGCACCAGAAAAGAGAAAAACTCAAATTATTTTCTTCAAAGCTCTGGTACCATGAAGATAATCATATGAGAATAATTCTAGTGTATATTATTCAAACAGGGAACGATTACATTTATACACGAGAGAATCGGATCATTTAATGAGATCTAGATTTAATACTATACAATCACTATATAATCAAGAAAGAATCTAAAATAATAATCCTAATTATCTGCTATAATCTTGGATTTAATCAATTCCTATAATCATGGGATTCCTATAATTTTGGGATTTTACAAAACCATATATAGTTATACACCAAAGTGCCTAAAAAGACAAGGTCCTTGAACAATTGTAATGGCAGTTTTGTAAAAACAGTGTGAGATATGCCCTTACTACACTGTTTTAATAATAATTATACCCATTGAAGAAGATCCAACTTTGCAATTCAGAAACACTGATACGCATAAAAGAGAGAAGCAAGAATGAGGTGAAAGGGAGATGAGGTTTACCATGGACAGAGGAGGAAGTTTTCTTCTTATTTTCTCTACATCAGTGGAGAGAAAACTTGGGGTGATGGAGAGAACATTTAGGGAGAAAATGGGGTGCCTGCTAATCCTTCCTCCTACTTTTCCCCCTCAATCAAAGAGGGGAAAATTTATCTCCCCCTACCTTCCTCCCTAGTATTCTTTCCCCCTTATTTTCTCTCCATCCAAAGAGGGGCAATAGATTTTTAATTCTTTTTTTTTTTTTGGTGAAACGGATTGCTAATTCTAATTAACAACATAATAATATGTTTTTCTAAGATCAATTTAAACTACATAATTAAATCACAAGAATGCAAAATAAAATATATTATTAAAACAATTTACTTTTACCTTAGGTCAAAATATAAAGACTTTTAATTCAAACTACATAACAAAATCATATGCATGCAAAATAAGATATATTATCAATAATTTACTTTTACCTTTTCAAAAGATAAACTTTCCCTTAAAGCAGTAAGAGTGGTAACCCCATACGAAGTTAACCCACCAACACAAGTCGGATCAACTTCAGCCAATGCACGTAATGTCAAAGCAGCCTCTATCCGAACCTAGCCATATATTTCAAACAGATATTACTACAAAACATGAAACAAAAGCTTAAACATAAGAATACTGCTATCACACCATCTTGAGGACAATAAACATAAATATAACAGTTTCAACTAAAATTTTTTTTATACAAGAAAAACTTATTGAAATCACACGGACGCATAAATAACCAGGATTCTAACCAAAACTGATTAATCATGAACATAGAGAAGCCTTAGTTACAAAATCCCGTGGAGTTGAAGTTATCTACCAAGTAACAAGTCATGCCAAAATCTTCCAATAAAAATCCAAGAGAATAATAACTTCAACAAAGCCTAGTCCCACCATTACCATGTGCTTATATTTTATATAAAAAAAAAAGGAGGCAAGAGTATCACACTCTTGCCTTCTTGATCACAATGTGTGTAATACCATGTAAACACGATAGTCAACATTAGAACTTCAGGAGTACTTACGTGCAAAAAACTATACCCCTTCTGGTCCTAAATATAAGAGCTAGAAAAGGGATTGCTATTGGTCCTTAATATAATATCTCAGTCCACTGTCTCCCAAATTCATAATGTTTTCCCTAAAGTATCCCTATTGATTGCACATAGTAAGGAGTTTCCATCAAAGGGTAATTCCAATGTGCATAATTAAAAAGGGTATTTAAGGAAACTAACTGATGTAAAACACCCACCTACTCACTGATTATCACAACACCAGATTTGAAGTTGATAGAAAAAAAGCTGAAACAGGGTGAGGGAGAGGGGAAAACAGGTCAGATATGAGGGGGAAGAAGACCAGAAATGGAGGGGGAAATATAGAGAACTTGAGGGGGAAGAGAGAGTGGCTATACCATGTCAGATTTCATTCTTCAAAGTCTGTCCATTACAAGTTACATCCTAGCTATTTTTAAAAGAAGAGATTTCCTCTACATGAAGAAATCTAATCAGGAAGTGGACATACAACTTGCATACGAAAAGCCAACAGCAAGTGGACGTACAACTTAAAAGTTAATAGTAGTAGGAAAAGCGGACTTTTCAAAAAGCATATACAAATACTTGAGCAAGAAGAAAAATATAATTAAACTCACGCAAGTTATGTCCTTCTAGCACAAGTCTTTCTAAATTTCCTATCAATAACATACATTTGTTATAAATAACTAACTCAACTAATTTCCTTAACATCTACAAATTAGTTATCTAGATCTTATATTAAGAATCGGAGATAGGACATCTCAAGAGACCATTTGATTCAACCACCAAATGAAAAAGTGAAAATCCCACTTAGGTACCAGATAATATATCCAAAAAGTTTCAATATAGATTCCTCTATCAGAAAAAACACAGCGTAGAATCCTCTATCAAAAAGTCCCTACGGACATTAGTGACATAGATGGGCTTATCAATCACCACTCTATTACTTGTCAATATAGTTACATACACTTGTCAACGAAAGCTATTTAGTTAACATAGATGGGTTTGTCAATAGCCACTCTATAACTTGTCAATATAGAGATATACACTTATCAACGGGAGCTAGCTTAGTTAACATAGATGGGCTTGTTAATAGCCACTCTATACCTTGTCAATATAGTTACATACACTTGTCAAGTTGCTTTAGTTAACATATATGAGCTTGTCAATGGTCACTCTTTGACTTGTCAAATAGTCACATACACTTGTCAATAAGGTAAGTTCATATTCGAAATCTATCTTACTGAAATCCCTAGGGAGTTTTTTTATTGAGGGTTTTACACTAGGACTTTTCTTAGAGATCTACACTAAGACTTTTTTGATATTTTTTCTAGCCCTTGGGGCCTGAGTAAGATTTTTTGTTGGAAGCTCGACACAATTAGGGCCAAATTTGCCCTTACCATGATCTCAATAGTTACCGAGATTTTAAGATCTGATTAAACGATTATGGGAATTTGAATTTTGCAATTATTATTTTGATTTTAATCCCTAGATATTAGGATCTATCTCAACTAGAATCAAGCTAGGAGATAATACACCTCTTGTATATAATTCCCGTGAACTCAGATGGATAAAAAGCATCAGAATCAACTCTAAGTCACCATAGCTCTTCATGGTATCAGAGCAATAGAGGCGACGATGATGTTCGGAATCAACTCATTTTCTTTCACTTATTGTACATTTCAGGATCTCATCGGGGAAGACGATTGGCACTGCTAAGGAAATTGATGGGCTCTACTATCTTACCGAACCTACTATGAAGGCTTTGTGTTGCAGAAATTTAAGTGGTTTACTTTTCAATTTTGATAATTCTGATATTTTGTTATGGCATAAAAGGATGGGTCATCCTAGTATTTCCTATTTGAACCATCTATTTCCTAAACTCTCATTAAATAAAAATATTACATTTCATTGTCAAGTCTGTGAACTTGCCGAGCTCCATCGTGCCACTTTTTCCCCAACTCCCTACAAATATACCCATCCAATCTCCATTATTCATAGTAATGTTTGGGGTCCTGCACGTATCCTCAATCATACATATGCCAACTGGTTTGTTACATTCATCGATGATCACACACCCATGTGTTGGGTCTATTTACTAAAAGAAAAATCTGATGTCTCCGCTATGTTTCTTGAATTTTTCAAATATGTCTCTACCCAGTTTAACACCACCATTCAGGTTCTTTACACCGACGACAGCACTGAGTACTTTACTTAATCCTTGACAAACTTCCTTAAGTCACAGGGTGTTGTCCATAATAGCACATGTCCCTATAGCCCGCAACAAAATGGAGTTGTGGAACATAGAAATAGACACCTTCTGGAAACAGCGAGGTCCCTCCTATTGACTAGTCATGTCCCCAAATATTTCTGGGGTGATGCCATTCTCACCGCTACCCACTTAATTAATCAATTACCTAGCCGTGTACTGAACCATCATTCCCCAATTGACAAGCTTTGAAAAACTCACTCCATCACTCATCTTGACCATATGCTTCCGCTCTGTGTCTTTGGTTGCTCTTCCTTTGTCCATTTACATCATCCTTCCTTGAAGTTTTACCCTCATGTTGTCAAGTGTATTTTGTTAAGCTGCTCCAACTCACAAAAGGGGTATAGATGCTATAATCCTCTCTCTAAACGCTTGTTTACTAGCCGTGATGCCACGTTCTCTGAAGACATCCCTTATTTCACCCAATCTTCAATTCAAGGGGAGAATTGGAGTGAATTTCAGCCTATAACACCCATAAGACCTGAACGCATACCTCCATTTGTAGCCATCCCCACTCCCATGCCTACCATCACAAATAAAGAAAACCCTATGACAAATCATAAACCACAGGGGGAAACGAAATCACTCAAAATCAACAATACAAAGTCAATTCTAGGAGGAACAAACAAGGCAAGGAGACTATCATATTTGAAGCAGTGCCAGAATCTGAATCTAACCCGGTGACAGATTCTGTTCTTGAGAAAATGAGGGATCAAACCGAGAAGGCTGATGATCTGGATCTACCTATAGCCCTGAGAAAGAAGACTCGATCATGTACAATGCATCCCATTGAAAAGTATGTATCGTATGCAACTCTATCTCCAAATTATTCCTCCTTTGTGACTGTTAGAGACATGTTATATTCGGTGGCATGACATGTTTGACTATTCTTTAATTTTTCCCTCTGTATTACCCATCAATCTCTCCTCCTCTGTCTCTATTGTATTCTATAAATACTTGTAATCCTCACATTACTATAAGTGAAATGAAAATATAGTTTTTAGGTCTCTTTTACTTACATGGTATCAGAGCTCTAGGAAAGTTAAGAGCCAACTCAATTTCAATAACCATAATAGCAATTTTCAGTTCAAACAGAGAGAGAGAGAGAGAGAGAGACGTAGTGATTCGATCATATTCACTTTTTCATGCACACGCTACTTCCTGGCCTCCCTATTCCCCAATTGGCCAAACCCAAGTGGTCCGATCACCGTCCGACGACACGAGCAGACAGCAACACTCCATCAGCGCGTGACGGAGCATGGACCATCATTTCCGACAACGCTTTCTTCCTCTGGCGTCGACTAGCTCTCTGCAACGTCTTTCGGTAGTGTTTGTGTCTTGGGTTCAGGTTTCCTACACTTTGGTTAGTGTTTGGGACAAGTGCAGCTTATATTCTGTGTTTTATTTTGGTGCCCTACTTGTTTCTGGTTTCCTTCTTTGCTGTTTCGGCGAGACGGTGGTGGTTTCGTGCATGTTCACTCGTTTTTTGGTGGCTAGGTTCTTTAATTATGAGTGTGGGCTCTCTATCTACATTTTTCTGCCAACTTGCCTTACATTTCCAATTGTTGTCGTTGGTTCATGTAGGAATCTAACCAGCCTTGCTCATTTATTGATTTGAGGACTAATTTGTCATTTTAAATTTCAAAGAACCAATATGTCATTTTCAACTTTCTAAGGTCTGAACTGGTATTTCTGAAATTTGAAGAACCAATCTGTCATTTTCAAATTAGGAGACCAACTTGTCATTTTGCAAATTTGGAGGACCATTCTGTCATTTTAAAATTCAAAGAATTGAATGGGAGTTGCTGTGATCATTTTCTTTGGCCAACTCTACTGGTTAATTTAGCTCCGTTTGGACATCGGCTTTGCTATCTTCAATGGGTTTTATGCTCTCGTGATTTGACCACTGGGCCCTTCTTGAGAGTTTGTTGTGGTCGCATCCTTGCTTATTTGTTGTTTGGTACATCTTCTTGTTTGATTTCTTAAACAACTTCTACTATTTGTTGTAGAGCTCAACTTGCTTGTGGCGAGCATCCATGGCTGAATCTAAGACTAGACTTCAGATACCCTTGCTACAGGTAACATTACTTCTAGTCTTGCCACTTCTACCTCAAAGTGGATTATCGATTCCGGTGCCACTGACCATATGACAGGTAACCATTATTTGTTCTCCTCGTATGCGCCTTATGCCAATCCCTCTAGTATAACCATTGCAAATGGTTCTTACTCTTGTGTTCTTGGATCTAGTACTATTAGACCTACCCCATCTGTTCCTTTATCGTTTGTTCTTCGTATTTCTGACCTTGCCTTTAATCTTTTGTCTACTACCAAGCTTACTCGACAATTAAATTGTTTTATCACACTCTTTCCTAGCCATTGTCTGATTCAGGATCTCACGACAAAGCAAGTTATTGGTAAGGGCTATAAATCTGGTGATCATTACTTCCTTAATAATCAGGTACCGCGTTCAATTGTTTGCTCTGGTGGTTTGTCTTTTTTTGACATTCATTGTCATGTGGTTCATGTGTCTTTGTCCTCTTTAAAGAGAATATATCCTCAGTTCCATCATTTGTCATTGTTAGACTGAATCATGTCAATTTGCTAAACATCATTGTGTTTACTTGACACCTCAGGTCAATAAATGGGTTGTGTCTCCCTTTGATTTACTCCACTCTTATGTTTGGGGTCCATGTCCTATCGAGTTAAACCCTGGATTTAAGTACTTCATTAATTTATTGATGATTTTTCTCATACCACCTGGCTCTATTTAATGAAAAATCGTTCCGAGTTGTTTCCCCATTTTTGCAACTTTTGAACTGAAATTCAAGCTTAGTTTGGTGAATCTGTGAAAACTTTAAGTGACAATACTAAAGAATATTTCTCTTCTCAATTTCAAAACTATATGCTACAACATGGCATGTTTTATCAGTCCTCTTGTGCAGATGCACCAGCTCAAAATAGTGTTGCAGAACGTAAGAACCAGCACTTGTTAGAAGTTGCTCGGGCTTTAATGTTTCAAATGAATGTTTTGAAGCCCTTTTGGGCTAATGCTGTGTCTACTGCGTGTTTTTTTATTAATCGTATGCCTTCTCTTGTCCTTAATGGTGACATTTCATACACAACTTTGTTTCCTTCCAATCCTTTGTTCCCTATTGATCCAAAAATCTTTGGTTGTGTACGTTTCGTTCGAAATTTCCGTCCCACTGTTACAAAACTTGATCCCAAGTTTCTCAAGTGTGTCTTTCTTGGGTATTCTAGAGTTCAGAATGGTTATCGGTGTTGTTCTCCTACTCTTCGTTGTTATCTTGTGTCTACAGATGTCATCTTCCATGAGTCGACTCCATTCTTCCCTATCTCTACTCCATCTACATCTCCTGACACAACCGAAGGTCTTGATATATTGGTCTCTGAGGTTCAGTTACCACCAGTGCAAGCGTCTATTCCGGCACCTGATAAACCTCCTATCCATCATGTTTATCAAAAACGTCCCAGGGAAAGTAATGTAGTCGATCATGGTCATGGCCCACCAATACCCGTTTCGGTGTCTAACCCGAAATTAGTTCACTCGCTCCTGCCCCTCAACCAGAAATAGTGCCTGATACTCCTAATACTCCTGATACTTCTGATACTCCTGATACTTCTAATGACCTGCCCATTGCCTTACGCAAAAGTAAACGTACTTGTAGCTATCCAATTTCTTCTTTTGTTTCCTATAACCACCTATCTCCTCCATCCTGTTCCTTTATAGCTTCCTTAGACTCTGTCACTGTTCCCACTACTCTCCACCAAGCCTTAGCCCATCCCGATTGGCGTGCTGCAATGGAATAAGAAATGATGGCCGTTGATAAGGCCGGTACCTAGACTCTCGTTGATTTACCTACTGGAAAGAAGGTTATTGGGTGCAAGTGGGTGTTCACGGTTAAAACAAAAGCTGATGGCACTCTAGAACGCTTGAAAGCTCGCCTCGTTGCTAAGGGATATGCTCAAACCTACGGTGTTGACTATTCGGAAACCTTCTCTCTTGTGGCAAAGCTGTCATCTGTTCGCCTCTTCATTTCTATAGAAGCCACTTATGGTTGGAATCTTCATCAATTGGATATTAAAAATGCTTTCTTGAATGATGATCTTCTTGAAGTTTACATGGAGCAACCACCTAATTTTGTTACTCAGGGGGAGCGTGGGAAAGTATGTCACCTTCAGAAATCTTTATATGGTTTGTAGCAGAGCCCTCATGCTTAATTTGACAGGTTTAGCTCTGTGGTTAAGAAGTTTGGTCTGAATCAGAGTAAGTGTGACCATTCTATATTTATCAGCAGACGGATACAGGCATGATTCTCTTAGTGGTATATGTTGATGACATTGTTATTACGGGTAACAATACTTCGGGAATCCCGTCACTCAAAACCTTTCTTAATTCTCATTTCCAAATGAAGGATTTGAGTTCGTTAAAATATTTTCTTAGGATTGAGGTTATGAAAAGCAAGAAAGGCATCCTCTTGACACAGCGAAAATATGTTCTGGATCTGCTAAAGGAGACTAGGAAACTTGGGGCACCCCAAATAGTTTTCCTATGATTCCCAATCCTTTTTTGGACATTGATGATAGCATACCGTTTGATGAACTACTTGAGGATGTAAGAAAAAAGGTTGATCCGGAGAAGATCAAGTCATTTGCCTACCATGAGAGATACCGAAGATTGATTGGAAAGCTGAACTATCTCACAGTGACTCGCCCTGATGTGACATTTCCAATGAGTGTACTTAACCAATTCATGACAGCACCAACCGTTGCTCAATGGGAAGCCTTAGAGCATGTCTTACATTACCTGAAGAGCTCACCTGGTCATGGTATACTTTATACAAATCATGGCCACACCGAAATTGAATGTTTTTGTGATCCAAATTTTGCTGGATCAAAGTCTACCAGGAGATCCACCACAGGATACTCTGTGTTTGTGGGTAGAAACTTTGGTGTCTTGATGTGGTATCTAAGTCAAGTGCAGAAGCTGAGTATAGAGCCATGGCTCAGTCAGTATAGGAGATTGTGTGGATTCACCAATTAATAAAGGAGGTTGGTCTTACCACGTCATTGCCTGCAAAACTATGGTATGATAATAAAGCTGCTCTACACATAGCTTCTAACTTTGTGTTTCATAAACGTACAAAACACATTGAGATTGACTGTCACTTTGTACGCGATAAGATTAAGAACTTTATTCCTACAGGGCATGTGCCGTCTAGTGACCAGTTGGGAGATCTTCTAACTAAGGCCTTAAACGGGATTCGTGTTGACTATCTTTGTAACAAGTTAGGCTTGATTAACATCTACGCTCCAACTTGAGGGGGAGTGTTAGAAACATGTTATATTCGGTGGCATGACATGTTTGACTACTCTTTAATTTTTCCCTCTGTATTCCCCCTCAATCTCTCCTCCTCTATCTCTATTGTATTCTATAAATACTTGTAATCCTCACATTACTATAAGTGAAATGAAAATATAGTTTTCAGGTCTCTTTTACTTATAGTGACCAATCTTGATAATATTCGAATAACCAATAATGTTTAGGAGGCACTTGAGATTCCGAAGTGGAAAAATGCAATATTAGAGGAAATGAGAGCCCTAGAGAAAAAAAGTACATGGGATGTTGTAGAGTTGCCACATGGAAAGAAACCAGTGGGATGTAAGTGGGTATTCAACCCAAAATATAATGCAGATGGTACTTTGAATAAATACAAGGCACGGTTGGTTGTGAAGGGATTCACTCAAACATACGGCATCGATTATAATGAAATATTTGCCCCAGTGGAAAAGTTAAATACCATCAGAGTTCTCTCAATTGCTGCCAATCTTGATTGGCCTCTTCAACAACGTGATATCAAAAATGCATTCCTAAATGGTGAATTACAAGAAGAAGTATATATGTCACTACCACCAGGTTTCAATAATGACAAACACAATCAGGCATGCAAACTAAAAAAATCTCTCTATGGTTTAAAGCAATCGCCTCGAGCATGGTTTGATAGATTCTCTACTGCAGTTAAAACTGAAGGATACAAGCAGAGTCTATCCGATCACACTATGTTTGTCTCTAAGAATGAAGCAATGATAACCATCCTCATCATAAATGTAGACGATATTATTCTCACTGGAAATGATATCAAGGAGATGGAATGAATTAAGGCAGCACTAAATAAAGAATTCAAAGTCAAAGACCTTGGAAAATTAAAATACTTCCTAGGTATGGAAGTGGCAAGAACAAAGGAAGGGATTTGTGTGTCCCAATGAAAGTATATCCTTGATTTACTCAAAGAAACCGATATGCTTGGCTGTAAACCTAGTAAAGTTCCAATTAGCACTACAAAGAAGGTCAAGAGGAACAATACACCTGCAAAGACAAAGAAAGAAGCTGCGGAAAGAAAAAGACAGGAAAAAGATGAAATGGCAACTAACAAAGGACAATATCAAAGGTTGGTGGGGAAACTCATTTATCTCTCACATACTCGACCTTACATTGGATTCACAATTAGTATAGCAAGCCAACACATGCACTCTCCAAAGAAGAAGCACATGGATGCACCCTATAAGATTCTCAGGTATCTTAAAGGGACTCCCAGTCTAGGACTCTTCTTCAAGAAGAATGATCAAAGAACTATTAAGATCTATACAGATGCTGATTAGGCAAGCTCTCAGGAGGATAGCATATCTACATAAGGTTACTGTACCTTTGTTTGGGGGAACTTAGTTACCTGGCAAAGCCAAAAGCAAAGAGTTGTTGCTAAAAGCAGTGCAAAGTCAGAACTAAGAGTATTGTCCCAAGGTATCATGGAAGGATTATGGCTAAAGAGAGTGGTTGAAGAAGCTCGAATACAACTTAGTTCACCACTAAAACTCAATTGTGACAATAAAGCAGCCTTGAGCATGGCTCTAAACCCTGTACAACATAGCAGGACCAAACATGTCAAGATAGATCGACACTTCATTAGAGAGAAAGTAGAAGCTAGAATTATCTGCTTATCCTACGTACCTACAAAGTCCCAACTTGCAGATATTCTCACAAAAGGTCTACCAGAAGACAACTTCAAAGGATTGGTAAGTGTTGTGGTTCTGTAATTATTGACAGAACCGTGTAGGAGAAATAGGAAATATAGGTAGAAAGAGAAGGGAAGAGGAGAGATGAGAGGAGAGAATCTAGACAGAAGGGGAAGAGAGAGAGAGAGCCAAGAGAGAGAGAGAAGAGAGACACAACAGATTCTGAATATTTCCTGACTTTGATTATTCACAACACATACTGAATTACAATGAGTCCTCAAGGCTTTATATAGGCAGCCTAGATAGCCCATGCCATTGCCAATGCCGCATAAAACCTATTGCCTATTCATTAATGGCATTTATGTAATTATCCCCTAATTCTAATTAAATCCCTAACTAAACTAAATCCCTAACTATATAATTGGGGATTAGGGATTTACATTACAAATTCATATCAATACCCCCCCCATTTTGACATCCTTGCCCTCAAGGATGGGCTATATCAAAATCTGGAAACTGCTCCTGGAAACGAAAAAGCGACACCCAAGATGCTTCTTCATCCGGCAAGCCTTTCCACTGCACAAGGACTTCAGTGATGATCCTTTTACGCCTCTTCACAGACCTTTTATGGAGTATCTTCGCTGGAAATAAGGAAGGAGGAGGTTCAGGGAAATCAGGAGGTGGATGCCTAGGTTTCACAGCAGGGTTAGTACACAGTTTAAGTAAAGAAACATGAAAAGTAGGATGAACCCTTGATTCTGGAGGTAGCTCCAATCGATAAGCCACTGGTCCTACTTTTTCCACCACCTGATAGGGTCCAAAATATCTTGGAGCCAACTTCTGGGAACTCCTTACAACTGCTGAAATTTGGCAATAGGGTTGCAACTTCAAAAAAACCCACTGACCAGTCATAAATTCTCGGTCAGATCTGTGCCTGTCAGCCTTTTGCTTCATTCTATTGGAGGCACGGTGCAAATGGTGCTTAAGCATAGCCATTACCTGTTCCCTAGCCTCAAATGTGCGATCGACAGCTTCTAGGACAGAATTATGAGGCAAATAGGGGCAATGCAAAGGGGGTTTCTGACCATACAAAAGTTCATAAGGAGAGGCTTTAGTTGATGTATGGAAAGATGTATTGTACCACCATTCCGCTTGAGATAACCATCTACTCCATTCCTTGGGCTTTTCCCAACACATGCACCTTAAGTATGTCTCCAAACACCGATTGAGCACTTCAGATTGCCCATCTGTTTGAGGGTGATAAGCGGAAGATAATTTCTGTTGTATCCCCAAAACCCTTAGAAATTCCTTCCAGAAATTGCTTATGAAGATAGGGTCCCTATCACTTATAATTTCAGTAGGTGCCCCATGTAGTTTGTAAATCTGATCCAGAAAAATCTGAGCTAAAGAAGCTGCTGTATAGGGATGAGAAAGGCTCACAAAATGAGCATATTTACTTAGTCTATCAATTATAACCCAAATTACCTCTTTCCCATTGGATTTAGGGAGTCCCTCAATGAAATCCATAGTAATTGATTCCCATATACGACTAGGGATAGGAAGAGGTTGCAATAGACCAGGGGAGGCAGTAGTCTCATACTTACATCTAGCACAAGTGTCACAATTCTTCACATAGGTTGTAACATCATCTATCATCTTGCGCCACCAAAAGAGAGACTTGATCCTATGATATGTGGCTTGAATACCCGAGTGTCCTCCTTGAGGACTTGAGTGCAACCACTCTAAAATTTTCTTCTTTAGAGCTGAATCATTTCCCACTACAAGCTTACCCTTTCTTCTCAACAATCCATCACTCCAAGTAAAATGAGAAAGGGGTTCCTCACTAGTTTGCACCTTAGGGAGTAGTTGTAGCAGGTACTCATCTGTCTCCCAACTTTGTTTAATATGCTGCAATAATTCAGGGGAGGAAGTGTCTAGGATAATTTGCATCAGCTGCAATTTAGGCATCCTAGAGAGTGCATCAGCCACTGAATTGTCTTGCCTCTTTTTATACTGAATTTCATAGTCAAACCCAGCTAGTTTAGCCACCCATAGCATCTGAAATGCGGTCTTAAGCTGTTGTCCCAATAGGTATTGAAGACTCTGCTGATCTGTACATATAACAAAGGGCTGCCTTTCTAAGTATTGATGCCAATGCAGAACTGCCAAAACCACAGCCATGAGCTCCTTCTCATAAACAGACAGCTGCTGGTGTTTAGGAGATAAGCCCTTGCTGAAATAGGCTAGAGGTCTTCCTTCTTGCATTAGAACAGCCCCAATTCCTATGCCACATGCATCAGCCTCAACCACAAATTGTTTAGAAAAATCTGGGAGAGACAGAACTGGTGCTGAAGTGAGAGCCTTTTTGAGATTATTAAAGGCATCAGTAGCTTCTTGAGTCCACACAAACCCATTTTTCTTAAGTAGAGATGTAAGGGGCCTTGCTATAGTGCCAAAATCCTTAATAAAACGTCTATAGTAGCCAGCAAGTCCCAAAAAAGCCCTAAGTTGCTTAATGGTAGTTGGTAGAGGCCATTCAGCAACAGCTTGGATTTTAGTGGGGTCTGTAGACACTGTCCCAGCACCAATGATGTGTGCCAAATATTCGACATTTGTTGCAGCAAAAATGCACTTGGACATTTTGACATAAAATTGGTTGTTTCTCAAAATATTAAGCACTTCCTCCAAGTGTGCAGCATGTTCAGCAAGAGTAGAACTATAGATTAGAATGCCATCAAAAAAAACTAGGACAAACTTACGTAGATACACCCTAAATAGGTCATTCATAGTTCCTTGAAAGGTGGCTGGCGCATTTGTCAAGCCAAATGGCATTACTAGCCATTCATAATGTCCAGAGTGTGATTTAAAAGCTGTTTTGTGTATATCCTCAGGTTCCATTCTGATTTGGTGGTAGCCAGCCCTCAAATCCAGCTTAGTAAACCATCTGGCAGCCCCCAATTCCTCAAATAACTCCTCTATGAGTGGTATGGGGTATTGGTTCTTGATTGTAGCCTTGTTAAGCTCGCGAAAGTCAATGCACATTCTCCATGTGCCATCTTTTTTCTTAACTAGAACAATAGTGGCTGAAAAGGGGGAGGAGCTGGGTTGAATAACCCCAGCCTGTAGCAACTCCTCAATTAATTTCTCAATAACATCCCTTTGAGCTGCTGGGTAACGGTAAGGTTTTAAGCTGATAGGATTTGTACCCTTTTTAAGTACTATAGGGTGATTATGGCCTTCTCTAAATGGTGGAAGACCTTTAGGTTCCTCAAAAAGATCTTTAAACTTGCTCAGAATCCACTGGATATCCCCTGGTATGTTGCTGACAATTTCAGAAATAGCATGACAAAAAGTACCTTCAGGTTGCTTGTGCACTAATCGAAGGAGAAATAGTTGATCATGCAGAATAAAGTGAATTTCTGGTTTATTGGGGTGTGCTAGCTGCCAAGAATTTGGAGAAACAGCCTGCAATTTCCTAAGATCACCCTTATACCAGAAATACATGGATAAGGAATCATAATCCCAAAAGGCGTTTTTAATGCTTTTCAGCCATTGCAAGCCTAAAATGATATCATAAGTGTTCAATTCTAGGATTCTGAGATCAAACTGAAACTCCAGCCCCTGCATCTTCCATTTAAACCCTTTCCAGACCCCATGTACCTTTAATTTTCTGCCTCCAGCTACTTCCACTGAAGGGAGGTCTGAATTCTCACCCTTCCATCCAAGTTTCTTTGCCAACTTGAAGTCTAGGAAGTCATGGGTACTGCCACTGTCAATAAGGAGTTGAATTAGCCGTTTCCCAACTTGTCCCTACACTCTCATAGATGTAGCTCTGTCAGCCCCTTCAATAGCGTGTAGAGATATGCTGGGTTGAAATTCCTTTGTATCTTGATCAGTAAGATAGCCCTCTTGCTGATCTTCTTCACTGTCTTGATCATTTTCAATGTAGTGCAACTGACTTTTCTGCCTTTGAGTGCACTTGTGATCACGTGAGAAGGGACCATGGCAGTAAAAACATAGGTTTTTTAACCTGTGTTCAGTTTCCTCTTCTGGTGTGAGGGGTTTGAAGGTGCGGTTGGGGTTCTTGGGAACCAATGTTAGAGTCTTTGAATCATTCTTGGGAGTATAGTCATTTGTGGAGGGTTTATTTGTGACTAATGCAGCACGGTATGGTGCTGTATTGGTAGAACGATTGAGGTTGGATGCATAAGAAGCAGAACCAGCGTTTCTTGATTCTCTATTGCTGAGATTCTTGGAAGTATTACTATCATAAACCTTAGGATTCTGATTTTCAAAAATGATCTCTTGCATTCTTGCGATTTTCCTAGCTTCAATCAAGGTTCTTGGGTTCAAGATTCTGACCGGCCCAACTAATTCTTTCTTCAATGATGAAATATAGATGTTCACAAGGTAATCTTCAGGCAGATCCACTTTGGCAGAAAGAAAATCGAAAGAGGCATTAAAATCAGATAAAGAACCTGTTTGGCGCAAATGGGTCAGATCACTCATTGGGGTTTCAAATGGAGGACCAAAAGTATCTTGCAGCAAAACTGCATACTCATCCCAAGAAGGTAACCTGTTCCTCAGCCGGCGCTCCAAGGCTCTATGCCATTGGAAAGATTTGTCATCAAGGTGCAAAGAGGCCATTTTCACCTTGCTTTCTTCGGGAGTTTCATCCAAATCAAAATAGCGTTCGCATTTCAGTAACCAAGTCAGAATATCCTCACCGTTATATCTAGGGAAGTCCATTTTGGTGAACTGAGTAGGTTTGTGATAGTGCTAACCATTGCCCCTTCTATCATGATTCCGGTTAGGAGGCAATCTTTCCCCATTCCTAGGGTCATTCTGGTTCATCAAGACTCCTTCTTGAATATCATGGCGCAAGGCTTCCATGGAGGCAGTGAATCCGGCTGTGAGTTCTTGAATGCTGGCAGTAACCGCTGCCATTTGTTGTTCCAAGGTGTGAATTCGTTGATCCTGCATTCTGTTTCTGTTTCTTTCTTGATTTCTTGTCTCTACCATGCAGCAAGAAGAGTATGGCAGAGAACCTTTGTCTCTGATACCACTGTTGTGGTTCTGTAATTATTGACAGAACCGTGTAGGAGAAATAGGAAATATAGGTAGAAAGAGAAGGGAAGAGGAGAGATGAGAGGAGAGAATCTAGACAGAAGGGGAAGAGAGAGAGAGAGCCAAGAGAGAGAGAGAAGAGAGACACAACAGATTCTGAATATTTCCTGACTTTGATTATTCACAACACATACTGAATTACAATGAGTCCTCAAGGCTTTATATAGGCAGCCTAGATAGCCCATGCCATTGCCAATGCCGCATAAAACCTATTGCCTATTCATTAATGGCATTTATGTAATTATCCCCTAATTCTAATTAAATCCCTAACTAAACTAAATCCCTAACTATATAATTGGGGATTAGGGATTTACATTACAAATTCATATCAGTAAGCAAGTTGGACGTGATAAATATCTATGAACCAACTTGAGGGGGAGTGTGGTAAATATAGGAATAATAATTATTTAATTATTCCTATTTCTGCAGTTACAGGATCCTACAATTATGGGATTCAAACTTCCTAACAAATCAATTCTGTTATTCTTTCGAATATGGCGCATCTCTAACGATAGCCTCATGTATATATAGAATACCTCAGGTGTAAATAATAGTATCGAGCTGTTTGAGCTCTGTTTATTCCACAAATACTAAACCACCAAAATGATTTCAAAATTTAAGATTCTTTACAATAAAATGGACATGGGACTCAATTATAATTTTTGTCCCCACAATTGAAAGTATTTTATCATAAATTTTTCTAACAACTAAAGTTTAATCTTTAAGTCAGTTTTAAGTCATTAATTACAATTAAAAATTTTTATCTTAGTAATTAGAAATTTTAAAATGTTTTACAAGAGAATTACATATACTAGTCACACAAACATGCAACAGCACTCCCTGCAAGGGATCCATTCCCCGCCTAATCAGTGTAAACATCCATTTACCATTAAGTATTTGATAAACTTATGAGCCACTTCTCTATCACAACCCTCCCACAAGAAGTAACATGACAGATTATGTTTAAAACCACAACAAATACATAATACACAATAGACAAGCATTGGAATATTTAAAAACGTTATTTATTTTTATATAAAAGAAACAAAAAGCAAGGCTCACCAGCTTTGACGAATCAGACACTGCTGCAACTACAGTGTTGTCAAGAACTTCCTTAAATTCCAGTGGAACCTGCAAATTAACAAGAATTAAGTTGCAGTCCATCTCACACAAAACTAGAAATATATCCATCTCATATATCCACTGCTTTATAATAACAGAAACAACCCATTTAAAATAATTTTCTCATAAAAACACATCCTTATGCATACCTCACCCACTGTTTTCAGAGTACACGACAGAGTACGCAATGCAGCCACCTTCACAGAAGCACCTGCCTCAGGCGATTGAAGCTGCGAGTTGCCAGAAAGCCAGGAAGAAAATTTTTATATACATATCTTTAAGATGGCATCAAAACTGAAATGCACAAAACAGAATCAACTTGATGATGACTAATGATTTAAATTAAGTAACTTTAGCATACCTTCATTCCAAGAAAAACCAAAAAATTTCGTTGAGTAGGTTCTGTCATTTGATCTGTTACACCAACACGAAGGATATAAAGAACACAAGCCTGCAGTTGTAACAAGGCGTGCATGATCAGAATAAAAAACTGACAAAGCCTCTGATACAAGTGACAGAATTAATATCCTCTAGATCCAACCAAGCCCTCAATGAAAGGCCTAGAATTAATCTCCTCCAGATAAACAGCAATTCATGTACTCTATCTCTGTATTTCTCCACACTTCTTTTCTAACAAAATCTTCTTCCTTTATCTACTTGTGAAATAGAGTAAAACATTGCCAATTCAGGATTACATTTTCACTGTACTTGCACATGTTAAAGAAAGCAAAAGAGCATAGCAGAACTCGCAATTAAAATTTGACTAAGAATTATACCAAGAAGAGTGAGAAATATATTGAGATTTGAGAAAATACCAGTGCATGAGCATCAACTGAAGCATCAGCATCAAGCATTTCCATAACTTGCGATGCAAAGTTTTGAAGCTCACTATCTGGATGCAGATATTTTATACGAATGGCCTGCAAGAAAGAATTAACTAAGAATGCAAATCGAAACCAAATCAAATACACTCACCTCAGATTCTTGGACTTAAAAACCGGTCTACACACCACAGAGTCAGAAGAGTGAAGGAAAAACGTTACAGATACGCATGTGCACACATCCCCCACCCACCCCGAAAACAAGGGTACAGATAAAAAGGGGGGGAAACGTCTTCCTTAACAAAAAACGAATTCGTGCCAATAACAAGAAGTCAAGGTGCAAAAGTAAACATAAAAACAGCAGCTTGTATGTGCTATAGGACCCACTAGTCTTTTTGAGCCTACACTGTCATTCAACGTAAACTAAATGCAACCAACTAAATCTTTCAATCTTAGTTCTGTTCATGGGGGGCTAGAATAGTTTTAGTTTATCTTCCATCTTTACTTTGGACCCATTTGTTTCATCTTCCTTTTAATGAAAGAATCACTTTAAAAAAAAAAAGAACATTTGATAAATTTTAGAATGTTTCTGTAAGTTTCTGAAAAAATACGATTTCTGGTCATTTTAAGAAGCTACTTTCAGTAATTTCTAAAAATAATCAAATACGAAAGAAGAGAGAATATTGATGACAATACAGAGATACATAATAATATCATGAGACCTGAAAAATCATTTTTTATCAAGGCAATTAAATCCGGACCGGTCACTGAACCGACTGGGGTACTGGGTTAAGGGTCAGTAGGTCAAACCGGAGGTAACCGAAGACTAAACCGGTGAGAAATTGAAAATTTTAAAATTATTAATATGAAATTCAAAAAAAAAATTTACAAAAAATCGATTTAAAAAAAATTGACCCAAACCAGTCTACCGGCCGGTTTCCGGTCCGGGTCTGAGAACCTAGTTTTTTATTGTCCTAACCAAACGCAAAATAATTTCTACATTTCATAAAATTTCAAGACAATATAAAAATCACTTAAGCTTGAACAAGCTTGCCCTTAGACTACTATATTAGCCCATGTTAGCTATACTTTGGTTCAAGTAGCAACTCCCTTGGCCCTGGACAAAATTTTACTCTGTTCCCTTCCTTACTGAAATATTTTTCTTTTACTCTAAGGAAATCAGCAAACAGCTAATATTCATCTGCAACAAATAGCGTCATCAGCAACAGAAGGAAGTTGATGGCAAAAAAAAAAAAAAGCAACAGAAGGAAGTTCAAAAGAAAGGAGAGAACAAGATTCTATAGAAGTTTCAAGATTCACCTGTAAAAAGAACACCCAAGATAATGTTAGTCCAACCCGAACATTTCTACAATGTACTCCACTTGCTGCAACACAACTTGTGAATGTCAGAACTAACAAAGACTGTAAGGAAAAGAGATGGCTAATTTATTAAAATGAATCCCAAGAAAAAAGAGGGGAAGAGTGTATTTCATCCAGAAAAACATACATCATGTATCGCATATGGACATTTGTAGTGATATGCAAAAACATCAGAAGCAGGATATTACATGAATAAAACACCCATTAAAATTAATTACCCCCCTCTTTACAAACAAGCACAAGCTCAAGTTTATCATTGTTAAAAGTCAAAGAGTAGATCGGTGGTTTAGCATGAGTTTTCTGACTTCTCTCTCCATCTATTTCTCCTTCAATCACTCTGCCTATTTCCTCCGTCAATTAATGCATTTTCTGTCACTCTGTTTATCTATATATATATTTTGTAATCTGCCCATTTTAGATATATCATTGAAATGGAGGCTCTATGAGCCAATATGGTATCAGAGCATTTCCAGGGATGATCCGCGGCTGGAGGAAGTGGCAGCAGCCCTGAGATACAGCAAGGAGAGAAAGAAATCAGTGAGAGATCGAGAAACAGAGGAGGAGAGAGAAAGAAATCAGTGAGAGAGCGAGAAAACAGAGGAGGAGCGAGAAATCATAACAGTCCGACTCCATCTGAACCGAACAGCCCTCAACCAGACAGTCAACACAGAATCACAACCAGCCACATTCACAGACTTCATCGTTGCTTACCGCCTCAAGTTGATCTGCAACATTGACGATGAGGCAGTTGGGAAGAGGCTTGACGCTGACCCACTTGCCATTGTGCTTGACCTGAAGGTCTCTGATTCCGTTCTGGTAGAGGAGTCTGTGATTGGTACCTTTGATCACCGGTGTCGAGATTGCGTTAAGCACTCGTCTTCCCCTGATTTCTTGGCCACCTTGCTGCTCGTGGTTTGGATTTTCGCAGTCAACTTGCATCTTCTGTGCCCTCAGCCAGATCTGGCCTATTATTTAATCCATCAGGACCAATCGGTCATTTTTAATATTCGAAGGACTGAATTGGTATTTCTGAAATTAGAAGACCAATCTGTCATTTTGAAAATTGGAAGGACTAAATTGGCATTTCTGAAATTCGAAGTCCAATCTGTCATTTTTGAAATTCGAAGGACTAAATTGGCATTTCTGAAATTCGAATCCCAATCTAGGAAAAGGCCAAGATCATGAAGTTAGGAAAGAAATGTGAAGCTAGGCAGACTACTGTTAGCCCTTATGCTCCTAAAAGCTTTCTAGCCATAGATCCAAGCCAATATACCAACAGCACAAGGGTGGCACCTGAATTCCCTGATAGTCAGGATGAATTACAGATGTTTCGCTATATACTTGACAAGTAGAGTATGTCAAAGTCTGTTCCTAATGTGAATCTAATACAATCAGGTAATACCGTTATAGCCCTCAACACTGTGATGACTAGTGAAGATACTTGGATTGTTGACTCCGGAGCTACAGATCACATGTCCGATAACAAAAATTTATTCCACAACCTTAAATTCTGCCATGAACACCTCAAAGTAAAAGTAGCTAATGGTGTATTCACAAGGGTTGAGGGAATTGGCACGGTCACTTTATCTAATCACTTGGAACTACACAATGTTCTATTTGTTCCTGCACTTACCTGTAATCTAGTATCTGTGAGCAAGTTAACTAGAAGTCAAACATGCCGAGTGATTTTTTATGATAATCTTTGTGTTTTTCAGGATTTAAAATCGAGGAGGACGATTGAGACTTCTAGAGAATGGGATGGACTGTTCTACCTTGAAGGATCAAACTTGAAAACTAAAAATGCAAGGAAGATAAGAAAGGCATTGGTTAGTTCCAAATCTCAAGATCATGAGGTACACTTATGGCACTGTCGCTCAGGCCATCCTAGTTTTGATTTATATGAGGCATGTGTTTCCAAGTTTATTCAATAAGAATTCCACTCCTTTTGACTGTGAAACTTGCCAACTTGCAAAGCAAACTAGATCTTCATATCCCAAACAGCCCTATACACCTTCCTCAGCATTCACACTAATCCATAGTGACATTTGGGGTCCTTCACGAATAAAAACCCTCACCAATGCTAGATGGTTCGTTACTTTCATAGACGATCACACTAGAACCACATGGGTTTATTTAATGAAAGACAAATCCGAAGTAGCCAAAGCATTTCAAAAATTCTATACCTTTGTGCGAACCCAATTCAACACTTCCATTAAGGTACTACAAAGTGATAATGCCAAGGAATACATGAGCAACACCTTTAAAGAATTTCTTGATCAACAAGGAATTCATCACCAAACTTCCTGTCCTTACACCCCTCAACAAAATGGAGTGGCCGAATGAAAGAACCGTCACTTATTGGAAGTAACCCGAACCTTACTGATAGAACGAAATGTTACTACCATCTTCTGGGGTGATGCTGTTTCACTGCAACTTATCTCATAAACCGCATGCCATCTAAAGTTCTCAATTACGACACTCCTATCCAAAAACTCCTTAACCACTTTCCAAATTGCCCACTAATCAATTCATTACCTCTAAAGGTGTTTGGTTGTGTTGTCTTTGTTCATAAAAATAATGGCAACAAATTTGCTGCTCGAGCTACCAAATGTATATTTCTTGGCTACTCCTCTACTCAAAAAGGATACAAATGTTATTGTCCTAGTTCCAAGAAATTTTTTATCTCCCGGGATACCATCTTCTCAGAAGAAGCCTATTATCCCAAATTACCCATTCAGGGGGAGTATAACGACATTGAATGGCTAATTTAGGAAGAATCTAACTCCAAATACTTACCCCACACATCATCAGTGTCACAACCACAACCTAACCTTATAGCCAACATTGACACATTTGCTCCCACAAGCCAACCCAGTCATACCCAACTTGATCATGAATCTGAACCCATACCACCTGAAATCACACGTAATGAATTGGAAACAAATGTTGAGGTCAATTCAGGGATGGATACTGAACCACAACAAGAGGAAGAATCCGGACTACAAGTTCGAGATGAACTAAATACTGACAGAACTATCTCTCCCATTCAAAGGAACAACGATGACTCCAATCCGAGATTAAATCCTGAAGAACTGGGTTGGCCTATTGCATTGAGAAAAGAGGTAAGATCATGTACTCAGCATCCAATTCAACGTTTTGTCTCATATGGTAATCTATCTACAAAAACGCAAAGCTTTGTTATAAACAGTGCAAGGATAAAAATCCCAAACACATTTCAACAAGCTATGACTTATCCGAATTGGAAACAAGCTGCAGAAGAAGAGTTGAAAGCACTCAAAGAAAATAAAACGTGAGAGATTACAACTCTTCCCAAAGGAAAGAAACCAGTAGGTTGCAGGTGGATCTTCAACCCAAAATTCAATCCTGATGGTAGTATCAACAAATATAAGGCAAGACTTGTTGCAAAAGGATATACCCAGACATATGGAGTTGATTATCAGAAGACCTTTGCTCCAGTAGCCAAGCTTAATACCATCCAAGTACTACTATCAATCGCAGCCAACTTAGATTGGTCGTTGCACCAACTAGCATGAAGAATACCTTCTTGAATGGAAACTTGGAAGAAGTTTACATGGAGATTCCAGATGGAATTCTAGCTCCTAACAACTCTGTGTGTAAACTTAACAAGTCATTATACGAACTTAAGCAATCTCCTAGGGCATGGTTTGGTAGATTCACCAAAACAATGAAAAGGCTTGGCTATACTCAGGGACAAGCAGATGATACATTGTTCATCAAACGTGTCAATGGCAAAGTCACCATCTTGATCGTTTATGTTGATGACATGGTCATTACAGGAAATGATGAAGATTCTGTTGCTCAACTAAAAAAGGACTTGTCAACTGAGTTTCAAGTCAAAAATCTCGGACAAATGAGATATTTCTTGGGCATGGAAGTGTCAAGAGCTAAAAAGGGCATCAACGTATCCCAGCGGAAGTATACCCTAGATTTGTTGCATGAAACAGGAATGTTAGGGGCACAACCTGAAGGAACACCAATGGAAGAAGGTTGTCACCTAGAAATCAAACCAAATGGTGTCCCAGTCAACCCAGAACGGTACAGAAGACTTGTCGGGAAACTCATATACTTAACCCACACACGTCCAGATATTAGCTATGTAGTCGGAATAGCAAGTCAATTCATGCACCAGCCACAAGAAGAACACATGGCGGCTGTGTACCGAATCCTAAGCTATTTGAAGTTTAATCCTAGAAGAGGGATCTTCTTTAAGAGAGGCACTATCAGAAATATTGAAATCTACACTAATTCAGACCATGCAAAAGACAGGGAGACTAGAAGGTCAGTCTCAGGGTACTGCACATATGTGTGGGGAAATCTAGTCACATGGAGAAGTAAGAAACAGACTATGGTGTCAACAAGTAGTGCGGAAGCTGAACTGAGAGCTGTTAACAATGGAGTACGTGAAGGAATTTGGGTCATCAGATTATTGAAGGAGTAAGGGATTCCACATGAGGGACCAACACGAGTTTGGTGTGACAACAAAGCCAGCATTGAAATGGTCAAGAACCCAGTTTATCATGATAGGACAAAACATGTTGAGATAGACAGACACTTCATTAAAGAAAAGATTGAAGCAGGTATCATGAGTCTATCCTACATCAGATCTGAAGACCAAATTGCAGGTGTTATGACAAAACCACTAAGCAGAACTAAATTTGAAGGATTTCGGTGCAAGCTGGGAATGATTGACATATACTTTCCAGCTTGAGGGGGAGTGTTAAAAGTCAAAGAGTAGATCGGTGGTTTAGCATGAGTTTTCTGACTTCTCTCTCCATCTATTTCTCCTTCAATCACTCTGCCTATTTCCTCCGTCAATTACTACGTTTTCTGTCACTCTGTTTATCTTTATATATATTTTGTAATCTGCCCATTTTAGATATATCATTGAAATGAAGGCTCTATGAGCCAATAATCATGAATACAAGGTGCCATTAGCATGGCAAAATCCTGTTTTGAACTACCTAGATGTAAAGTTAGAAATTCTAACAATCATGCGATCGTAAAACACTTGCAACCAGAACCTACCGAGTGATCACCAGTGCTTCAGTAGAAAAACCTGGCATTCAAGTGGTTTCTCTTTATGCACACTCACAAAAATTGCAATACAAGAAGTCAGCTCATATTAAAGGAAGAACTGTAGAAGAAATTATTAAAACCAACCCTGAGGAATCACGAAATAACAGAAGTTCTGGAATAAATTGGTCCATGACATGGCATCAGAGCTTCTATGACCAACTGCTAGTCCAGAGTTCAATCCTTTCTACCCTCATTCTCTTAATTAAATTAATCTCCAAACAAGGTACAGTGGGCCAATACTTCATCCAATCTTCTAGACCAAAGGGCTTTCATATGAAGGAGAAGGAGAGTGTTAAAGATATTAGTAATACTAAAATCTAGAATCTTTTGGGATCAATTGGTCCTTGATGAGTAGCCAGCAGAAAACAATGTTGTCAAGCAAAACTGTGGTGATCCAGTCAAGAATATACCTTTTCTGAAAGCTAAAATTAAATGCTTCTGCAATCCACCTTCTAATTTTTTTGGTTGAGGGGAAGGACCCTTTCCTCTTAGCTGGACCTACTCAGATGCAGAAAAAAGTTAAGAAAGTTGCTCGGATCAAACAAAAAACAGAGACAGCTATTGTGTAGAAACCTGTGCCTCAGGATTCATTCCAAGAGCAAGCAAGGAACCCAAAGCTTCAGAAAATGCATCCCGGACAGATGACAATGGATCCTCAAGGGCCTATTAGAAGCAGCAGCACAAAGATATAACAATAGTGATTTAGACTCAAACAGAGGCCACATTACGATTATGAAAATGAAAATGAGAAATAGAACACCTGCCTTGACACAATAAGAGGCTGAATTGTCAAGCTCAGCCACCCCTAATCCTGGACCTCCAATGTTCGCAAATGCATTCAGACATCTGGCAGCAGCTATTCTCACTGAAAATGACTTATCTCCCATTGCAGATCGCACAATGATACGGTAAGCCTCTGCATATGCTGATGAAGCAGCATTACCACCAGAGCCTTCCAAGGCATTCTGAAGCATATGTAAAGCTTCATGTCTCACAAACTCCTGAAATTTAAGTGACAAAAAGGATTTATATAAGTGGAAGGATGGCCAAAACTATGATAAAGGTGTTTAAATCAGAGCACCAATTTTAAATCAAGCCTAATATAACAACTTGAACAGCATCCCACCACTCAAAGCCAATTTGAGCAACAATTGATTATATTCCTCAATAAAAGAAAGCAGCATAAAGCTATCACAATTTTTTGTTTTCCTCTTTTTCATATAAAATAAAGCCACATTGATAAACCACATATGCATAAATCAGTACAGCAAAACTTTACAAGGAGAAATACCAATCAAGCATTGAAAATGAATTAGTACGAGAGACAAAAATCTTCTCGAGTCTAGAAACTGAAGAAAATATGCTTCACAAGCCACAGTACAAAGATACCCCTTTTTTTTTGTTATATTAGGTGGGTTTGAATCGTTGACCCCTAGACATACCCCACATGCATCACCTAAGCTAGCCTCAAGTAGTTACAGTTGCATAATTTTAATAAAAGTATTTGTTACCACTGCTGGAGGTAAAAACCTATATGTCCTCACTAAAATGATACAACCTACCGGACATATTCCAAGTCTCAAGGTAGTATAGATGACTGATAATCAAAATGCCATATGAAGCAAACATCTGGCGAAGAAGCCCTATACGATCTCTCAACATTTACAAATCTTCAGTCTTAAGTCATGATCATTGACCAACTAAAGCGTACCTTAATAGAAGCCTTACAGAAACAAGAAGATGGATAGAATTAAGAACTTAAACTCAAATGTTAGAAATACGAACAGAATCAAGCACCTAAACAAGGAAAAAGGTATTATCACCCTCTATAACATCAGTCCAAGACACAGAATCCTTCAAAACATAAAGACTAGGAAATCAAATATAAGGTTGAAGTTAGATTACAGTAAGCTAAAACCCTCCCCATTAAAGAGTACATCTTTCTACTCAGGTTTTGGTCTACAGGTATCCTGATAATGGAAGAGAATTAAAGAATAAAGTTATAACCATTTGAAATTATATGAAAAAGCAAAATAGGTTCAAAGAAATTAAAGAATACTTATTTAACTGTAGAATCAAATTTTTTGGACAGAAGAAAACAAGTATTCATAAATCAAGAACAAGATTGAAAAAGGGCAATTTTTTCTCTGCCTTGTGTTTATGCCCCTTCATTTTCAGCGGTATAAGGTTTCAAGTTCAACAACAGAGATGCCAACTAAAAGGAAATACCTCATTAAATTTTAAAAGTTTGGATGCTATGATTGTAGTTTCTGGTAAACCTGAAGTTATTCGTCTGCCAAAATGCTTATACAATTCTCCCAAGCAATGTGCAGCACCTACAGAATCATGTTTAGAAAATTGGTAAAGAAAAGACACGGACATAATTTTAAATGCAAACTACAATGAGAGGATTAACACGCTATAGAAAAGTATGTACCATAACATTTAGCATAGATAATCATAGCAAGTAATGTTAACAGTGGAAAGTTTGAGGTTTTGACCAATTTCATTTATTGCTTTTACGAAAGGACATCTTAAATATGGCATATCAAATATCATAGGCATGAGGAAGCCTAACTTGTTTGTGCTCTCAATTTATCTTTCTTCTTGATGATAGAGACCAAAAGTCTAACCAAGCTCTCGTACCAACAAGTATAACATCTTACTTTGTTTCATATTTTTCTTCTAATTTTTAGTCATAAATCAAGTAGGAACTTTATCCTAGTCATAAAATGTGGAATACTAAGTATTTTCTTAGGGCTTGTGTTTCATATTTGCCTCGCCACACTGCCAACTTTGAAAAATTATGAAGTAAATCTAAAAAAACCCAAAAAGCAGAAAGCTTTGGCTTGGTTTAAAGCTCTAGATATACTCTAATTAATTTATACCAACTATGCTTCCTAATATATCAATAGATATTAATAAATTAATTGATAATTGATTAGTGTCACCATAATTTTCTTGTGTAAAATGCGCACTGAAAGTGAACAGAAGCATACACCTGAGTCAAACTGGAAAGGAAAAAATAATACTAAACATGCAATACATAAAATGAAAGAAGTAAGAAATGTGAATCCTAGAGTCAAAGCAAGAGCCTCTAGGAATCCAACCTGGGTAAATGAAGAGGCACCTATTACCATTTTCCTCGTTTGACAGTTTTCTAAATGTAAAGCACCATCTGAATTTAACCATTGAAACTAATGAATCCTGAACCTCAAAAATTAGGCTAACTGTGTGGGAATTGTCACTCACACTAGACAATCACCGTAAAGGGAAACCAATATTAGAAGTTAAAAAGACAAGTGCCAGCTTTCCCATCAGAATTAAACAAATAACTGCACGTATAGATAATTACTGGGAAAAATCCAAAAGTTATATTTAAACTTTAGCCTAAAAAAACCTTTTTCGGGAAATGAAAATAACCCTTGTAAATAAATGATAATACAAAGTTGAGAGCATATACAAGCACCAAATACAAGTCGAAAACTCTACTGCGCCCTTCTTGCCCGAATTATAAAGATAAGCTAGCTCTTGTATGGTCACATCAAGAACACCTAGCCACCTCAATGAAAAGTAAGCTTAACATCATGCATGGGCACCTGCACTTGCTCAGTATAGAACTTGAGGGTCCATTTGGTATAAGGGAAGGAAAGGGATTTCATTCCCTTCCTTTCTTAACAATATCTATTATATATTACAATCATTAGTCAACGGCTACTATCCCTTTAGCATGAAGGTTAGTTTTCATTCTCAAAGTCATTTTTCCACTAAAGTTTTCATTTTATTCCAATTTGTGTACCAAACAAACCCTAAGGGTGCATAGAACAAATGGTGATAATCACTTGGTGTAGAATATGAACAACTTGTACAATTCGTAGAAAAGATGCAGCTACAAGCTTAATCGTATAATCACCACAATAATGTTCCTTTGCAATTAGGAATGCAGTGAGACATTATGGAGGAAAAGCATATAGGGGGAACAAATTCATTTAGCTTTTATATTGTCATTTATATATGTCAAATGAGCCAATCATGAATAATTCAGCACTTCAGTAGCTATCTAAAAGCTCTGAAATTCTTTGGCTTTGACAAACCAGCAACTCTCTGAGGTTCACTTCTTTTCACATCGGAAAGAAATCCCTGAAGACTACTTGCTCTAGAGTAAATTGATATCCCATCTCCCTTTGACATGATCTTTGCCATTGCTACTGATGCCAAGTGACGCACAGGCCGACGTGCACCTATAACAAGAAGGGAATATAGCGCATCCTCACATCTCCTTTGCCACAACAAAATGGAGTCCTGAAAATAAGTTGTTTCAGCATCAGAAGTCAACAAGACCAAAAGACTGTCAACTTTGGATTTTAAATGTATAAGAATAAGTCGTTATATATATGAAATTCTAGTAAGATCGTGAATACTCAGAATTCTAGTAACTGCAAAATCAAACGACCAAGAATGGAATACCCGGGGCTAGTATAAGTAATTCATGAATGCGCAAATTCTCATCAGAGCTCTACTAACGTTACAAAGTTAGCCCTTTAGATTTTTTCGTTCTCTACCAGAAAAAAACAATCTAGCAAGGTGCAAACTGTCTATCCGACATGACGCAGCTAAAGGTAAGACTTTCTCACAGGTAACATAAAAGTCAAATATTGAAGAAAACCAAACATGGTGGAAAAAGAAAAATTAAAATGTATTAAGGTAACTCGCCTGATTAGTGGATAGTCACAAAAATTCGAAATATATCTTCCAAGACTAGCACATTACTGCTTTGAAAGTAATAGTAAGATTATGCAAAACCACAATACAGTCACTGATTCTAAGGACTCAAAGTGATCCTAGTGTGAGGCAAGGGACGCATAGCAACGGAATTAATGGTATCAGAGATCTGAGGAAGCGACCAGGGGAGTGGTGAGTGATGAGATAAACGAATCACCTTGGTGCCTTCGTCAATGGCGGAGATGAGATCAGAGAGCAGATCGAAGCAAAGGAGTGGGTCTGGAGATTGCTGGGCTGCAGAAGCCACAATGGATTCCAGTTGAGCTGCCAGAACGCCGAAGCGGGAGAGTGGCACGTTATCTCTCATTAAATTCTTCGCCATTGAAGAAGCCATGGCTGGGAAGGACCCAGCGGAACAAGAAGAAGAATTGAAGATGATGAAGATCAAGTTAACTTCGTTGCAGAGAAAACATGGCCCGGAAACGGGAAGTGAGTATCGCAGCACTATTGCGATTTAGCAGAGAGGTTATTTTTTTTTTATCAAGCAAAGAGGTTATTTATTTTCCAATACTTTCCTCGCAAAAAGAAAAAATCCGACTTCTGCTAGCAGGCTGTTTCACGCGAGATGGGGCGAAACCGCGAAACGGGGCAAGTAAAAATTAGAAACCAATGTGCAAAAAATCGGATTGGACTGACCGGTCAAACCGGAAAACCGATCAACCAGCCCCAGCCCTCAGTCTAATCTGGTTCAATATTCTGACCAAAGGAAGGGTTGACCCGGTGAAAACTAGGTCAAACCGGTAAAACCTCTTTCGACCCGGCCAACCCGTCCAAGCTGGGTAGGTTGGCCAAGTCATTTTTTTTGTGAAACACCCAAAACGGTGCCGTTTTGGGGCATTTGGGGGCGGGGGTCTAACTCCCAACCCGATCGAACCGAAAACCCAACCTAAAAACTTGCCCTAATCCCCAAATCCAAATCGAATTGCAAAAGAGCCACAGATGTAGCATCAACTTTCGACCCTAAGCCATTTTTGCGATTTTGTGCCCTAAGCATTTCGACGAACACGGCCCTTTTGCTTTCCTCTGAATCCCTCTCCAGCGTCAATGTCGACGGCAACGTCGTGACTCCACACTCCTCTAAGGCGATGTGGTGACTCGGTGGCCGTCTGGCGACAGGCGTGCTTGCCAGTTTTCACCTCGACAGTGAAAGATCTCATCAACGGAGAGCTCGTCGACAGCAGGCACCACTCCCCTCGGCGTCGACGATAGGCACCACTCCTCTCAGCGTCGACCGCAGGCAAGGCACATTCTTCTTCTTCTAATTTGTTTCAACTTTCAAATTTATTATGCCTTTCGAAGTTCTAAATTTCTAATAGAGTTGTGATTATGATTGTGATTATGGTTGTGATTATGATTCTAACAATGTCATGACATTCCTTCTTTGTTGTTGATCACCTTCATGGAATTGGTAAATATGATTAGAAAAAGCCACCATCTCAGTTCATAAAATGCAGATATAAAATGAGTTTGTTTGATGACCATGTTCTGATATAAAATGAGTTTATTTGATGACCATGTTCTATACCCATTTTTTGATCCGTAATGCTTAGATTTGTGTTTTTTGTTGTTGTTGTGATATTAGTTTCTTTGCTGATTGTGGCATTATGAGGTGTTGTAGTATTTTTTTTTCAAAACACATATTTAATTTAGTTTCTTTGCTGTTTTATCCTGTTTTTTGTCTACACAATCAATGAATACAATAACTATACAAAGTTATGACCAAATTGATTTACAAATAACAATATGTTGCTTTTGTAAATTGATTTACAATGTGAACATGCTGATAAGTGATAATTGCTATATGGGTTGCCCATGTCAACCTAAGTTTGTTTTTTTTTTGGCAAAGATGGATATATCAAGTTCGGGAAATGAGAATGTCACTCCTAGTCCTAATACAGAACCTCACACTTCTAATAACGAGCCTCACACTTCCAGTTCCAACACGAATCCTAGTTCTACTCCCAATTTCACAATTCGTGGTAAAATTGATTCAGCATGGGCATATGTTGCCTTCAAAAAAGAGGGGACACAGAATGTATACACGTGCCTCTTTTGTGGTAATAGATATAGAAGATAAGGCATAAATAGGATGAAGCAACATCTTGCTGGTGTGTCTGGACAAATTGCTTCTTGTAAAAAGGTTACTCCTGATGTGCGTAATAGGATTGCAGAGTCTTTGAAAGAAGGTTCCAAGAAAAAATCAATTGAAGTTGAAGATATAAGAGAAGAGGAAGATGAAGTAGAGGAGGTTGATAGTGGAGCTAAGAAGGGAAAAGCTGGGATAATGGATAAATATTTCCCTCCTAGGACAACTCCTGGAGCTCAGCCAACCATCAAGAGTGCCTTAGTATCAAAAGAAGCACAACACAGTATGAAAATGCTTCTTGTTGAATGGGCTATAGTCAACTGCATTCCATTTAGAGCATTGGAGTGCCCTTTATTTCAAAGAATTGTGGATGGAATGTGCTCTATAAGGCTTGGGTTTAAAGCTCCTAGTGCTTATGATTTTAAAACCAACTTGTTAAGAGAATGGAAAAAGGAATGTCAGTTGCTCATTAACGGTCATAGGGCTAAATGGAAGAATAACGGCTGCACACTTATGGCAAATGGGTGGACTAATGTGAGACAACTAACTTTGATAAACTTCTTAGTTTATTCTACCCACAGAATAGTGTTTGTTAAGTCTGTTGACGCATCAGACTTAGTCAAAGATGCTAAAACTTTGTTCTCGCTGTTTTATGAAGTGATTGAGTGGGTTGGTTCGAAGAATATTATCCATGTGGTGACTGAAAACGCTGCCAACTATGTGGCATGCGGAAGGTTGATCAAGGAGAAATATAAAAATATTTATTGGACTCCTTGTGCTGCTCATTGTCTAAATCTTGTATTAAAAGATATTTCAAGCATGCCTCATGTGTCGGACATTGCAGCAAAGGCATCAAAGATAACAGTATTTGCTTACAATCACATGGTATTCTTGTCTTGGTTGAGGAAAAGGCCAGATTGGAAAGAAATTGTGCGACATGGTGCTACAAGGTTTGCCATTACCTTTATTACATTGCACAGCATATTCATGCACAAGCATGACTTGCAAGCCTTTGTTGTTGATAAACACTTTGTGGAGCATAAACTATCTAGGACTACTCCAGGAAAAATTTTTAGTGCAATCATATTAGATAGCTGGTTTTGGAATAAATGCTATCAAATTGTGAAGATTGTAACTCCTCTGATAAAATTGTTGAGAATTGTTGACTTAGATGAGAAGCCTTCACTTCATATGTTTATAAAGGCATGCAAAGGGCAAAAAGTGGAATTAAGAAGATGTTCAAGAGAAATAAAGATCACTATAAACCCTACACAAGTATCATTCAAGCGAGATGGGATAAACATTTGAAGACCAATCTCCATGCAGCTGCCTATTTATTGAACCCGGCATTCGTATATGGTCCAAACTTTGTTCACAAGGGAGGGTTAATGCAAGCTTTGATTGACGTTATGGAGACTAACTCATATGAAAATGTTGATTGCTACAAGATAATGAAGCAAGTGACATTATATCTTGATGCCAACAAATCTTTCAGCAGAGAAACATGTAAAAAGGGAGCTGAAAAATTTGATCCTTGTAAGTAACTAAGTATTCATCTTTATTGTTTTAATGTTTAATTAACAATATATTAATTGATTGCAACTAATATTATGTACATGTTTTATTTTGTAGATGAATGGTGGATGTACTATGGCAATTCAGTTCCAGAATTGCAACGTGTTGCAACATGTATTCTTAGGCAAACATCTGCTTCGTCTGGTTGCGAGAGAAACTGGAGCTTATTTGAGCGCATCCATACAAAAAGAAGAAATAGATTGCAACATCAAAAGCTGAATGATTTGGTTTACACTAACTATAACTTGTGATTAAAGCATAAGTAACTTTAGATATTATGAAGAATGCTTTTAATTAATATGGATCAAGTTCTAAATTTTAACTGAAATTATTTGTCATTGGGAAATTGAAGGAGTGCATTGAAAAAAAAACAAGACAAGTTATGGTCCAATTGACTATGAGTCGATTGATAAGGTGGATTTTTGGAACACTGAAGAAGATCTCATTCTAGATTTCAATGATGAAGATGCTGAAAATTTTGAAAGTGCTCTTAATAATGAAGACGTAGCATTTTCATCAGCTTTAGATAGGATTAATGAAGGTTTATATAATTATATGTCCTATTAATATCCTGTTACTATTTATTATCTATCCATATAATTATTTGTTATACATAACCATTGATATTAATTATTATTGTGCATATGCATAGGTGACGAAGATAGGGACATTCCTGATCCCCCGACTTTGAATGATGATGTTACTACTTCTTACCCTTTCCCCAATCCAGCACCTATTGACTCATCTCCAATAGATCAGCTTGATGAGTAGTAGAGTTTGTTGAATGATGATTTACTCATTTGGCTATGATTGATGAATGATATTATTCGCTATCTTTTTTATTATTTTGATGTCATTGGCTATGTTTGATGAATGATTATTGATATTGTTATGTTTTGACTATATTTTGATGTTAGTTATGGGTTTGCTTTGAAGAACTAACTAGGTATTTTAACTATTTTGATGTTAGTGATGACTTATGAGTTATGAATGTTGATTATTTTGTTATTGTCAATTAAATTGTAATATTTTAATATGGCCGTTTCGCTCACCGGGCCGACCCCGGTTGACCCATTGACCCTTGAACCTATGCAGCGACCGGTTCATTGACCGGTCCAGTTTTTCATTCCTTGCTAGAAACAAACGCGTTTCGATTCTATGCTTTGTTTACGAGCGTTGTCTGAACGGATACTAATTTTTAATTTTAAAATTTTTACGTAGTGAAAATCGAACACTAGTAAATTTTTTAAATAGAAAATTTTTGGGAGAATTACACTATAGTCCCATAAAAGCTAATATACGAAGAAATGGCCTCGGAAAATTCTGAAATTACTCTCAAGTCCCATGGGACCATTTTGTAATAAATTCCAGGTAAGAAATGTATGAATTACCCATGTCAGATAAATAGTGAAAGGGATGGTAAATGCTGTGAAATACGTAAATGACATCCGAAAGAAGTCTGGAGATGGTGGGAAAAACGGAGTGACGATCAGCTGCCATGGTTGAAGAGTGAGATAGGGAATTGATGCCATTCACTCTCTTGTCTTCATTATTCCATGTGACTCACCTATTCTGTTGAGTAGCCAAACATATCTTTAGGTTTTGTTGATTCATGTTCGTTTTGATCATGAAAATGGAAAAATTTGTCTTCTTTTTATGGGTATTGTCCTCTGTATGCCTGCAAACTATAAATGAAGACCTACTAAATGTAATGGATAAACTTTGGCTAAGTTTTCAATATGTTTAGGTTTAGTTTTGTATACTCTATTTTTACTATCATTATGCTCTGTTTTCTGGTTCATGGTGGTGTGTTTCGGTAATAGAAGAGGTAAGGAATAAAGATGAGGATGAAAGGTTTGGGGCTACATAACCTGATTTGCGTAGAAAAAAAAAAGAGTTGTTAATGGGAGCGGCGATAGTTGTCAATGGAGGCCCCTTAACTTGTTAATGACAACTAGAGGTAATATTTAAATGTTTTGCTTGTGGTGTAATAGTGTTTGGAATGGGTTTGAAAAGTTTGCTATGTTTTTTGGTATTTTGTGTTATTTTCAATCATTATAAATGGGATTTAATGAACAAGGTGTGAAATATGTGTTATTGGAGGTCCTAATTATGTAGTAAGAATGTGTTGTTAATAGGGGCCGTGACATTTTCTAATAACTCTTTTTTCCTACACAAATCAGGTTATGTAGCCCTAAACCCTTTACCCCCATCTTCATTCCTTACCTCTTCTATTGTAGAAACACACCACCATGAACCAGAAAACAGAGCATAATGACAGTAAAAACAGAGCATACAAAACCATACTCAAACACATTGAAACCTTAGCCAAAGCATACCCATTACATTTACTAGGCCTTCATTTATAATTTGCAGGAATATGGAGGACAATGCCCACAAAAATCAGACAATCTTTTTCAATTTATCATGACCAAAACAAAGATCAATCAAAAAAACATTTAGTTCTCACAAACAACATTTAAATATGCCCTATAGTTGTCATTAACAAGTTAAGCAGCCTCCATTGACAACTATCATTGTTTCCATTAACAACTCTTTTTTTCCTACGCAAATCAAGTTATGCAGCCCCAAACCTTTCACCCTCATCTTCATTCCTTACCTCTTTTATTGCAGAAACACACCACAATGCACCAGAAAATAGAGCATAATGACAGCAAAAATAGAGCATACAAAACCAAACCCAAACACATTGAAAACTTAGCCAAAGTATATCCATTGCATTTAGTAGGTTTTCCTTTATAGTTTACAGGCATACAGAGGACAATACCCTTCAAAAGCAGACAATTTTTTCCATTTTCATGATCAAAATGAACATGAATCAACAAAACCTAAAGATATGTTTGGCTACTCAACAAAATAGGTGAGTCACATGGAATAATGAAGACAAGAGAGTGGATGGCATCAATTCCCTATCTTACTCTTCAACTATTGTAGCTGATCGTTACTCTGTTTGTCCCACCATCTCTAGACCTCTTCCGGACATCATGTACGTATCTCACAGCATTTACCATCCCTTTCACTATTTATCTGATAGGGGTAATTCAGACATTTTTCACCTGGAATTTATTACAAAATGGTCCTATGGGACTTGAGAGTAATTTCAGAATTTTCTGGGACCATTTCTTTATATATTAGCTTCCATGGGACTATAGTGTAATTCTCCCAAAATTTTTCACTGATTGTCACCAAAAAAATTAATTAAAAAATTTTAAAAATTAAAAAAAATAGATTAAATTATGGTGTGACTGGTTTTAATGTGGATAGCCTAGATAAAATATGAGCACTCCAGACTAATAATTTTTTCCTTTCATTATCTTTAAATTTTGTGAGGCTCATGAGATTAATGTCTTGTTTGGATTAGTGGTAAAAACTATTTTTTCAACATGATTTACGATATGTGTGGTAAGTATGTGAGATGAATTTTGTCTCAACTTACTTGAACGTACTCCTATAACACTAACTCAAAAATAGGCCAACGGTTAAGTAATCAATGCACTAGCTAGCTTCTATCAAGGAATTTTTTAAAGAAGAGCTTAAGGATTAGAGCATTTTGGTTAGGAAATCAAGAAACAAAATGTTGCCGAATGCCATAGAATTATCTTTCTTGATGGGGTTGTTATTCATCATTTTGTTTGGAGAAGGAAATTTGCAGATGGAGAAGGAAATTTGCATATCCTTACTTATTTTATCTATTATGCTGCCGATTAAGTTTAGCTTGGATAGTAAATTCAAGGCTCTCTTTTCCATAATCAAGGAGATTACAGGTTCTTTATGCTGAGAAGATGTTTTTCAAAATCAAGAACTCTTTCATATATCATTTCAAATAGGGTTATAGAAAATGATATTTCACTCTTCCTTCATCATTTGTCATCCTACAGTGTGTCAGTTCTTTCCATTTCTTCTTTTAATTCCTTTCTTAATACTTGTTGTAGTATTTCTTTTCATGATTTGTAGGATTAAAGTATTGTAAACATTATCATTTTATCTTTAGTATCATTTTGATCCTTTATCAAAAACAAAGCAATCAATGCCAGATGCAATTATCAACATTTGCTTATTTATTTTTGAACAGGACCATTTCAAGGACATAAATTTTAGTTGATAGAGGGTCAAGATTGCAACACATTATATTGCCATGTTCGATGCATTTGTGATAATGTTCATAGCATTTGTCAAACGGTCTAGCCAAACTGACAACAAATACCTGAATTCTTTGTTAAGCATGAGTTGTGAATGCAACCATCTTTAGATATAATAAAGGGAGAATATCATTTAGGTCTCAAATAAAGGAAATAATATATTGACAAGTTTCATAACTTGTCAATAATAAGTTAATAACCATTTCACTTATCAAGGATAGTTCTTCACTTGTCAATAAGGACTTTTTTTTATATTATTTTTCATAGTTGAAACTTTAATGATATTCTCCTATAATAAATGCACGAGTTCTATAAATATCCAGATTTTACTAGGTGAAAGATGAACATAAAATAAATGTTGCTTTACTCACTCCTGATTGAGTTCTGCATGTAAGAACCAACACTAGTTTATACATTTAGGACAAGAACGAGTGATTCATAATCATATGGAATTTTGTTCATAATGTTGTATAGGTTTGTTTAAATTAACATTTGCAAAAGTAACTTTTATCCCAAATGACTTTTTCAAGTTGAAGTTGGGATAAAAGTTAATTAATGTAATATGATTTATATTTGAATAGACTTTTATAATATAGTTATATTGACATAAATATTTGGATGAAATAATGAAAAGTTGATTTTATAATGTTCAAATATAAAAAAGGGCTAAATTTTTTTTAAAAAAAGTAACTGCTTCAACTTTAACGTGCCCTTTTAAATAAAAGCTCATTTGCTTCAAATGCTAAACCAAACATGATTTTTGGCTCCAACTGATTTTTAAGGTTCCAAAAGTCAGTTTTGAACTTCCTAACTGCATTCCAAACAAGCACATAACAAATATACAGCTAGATAGCAGGTTGGAGGATATATCTAATGAGACACATGCAATTAGCTTGATTCGTGTGGAACATACTCTCTGTGCAAATTGGAGGTGGAAGGGAAGGATGTAGATGGAATACTGGTGCATATCAATTGTTGAGCCTTTTTAACAGGCTTTATATATTAGCTTTATAGTACTAAAGCTTATGTATGATACTACTTCTAGTCAGTCAAATAACATATATGGAGTAGTCAAACTAGTATTATAGCATTCCCTCTTGTTAATATAAGATGTAACATCTCAAAAATTAGAGCCCGTGAAATTGGGTAACTCACCTCAACAAGTAAGGCACCCACCTAGGTGAGTTGATCAAAACAAAGGAGTGACTTTCAACATCACTCGCTTTGGCGACAAATGCAGCCGCCGAGGCAAATGACACAGCATCAGTTGCCTCGACGACTAGTGTAGTCGCCGAGGCGAGTTGTTGATTTTCTATAAATAAGAGGGAACACATGACAACTCGTTATGTTTTAGAAATTCTGATGTCGAGAGTCAAAGCTTTGCTAAGGTTTCACGAGGAGAACTCCTAGGGGCTCTAATTCATCGATAAGCCTCCCTAATTCTCCCTCCTCCTTTTCTTTTTTTATTATGGGTTCTAAGGAATCTGGGCTAGGGTTTGAAAATCCCAATTTGGGAATTTCTCTATAGAACTGAATTTTTAGATTTAAACACTAATTAATAATACAGAGATGTTAGACTACTATAATCTAACACTCTGTTGAGGGCAATTCTCAATTCTAGCCTTAGAAGTTGGGAAAGAATTGGAAAATATCTAGTTTATCCTTAAAAGTAATTTAATCAATGATCAATGCCTCAACGTTGAATCGCAGTAGCCCTTGTTATAGGAAGGAGCGAAATCGATGGATTCCAACCGTGAAGAAGATTAAAAAATATATAACAATATATTGTTAAACATTAAAAAAATAAAATAAGGAAAAATTATAATTTAAATAAATAAATATAAATATTCAAAATAAGTATAAAAATCATTGTAAATGTAGATATTTGATACATCACCAATAATTATGGGATAATGGATGATATCGAGAGTTGGAGAAATATTAAGAATACATATTTATTTAAATTGTTTTAGATATTTTCTATTTCATTTAAATCATCATCGAATTCGAATTTACAGGAGCAAATTCAAATGTGATGGCAAAGCATTTATTTCTCAGCAAAAAAAAAACCCTTTCAGTGATAAAATAGGGGAAATAGTATATTGCAGTGTAATATGAATTTTCGTTGCCCTCCATGATTTTCGCTAGCCTCCATGATTTTTGTTGTCCATGAATTTTGAATTTTTTTTTTCAATAGGAATCATAGCCATTGCCAAGAGGAGTATATTTGTTGTCCATAAGGATCACGTTGTAGGAATGGTCATTCACACCATGAGGGATGCGCAACTAAGCTAGAGATGCCGAAGATGCTGCTGACTCCATTGCACTCGAATCAACCGTCGCATTTGCCAATTGCACAGAGGAACTGGTTGCTGGAGTAGCCACATCTTGTTTAGACCCGACCCGACCAATGCCTTTCCTATATGAATTCCCCTTATGCCAGCTGGCTCACTGCTTTTAACTAGTTTTTAAAAGGCAAATATATCCGAAAGTTTCACTGTTCACAGAGGAAACTTGGGTTAACACCAATTTTGGTGGGATCTCATCTTTCCACGTTAAAGGAAAATTGGTGAATCCAAGAATTTGAGTTCCCAAGAAAATTGGGTGAAGATTGAATGCCAAACAAAGAAACTTACTTAAATTGCTTTGCCCCCCACCTCTTCCATGCACCAAACGGCTTATAAGGCTTCCTTTAAGTTAAACAATTAGTGACTTATTTTGATACACACGCAAAAACTCGGAGAGATACCTAGCTCATTATGAACTATGGGCTCCATGCATAATCATAGTAGCTTGTACTATTTTTTTTAATCGCCTTAATGAATTAAATCCCTCTCTATTCTTCTAGTTCAACTTCGAATCCGGCATTGTTTACACTTTTGTTTTTTTATTGCATTAAGATGCAAATCTACTAATGAAGTATTCACATATGTGCACTTAGCGCTACAAAAAATTTTTGTGCAAAAATACACACGCAAGTTCAAAATGTTAAAACAAAAAAGTCACAGTCATAATGTTCATTAATTTTTGTGTGGGGCCCATATTGTTGTTTAAATGTAAAAAAAGTAACAGACATTAGGTCATATTGAAAGTTATGACATTTTTGCACTATTTTGAAACATTCATGTGCACTTTTGCACTTAAGAAAATTTTAATGGTGCCAAAGACATACCAATGATTACTTTATTTGTAACAATGGCTAAAATTAAATTTTAATGATGTTCCATTTTTGGATCTCCCATTTCTTAGCCTCTAAACCCACCCTAGAAGAAGAGAATGAATCAAAGAATAAAATTACTTGGGCATGATAATGCCACTAAATCGTGGCTTATATGGCCACTATAGGAAGCACAAAGGGATAGAAGAAGAAGATATGCTAGTTTCTAGTAACTTTAACCTTCATTTCCTAAAGGAAACCTTAATGCCCTATTTGGTACCATAGAAGTGAAGGCATGGAAGTGGAATTGATGATGGAAGTCTAATTTTGTCATGTTTAGTACCAATGAATCAACTTCCATGTAAAAGTGAGTTCTGTAATACCTCGAATTTTGGGATTGGAGGCTTGGGAATAAGCTTAAATTAAGTGGACTGCTAAGCCCCGGTTTAGTAGATGTTTCAAATCTATTCTCTAATGTTCCTTATATCTTTGGGGCATTAAAGAAAATAAAATGGTTAATTTTGAAGAAAGTGATAATGCTTAAGGTGAAATTGCCTATGAGGTAGTGAGCTTGTCATGTTCATTTTAATGATCAAATGATGAGAAAAAATTATGATATTTTACAGGATGAAAGTAGACATCCTAAGCTTTAATTTGATAGGTCATATGAATCAATTATAGCTATACACAAAAAGATATGAATTTTTGAAGTCAGCACAGAAAAACTGTGAAATTTCTGGAACAATATGCAAAGATTGAAATTCTGGGAATTTTGTGATTCCATTCAGCAAAATTATATATTTTTCCTTGAAACTAGACTCAATAAGGGTTCTATAGGATTTGGGATCACTTCAATTCGATTTTTCTAGAATTAGTTATGATTTTTCAAAGTTTGAGCAGAAATCTGCCAAAAGTTTGTAAAAATCCGAAATTGGGAAAATTAGTTAATTAAATGGGGTCATATTATTAAAATCATCTTCTTCTTCCCTCAGCACCAAAACTGACGTGCTTTATGCAGAAAATAGAGAGAGGAGTTGAGAGAAAAATAGAGAGGAGGAAGGAGAAATCTCACAAGATAGGTCGATTTCTTCGGTGAATTCATACCTAACGTGTATAATCCTTCTCCTAAGTTTCTCTTCTATGTTGTTTGAGGTATTTGAAGCAAGATTCATGGTGTTTTGAAGTTAGGGTTTTCAGCCACAAGAAGGAAAAGCTAGTGGGAGCTTGAGGTAACTTCCAAACTCTTGTATATTGACTATTCTGGCTGCTATAGACAATTTAATCGGTGAAATTTCGCCGGATTGTCTTTGTGTGTAAAAATGGAAAATGGGTTTTCCTAGGTGTTATGCTGCCCAAATTGATACTAAATGGTAGTTTTAACCTAATGGGATAGTCAATAAAGTGGTTAGGAGTAGAAAGGAACGCGTTTATGGAGCCGAAACCGAAAAACCCCGATTTTCCCCTTAAAACCTATATATTTCGGCCAGCATTGTAAATGGGTCTTAGAGTTGGATTTTCAATGATTTGATGATTGCATTGGATTCAGTGGGTGGAAATAGGTGGGTTTACAGTTGGGCACTTTTTCAGAAAAGGCCGAGAAAGCATAATTACGGAAACGCCCCTAAAACCCTAAAAGTAGGGCTGCCAAGGGCAATTTTGTAATTTTACATTGAATTTGATAATTCCAATTTTGGAAATGGATTCCTTGGGCAAAAATATGTCAGGATAGCCCAGGTTAGAATTTCGAGAAAAGTACAGCCGGACCGGGTATGATGGGGCTGAGTCCCCGGGGGTATTTTAGTAATTTTTCAAGATAGACTCATATAACCCCCAGAAACACTATGGAAGTGTCTAAATAGTACATTTGACATTGTAGGATCGAATATGGAGCCCCGAGCTGTTTGCACGTAGATCGAGGCACACGTTTCGAGATGGAAAAAGGTTAAGGTAGGGGGCTTACCTTTCTTGCATGTATTTGATATATTTGCTTGTGTAGTGATGTATATGATTGCTTTACTTGATTGTGTAGAGCATATTTGAATAAATGAAGCTCTGTTTCGGTTTTCGCTGTGGCCATAGTCTTGTTGTATGAAACATTAAGCATGCAGAAATGTCATTATGGGGCATACATCTAGATAAAGCTAACATGTCATACACATAGCATCAATCATGCATGCATTATGGTATCTGTTTCCTACTGAGATTCTCTTGAATCTCACCCTCCCCTACCAACAATTTAGACAGGAGACGACAGAAGATATGCGAACAACAATGCAGAGTACCGTACGAGGGCATTACAGTGGTGGAACGAAGACGAGAAGATGTCTCTGTTTTACCGGGATGGGTTTAGATACCCTAGTAGCCTTGTACGGCTACATTATTTGAATTTATCAAGTACGAACCCCTCGGGGGAAATTATGTACGTATTATCAGTGTATTCATGCTAATCCTGTGTTGCCCACGGAACCTCATACCGTTTTTCGCGAATACTTTGGTAAAGGTGAATTGAGATAAGGGCGTGACAAGTTCCATCGTTTACTCACTTCCAACCCATAACCCATGGAAACCTCGACACTTCCATAGAACTCAAGATTTGGGCCTTCTTGCCACTAACAACTGGTGGTGGCAAGGATGGCAGAGGGGGTGAGTACAACGACGCGACAACAACGACACATCAATAGCCACGACGACCGCGATGTTGACGGCATTCTAAAGCAATGATGATCTGTAAATTCTTCACCAGAATCATGATGGCGACTTCTCTTCCTCTTTGTGCGACTTTGTTCCCTCTTCAACTTCTTCTCCCCATTGATCTGCAACTCCTCTATCGGCGACGACCCTCAACCGTCGACGGCGACAGACCTTTGTCTTCTTCAACAACTATTGTCACCACCTCCCTCTTGAATTTGTCTTCTTCATCTATCTTAAATTTCTTCAATGGTGTGAACACCCTATTTTGTCCAGGCCTCACTCAAAAATACAAAAATAATTGATGATGATTGGTATCCAAATTGGCAATCATCATTGGAAGAAAAAAAGAAATAAGAAATGAAAATAAGAAAAAATAAGAAAATCCTCCTATTGATGATTATCGGTGTCCAAATTGGCGATCATCATTCAAAGGAAAAAAAATAATTAAAAAAAGAAAATTAAAATAAATCCCCTCATTGATGATGATTGGCATTATCATTCATTAAGGGAAAACAATAAATAAAAAATGAAAATAAAAGATAAAAAAAAGTCTTATTTATATTGATAGGTTTAAATTAGGAAATTACTTGTAGGGAGAATAATAATAAAAAATTAAAAATGAAAAAATCTCCACTAATGGTGATTAGGTCAAGCTAGGAAGTTTTATCAATAGAAAATACAAAAAAAAAATTAAAAAAAAATCTCTATTGATGGTGATTGGGTCAAGTTAGGTAGTTCTTAACATAAAATACAAAAAAATCAAAAATGAAAATTCAAAAAAAGAAGGAGCATCTATGAAGAAAACCCTACCTTAAGACTATAATAGGAGTGCAAGGGTTAAAGCAAGACATACAAGAATTTTGGGAGGAAAGAAAGGCCAGGTAGAGAGCTAATTTTATTTTCTCATTTTTCATTGCTCATACATAATTCTCATGGGGAAGAGGAGTTGACATAAGAGGCTGTCTTGTTTTGCTTCGTCTAAATAAGGTATTAATACTCTTGCTTGGGCCAATGAACATTTCTGGTAGAGATGGAGGCATACCTATTTGAATACTGGGCAAATCCTTATATGTGAGGCTTACAAGAGTTTTATTGGTTTTCCATCTATTTGACTTATACTCAATGTTCTATGCAAATTCCCATATGGATATGCTTTTGCTTTAATTTTCGGCCTCTTGTGTAGTTGCTATGTTTGCCTTTGTTCTTGTCTTCATGCTAATCCCAATATATGTTGCTGGATGTTGAGTGCTAGACGTTGAGTCTTGGATCAAGAATGATGTGGGCTTGCTATTCATTGTCCCTTTGAATTTTCTTATATAATTGCTAGACGTGTTCTATTGGGAATCAAGAGGTATGTGCTGCATTGTCTTCTAATAGTATTAGATGTCATAGTTAATAAATATAGATAATGTGATTGTACTTGCCTCTTGTTTATTATGTGGTTCTATCATCCTATCTCTTGTTGTAGCGGGTTCAAAGGATAGAAGGTACACATAAATTTCCTCACCTTTGACTTCTTTTTCTTTGAACTTGTGCTATTTTTTCTTCTTTTTTTCTTTATCCCTTTCTTAGGTTCTCTTTAAAAGAAAAAAGAAAAAAACATTTTAACACATTTTTATAAATGAAAATAAAATGGAAAAACTCTCTTTTACAAGAAAATAAAGAAAAATACTTTTTAAAAAAAACACAAACCAAACAAAAAAATATTTTTCACAAATAAATTAAATAAACATTTTTTCTAAAAAACACTAACCAAGTGACACGCATTTCTACCCCCGAACTACGTGGGCTTTGATCCTTCTAAAGGGTACGTAGGCCCTAGGTTTTCATTCTAGGTCAAGTCCAATTTTGTAAATAAATATATTTTTTTCTTATTTTCTATTTGTAAATAAATGTTCCTTTTTTTCTTTTTCTTTAGTTTTTTCATTTCATTTTTGTAAATATTCTTTTTTTTTTGTAATTATAATAAAATTAAAGGCCATAATATTTTTAAATAATTAACTTAGGGTAACCATTCTTATGAATGGGTGTTGTGGGGTGCCTAACACTTTCTCCATACACAATTGACTCCCGAACCCTAAATGGTTTTTGTAGACCAGTTTCCGTTTTTAAAAATGTTTCCAAAATTATCTTTTTTCAAAATTTTGGTGGCGGCTTCATGTTTTTCGAAATTTCGGGCACTACAAGTGGCTATCTCTTTCTTCAACCTCCGTCACCACCAGATCGAGTTCGAACCTCTATCTTTCTAGATCTACGATGACCATCACGTTTTGCTATTCTATTTCTCATATAATGTTGATGGATGATAGTTGAGCTTGGATTTGATATGTATATTATTTAGATTGATGATTGAACATGGATGAATTGTTTTTTGGTTGATGATTTATTGCCGGCACAATTTCTGATGAAACTTATGTCAATGGTGACAATGGTCTCTGGGGTGGAAGAGTTTTTTTTTTTTTGGTTGAAGGGTATTTGGATATTTTCATGTTATAAATAAATGTTTCCATTAAAAATTATATCCCACTTGCACCGTCATACCAAACACACTTTTAAACCCCACTTCCATATACACAATTCCACTTCCAATTATGCTTTCAATTCTTTAAAACTCTTTTATTATACCAAACGGGGCATAACTGTTGTATGCGCACCACTTCCTAATTGGTCCCACACCACCTTCTTTCTCCTCTTCTCTCTCTCTCTCTCTAAAGTTGGTCAAAGATTGAACAAAGCTGCCCGTGCTTGCAAAACTGGACCACTTCATCTACATATATCCCTATCTCCATTTACATTCCAAAACACTTTTCACGTGGATCTAATAATAACTTGTCATCACTCCTGTTTGTCCTCTTGTGTATACAAAGCTAGTATCCATCTGTCTAAACTTGTCAAGATTTAGGGCTTGTTTGGTCTGAAGAGACGAGAGGGAAAGTGAGTGGAAGAAAAAAAAATTTTAAGTTGAATTTAAAAAAATTAGAGAAGTAGGGTTAAAAATTTTTAATTAATTTTTCTTACTATTTTATCTTATATATTCTCTTTATTAAAATTTTATTACCTCACTTCTTCAATCTTTTAAAATTCAACTCATAAAAATTTTCCCTTCGACCCTTCCCCTCCAAATCCTTCACACCAAACAGATCCTTAATGTTAATCTTCATATGATTCATTATTTTCTTAAATATATTAGGGGGGAAAAACCAGTGAAATAGATGCTAAAATACAATAAGCATATATTATCGAATATATGTTTGTTGTGGGTATATCTCATTCTTTAGGGCACGGGTTTTTCTTAATGTCCTTTAAACTTGTTTGTATTAACGTTTATAAAAATGATTTTTTATCTTAATTGTATTTTGTAAACTAAAGTTGGGATAAAATCAATTAATATAATGTGATTTATGTATGGATATGTTTTTATAAAAAAAAATCTTTTTAATAGAAATTTGTTTAGATGGTATATTAAAAAATCAATTTTAGAAGTTTCAAAAACATGGTAAAAGCCAAAAGCTCTAAAAATCAGTTTTTGTATTAATAACTTATCTTTTTGGCTATAAAAAACTACTTGTCCTCCAATATATGACAAACATCATTCTTGGCCCCAATTGGCTCTGGGGGTTCAAAATGTCAATTCTAATGAGAAAAGCCATCCAAACAAAGCTTTAATCAATTTGTTAATAAGGTTGGCCTAGTTGACAAAAGAGGTTGGCTTATAAATATAAGTTTGTGAGTTTAAATTTCATCAATATGATGAAAATTATTAGTGGATGATTTATAAGTACTTATATAATCACTCTTAAGGTGTGTTTGGAAGAGCTTAAATTTAAGAAATAAGCCCTTATTACATAAGCCGAGAAAAAACTCCTCTCACATATTTACCTCGTATACCGTAAATCACGAATTATAAGCACTTATTACCCAAAAATAAGCTCTTCCAAACGAGCAATTATTAGTGGATATTAGGCACATGTTGGCTTTAATGAGCCTCAAAACCTAACTCACTTAAACTTCTTTATTAAAAAAAAAAGGACTTTAATCACTTTCATCATTCTTTTAACAGAAAGTTCAAAGCACTTGTAAGGAAGAGATACTAACCAAGAACTCTCACAAATAGCCAAAAAGTTAATGGAATGACAAAATGGAAACTTGAAACTCAAATCATAAGGTATACTTATATTTTGCTTTTGTGCCTATATTAGAGTTAAAAGCTTACAAACGGCAGTTACTTCCCATATACTCTAGCCGCTAAATCTCTCTGAACAAATTTTAAAGACTATGGCAGGGCTATATATATCATCACTATTGGCTAATGAAGTTCTTGATATGATTGATCATTTCCTGGGCACGAGAATGTGAAAGCTGAGAGTTATTCAGAATTTGAAACGCATGGCCCACACCTTTGAACATCACAGTCTCCACCTTCTTCCCTGCTCTTACCAAAGCATCAGAAAATCCCAAGTTTCTATCTCTCATTATATCCAATTCCGATACACAAACCAGAACACCAGAAACCCTCACGTCTCTCAGCTTGGAGAAGCCATGAACAAGAGGGTTACAATAATGGTGGTCACGGTTTGCCCCAAGAGGAAGCGATAATCTCCAGTAAGTATCTGAAGCTGATAAAGTAAGAAACTGATTTGAATATTGCTTCTCTGATATGGTTCTTTCTTCTCCTCCAAAAAACGGCTGGATCAAGATTATGCCTTTGAGGGCCAACGAGGTGTTTGATGAAATGCGTGATCCAACATTGAAGGCTATGTTAGCTCCTGCACTGTCACCTGCAAGATAAAGGGAAGATGATAGGTTGGTCTGGGTCAGCCACCATTTTTGCCCACTGGAATTATTCAGAGATTCTTGTTTCAGCCACATGACAGTGGCGAAACCGTCTTCGTAAGCCGAAGGAAGACGATTTTCTGGGGCTAAATGGTATTCCACAGAGAGGATTATACTGTTTGTTTTGGAAGCAAGGTTGGTTAAGAACTCATGGTAGCAGCTCCATGAAGCAGATCCAACGCAGAACCCACCACCATGGAAGTAAACCAGCAAAGGCTTGATGAAGTTGGTGTTGGAGCTTACTGGGACATATAAACGTGCCCATAAATTGGTTTCTTTGTTGATGAAGATGTCTCTGGAAGTCACAGCACGAGATGATTGTGATGATGATGAGCAAGAGACACAAGGAACAATTGGAGGCCTTTCTACAAAACCATTGCTGTGAACTCTAACAAGTCCTTCGATTTCCTCAGTGATGACTCCTTTTTGCTGGTAAGTGTTGTTGACATGTGGGTTTTGTCTGTAGGATATGGCAGCCATTGTTTATGACTTTGAAAAACTTGAGAAGAACTTAAAAAACTATATTTGGAATTTGGAAACTCTCTTTGTGATGATTGTCCCAATTTGCCAAACTAATGCTCTGGGGTTTCTGGTTTTATAGGAAGAGCTCTAAGCAGAGATTGTTCAGCTAGAGGGTCAAAAGCTTCTTCAAGTTGGAAGATGCCCCGTCATTAAGAATCCTGCATGAGGTTGGACAATCTCAATGTACTTTTTGACCCTTTTGAGAGTTGGGCATCTTTTATGCGTGCTATAAACCATAGATACACACAAATCAACAAGTGATTGGTTCAAATGGTAAATGATCTCGCCCCGTAAGGATGAGAACAGAAGTTCAAATTCTGGAAAATGCACTTGTTGGGAAAGGAAATTCTGGAAAATGCACTTGTTGGGAAAGGAGATAACCGGTTAACCGATGTAGTCTCTCTCCTCGAACCCAAACTAGTTGGTTGCTTGGATACCTTGTCCAGAAAAGATTCTAGATGCTAGGTGGTGGGGTTTCCTCTTATACTAAAAAAAATAAAACATAGATACACACAGGGTATTGTTTTAATCCACAGAAACTGAGAATGAACCAATAATGGGAATCTGACGGTGATGGGGAATGAGGATAAGCTTTATTCTTATATGATGGAGGTGAGTGTATCATACCATCATTTCGTTAATACTTTTTTGTATGTTGAGCATGCGTGAAAACTTAGAACTGCCATATATATGAACTTAAAATTGTGATGAGTTTTTTTTTGTGAGCCAATTGGGATAAGCTTATCTATTTCGGATTTTCATGAACCTGTAAAGTGAGGTGATGGGTTTCTTTGTCTTCTTCTGGCGTGTGATCATATTCTCCACCTCCAACTGGATAAGAGGCCTTGTGTGCATATTATTGATGATTTATAATTAGTACAATGCTCTGATTTTTAATATAAGATCTATGTATCTAATTTGAGTAAATCAAGAAAGTTAGTTAAGTTAGTTAATATGATATATTTTTTTAAAAACATCTTAATCATCTTCCTTAATTTTCTTCATCTCTCTTTTATTTGATTATTGTTGAAGAAGCATTAATAGAGGTACTGCCTATAAATTAAGGACCGGAGGAGTACCATTTTATGTAGATTTTATTTATAACTCATGACCAATAAATCTCTACAATAATTTAGCATGTGTTTGGTAATTTGTTGGTTTTGATCAAAACATGATTTTGACTAAAAACCCCTTTCATAATTTTTTGGTGGTTTTGATCAAAATCAATACAACGCTAAACATATGCTTAGTTGATTCAAATTTCTCTAACAACATCTATTCCAGCTCTCCATCAGCTACATGCTTACTAGCTTAAAATTTTAAACTAAAAACCAAATACAAAAAAGAGACTTTTACAAGAAATGTTAAATTGTTATGAGTACATATATTAGATAGACCGTTCACAACTTATGAATAGTATAACATTTTTAAAGTATTTATATATAGACACAGAATTTGAGCTAAGATCTCCTAGCAGTTAGATGTGAGAGTTTTACTCACAAATAAATGGGAAAATTGGTAGGAAAAAAACTAAATGTTTGAATTTTTTTTTTGTCCAAAAAAATCTTGTGCAAATGAAGCTCTTTTTTAGCTGTGTGTAACATATCTTCTAACTATGTGTAAAAGCCTTCAAAAGGGAAATTGTTCACAAATAACTAAAGATATGTGGCACAAAACTAAAAAAGAGTTGCACTTGCAGACTATTGTAGCTATTCAAATTTAGGTTGCATGCCCAATAAAATTTTCAAACAGGTATTTTTCACCAATTTTTGCAAGATAAATTCTCTACAAGTGTATCAAGCAGTATAGATGGCAGACGAATATTATTCTGATTCCTAAATCTAATAATGTTCACACATTTCAAGATCTAAGGCCAATTAGTTTATGTAATGTAGTTTACAAAATTATTTCAAAGGTTTCATGTTTGAGAACGAAAAAAATTCTGGGAAACTACATTGCCCCATATCAGTGTGCTTTTCTTAAAGGCAGATCTAGTACAAGATAATATTCTATTGGCAGTGGATCTTATGAATCAAGTGCATAGTGCTAAATAGGGAGGAAGAAATTGATGGCTTTGAAAGTGGATTTTGCAAAGGCTTTTGATAGCCTCTCATGGGAATTTTATAATGCAATACATAACTTCTGTGCAATATCAAGTGATTTTCAATACACAAATCTCTCATTCTATAAATCCTAGTAGAGGGATAAGACAAGGCGCCCTCTCTCCCCTCACATTTTCATCCTAGCGGCAAATGTGCTCTGTTGCATTTTGAACTCTTTTGAACAGTCTGGGAATCTAAAGGAATCAAAATTTGTAATAATGCTCACCTAGTATCACATTTGCTCTACGATGATGATTCAGTTTTCTTCTTTGAATGTACTTATTAGAGTGTGAACTTAATTAAGGCTTCTCTTGATATTTACTTATCTTAGTGAGGTTAAGCCATCAGTTTCTCAAAGCCCTCAATCATTTTCAGCCCCAATATCTTACATGCTCAGAAACTTCACTGTTCTCATTTCTTTGCAATCAATCTTCAAATGGATTGGGGAAATATCTTGGAACATGGGTGGATTCTAGCAGAAGCAAATCACATGTATATTCGCAAGTCCTCAATTCCATTGAATCAAGGACTGCAGCTTCGAAGGCCAAACTACTATCTCAAGCTTCTAGACTTACTCTTGTTAGATCTGTACTTTTAGGCGTTAACCTTCATGTGATCTTTTGTATAAAACTTCCGCAATATATCTGTAATCAAATTGATTCTAGATATTCAAATTTCTTCTAGGGAACCAATAATCATAGGAAAAACATCCACTTGGCAAGTAAGGATTTTATTTTCAGGTCTATCTCAGATGGAGGTTTGGGTATCCTATCTATCAATCAGCTTAATAATGCCCTTCTTTTTTTTTTTGTGACAACAGGCAGACAGGGCCTTTGGCTCCCTAACTAGGACTCCCCCCGGTATCCGCTCTTTTCCTGAGTCCCTGGCCTTCTAACACTAGACCAGGTAACCCGGGGCAACCAACTAATATGGAGCGGGGGGCATTTTTTAGGCACACCTATGTAAGATGCTTTGCACCAAGGGTGGGTTCCCCCTCCTAACAAGTGTTTCTCCCAGGTTCGAACTCTTGTCCGCCTGGGGGAGTGTCAGTTGCCTTACCACTGCACCCGGCACTTGTTGGTTAATAATGCCCTTCTTACTAAGCAAATATGGAGAATACTTTCTACTGAATTTGGATCACTGGTATATGAAACTCTGAGGACTAAATATATTGATATTAATAATGCTAAATTGGTAAAGAATCCTTATAACTCTTCTTGGATATGGAAAGGTATCAATAAATGCTCTCAGATAGTTACTGATCACCTAAAGTGGGAGGTTGGACAGAGAACTTCTATTCCTTTAAACCACCCCTTGCGGTGGCCCATGCAATCTAGTCCCCTTACCTCTAAGTCCTTTCAGACAATAGTGGACCTATTACTGCATCTTCCATCAACCTGGTGTCTAGTTAGATGGAATTCTGACCTTGTGCGATCAATCTATCATCCTCAAACTGCTAATGCTATTATGAAGATTCCTATCTCTTTCACTAATATCCAAGATAGAATTGTTTGGAGTTTTAATTCCTAAGGAAAATATTTGTTAATCATGATTTTCATTTACTGACTTCTTCAAACTAGCAAAATCTAAATGATTCCTTTTGGAAATTTTTATGGTATCTTTCTTTGGCTATGAAAGATATTCTTTTGATCTGGAAATTGCTAAGTGAAGCACTGCCTTCCATGGATGTCTTGGCAAAGCATCATCTTACTGTCTCAGGAGATTGCCCCTTTGTATGTTCACATCCTAAATCCTTGGAGCATCTTTTTGTTAACTGTCCTTTTACTAAGTTGTATGATTTGGAGGTTTGTCCATCCAATTTGGTTTTTTTGATCTCGAATGTTTTAAAAGATGGTTAAAACTTTCATTAATTTCTCTTCATCGTGATGGCAATATGGTTATGATCACCAAAATCATAAAACTTATGTCCATTATTTGGATGAAAAGGAATCAGGTAATTCATCAAAATACTAGGGCTTCTTCAACTACTACCATAAAGGAAATTATTCATGCTTCATCTTTGACTATCTTTGCTTTCTCTGTTGATTCTGATAAGAAGCTACAGAGATAAGCCCCTCTCTATGTACTTTTTATCTGAGGAGAATCAATGCTACTAGATGGACCATTATCTTAGGAAAAAGGAAGCTTCCTAGGAAGTCTTGTTGTCAAGCTTGGATCTGCTTTAAAGGACAAATGATACAATCCTTAGGGCCTGTTTGGTGCAAGGAATGTTTTAGGAAGGAACAGAAAGGAAGGGAAGTGAATGGAAAGGAAGGGAAGATTGAGAGGGAACTTAAAAGAGTGAGTTGTTTGATAGACATGGGAATGGAACATAGTTTAAGGGAAGATGAGATGTTTCGTTGGAAGAAAAGAGAGTGGTTTAAGTGGGAAGATTGTGTGAAAACCTAAAATATCCCTAACCTCACCCGAAGTTTAAGTTCGAACTTAATATTCCAGTTCAAACTTAACAACCCAAATCAAACTTAATAACCCCAGTTCGAACTAGACCTCGTCTTCACTGTTTATCGTCTTCCTCGCCAAGCTCCAAGATCAAAAGAACTCATCTTTGTGCAATGAGCGAAGGGGTTGGCAGACAAAGGCGATGTCTTTGATAGAGAAGGTCAGAAACTTGCTTCATCGGAGGTCAATCCTCATCTTCTTCGAGCTATCAAGTCGATGGTTCAAAACTTGGATTCGGATCTTCGAATCACCGCTGAAACTCATGAAGCGAGACCACTCTCAGATTCAAACCAAAAATTACCTTCAGCTCGAATTTCTAGCCTTCAGCTCGTCCTTCAGCTCACAAATGCTTTGCCTTTTCGTCCCACGATTTCACTCTCCCGGGAACAATTTAAGATCCCACCATTTTTGGAGGGATCTGAAGATCCCATGTTTAAAGGAACATGGCAAGAGGTAGGAATGTGAGTTGCGGTTAGTTTTCAGTGCCAAACACATTTTTTGGGTTGAAACATTGTAATCTTCCCTTTCCCTCCTCAACTTTCCGCATAACAAACAGGCCCTTACTCTAGAAGAACCTCTCCTCCCAACCTTTTTTGGCTTTGCTTTGTCTTAGAGCATCCTTACAATGGATACATTAATGTCACTTTTTCAATGTCTTGCCTAAACAAACTCTTCAAGTGATTTGTTGGGGGAGATTTCTGCTTTCCGAAGGTTCTAGGAAAGGGTCTTGAAATATCTTGTATCAAGACATCTCTTCTTTCCTTTCCCATTTTGATTTTAACAATGTTTTATTTTCAAAGTCATTAGATAGTCATGTTAGATATATTCTTCATGCAACCATGTTCTTGTATGATTGTAGAAATTTGATGTACAAACAATTGATTTTTAATGCATTTTGATTTTTAAATTAAACCCAAAAAAAAAAAAGTATAGATGGCAAATGTCAAAATCCAGCGCTTTTAATTTTACTGAAAATCACTACACAGATTTGGCCGTTGACCTAAGAATGGTCCGAACTGACATTGGAGAAAAGAAAGAACATTCCTGACCTAATTCCAAGTATGCATGCATGCAAATTGAACGGTATAATAACTTTATTCCCTAAATATCCCATAATATCTCCTTTCACAGATAATATTATGCTTTCAGCTGATTCTGTATAAAAAGCTGGTTTTTCAAGTTGTCTCTTTCTTCTGGATATGGTAAATCAGCTAACTTGCTCCTGGGTTTGACAAAAAGAAGAGAAATCAAAACACAATGGTGCATGAATTGCATTAGCATTGGATTTTATTCTTTGTACTTGCATTTTCAAATCTTTTCTTTTCGATCGCCTTCAGATTTGTTTTCCCTACTCGTCTCTACTTTCTCTTCTCAACTTTCTGTGCCTCCAAACGGCTGGTGGATAAATAACATGTGAACCAATATATTCCTTCGGCTCTTAATGTATGACCTAATTGGAAAATTGACCTTAATTCTAAATGTAATACTTCTTCCAGTCTTTAATATAAGATAGGGTTGATTTTTTTTAAAATATTAAGAAAAGTAATTAAATTACTTTAAAATATTTATATTTATCATTTTTTTCTCCAAACTATTTTGCCTAACTTATAAACTGATATATAATCTAAGGATACACAATATATGATATGATTATTATTTAGTAACTTATGTAGCTTCCTTAATTTCTCTGAAAAAAGTCAATTATGTCTTATATTTAAAATCGGAGATATACCTGTTTTCCATATTCATTAATAATTTCTTAATTTAACCCTATGTATCAATACTCCTTCAATAATAATTAAGTAAGAGAGAGAATGATGGAATTAAAGAAAATAATTTGAGTGTTTTAAAAAAAACTTGTAATATTAATTACCTTATTTAATATAATCAAATTAGATAAACATGTTTTTTTGGGTAAGGATCGGATAAAGGATAATTGTAGTGATGAATCAAAGGGTGTTGAAAAATTGAAGCTTGGATTCTCTCATGGTTTCTTTTTATCTCATAGCACTTGGTGTGATTTGACGGGTTTGAAGTTTTAACGTGCCCCTCTCTAATTGTCATTTTATATATTAAAATTTGTTATTACATATTACTTACTTGGGATTAAAATTAATTAATATTGTTGATTACATTAAAATTTTATTGGTCATTTATCACCAGCATATATTAAAGAAACATTTTCAGCATTTAAAAAAAAGGTATCATCGCACTAAGAAAAAATTCGATAATTGTACTCATGTGTACTTAATATTATTTGACAAAAGTATTTTTTTTTTGTGACTTGTCCTGTTTTTCCTTTTTTGCCAAAACAATTGCCTTTTTGTGAGAATATTTTTCCTAATATAAAGTTAGAAATCACATTGAAATGTAATTTTCATTTTTTTAGAAATGCGACAAAGGAATAAAAGCAAGAAAAAAGAAGATTGAAGAAAAGATAAGTCTCACGTCTAGTACAATTTGTTTGATAGCTCAGAAGAATCATCGACTAATAAAATTTATATATACATATATATAGATGCTTCAATTTGTCATTATTATTATTTACGTGTCTGTGTTTGTCTTCTCTGTTCCTTGGCTTTAACTCATCATGAAATTTGCACATGTTCTTAATGGGCGCCGTTACGAATTCAGAGCTAAGATTCTCATATTTACAACTGTTTATATGATATATATTAATGGGAAAATTCCAAAAAAATACATTGGAAATAGCAAAAGGACAATTCAGTACATTGAAATTGCAAAAGGACAAATCAGGCTGTGTCAGACGGGCTGAGGAATCTGGCATTTTGAAATTTCGGCCAAATGACGAAAATGCCCTTCAGCCCTCAGTCGGAATAACAACATAGGAGTTGTTAATGGCGAATCCGGAGTTGTTAATGGCGAGATCGATGGTGTTATTGGCTCTGAAATTTGTTAAGTGCGAAAGAAGAAAATGGAGTTGTTAATATCGAATCCGGAGTTGTTAATGGCGAGATCGGTAGTGTTATTAGCCCTGAAACTTGTGAATTGTAAAAGAAGAATTGAAGTTGTTAATAACGAATCCGGAGGTGTTAATTCCGAGGATCATGCTGTTATTCTGAAGTGGGCCTGAAGTGCTGAAGGGCATTTTCGTAATTTGGCCTAAATTTCAAAATGCCAGATTCCTCCTTTTTCTGACACCCGCCTGATTTGTCTTTTCTGAATTTTGATGTACTGATTTGTCCTTTTGATATTTTGAGTGTAGTTTTTTGGAATTTTCCCTATATTAATTATAATTTATTTTTTGGACTATTTTGAAAATTCACTGTCATTAATTTTTGAGATAATTAAGCTTTTGGCCCCTACAGTTTAGACTTGATTGTAATTCAATCCTCAAATTTGTTTTAGTATAATTTAAGTCATAAACTTTAATTCATTGCAACTCAATCTCTATAATTTTAATCATTTCACTAGTACAAAATTTACTTTTTAGACCGCCATATTTAGACCGGTTATAGTGGATAAAGTCTAAAAAATTTGACCGGTGGCAGTTTTATAATTATATAGAATTTCTAAGACCGGTTCTCAAAAAAATCGGTCTTAAAAAAATTACTTAAACCGGTTATAAATAAAACCAGTCTAAAAATATCAAAATATTTAAAAAATTAAAAATTTTAAACTTTTAAGACCGGTTATTAATAATAACCGGTCTTAAATATGAAAAATTTAAAAATTATTTTTTTTCCACCATTTTAAGACCAGTTTTATATATATCCGGTATAAAAAATTAACTCTAAATTTTTGAATCTCCTCTTTGTCGCGCCTAAATTTTGCTCTTTAAATTTGAAACCTCTCTTCTTGGTGTGATTACTCTGTGAGCTCGGTCATCTTCGCTCAATCTCATTCTCATGTTTGTTGCTGCGGTGCTCCCACCCTTGCACTGAATGAGTTTGTCACCGCCACAACCTCAGTTGCTCTGATCTCCTTTGTCACGACTTTTCTCTTTTCCTGTGACATCCATCCTTCATCGCAACCTACCTTGGCAGCCTCACTTCTTTGCTACCATGAGCTGCTTGCTCCTTTGCTTTGACCTAGAGATGCGTGAAAAAGATGCAACTGATGTTATGAGGTTTGAATAAACTTTTCTTTTAAATGCTTAATTAATTTGTAAACTAATTTTTAAATATCTACTGTATAACATTCCAACTTTTTAAAACAAATTTAACACATCGATTAAGTAGCCTACCATGATAATAAAAAGTTAAAACTCAAACAATAAAAAAAAAATTTCATGGTAGAAAGTTCTAAACAATAGTTTGAAAAACTAATCAAGATAGAAAATGGGAATACTTAGTAGAATGTCAACCTCGATTAATAGAACTTAAACAAAACAATTTGATAAATTATTTTCTAAACACAGCGGAAATAAGCACTAGGGACCCCTGATAAACAATTGGGCCTCGGGCATTCGAAACCCAACTATACAACAGTACTTACACAAGCCCAGATAACAACTTATTAAATCTTTTAATCCAAATCCATTATCACAAAATCACAACAATAGGGGGCTCCGCTCAATAATAACAAGCATTTATCGAATATCTCAATCAAACACTAAAATCAATCATTTCCAAAATCAGAGTTCACAATACTCAATTTATAAAGAATTCTCAAATCATGATTTAAATAGTTCCTAGGTCATGGTATTACATATGTAAATAGGAATGACAAATGATAACATGTGCAAGTAAGAGGAACCTTAATGAGAGCCTACAACTAGACTCACTCTCTTACCAACTTCCCTGTAGCCCTACTCATATCTCACCTGAAAAAAACGTAAATATAGCAACCGTGAGATTCCAAGATCTCAATAAACATTGGTTATTCAGAAATATACATGCAAACCGAGATCGAGAACATACAGCTCTAAAATCAAGTTCAGCTTACAATAATTAATTTATATTACTCTTTACATAAAACATTTAACAAACTAATTCTCGATTTGGTTATCAAAACCCCCTTCCAAATAGGTTCCAAAACAATTGAAAATCCCAATTTGTTTTCCAAATATCATCCACAAGAGATTTCACAAAAACGTGTGTCAACCTTGTCACAAAAATAATTATACAAAAACTTTATCATATTCAAATCATAAATCACATATATAACATGCCACGCAAGTGATTGATGCCCGTATCATCCTTATTACCCCGGACCAGCCTTATAACCGCTGACTGGAGTCATAGGCTAATACATAGTCCAATAGAAACTCATCCATTTAACTGGATTGTCTCAAGCTCACCAGTTTTTAAGATGTACTTGGGTAAAGGTGCAAAGCTCAAGTTCGGACTATGGCTCCCCTCCTTAAAAGAATAAAACTAAGGAGGTGTCACATGTCCCACAGCTCCAATGAAATCCTGGCCAAAGGAAAACATGGAAGAAGGGGCCCTGACAAGTGTCATCCACTGTGCTCTGAGTGATGGCATACCATGTGGTATTAACCAAGGTATTAAAACCCGGATCGGGTATTGAACCGGTCGGAGTACTGGGTTAAGGGTTAGTGAGTCAAACCGGGGCCAAACCTGTGAAAAATTGAAAATTTTAGACTTATAGTATGAAAATCTAAAGGAAAAATAAAAAAAAAATTTGGAAATAGTGACCCGGACCGGACCGGTTCGCCGGTTTCCAGGCCGAACCGGCCGATTCGGTCCGGGTTACAGAACCATGGTATTAACTTACATAAAATATCCCATCACAATTCCACAACCACCCACTTGCATCAAAGGCAATCAATCACAATCATGGCATGTATATTCGAATTCCAAATCATGAGTATGACTCCAAACAATATTGAAAAAAAAGGAAGATTATCTCAATAATCATGAAGATAATAATACTATTTCAACTTAAGGAACCATAACAAATGTATTCATCATCTAAAACATAACATCATTTACAAATCTTTCCATTATCACACGTAAGCATGCTTAAACAATTTCCAAAATACAAATCCATGAGTTCTAATACACACAAGCATGCTTGAATAGTTTCTAAGTATAATATTAGTTTCTATTAAATATACAATTTCAAATCAAGCTCTTCATAGGCACAACAAATCCCAAAACAATTTAGTGTGTGTGTGTGTGTATATAGTTGACAAGTATATAAAAGAATAATCAAAGTTACCTTTACTCTAAGCTTATTATCACCAACACTTGAGTGCTTCTAATTGCCAACATCAAACAATCTAACTTCAATCTACATAATTATTATACAATTTCTCATTACTCAAATTGCCAAATAAACATTCAAGATAATTGCATAGACTTAAAGTCTCTAACTCAACCTCTAACTTTTAAATCTCACTTATAATGTCTAATTCTTCATTCTAATGTCAATCTCATCATTTCTAAATTCCAATAATTCATTTGAACCAACAACTAACTCAAAATAATTCAAATTGATCAAAATCCCCAATTTCTCCAATTTAGGGTTCCAACCAAAATACCCATTTCCATTTTACAAGCTTAAACAACATTATAAACCGATTAAATATCAATTCTACCTCCAATAAACTTAACTCAACCATTAAACTCAAGCTTAATCTGTAAAACTATCATCTTCAATAATAACATTTCTCTAACAATCAAACCTTAACTCTAAATCTATCAATTAATGTAATATAAAAATTCTAAACCGATTAAATGTCAATATTTACTCACCTCTACAAGCTTATGGTTCCCATTTGTTGAAACCTCATACTTGCTTCAAGTCCTAATCTTTAAACTTACTTTTCTCCTATCACAATCTATACTTTTAGAAAGCTCTCAATGAACAGAAAAATATTTGGGAAATAAGTGTGGTGATTGGGGGATTTTATGGGGAAGAAATGAAGCTCAAAAGTATCTCAACTTCACCGTTAATGGAGTAATGGAGCTACTGGACGAATAAGGAAATAAACGGGGGCACAGTGAGGCGCACAACAGTGAAGGAATTAATAAGATGGATTATAAAGGGTGTGTTTGTTTTGGCGATTGGATAAGTAACTTATTTTTACTTAGATTGGAAAAAAGTTAGATTGGGTAAAATGATGAGTGTTTGGATTAACGATTGGATAAGTAACCTAAAGTAATTTATGTAAAAGTGAATGATGTTTGGTTTGACTTTCACATAAGTGACTTTTGTATTAATTAAGAGAAAAAAAATTGAAAAAATTATGAAAAATGAAAAAATAAAGGACTAATTGTGGAAAAAGAACACATTGGCAATTTAATTGTCAAATGGAACCTCAGAAGATATCTGTATTTGTTAAAGTAGCATTCTTGGTGATAAATTAATCCAAACCATCCAATGGCGACAGTGTTACCACAAGACACATACTCAAAATTTGGCAATGGTACAATTTTAAATAAAATTATATCAAATTCTAATTTAAATTGGTACACGCCAAAAATCTTTTCTATTGTGCACCTCAAACTTAAATTTTATAAATTATATCAAACTCTAATTTAAATATTAAATCCTAACTCATATTTTCACATAACTCAAAATCTAACAAAATAAACCGATTAAAACCTCAATAATACCTCCAATAATCCAAATAAATTATTTAAACTAAATTTAATGGGTAAAAACACTATATAGAAATTAATTTATGACATGTTTATAAAAAAAATTGATTATAAAATCATAAAACAACGAAATAATAAATCTAAATTGATTAAAATTAATTATTAATTATTCTCTATATTTCTACAGTGATATATTAACAAACTCAAAACTTGTCTAAACTCTTATTCCAAAGTATTCTCTAATTAGCAGAAGATTACCATCTAAAGAAAGAGAAAATTATTTAGAACATTTTTCATAAAAGAAGTTTTGTTATTAAAAGTGATTTTGAGTACCTCATTGATCCCCAAAAATATGAAAATACTCCTATCAATATTTTTTTATACACACAGGTACATAAGCTCCAATAAATTTTATTTTGAGGCTTATGACTTTTTCCAATTTATGACTTTTTTCACCTTAAATCCAATCGCTGAAACAAACACCCATATTTAATTAAAACATTGTTCAAGCCCAATTGCTACATTATTCAAGTCCGATTACCGGGAGAAATCGCCCAAGCAAACACGATGGAAATAGTGATGTGGGTCCCACTTTTTATTTTTATATTATTTCATTATCCTTTAATTATTATTTTTTTATTCTTCACTTTCTTCTCCTCTTTTTTTTTTTTAAAATTTCCACTTTCACATTTTTCTTTGTAACATAGAAAATTATTCATAACCCATTGAATCTTTAAGAATAGGATCAATGATTAAGTTATATTTATGTATTTTTCTCAAATAAAATCTTCATAACATATAAATAATCATAATCATTTTGGTATTAAGATATTTTAAATACCTTTATTTAATCCCTCCACATCTTATTAAGTTATCTCTCTTTTTTCTTCTAAATTTATAATATGGGATTATTATCATAAAATTTAACCCATTTGTGATAAACTCTTTATACTCAAATAATTATATGGTAATTTCCTATTCACATAAACTAATCTCATTAAATTCAACTTATTATTAATAAATATGCTACTCATAATTTCCTATCAAATTTTATTATTTCTATATTTTCTTAATCTCAAATAACGCATTAGTTTACTCTACACCTCAAATGACTTAATAAATTGCTTCCTAATAATACTTAAATAATATGAGTAAAAATTGGGATGTTACATACTATAAGGTGGCGATAGATGAAAGAGGAAGAAGAAGGTGTAGAACAAAGCGTCTCGCTTAAAACAATTTCTCGTCTACTTTCTTTACCACAGGAACAAGGGTCACGAAGAGAAGAGAGATCCTTATGGGTGTGCCTAAATTTTGTTCTAGGAGTTGTTCATTATCTTTCTATATTATTTGATGTTCTTAGTGAACGATACAGGAATTCAGGTTTTCAGAAATTTTAGCAGCGGGATTCACAGGTTTTGTGAAATCTGATGGTGGTAATTTGCTTGGAAGTATCCACAATTGATTTTTCACTGTAATCTCTTTTACTTATCTGTATGTTTGACTAAAAAAAGGCCTTATTTTTTTTTTTAAAAAATATCACTTTTAAGACCGGTTATTATAAAAACCGGTCTTAAAAGTACTTTTGAGACCGGTTATTTTAACAACGGTCTTAAAAATATGATTTTTAATATCGGTTATTTCAACAACCGATCTTAAAAGTCTTGAAAACAAAGTTTTTAGACCGGTTTTTAAACAACCGGTCAAAAAAGTATGAACTTTTTAGACCTGGTTTTCGAGCAACTGGTTTAAAAAAGTGATTTTTAAGACCAGTTTTGTTAACCATTTTAAAAAATAACAGACTTTTAAAACCGGCTGTATCAAGACTGGATCCAAAACCGGTCTAAAATGTCGTTTTAATCAGTCTTAAAAGTGATTTTTCCACTAATGTTTATAACTTTAGCACATAAGATTTATGAAATATATAATTTTTTAAAAAATAAATGGACTGATATTTTAAATAGTTAAATTATAGGATTGTATCAAGTCAAAATTAAGAAACTAAATTATAATTGAATAAAAACTATAGGTATCGAATTACGCCTAGTTAAAATTTAGGGATCTAGTGACAACAGAACCAAAACTTTAAAAATAAAAAAAAATAATGTTCCATTATTTTTTTTTATATAATAGTTATTTCGCTCGTTAATTCTTTTTTTATTTAAAGATAAACAATATCGACTTGAGATTATCATGTGAGATTGAATCCACAATCTTACCTTGCTTAATTTTTCGTCGCTCCATGTTTTTGACTCCAGATGTCCACTCTGGCAGGATCAGTTGGAGGCTTTATATGTATCATTTTATCTTCTATTAAATAAATTGGCTTTTATAGGAAAAAAAAACTTTGAGTTATCTATATAATGACTTTACATCCAAATCATATGAAGATAATTACTAGATTATTGCTACTCGGAGTCGACCATGTTGAACAGTGCCCACCGAAAGCAATTAATTCGTGCATTTTAGTTCAAGCATGCATCAAAGATATTCTCTTGCATGCTCATGCGAGAGTATTTTTTATCATCACGTATGAATTAAACCCTCCACAAAAGATTTAGTATCTGTTTGAGTTGGTGTTCAAAAAGCACACTCACGTAAGTCGAAATAAAACTCATTTCGCATATTTACCTTATATACCGTAAATCATAATGAAAAAATAGCTTCTACCACTAATCCAAACAGGTACTTAAACTTACAGCCTCACCCTAAACAAAACCTTATTCTTAAAAGAAGGTGCCTAGGGCATCAATTGAACTGCAAGGCTCCAACCATGTGCAAGAACACTATTATGCATGGGATACGTTGTTTATTAATAGAAAATAAAATACGTCCGCCAAAAAAATAATATAGGCGGCAACAAATTTAAAGTGTGTTAATGTAATACCATTTTAATTCTTAATGTAAGACTTATTTATCCAATTTGGGAGATTAAAAAAACTAAATAAATTACTTTATTATAACATATGTGGCATGATCTATCTAAAATACTTCTTTATATAATATTAGATATATATTATATTAGTTTATAATTTAGTTAAATTAATTTAGAGAAAAAATGATAAATATAAGAGATAAAATGGAAAAATATCTTACGTTTAGAACCAAAATTCACTTCCAAATTAGATCATACATTTAGAATCGAAGAAGAATGATGTAGCCATCAATTTTGGAATCAATAATATTTTATGCAAGTAGACAACTTACCAAAAGTGTGTGGAAACTGGTCATAATGCGTGAACTTTTAATTAGGTTCAATATTCAGTAGGTCCCTAGTGGAAGATTTGATGGCAAGAATCAAAACATGATGCCATATCAAAATAAACAATTTATAGATTTGCATGAGTATCATTTTTTCTCTATATATATATAAATAGAGAGAATTGATATAAGTAAAATCATTATAAGGTCCCAAAAAAGGAATATAATCACCATAAAATCTCATAAGTTTTTACACCAAAACACCTCATTGCATGCTGCTCATCTATTGTGGAACTTTTGGTAATTACATTCATTATTCCTTTGTAATCTTAGTGATGTTTTTGAAACTTTTTGTGATTATATTCAATTTTTTGGAATCTCTGTAATGATTTTTCCTATAAAATTTAAATTTGATCTATCAATGACTAGTAAATATGTGCTTATGTTTTGAGCTTACAAACGGAATTGAACCTGGAGCCTCTCACCTATAAGAAAGCTTTCATGCCACCAATAAGTTGCCATTGACAATTTATAAATAAGTTAAATACATAAATCCATCGTAAAAGCAATCTATTAAAGTTATGGCTGCATGCCACAAAATTAACAATACTTTTTAGAGATGCAATAATGAAAAAGTGGTCCATCTCACGAACAGATGAAAGAATAAGCCTTATATTGACCTCGCACAAGGTTTCATGGCTGTAAAAACAAGATTCTTTCCCATTTTCAGACTTAGAAATAATCTGAGCCTGTCAAGTTTTTGAGATGGCCCATTGATATGCAAAAGACAAATGGTTTGCCTTCTTTAATTATTCTCCTCCCTTTTTTTACCAATATAATATATATAATCTAAATACATTTATATTATATAATATCTACTCATTGGTATAAAATTGTGCGTAGCCAAGGGGAAAAAAGATAATTAACCAGAGAAAGGGATCCATATTTTCTTTGACTCCTCACATGAAAATGAATGGAACCTACCTTCCATCCCAAGAATTTCCGTTAATCATCAGTATTTTTAAGTGGACTCGGTTCTTTTTTCCTTTTAGCTCATAGATTCCTTTACCCTATGTTTGAATGAGAAAAAAATTAGTGAAAAAACTCCCAAAGATAGTAAAAGCATCAGGGGTTAAGGTGCAATTTTACTAACAAATTTTTTTTCTTGAGAAGCATAGAACAAATAAGTTTTGGAAGGGGTAAAAGTACCAATAAACAATTTAAAAGGGTGCAAATTCATCAAAACTGTTAAATTTGATCAAAAGGCCATTAAATTATAAGAGAAGAAAACTCTAACAATGTTTGATGAAATTTAACGGTTTTAGTGATTTGCACCCTTTTAAATTGTTTATTGGTATTTTTGGCTATTCCAAAACTTATTTGTGCTAGATGCCTATTGGAAAAATTTTGTTGGTAAAATTATACCTTAACCAAAAAAATTACTATTTTGGGGAGTTTTTCTTCTTAATATACTTTCCCCATATTTTCCTTTCACTTTTATCTTTCATCCAAACATAAACAAAAGGTTAAAGTTTATGTAAGGAGTGACCAGCGCCACTAGGCCGCATGGTCACTGGAGTGCACTTAGGCACTCCCCTCCCCCCGAAAGGGTTCGAACCCGCCATTGTAATCCAAAAAAAGTTTATGTAAGGAGTACAAAGCACGAGTAGAAGAGCGCATCGGCCATGACCCCGCCATGCATGACACTTTGGGGGGAAGGATAGTCTCAGAAGCTTTTATCTCAGTATCCCTTAGAATCTTTTAATTAGGACCCTCTAATTGATCTCAAAGGCTCAGAAAAAAACACATCATGCAGTTGTTAAAATTGCATCTCCACCGTCGAATTTGTTATAATCTGGACCGTCTATTGAAGTCCTCAAATCCCCAAGACCTCTCCTCTTTTCTTCAGGATTTTCTCAACGCCACTCCCCCTGCCCATCTTCACCCTCATTGCCCTACATACACTTATGTAGCATACCACTCTTAAAGAAGAATAGGTGATGGAGGATAGCAAGGAAGTGTAAGTTCCTCGCCTTTTGTTATAATTTGTAGTTTGACTATAATTTCTTTTGGTGAAATTTTATGAAAATCTTTAGGGCAAAGGGGAAATGGTGTTGTATTCTGTATTCTTATTGCAATATTTTCCTTCCAGGTGAGAAGAAATTATCGAAGGTAATAGTACCAAATAAGTTGAAAGTAGGCGCTAGCAATACTGCTGAGGGTGGTGGCTGCAAGATCAATGAGAACAAGCTTCTCTTGAAGAAGAACAGGTAAGTGAACATTTTCAAGTTTATATTTTTTATTTTTCCTTTCCTTTTCATATTGGGCATGCTTGGGCTCTTTGATGATATTACTTTTAATGATTAGTTGATGAGTTATAAGTGATATATATATGCGCAAATTAAGTTTTTTTTTATGAAAAATAATTCCTTTGTGGTCTTGGCTATGCAATATGATCTTTCGGTTGTGTTTATGAATTTGTGCTATGACAGACACTATTCTAGAACAAATGTTGTCATGAATTTTACCACATAATAAGGCTGTGAGTGTTACTTGTCAATGCTTATAATTCAATTATACTTTGTTTTATCAACCATGTTGCAAATTTGCAAATGTGACTCCTAGAGAGGGAGCAATTTCTAAGTTATGGGAAGAATTGAAGTTATGACCTCTGCTTCTTTCTTTTCTTGTTTCTATTGGAATGTTGTGATTTTACATATGCGCTTGTAATATCTCTAACATCCAACACTCCAACTAATTATATACCACAACAATTTCTAGTTAGTAGTTACTAGTCGAAGTTTTCGTTGAAGTTTTATATTATTACAAGTGTCTAGAATCCTACCCCCTTCTTTCTTTTTGATCAAAAATTTGCTGTTGTCCTGCTCCTTGAGTAGCTTGGTAGTACCTATAAGATGACAGGGCAAAAAACTGTTGTGGTATTTAGGCTATGCCTTTATTAAAGAACAATCTGTAAATTGGTCTTAACTCAAAATGATATTCATGAACTGCATTGCTTTGCTCAATATTTGCATTTGATTGCTTTTGTTTGATGCAGGAAATGTGGCAGCCTAGATTTTTTCCTAGCTTGGTGAACATGAACATACACCTAAAGACTTTAGAGTTGTTGTAAAGACAAGAGAGTGAAGTCTCTGCATTGCAGAAGAAGCATAAATACTTTATCTATGTTGTGAAGATATTTGTGAGCTCTATGAAGACGTTTGAAGTAAATGAAATACTGTGTAAAGCAATGCCATAAGTTATGTAATGTTATGGCCTTTTTTAGGAGTATATTGGGGCCAGTTTTGATATGTAATGAAATATTGATTGTCATTATTATTATGATGTATAGAACAAAATATCAGTAATGAAATATTTTCTTTCTTTGGGATCATTTAATTTGATGGATTCAATTTAGTGAATGGTTACATTTCTTTAACTGAATACATGGTGTCAAATTGAGTTTGTGTGCACTTGTCCCCATGCAACCTCACAGTTGTTAGCCGTCTAGCTTTACCGCAAGCGTACGGGTCGCAAGTAATATAAAAAGATCGTTCCCACGAGGACTATGACAAAAATGAATTAATTATTTTAATTAAGTTATTAATCAGGTTAAGTGAGAATATTTTGAAAGAAATTTTATACTTAAAAATTAATTAATTAAATCGAGAACTTCAAGATAGGAAGAACCTAGGATTATCTATCCCCTATTTATTGCATGAACTAATTAATTTACCCTCAATAAGCAATCAAACGAAGATATGTATTTGTCTAAGATTCAAAAGTATTCGATAACGCTCTCTCGAGTCAAAACCAAATATTTATCCTAATAAACTAATCAATCTCTTGTATTAATTTATAAGGACTAACTTTAAACACCAATCTTAATCTGACAATGCTAGGTTAGTAACTATATCTCTATGATACTAACAAACCATTCGTTTAATATATCTAAACTTCAAGTTTAACATGATTTTACCCAAGTTCTACACTTAAATTATCTTTCTCAAGATTAATTTTAAATGAACAAGACAACTAAATGGTGATCAGACATTTAGAGGCATTAAGAGCAAAATAAAATCATTGCAAAAACTCATTCGTTGCAAAAAGAGAGTAAATAAATAATTCAATCCATAAATAGGTTCAAGAAAATCCTAGAACGAGAAAATTAGCTACTCATGTTCATCAACAAATTAAAACCATAAATAATAATTAGGTTCATATTATAAACTAAGAAAAAGAGAGAAGAAAATTAATGGAAAACCAAATTTTAAAGCTCCAAATCTCTTTGAATCTTCAAGCCCCAGCTCCCTAAAACTCTGCTTCTTGCTCCGCTCTCGCATTCTCTGCCTGAGCTTCCTGTCTCACATCCGGATCTGTCCTTTCTCGCATCTCTGCGTGCCTTTTTATAGATGTAACTTAGGTGATTTCTTAGTGTTTGCTGTGGGCCCCACGTTACAAATCTTTTCAAGATATGATATCTTTGCGTTACAAATCTTTTCAAGATATGATATCTTTGCGTTCAGCTACGCTGTGTGTAGCTTTTGGGATGTTAATGTATTATCACATACTCCCCCACATACGTCATCTAGAGGCATATTGGGAGAAAAATTGAAATATTAAAATAATGGTGATAATAATAATGATAATAATAATGATAATCAAATATGAAATATCTTTATCTTATTTTAATCTTTTTTTCATATTATTAAATTATTATTATTTATCATTATTTTATTAATAATTTGATATTTATCATGAAATCTCTTCAAATCGGTATCTTATCAAAATCTGATTAAAATCCCTCTGATTTATTATAGATGACTCCCAAATATATTAAAATATGTCTCAAGATTATCTAAAAATAGGGAGTCATCAATAACATAACCCACATTCAAGCATATTGCTACCAATTTGCTTTTGTCTTACATTGATTAAGTGTGTGTTTGGATTAGCTTTTTTTAATAGCTTTTACGACTTACGAGGTAAGTGTGTAAGAGGAGTTTTGTCTCGGGTTGCGCAAACTATGGTTTGAAATAAAACAGAATGATGCTACCAAAACAAGTTACATTATTTGAAACAGAATGATGCTACCAAAACAAGCTTCATATGCATATATACATGCTGCTGTCAAATACCAAGTTGCTGTCATTTGGACTATGTGTTGCCTTACAATGATTAAAACATAGAAATGCTACCAAAACGGTTTCAAAATGATGCTGCCAAACAGAATGTTGCCTTGTCCAAAAAAAACAAAATGCTGCCAAAACAGTTTCAAAATAACAATATTTGAATTGTTATTACAGGTGGTGGTTGCCAAATTCTTCATGCTGATTAAACATTGCTAATTCACCTACTAGGAGTTGATGGGACATTGATGAAGTTGTTATAGAAGTTTGACCTTCACCTAATAAGAAGGAGGAGGAAGGAAGAAGGAAGAAAGAAGAACAATGTAGACATTAGTATAGGGTCATAAAAAATTGTAATACAATATATTTGATATAGTATAGAATGTACTAGAAAATGACAGTTGTATTTGGCATCTTGATGTAGTATATACATTAAATTTAATAAAAGTGATATTTTCCCCTTAAATTGTACACATTCCTATCTCTATTTGTTTGTACCTGACAACAAAATTTCCTCTTCTAATGCTTCTAATGATGGTGTTGAACAATCTAAGGGAGCCTATAAGTCACAGACAAAAGTATGCATATTATTAACATGAAAAAGCATTAACATACATATTAACAGAACAAATCATAATGTGAATCTACTTTTAGATTAAAAAACTCACCATCAACATACTAGTAAATGACTGCACTTGAGGTGGTGCTTGCAATGTCGTAGGTGCAGAACATGAAATTGAAGTATCTAATTCCTCACTTCTTACCTTGGCTAGGGACTTGCTTTTATTTCCCAAATGATCAGGCCAAGGCTTAAATCTTTTCTTTCTCTTTGTTCCATATCTCTTTTTAATGCCCTTGGGTAGTTTATCTTTTTAACCCATCCATCTTCTTGTTTTCCCAGTTGCCACTTTTTCCCTTACTTCTATCTTCTTCCTTGTTCTCATCATCATTTGAATTCCTTAGCCTTGAACGAAAGTCTCTTGCTTTTTTATAAAGTTCTATTATAAAGTTGTGGACAAAGGCAAAAGTCTTTGGACAATTAGACATTTCAGCTGCTAATGTTATCATCATATGACATAATTGTCGATATATTTGTGTACTCTGAAGCTTAAGATCCACCTGTATTTCACTTCCTTTAATATCATGTATTACACTATCTCTAGCATCTTTGGTCCATCTTTTCAAAATATATTTTTCTGGAATTTTCCTCACTTCATTTGACTTATATATTTTTAAAGCATGACAACACAATATCCCAATAGATTTAAAATGCCTATAGCTACACCATACAGAATAATCCTTCGGATCAAATGTCAATGTCCACTTTTTTTCTTCATTAACCATGGTACCAGTATATGTGAACAATGGACCTTTCTCATCTTGAATGGAAATACATGCGGCAAAAAAGAGATCAAGTTGCTCTTGGAACAACTCTAACACTGAGGCAGTGTAAATCTTAGCAACTTGACATAAGATAGGTGAACTTTGGACTATCAATCTTGGCTTTTTCTCCCTTGCTTCATACTCACATTTCATCTCATTGTACCTCTTATCTCCAACAACCCGCTTAAAACTTTTGAAGAATTCTCCAATACTAACACTCGGGCTTGTAACACTTTTGATATGTGCATTAACATTTTCACTTATTTGTGTACTACACATACCAAGAGTTGTATAGTGCTTCATATAACACCATGTCCATTTCTCTTTAATTTTATATATAGGCTTCAACCATGAGTTGTCCTCCAAATTGAATGATGATAATAGAGAAGCCCATGTTTCTTCAAATTGTGACTTGTCATCAATCGCAAACATGCACTCATTAAAGTCACGCAAAAAATGTGAACCACCCTTCATTTTATTTCCCAAGTGTTTTATTCCATTTTGCTCAATATGCCATGTGCATAATGTATGCTTCACTTCAGGGATAACTTCACGTGGTGCTCTTACCATTACTTGATCTTGGTCAGTAAAAATGGTTGCAGGTTTCTTTTGATTGTTTGCTTTCTAGAAAGTTTCCAACAACCACTTGAATAATTCTGTAGTTTCATTGTATAGCAAAGCTACACCAAAAATTATAATTCCTCTATAATGATTGAGTCCTGAAAATATTGCAAGGGGCCTATGATTATTGTTTGTGCAGTATTTGGTATCCAATGAAATTACATCCCCAAAATAAGCATAATCTACAAGCATTCGAGCGTCTACCCAAAAAATATTTGTAATTTGATCTTCCATATCCAATTGGTATGAATGGTAAAATGAAGGGTTTTCTATAATTTGTTCTTCAAAATAATTCAATAAGCACCGAACTTCCCCATCCACCAAACTTCTTCGTCGTTTAGTCATCAAATAATTTTTCATATCCACTCGAGTGAAACCAAGATTAGCTCGCCCACCTGCTTGCTTACTCATAAGGTCAAAAGTTGCTTTTTGTTGAAGTCTAGCATCCCTGGCCAAATCAATCTCATCTACTTGTGCATTACTTATTGTCCGTTGAGATCTCATCATATGCACTGTTTCTTGAAGATACAATGGATGGTTATGCTTTTCTATATAGTTGGTAATCTAGAATTTAACTTCTACTAATTTAACTGTCATTCCAGCCTGACAATCGGTCCTGATCTCAGAACGATGGTTGGTGGTTGGGGTGCACCTTTTATCTGGTCTTCGTTTACCCTCTTTTGAACATGCATATCTATAGCTAATAATTGTCTTTTTTATCTTTCTTACTCTTTGTCAACCCATTTTTCCTTGCACTAAAGCCTACTTTACAAGCATATTGATTCCAAAATCTCCATGCCTCCCCTAGATCATCAAATTCTTTTCCTAATTTAGGAGCCAAATCAGCTTCCATATATTGAAACCAACAAAAATAAATTTATGCAACACATAGCAAAATCTTATTAGAAAATGAGAAATTACAAAATTTTAAGAAATTATAGCAAAAATTTTATAGAAAATGACTACACTTGAATGGATAACTAAAAAAAATAAATGCTAAACATTATATAGCACAAAACGATGAAAAGCCTTCTTCGACATCATCTACAAACATTCCTAATGCAACCTTTTGTAAAATATACAACTACAACAAGGCTCTCTTTTTTTTTGTCATATCTACAACAAGGCTCTCAATGACTATAGCTTTGACACTCCAAGCATTATATCAAAATTTTCCCCTTCTTTTCTCTCCCTTTAAGAGGGAGAATGACATTGGATATAAAAAAAATCTAAAAGATGCCATCTTTTATTAAAAAAGGAGATACTTTTATCTTATCCATGCCTCTTATAATGAAGTTGATGCTTTTGTTTTTTCTTCTCCCGTCAAGAGCAAGAATGACATTATATATGAATAAAAAATCTAAAAGATACTATCTTTTATATAAAAAAATTATATCTTTTTATCTTACCTTGCCTCTTACAATGAAGATAGCAATGGTTGAACATCTCTCTTCAAGAATGGATGCTTCTTCACTTGGGTGACCTTCAAAAAGAAAAGCAGAGCCTTGCTGATTGCAAAAGTAGTCTACTGGAACAACAATTTACCATTGAACCAATAATCTAAGCATATCTATATAATATGTAGATGAAGCAAATTTCCCCTGTGACTTGCGTGAAGCTTTCCCGCCTCATTCAGCTATGAAAAGTCAACGAGTTCCTGGTTCTAATTCTAAAGTGGCAGATATATATATGGGCGGCTGGGATTAAAATGGGATGGATGGTTCTGATGCAATTTAAATAACTAATGACGTGTCTCTTTGTAGGTGCTCTGATGGATGGCTAGGATAAAGGGATACTGAGAGATGAGGAGAAATAGGCTACTGAGGGTATCTGCTCCCCTGACACTTTGGAGGGACATGATCACCAAAAGCATCCTTGGCCATCCAATCACCTGCCTTTTTTTTGGGAAAAGTGCATTTAAGTCCCAAGAACAAGAAAAAATATAAAAAAAAGTCCCAATACAGATTCCCCTATCTAAAAACTCCCTAAAGACTGCAATGATATAAATTCTAAATGTGAAATTACCTTCTTGCCCCCATTGATTAAAAAAGGAAAAGAGAAGCAAAAGGAGTTCATTGATCATACCATGTGTTGTTAATATGGACACGTATACTTGTTAACCAATGCCTTTTCACTTGTCAACGGCTGCTGGTTGAAAATGTGATGTCCAACTTTTATGGTCTTTTGATGGGCTGTGAAATGTTGTTACACAGTAGACATGCACGTGAAGCTATTTTCTAACAAATTTATGTGTCTATATTGTCAAGTGTATGTGCCTATCATTGACAAGCCCATCAATGTTAACTAATGTTATTTTTCCAATACAATTTAAAACAGCTCTAGATGACAAGTATATGTGCCTGTATTGACAAGTTCTAAAGTGACCATTGACAAGTCCATCTATGTTAACTAATGCCATTTTTCTAATATAATTTAAAACAGCTCCCATATACAAGTGCATGTGCTTATATTAACAAATCATACAGTGGTCATTGATAAGCCCATCTATGTTAATTAATGCCATTTTTTCAATACAATTTAAAATAACCCCCATTAATAAGTGTATATGCCTATATAGACAAGTCATAGGATGACTATTGACAAACTCTTCTATGTTAACTAAGGCCATTTTTACAATACAATTTGAAACAATTCTCGTTGACAAGTGTATGTGCTTAGAGTGATAAGTCATAGAGTGGCCATTGACAAGTACCTACACCTAATCATATAACTTAATATCATATAATATCCAAATATTAGAAAATAGCTTCACGTGCATGTCTACTCTGTAAGACTGTAACAACAACAATTTGATAACCCATCAAAAGACCATAAAGGTTGACATCACATTTTCAATTAGTAGCTGTTGATAAGTAAAAGGGCATTAGTTGACAAGAACATGTGCCCATATTGACGAGGCATAATGTGATCATCAAACTCCTTCTGCTTGCATGTCTACTCTGCAACAACACCAATTTGACAATCCATCAAAAGATCATAAAGGTTCACATCACATTTTTAATTAGTAGCCATTGATAATTGAAGGGTATTGGTTGACAAGAACATGTGCCTATATTGACCATGCATGATGTGATCAACGAACTCCTTCTGATTCTCTTTTCCTTTTATAATCAATGGGGGTAAGAAGGTAATTTCACATTTGAAATCTATTCCCCTGAAGTCTTTAGGGATATTTCATATAGGGAAATATACATTGGGACTTTTTTTTAATATTTTTTCTTGTCCTTAGGACCCTGAGTGCGATTTTCCATTTTTTTGCCATCTAATTACATGATTTTCAATTATATACAAAATCAATCACATCTACATTTAATTTTTTCAACTCAAATCTAAACATTAAGTGATTAACTCGTATATAAACATGCAAATGGGTATGTATTTAGGGAGAATCTTTGAAAAAGAGTTTTGAAATTGTAAAATGTCATATCAGGTTTTTTTTTTGAGAATTGATTAGAAAATATCAAAACTTGATTAGCGATTTCTAACTTTTTTTTGGAAAATACCTGAATTGAAATTTTGTGAATTTTAAATTCTTTTTCTAAGATTTTCCCATGTATTTAATGCATATACATATATGTCTGTGGAAGCAAATAGTGTCCAATCCAAGTGACCCGTATAAATCCGCCCACTCTTGACCCAAAACAAAAAACAATAAATCAGTCCTTTAATGTTGGATCCACAATTATTTGGGCCGAAATAATCAACACAGAGGGTAGTAACATGTAACAAAATTGTTTAATCAGAGTGGACTACATTAGTTTTTTTTTTGGTTGGTATGAATTAAGTTTACGTAATATTGGGTGGCCCTAAGAGTTCATCTATGTTAGGTTACTTTTCTAGACTCAAAGAGTGTTTATAAAGATACTTACATATCACTTATCAATAATATCCTAACATCAACAATATGATTTGAACTCACGATCTTGCGGGTTATAAATCAACTCCTTACTAGCTAAATCAATCTTTAACTGTAGATTGAATTAGGTTGTTTGTGATAACAAACTCACTTTGCAAACACAATCCACCAATTTTAATATTTAAACAGGTTAGTTATTTAGGTTGAGCTCATTTTTGTGACTCTATTGACATACATGCTAGCATACTTTTTGGTTGGCTTGCTTTTTGCTTAAGAGGGTGTTTGACATTGCTTTTGGGTGGCCCAATCGCACCATTGGGACCCAATAAACCTGATTGGCATAATGGACTTTTTTTAGTATTCGTTTGGAATAGCTTATTTTTAAACAATAAGTGCTTATAAATCGTGATTTACGGTATATGAAGTAAGTATGTGAGAGGAGTTTTATCTTGACTTAATAAGTGCTTATTTAGGCAAAATAAACCCAACCAAACACTCACTTAGTGTTTGGGATCTTGATTTATGAAAAAGACTTGTGAGTGTTTGAGGAGCTCTTACCATAAGCCATAATTTGGGGCTTATTGCGATAGGCTTCTGAAATTTGGTTTGAGAAATTATTACTGTTAAGAGTAAGAATGCTGTCCAACTTTCACAAAATATTTTTTTATCAACTTGTATGCGACATATAATTCAATTAGTTATGTGATATTTTTTTTTCATCAAATTATGTATTTTGGCACCACTTTTCTAACTTAAATTTTTCCACTTGTTTATAATATTAAATGTATAATATTTTTTTCCTTACAATTATAACAAAAACATTTATGCAATCGTCAATCTAAACAAGTTTTGATTTTCACAAAAATACTTATGCAATCTTCAAACCAAACATAAATTATATTACACAATTTGATTTTTACCCAATCTTAAGTTTCCATATGTCAAATTGCAAATAAGCCACTTTTCCCACCGTTATCCCAAACACACACTAAGTGTCTTTACACTGGATATATTTAAGAGGAATTTTGTTTGTGTGAAAATGATCCCAAAAAACATTTAATTCTTTTTGATAAAATTACATTAATTAAGTTTTTTGCCCTCAATGAATGTTCTTATTACATATAATAATTTAATTATAAAATGTAATTATAATTATTATTAGAGTCTATTTGGGATGATGCTTCAGCCATCCCAACGTGTCTTTCAAAAGGTTAAGTACGGTAGAGTTGTAAGGTATCCGCTTGGCATAGCGTTTCTCTTGCTGCACTTTTTGGCCTAACCGTGCTTTGAAAGTAAAGCACCCTTGGGTCTGCTTCAAGAAAAAATGCTCATTAGCACCGTGGAGAGAGAAGAACACCCAAGAGGAAAAATACAAAAATATGGTCCCCTTATCACAATATGTACATATGGTATTTAATAATTTATGTCCTTTTTAGTCAATTTTATATATAAACTTTTTAAATAATCATTCAAACAAATTTCAGTTTGAAAAAAATTCACTTCTACCACCGTCAATCCAAATATAAATTACATTTAATGCATGTTTCGATTAGTGGTGGGAGAAGTGACTTTTTTATAATATGACTTTTATAAAAGTAAGATAGGAAAAAAGTTAGATTATAAATGTGATTTGTGTTTGGATTGATGGTGACAAAAGTAACTTTTTTTTAACCTTAAACATGATTGGGTGAGTGTTTGGATGGGCGAATAGATGGAGTTTAAGCTGTTTTCCACGTAAATCAAGACAAAACTCCTCTCACATACTTACCTCGTATACTGTAAATTACGATTGAAAAGCTGCTTTTAAGCATGCTTATAGCTATTCCAAACACACATTGGATTGTTTTTTAAAAAGTCAATTTATATGAAAAATAACTGAAAATGACATGAACTTTATTGAATACTACACACACACACCACTCTAGTTCTATTTATAAGTCCATTTTAACTAAATCTCACATACTAAGGAGAAGTAGTTAACTCAATAATTATGAAATAAATATTCAATTATGCCCTTATTTATAAATAGGTAATTTTCAACTCTTTCTTTTCTATCAATTTTTAAATTATTTAGTTATTGGTACAATAAAAAGGAGCAAAATTCTCACCATCTTATTTATTACACTGAAACCGGGTTTATAAATAGGACCAAATTTTTTAGTAAAAAATAATTTATAAATAGGATCAGAGTAGTATATTATGTGCATATATTGTGATAGGTGAAGTGAAGAATTAAAATTAAAATTTGACAAAATACAAACAATTCAATTATTAATTGCATAGGGCAAAAATAGGAGAAAAATACACTTCATAAGTAGCCACCGTGTTGTAGAAACAGCTTCCATTGGCTTTTTCTTAAAACCACGTTTGTGAAAAAAACCCATTAACTTTGAACGCTTTCCCAAACATTACCTATGAACCCACCGCATTTTTTATTTTTGATCTATCGCCCGGTACTTATCCTTTATCGCTTTTCCAAATATAGCCTTACAATATGACTTTTATCCTATTTCTAATTTGTAACAGATAGATTTAAAAAAAAATCACTTTTATCATCGTTAATTCAAACCAACGCTTATAAGACTAGCATAAAGATAGTCTGTCTCATATTTAAAATTATAATAATTACAGTAATATGCTGGCAAAAAAAATATAATAATTACAGTATATGCATACAATTTTTATATTGGGTTAAGGTGTAAAAATACATATGAGCTTTTTATCAAAAGTGCATCCAGCACCAAATGCTTTTTTTGGGTGCAAAAGTGACTACGTGGTTATAAAAAGGGTGCAAAAGTCACAGGATCTGTTAAAGGGAAAACGTTGACCGTGAAAAACATGTTTGTTGACTAACTGTGATGATGTGGCAGGTGACTTGACAGATAAAGTTGCTGACTGGAAAATAAATATTGGGAGAAATAAAATAAAAAGGAATTTTCTAGGGTTGAGTGTTTGAACTGAATGAACAAAAGCATCGAATCACCATCACGACTGTAAGGCATGACTGAGAAACGCAAAGAGTAAGAGGCAAATCGTGGACCTTGAGAAAGCAAATCGAAAGAGCAAGGAAGATGATAGCGAAGGGGAGGTAAATAAGAATTCTATTCACTATTTGAATACCAAAGACTGTACTGAGAATTCGAATAGTTTGAATAATTTTATTACTATTCGAATAGTAATAAAACTATTCGAATAACTATTCACTATTCGAATAGTTTTATTACTATTCGAATAGTGAATAGTTTCTATTTCTATTCGCTATTCGAATAGTTTTATTACTATTCGAATAGTAATGGCAAGGATTTTGCAGAGGCTTCCATGAAGGACTACTGTGAACGACCAGTGAACGAGAGAAGAAAAAGTGGTAAGGATTTTGAATGTTAGATTAGTGGTCACAAATGATACTTACCGATGATTTCTTTACTGAATTATTTGCCCCAAAACGAAGCCCTAAACTCGCCTTCGATCTTGCCGTCGTCGTTGATCGCACTCAGTCGTTGTGTATGCCAAGGATTTCTGATTTCGCAACCCTCTCCCTCCGATTTGTCCACGATTGTTGCTCGCACTTGGAATTTTGGCTCCGTCGAAGATTTCTGCCCCATGTGTGCTTCGATAGTTTGTGTTTCTGATTTGTTTCACATTTCCTTCGATGCTTCGTTTGTGGCCAATGGTTGCAGTACGTTTTTGCCACGTTTTCAATGACTTTTCTCAATAATCTCAGTCAGCAGCCCAGTCACCTGCCATGTCAATAAAATTGGTCAGCTAAATGGCTTTAACGGTCAGTTTTCCCTATCTAACACCTACTATGACTTTTGCATCCTTTTTATAACCACATAGTCATTTTTATACCAAAAAAAATATTTAGTGTTGGATATACTTTTGATAAAAACTCATGTGCAATTTTACACCTTAACCTTTGATATTGAGAGAAATTTGCCCTGCGCTTTCGATGGAAAACCATTACGTCATTGAGCCCATTTCCGAACGACAAGTATGAGTTATTTGAAAAACTAGAAGCCTCTAGGACCCTCTCTTCTCTTTCCTTCACTAGGGTTCGCTTCTGTGATTTCGTTCTGTAGACCGTTTCTCTCTCCACGCTTCTCAGTGCGTGTGTGTTCGCCTTCGCTGGAAACATGTCCCTGCGAGTGCTGAACCCTAATGCCGAGGTTCTTAACAAATCGGCGGCATTGCACATGAACATCAATGCCGCCAAGGGTTTGCAGGATGTCCTCAAGACCAACCTCGGCCCCAAGGGAACCATCAAGATGTGCGGCCTCTGTTTCCCTTACTTTTTTTTCCCTTTTATTCGATGGTTCTGCTTTTTCTTGTTTTTGCTCACATTATCGAAATGTCTTTCTTGAATCAGGTTGGTTGGTGGGGCTGGAGACATTAAGCTCACTAAAGACGGGAACACTCTCTTGAAAGAAATGGTGAGTTTGTTCGTTATTCTCTGGGAGTTCTGTTGCTACTTGCTACCTGTTAATATCGTACTGTTTCGATCTACTATTATGAAGATGCGGCAATATACCCATCTGTTCTTCTTCTATTTTTGTGGTTTTTTATTCTCACCCGCCCCTCCTTTAGGGCATTTAAAAGTAATTTATAAATGTAAATACTTCTTTTTGTTGTTTGAGCTTCCGATGAATAAGTGTTGGTCTTACAAGACAAAATGTATGGACTTGAAGTTGTCCAATAGTAATGGGCATTGATATCATATCGAAGTTTTATGTTTGTCTCCCTCCCGCCCCATCCTTTTATAGTTTCCACTCTTGATTTTTGTTGAAGCAAAGGAAGTCCTGGAAATTGTTGGCTCTGAAGATCTGATTCGAGGACATTTTGTTTGCACCTTTTCGTATGATATATTCCTTACGGTTTGATATTGGCCTTATCATTGTCAAATATTCTATATTTATTGGATGAATATTTTTAATATAACTGGACACCCTTTGTTGCTAGGGTTCTACATGTTGATATCTGGGAAGCATATATACTGAAACAAACACATAATGCAACCTAAAAACAACAAAATTTAACGTGTTTATGACTTTATGTATGTCTGATTTAAAGGTTTGTGTCTGATTTTAGGGTCTGACTGGTCTTTACTTTGTAGATTGTGAATGAATGCGAATAATTCTTGCTGGAAAGTTACTTTTGAGTGAGAAATGCAGAACCTGTGTTAACTTAATTTTCCTCTCTGTTTTAACCTCTACCAATCATGGCTGCTGAAGTGTTGTTACATGTTGCAAATTCTTAATCCTATCTATATTTTGTTCTTCATTTATTGTCACAGCAAATTCAAAACCCAACAGCAGTCATGATTGCTAGGACGGCTGTTGCCCAAGATGACATTAGTGGGGATGGCACTACCTCCACTGTGATCTTCATTGGTGAACTTATGAAACAATCAGAGCGTTACATAGATGAAGGTCAGTGGTCATTTGCTTGTATTTCAACTGTTGAGTGGCAAAGAAATATGATTATTTAAGTTTTGATATTATTCTTGTTGAAGTTTTCTCTTCTAAGCTTTTGTCTCTGTCTGTGCGAGTCTAGCAGTTGTGCCCCCACTATGTGTCTGTTACTGCTTTGCTGCAAGACATGTCTTTATCTTTTGGGTTCTTGTAGATTCTTTACTTCTTGCTGAAGGCTAGGGTTCCCTTAAATTTTAAGGTAAAATAGTGTCGTTGTAAAGTGCTCAATAATTCTTGATTTTTTGTGCTGACTGCTAGATTGTCAAATATCTCACATTCATGAGTGGGGAAGATATCAACAGATGAAAACCTGTTATAAAAAAAGACATTTGATAATTAGTCTAGCATTCTGGCTTTCTTGGTCGTCTTCCTCTGACTGCCCCACTTTGGAGAGGAATGACCTCTAGATCTTCCCAATTCTCAAAGTAGATGATGAACATTTTAATTTTATGCTTTCTTTAGTCTTGAAACTTATATGCATGAGATATATGATTATTCCAGGTATGCATCCACGTGTTTTGGTCGATGGTTTTGAGATTGCAAAAAGAGCAACTCTACAATTCCTTGAAAAGTTTAAGACTCCTGTTGTGATGGGTGATGAGCCTGACAAAGAGATTCTCAGGATGGTTGCAAGAACAACCCTTAGGACAAAGGTATCTTGTTTTATTTTAGTTCCTTTTTATGGAAAATTGGCTGTACTTCAGCGTTATTGAGAGAATGAACAAGCAATTGCTGGACATATGATTTTCTAAGCTTGCTATTCTTTTTTCTTTATGTTCTTTTTTGCAGTTATATGAGGCATTAGCTGATCAATTGACTGATATAGTTGTTAATTCGGTGAGTATTATCAGAGATAGTGACATTTATATACAGTGCCTTTTACAAATTACAATTTGTTCTGGCATGACTTTTCTTTTGGCACTGCAGGTTTTATGCATCCGGAAGCCTGAGGAATCAATTGATTTGTTTATGGTCGAGATTATGCACATGAGGCACAAGTTTGATGTAGACACACGCTTGGTACGTTAAGTATAGTCATTCATTTGTACTGAGTTTTTGTTTTAGTTTTTAAATGAGTGTGTCTTTTGGATATGCTGAGGGAATGAGAGACTGGCCCTGCACTTCTGCCTATTCAACCTTTCCTCTGATTTCTTTTAATCTCTCTACTTTCTCAAGAATCCTTTATTTTTCAAAGAAATAAATCCTTGATATCACTCAGTTTTGGACGTTTTGCCTGAACGTGGTGAATACTGTAATTTCTCTTCGCTTCAATTGCATTTCAGTTACTTCATATGAATGCTTTTAGTTTCGCATGTGGCTTGTTGAATTTAATTCGATTATAATCATGTTGAATTCATTTATTAGGTTTGTGTGTTGCATACATTAAGTACTCTTAATCTTCTAATTTTATTTATTCAGTCCACTAATGGTTTTTCTAGGTTGAGGGTCTTGTTCTTGATCATGGTTCTAGGCATCCTGATATGAAGCGGCGTGCAGAGAATTGTTATATTTTAACATGCAACGTGTCTTTAGAGTATGATAAAAGGTAAATGGACCATACATGATGTTGTACTATCGCTTCTTTCAATTTCTCTATTGTAGCTATCCAAATTATATGCACATTATGGTTTAAATGTGAGTGATTTGGCTTTCTTGGCGTGTCATCTCATGCTTGTAATCTATACCATTATATATTAGACTATAATGATAGTGATTAATTTCTATGTCCGATTTCATCATCAAGTATTGTAATGAACCTTTTCTACAAGCCATTATTCTCTCTACTGACTTTCAATCATGTTGTACTATATCTTTTTTCTCATGCTTTTAATAATGCAACTTGTACCAGAAAAACCAATGCAACACCCTGTCAATGTCAAATGTGTGGATACAAATATTCATGTTCAACAATGCTGGATACTAGTAATTAACTCGTGAAATAGTGATTATAGTTTTATCTGGTTCATTACAATTATGAACTATTGTCTTATTGGTGGTTTACACTTCTTTCTAGCTTTACTCATCTTGTCTGATTTTGGTGACTGCATGATTCTCGGTTCTCTTCTTTGGAACTCCACACAATGTGTTGTATAGGACAATGAACACTTGTTACTGAATATTTGCCATTTAATTTATAGCCTGCTTTCCTAAGCTTTTTCAGGAGAAGCTGCTGTTTATTCTCCAAAAAATCTTGAGGTTCTTGATCTGTTTGGCCAAGTTTTTTTTTTTAAAAAAAATAAGCCGCTCTTGAGCCATAGCAGAAGTAATTTTTCTTCTGCGAAAAGGAAGCAGGAAATTGGAGCCTCATCTATGAAGCAGATGCAGAAATGTTTTGTTTTAGAAATAACATACCATTACCAAAAATCGTTAATAGAATTAACCCGGCTTGTGTTACCTAACATCTCTGCTCATTTTTCAATTTTTAGTAGATGTTGTGTTTTGATACATCTGTCTTGTACAAGCCATTGCCCTCTTAAGGAGAATTTTCAATATTTAGCGAATGATTTTTTTTATATATTTGTTTTAATTATTCAAATTTATGTTTTGGTTTCATTACAATTTTTTATATATTTGTTGTGATTTTATGTTATTTTAATTAAAAAAAAATGAGAAATTTAATTAACATTAATTATAATTAAGCTTGATTAAAATTTATTATAATTATAATGTCTTAAAGTATTTATTCATTTAAATAATATTAATTGCTAAGTTAAATCTACAAGGCTCCCCTCTTTAGTAGTTTGGCAACAAATAATACATGATTGTGGACGACAAAAACTGCTTTTTTTCATACATTTTTCATGAAACTCTATTTGAAAATACACAACTTCAAAATAAGCGGAAATATTTAAAAATCCCAAACAGGTTTATCATATTTACTTAATCTGGTAAACTTTGTTAACATGAAAAGAGAGTAAGTTTATATCTGTTGTAAGATATTTCACTTTTTATCAGATCCTTCTGAGCTTGTTACATTTTTTGGATATAGTTTGTCAGCATGATGATGTTGGAACATTTCCTTTCAGTGAAATAAATGCAGGTTTTTTCTACTCAAATGCTGAACAAAGAGAGGCTATGGTTGCAGCTGAAAGGCGCCAGGTTGATGAAAAAGTTAAAAAAATTGTTGAACTGAAAAATAAGGTAGGTAAAAGATATTCTTTTAGAATGGTCATTATATACTTTACCGGCTGATAGTTGTATGTTTTTTTGTTATAGTGTGCTTTATAGTAATTTTATCTCCTCATCTCACATTGCCTCCTTGCACATCATGAATGCAGGTATGTTCTGGTGATGATAGCAACTTTGTTGTCATCAATCAGAAAGGGATTGATCCTCCATCACTGGACCTTCTTGCCAGGGCAGGGGTATGCCACATACTCTTATGTTTTTCTCTTTGTTTATACTTTCTTTTATGTTTTCACATGTGAAAAAATTTGCACTATTTTATGCATAAATTGCTTATAAAACACAAACGTGTATCGGATGTATTGCTGGATTCTTAATGTTGTCTTTTTCAGATAATTGCCCTTCGAAGGGCAAAGAGGAGAAACATGGAGAGATTGGTTTTGGCTTGCGGAGGAGAGGCTGTAAACTCCGTAGATGATTTGACTCCTGAATGTCTTGGTTGGGCGGGATTGGTGTATGAGCATGTCCTTGGTGAAGAAAAATATACATTTGTGGAGAATGTGAAGAATCCTCATTCATGCACAATCTTGATTAAAGGTAAATAGTAAATATATTTTGTTTTTTAAAACCAAATTAGGTGCTTCTCTTAGTATTTAAGTTAGCTTTCAAAATCAAATTAGATCACCCGATTTATTTGGTAAATGGTTCAGTTAGCTGCCTAACTGCTGTTATGTGTCTACCATCCTGCCTGAGAACTGGTTAATGAACTGGCCTGTTCAACCAATTCAACCTGACACTAGTACGCACTATTCATGTTCCAACACCACCGTCCAGGACAAGCTTAGTTGGATGGTGGGGGAAAACTCGGGAATTTTGGGTGGTGTAAATTGTCACAAATATTTGAAACCCTGCTAGATATGGATTATAGAGATGGCCTAACCCTTCTCCTAGTGAGGACCATGGAGACCAGTAAACTTGAATGAATATTTATATTGAATTATGATTAGCAGCAATCTAGAATATAAAATTTTAATCTATCTTATTGAAATAAAAAACCATATAAAATATACTTGGGTTTTTGACTCTGCACATCGATCTGTGTGAGCTGTTTGATCTCTGAACCTTGAACCTCATCTCTTAAATAGATCAATGATTGAGTCAGGATTGTAACTGTCTTTTAGAATGATATTTGCTGTACATTGTGTACCTTTTCTCTTCATTTATGTTGGTTTGTTGATGAGATGATCTTCTCTGCTATTGTAATGTGCAGGTCCTAATGACCATACTATTGCCCAGATAAAGGATGCTGTTCGTGATGGTTTGAGAGCAGTGAAGAATACCATAGAAGATGAATCTGTTGTCTTAGTGAGTTATTTGCTTCTGAGTTTATGATTCAGAATTACTACAAAAGCATCTTATGCGTTTTTATGCTCTGATGCATGTTCTGTGCTTGTATCAAGTGACTCATTTTTTGTGCTAATTTACAAATGAGTTTACTGTTGTAAGCTACGGACAGAATGGTTTAACCTTAGTACTGAGACCTAAATTTTTATGTAGGATGAGTTCTCCAGAAGATGACAACATTGGTTGGGAAATCTTTGTATAAATAACCATGAGATTCTGGAACTCAGTTTTACTATGATTTAAAGGGTTATTGCTTATTATACTTCTGATCTAAGGAAAGGAAGGTTGATGTGGCATCTTATACTGGCAAATTCTCAGCTGAATTATAGGCATAGCAGAAAGTGGACTAAAATAATGTTCTGGTTTTATTGAGACTAAAATAATGTACTGGCAAATTCTCAGCTGAATTGAAACTTGTTCAAATAGTTTAATAGTTGGCTTTGCCAGAGTTTTAGTATTAGAGCCATGCTGGATCAGATCCATTCATCTAATATCTAGAAGTCAACAGTGAGCACTAGACATACCACTCCTACTACTGGCTTTTTGCATTAGCGTGTTTTTGAAAATTGGTTGATTAATACATCCTCAATTCTGAACCATGGCTTGCACATTTTATTGTTATGGTGCAAGTGAGATATTGTTATGGTGTTACTGAGACTTACATGTGACTTTCTTGCCTGTGTTCAGGGGGCTGGTGCATTTGAAGTTGCTGCTAGGCAATATCTAGTGAATGAAGTCAAGAAAACAGTTCAAGGGGTAATAGGAATTTTTCATTTGTTTTCCTGCTGATCTTTAATTTTCTGTTGCCCATTCTGAGATTTTTATAAAACTTGTAACAGCGTGCACAACTTGGTGTTGAGGCTTTTGCTGATGCTCTTCTTGTGGTGCCCAAGACTCTTGCTGACAACTCAGGACTTGATACACAAGATGTGATCATTGCTCTTACGGTATGTAGCATCAATGCATTTTTTTCATTATGCAAATTGCTTTTCACAAACTGCAGAACAGAATAGTGTCGTTATACGATTGCTGAATGTGTTTTCAGGGAGAGCATGACAGAGGCAATGTAGTGGGATTGAACCAACACACAGGAGAACCAATAGACCCCCAAATGGAGGGCATTTTTGACAACTACTCTGTGAAGCGCCAAATCATAAACTCAGGGTATGTCTGGACCTAAAATTATCTGACAATCAATGCTTTATCTCTTTCTCTCTATATATACACTAGCATCAGGGGAAGAAAGGTCGATAGAACTTTCACTAATTAATTTGATAAGAGTCAATCGTTACATTCATACGCCCTCGTTAGCTTTGTTTTTAACTTAATGATATGATAGTGTATCTGTTATCCACATCATCTTTCGTTGTGATCCACATTCAATTATAACGAGGGCAATTATCTTCTTATAATGGTGTTCTGTTAAATGTTATTTTTGTTACGATCTACAGGCCTGTGATTGCTTCTCAATTACTATTGGTGGATGAGGTAATTAGAGCTGGGCGCAATATGAGAAAGCCCACTTAAGGGGAGGCAGCAATTTGCTCTGGTACCTTTCCCTGAAAATGAACCGGACTGTTTTTCTTCCTCTAACTATTTTATTTATCTGCCCTTTTAATTTTATCCCTCATGGACGTTGTAAAATATAGATGTGTTGTGGGTGAATTTTGGTTCATTATGCTTTTTGAAATATGCAATCAATGGTTTTGTAGATCATGTAGTTGTATTTTGCTTAACTAATGTTACCGCTTTATACGTGTTTACTGGTTGAAAATGGACTCAATGGTTGAATTCTCTGCACCATATTATAGCGAGTCCTTGTTTGCTGAGGTACTAAGTAATCTTGGGGCTGTGCCGTTGTGATATAACCATCGTAAGCGTCCCTTTGGTAATTTTTTTTAATTTAATCTAACGACATATTCCCCACTTCCCTTTTTATTAGTCCCTGTTGACCAAGTTTTTATAACTTTTCAGAATTTCTTTGATTGGGCGTTGTTACTATGGAGGGAGAGGTATTAAGAGTTATTCAAACGGCATTTTTGAAAAATAGTTCTTAATGTTTCATTAAAATTGTCAAAAAAAGTAATGCATTAAAAGCTAATGAGATTTTGTTAGAATCGTAAGGACTACAACAAAGCAAGTGTTACAATTTTTATAATTATTTTTGTGCCTTAGTATCTTGTGGTGGTGCATGCAACCGAATACTCCTTTCGGTCCTAATTATAAGATAAAGTTAACTTTTTTGAAGAAATTAAGGAAGTTAATTATATTACTTTAGAATATTTATATTTATATTTTTTTCTTCAAACTAATAAGTTTGACTAATAAATTAATATATAATCTAAGGATATATAACATATTATATGATTAAGTAACTCATTTAGTTTTCTTAATTTTTTCAATAAAAGTTAACTTTGTCTTATAATTAGGATCGGAGATAGTAGAATGAGAAATTATATTGCGCAAATGGCTTACCTCATTTGTTACACCATATCTATTTATACAGGAAACATTAACTAATTTTCCCAATCTACATTATATCACAACTAAATCGGATCAATGTTATTAAACTCGGCCTGCATTGGGCGGATCAACCTAAAATCCAGCTATCCGATAAAAAACCAGTCCAATCAAGTCCCCAACTCGAGGTTGGGGGTAACATGACCTAGTTGTTAGATTGACCTAAGTTGCCTTAAAAAAAAATTATCATGTTTTTTTAGGGGTATAAATTGTATAGAGCAACATTGATTGAAATTGTTATGATTATGGAATAATTGACCAAAATTTGATTGAGAGAATAGGTAGAAAGTGAGGAGAGAGTTTTAGATACAAGAGAGTAGAGAGAGATCTTATAGAAAGGGGGGGAGAGATGAGAGAGAGAGAGAAACACAAATGAGTTGCTGAATATTCTCTAATTCATGAACAATCACAACTGAGTTACAATGAGAGGGGATTAGACCTTGTATAGAGAGCCTAATGAGTGTTGCCACCTTTAGTAAGAGGCTAAGGCAGAATTGCTGTTGTACTTATTAATAAGGGGCATATATGTAATTAATCACTAATTCTACCCTAATTAGCAAAGGAATACAATTAGGGATGAGGGATTAGGGATTATAATTACAATTTCATATCAATACCCCCTCCCAAAAACATCATTGCCCTCAATGATGGGAAGCCAAATACAAAACTGGACCTCAAAAACCAAACATAAGCTTCGTAATTCTGGAAAAACTTCTGCTTGTGTAGAATTGTCAAACTTGTTTTTTTTCCTAATTTGGAAAAGCTGGTACTGCGGGTCCCACCATGTGTAGAACGGATGTTGCTTGCTGCTTGTTCCATAAGTGGCAGAACCCCAGTTTTTATCCACAGTATATTGCAGAAAACCAGAGCCAAGAAGCATCTTGATTAACTCTCCCTTATACCAGGTTTGAATCTGAAATCTCGCTGGAGAACATTGAACAAGTGCAACCCAGCTAAGAAACATCTTTTTATGCTTCCCAAAAACAACCCATGGCAGCAAAAAACGTGGGCCTAATTCCTGAAAAATAAATCCCATATACTCATTACTTTCAAAAGTTTTCTGCCCTCCTAAAAATATGCAAGCCAGCTGTGAAGGAACATTAGACTATCCAAACTGTTCTTTAGGCCCTGTTTGGTACGAGGCACTGGAGGGTAGGGACTAGGATTGGATCAGGGATTGAGCCAGAATATATCGTTTGGTTTGAGGGACTACGGATAACTAGAAATTGGAAGTACCACGAAAATGGGATTACTGTAAAGTCACCTCCCCCCTAGTATTGCGTTTTCAATCCTGGGATTGCAAATTTTAAAGACAAAAATATCCCCGTTTATAATATTTTCTTGACAAAAATACCCTTTATCAATTTTACCCTAAATTATATCTCATCACTTTATTTCATCTTTCCAAATAAATCCTCCATTGATTGAAAAAATGGTAAAACCCCAACCACACTCCAGTTTAAGCTTCATCACAAATAAGATAATGAATGAACTTGAGTTATTCCCGAGCTAGACCTTGACTAAGAATAACTCTGCCTCAGAAAACTACTATCATTAGACCTCCTCTATAAAAGGCACATTTAATATTGCCTTTAACTAGCGACTGGAATGTAATAAAAAAAATCAACGAATCAAAATAGCAGAAATCTGTTAATGATGGCTTTAGTATAGATGACTAGGGCATGCCTTCACATAAACTGATGATGAAACGAGAGACAACCAAAGGGAACATTGTCCCATTTGGATCAAATATGAGGAACGAGATTCAAACCCAGGTTCATTCAACAGCAACTACCAATTGAAAAGCAAGCAAAGCTTTCCATAAAATTGTTCAAAATTTAGAGATTGCTAGGGGCACACAATAATAAACCAGAAGCTTCTTGTCGATGAAGAAGGCTCTCTGAGCGCTCTTCAATTCCTTCAGTCCGAAGGTTCTTTTGTCAACGGATCTTTGTTAGCCAGGGGTCGGGAGGGTCGTCGTCATCGCGAAAACATACCGATAGTGACGAAGAGTTCAACGACAATGACGTTGATGAGTTCAACGATGATTTCCCTGAGGACTTGGATAATCGATTGATTATGTTTGGAATTTAGGGCAAGTGTATTTGGGTATTTTCATAATTAGTACCTGTTTATTAAATAAGATTAGTGAAATCATTCCCTCAACTTATTACCTTATACCAAACATATTTTTAAAGTACCAATCCCAGTCCTAATCCCAATCTCAGTCCCAATCCATCAAAATTTAATGCCTTATACCAAACAAGGCCTTAGTCTCCTATGTGAAACCCAATACCTCAGTAAAATAATTCTAACACTTTGAAGACTTAGGAGATAGCTGTAATCAGTTTGACAAGTCAAACCTTACTCTACTTAGCCATGCGAAACCGAAACCAAGAACCATGGATTTTGAATATTTCACTGATTGCCATGCAACACTTTCTGTGCTTTTCCAAATCCTTGGTTTGTGACACATAGGGACAAGTTCTTGCGACGAGAACCCAAGGCCAGCCGAACATGTCTTCAATTCTCTGCTTCATTCGTTCATGCTTGACCTTTGTTCTGTGACAACTTCAGCCGCTTCTTCATTCTTCCCGACCACATCTTGCGCGATTCTAGCTCCATCACCGCTCTTTGCTTCTTGCTCAAGAACAAAGGATTTAAAACCTTCGTCCTCTGTCGACAATATCTTGGTGTGTTTCTCGTTTTCGTCTTCGAGAACATCTAGAGGACTCTTCTACGATTACTCCTTGATTCTTGATGAATCTTGAATTTCAAAGATGGTGCTTGCTTTCTCAGCCCGCATTTGCATGATTATCTCATATAATCTTGCCAGGCAATGAGCTTCAAGCATGGTACGGGGGTTGAACAGCTTGACTGACTTGGCAATCTCCTCCCTTAAGCCATAAACATAGGCATCGACCAGGTAATCTTCTGGCACATCGAGGTTGGCTGAAAGAGAATCAAAGATAAAATTAAAGTTTGCCACCGACGCTTGCTGTTAAAGGTGCCACAGCTGAAGTCATCAATCATTATTTATGTGATTATTCTGAATGGCTTCGGCATTTTCTTGAATTTCCTGGCATAAATTTGTCATACTAGCGTTAACTCCTGCCACCAAGTCTTGAATGCTAGTTGCCATTGTCTGAAGCTGTCTTTCTATTGCCTGGAATCTTTCTTCGTCCATTCTTGTTTTCTTGGTTTCTTGTTTCCACCATACAGCAAGAACATGTGCTGGCAGAGGATCGAATGCTCTGATACCACTGTTATGATTCTGGAATAATTGACCAGAATTTGATTGAGAGAATAGGTAGAAAGAGAGAAGAGAGTTTTAGACAGAAAAGAGTAGAGAGAGATCTTATAGAAAGGGAGAGAGAGATGAGAGAGATAAACACAAATGAGTTGCTGAATATTCTCTAATTCATGAGCAATCACAACTGAGTTACAATGAGAGGGGATTAGGCCTTATATAGAGAGCCTAATGAGTGCTGCCACCTTTAATAAGAGACCAAGGCAGATCTGCTACCTTACTCATTAATGAGGGGCATATATGTAATTAACCACTAATCCTACCCTAATCAGCAAAGGAATACAATTAGGGATATTAGGGAATGATACAATTAGGGATTAGGGATTACAATTACAATTTCATATCAGAAATTAATGATAATTTTGGTGTTAATGACTGAGTTTAATTATTAAAGGATTGAATATAGGAATATTTTGTTATCAATGATCTATTATGATATTTTATTAGGAAGAATATTTAGTGATTACTTATTCTACTGTTAGTTTGATACTATGATGTCAATATATCAAAGAAATTGTAAATAATGTTGGATAAGTATATGATTATTTTGTCAGTAACTATTCAATGTTTTAAATTGATATTTAATATTTTGATGGTATGATAAGAATTTAAATTTTTTATTTTTTAATTTCCCACCAGTCTGGCTCACATATTGACTATGAGTTGACCCACTAACCCTTAACTCACTATCTTAACCGGTTCAGAGGTCAGTCCAGGTTTAATAACCTTACCTGGAATGATTTGCCAACTGATTTATCTCAACCTTAAAATATAGGTTTACTATTTTTTTTTTTTTTTGGCTGCAGTACCGTTATAAGGGTCAAAAACGCAAAATACAACCAGAGCAGAGAAACTAGGATCTTGTTCTTCACCATCAAATAACCCCAAATTAAATTAATCAACAATCTGAAGTGGTAAGTAAAAATCCACACCATAAATCTGCAAAATTCGTACAAGTTTTGCTTCATTAGTCTAATACTAAACAAAACTCTGAAAAATGTCAAGCTAAGCTTATGGGTCGGTCCACTGAGATGACGAAGGGCTCATTCTAGATTTCTGAAGAACTAGAATGTATAAGAGTCATCCCAACATATCGATGACACCATTTTGGTGGATGCTTGTTGCTCGATGAGTAGGCCAGTCTTCAATGAAATCAAATCTATATTCTTGCAGAGCCTTCACCAGGGTGCTGTAGAATGTATTCTTTCTTCATTTCCTCTAAAACAGCATCATTAGTGCTGGGAAAATAGAACAAAAAATTTGAAAAACACGGAAGAAAAAGGGAATCAATTCCACATCCATAGTCACCCTGAAGCATTACACTGTTGGGGAAGGCAATTGATATGAAAAGCAGTTTCAAGAGAAACAAATATGCCATATTCTATATTTCTGATTTTAGGATATTGATATTGATTATTATTTCACTTTCTTGGTTGGCCAATATAAATCTGAACCAATCTAGTCTTTCTAGTATCAGCAATACCATCTTTCCTCAATTTAGGATTCTGGTGAGTGCTGCACAGAGGACAGGGGTTGGAAAAAATTGGTTGGATTCCCTTTGGTCTGGACTCAGGAGTGAGTTGGGAGGTTTGTTGCCTTGACTGGCAAGTGACTGTGGCATTTTCCTCAAGAAACATTTACTTTAGGAATCAGGCTATTAAGACTATCATTTGCACCCGAAAGGGTAGGATGTTAATCTCAGCTAGTTTGGTTACTCAATCTAGTCCATGGAAAATTTGATCTTAATAACTGGTGGATAGCAATAAGATTAATAATCTCGATGTTTTCAATCAATAAGAAATAAGTAGCAATGATACTTAACTTGAGACCTTGATCTCGTGTGTGCCTCTCTGTGTGTAGGTCTTTGAACACTTTTTTCCTCTTACATCTTCCATAAAAGCAACTATATTTATTGGAAACTAAGCATTCAATGGAGTGCCAAAATAAAGTTATGTAAGCAAGTTTAGGGTCAACACATGTTGAAACAAAATGGAATGATAGTCAGTATACATATCTTGGAGCAGAAATACTGAAAACTTATATATGAACCTAAGTCACACGTATGAGTGTGTAAGCCTAGATATTAGGTCCTTTCTTTTGTCATCTAGAACATGAATAATCATCAATGTCAATTTGAAACACCTCCTTAATCTTTTGATTGCTGAAATAATGGCCCACCCAATTTCATTGATATATCAAACTCCGATTTCATCAGCATGCCTTCCAAAATAGAATTTCATTTTCAAAAAACCTGTTCTTGTTGAAAGAATCAAAGCTTTAACTAGAAGTCTAACGAACATAATAACAGAACTTACAATTGATGAAGGCAATCATTCAATTCTTTAGCTTGTTTGCGGCATTGCCAAACAACTGAAATTGTTCTCCCTGAAGCACATTGAGCATATTTTGCGGTGTAATGATCACATTCCTTTAGTGCCTTCTGCTTCATTTTGCTGCGTAAAGCTGGAAAATTGTTGATACAGGAAATCATCAACACACTTACTAATAATGATGACCGAATAGTACAATTGCACAGAAATTGGGGGCGTAAGGCTTTTCACATGCCTGCTCATGTCGCAAGAATTTTATGTTGAATTCAGTAAAATAAGCACCCAAGAGAATCAGGCCAATGTGCGGTGTAATTGTATCAATACAATTTCCAATTATTCCAGTTAAGGACAGGCAAAAATATGAAAAACCTCGAACTCGTGCCTCTCTCGATTCGTAATTTCATGACAAGTTTCTCAGCAACCAAATAGTGATTTAGGGTTTAAAAAAGGAGAATAGTTGAGTACCTTCTTCTACTTTTTTCTTGACGTGATTATCGCGCGCTTCTTGTACGAAACCCATTGCCCTTGAGAGAATAGTCCCAAGAGCTTGAGACGAATCAGTAGAATCAGTATTCCTTGATCGTGTGTCTGAAAAAGTGCGATGCCTCGTGGTTTTGGGTTTGTCTCGGAGAGGCAACAAGCAATACTAGCGACGGCCGACGGGAAAAAATGTGTGATTAGTGATTACACACGTTTTAATCCAAATATTTTTTATGTTTATTAACTATTTATATGATGAGTAAAATTACTTATTTTCTTGCCAATATACATAATTAATCTAACGGTATAAGGCCTTATCTAAATTCTTCTGGATTTTAAGTTCGTTTTTTGAGGAGACACTTGCGTCGAAAGGGTAACCATGAATCTCAAATAGAATATTGAATGATAATATCAAAAAACAAATTACACATTTTTTGCCATTATAAAATAGTTATTTTTTAAATCTAAAATAAAAAATAAGTTTATATGATATTTATTATTTAAATATATTTTTAATATGTGATACTCATCTCATTAGCATACTTTATCTTAAATTAAAAATTTTACTTTATTTTGTATATCACTTTATCAAAATTTATTGCCATTTTTTTAAAAATTATCCTCCAATTAAAATCAACTTATTTTAATTAATTTAATTTTTTATAATATATCCGTTTACTTTGACCAAAAAAATAATACTCCCTCCGATCCTGAATATAAGATAAAGTTGATTTTTTTAGAAGATTAAGGAAGCTAGATAAGCTACTTAATCATATCATATGTTGTGTATTCTTAGATTATATATCAGTTTATTAGTCAAATTAATTAGTTTGGCAAAAAACATAAAAATATAAATATTTTAAAATAATTTAATTAGTTTCCTTAATTTCCCCAAAAAAATCAACTATATCTTATATTTACGACCTGAGGAAGTATATCCGTTTTCAACACAATTAATAAGTATATTTGTGTGCTAAAAAAAATAAGTATATTTGTGGAAAAAATAATTTGATAATGTTAACTATTTGCTAAATGACTTGTGTTTATGCTAGCAAAACATGAACATATCTAAATAAAATTTGAGTTTTACTTACCTAGACAATTATACATGGGCTTCGTAGTGTCTGTTTGCGTAGCATGAAAAAAACACATTTTTATGCTTCAAGACCATGGTTTTAAAAAATAGTAGCCAAATACATAACAAAATTATAGTAGCACTTTTTTATGTCAAACCATGGTTTTGAAAAAGCCACTTTTTTTTGTTTGCCCTTCTCCCCTCCTCTTACGCTTCATCAATTCCACACCCTACCCCTTACCTCTGCGGTGCTGAAGTGGTCCTAATCAATGGACCGTAAGAAAAGATGAGTTATCGAAGAATGCTCATATGTATTCAATCTAGAGTTGGGGAAATGGGCCGACTAGGCCCTGCATGGCTGATCCTTCAATGGGTCAAGCTAGCCCGTTTAGAGCTGAGTAAGAAAAAGGGATAGATTTTTAAAGTTCGGCTTGTAAGGTTAAGGCCGGCCCGCGGGTTTTAAGCCCGTTTAACATATGTTCATTTTTTTTACATATTTTTCAAAAAAAATTAAGTTATAACAATAAAATACCTAATTTAAAATATAAATATTATTAAAATTAAGTTAAAACATCAAACTTTATCAATATTTAACAACACACAAACACTAAGTCCAAAAATTACTACCCACAATTAAATAAATAACTTAATAACCATAAACTAAATGTTAAACAATAAGAATAAGATTATCATTTTCTTCTCCATCATCAATAACATTTGAATGTGCTTCACTATTAGCTAGGGTTTTCTCTTTTCACCCCATTTAAAAATTCAAATTAAAGTAATAAAATTCAAATATTATTTAAATGGGCAAACTTGTGGCCCTGTAGGGCCGGTCCGTTTAAGCCTGTGGCCCTACAAAGTTGGTCCTTATAGGCTCGACTCAATTTTTTTTTGAACCCCTAAATTATGAGTCTGACCCTCCACTTAAACGAGCCTAAAAAGGCTGGCTTGACGGGCTCAACTCATTCTGTCGACTCTAATTCAACCCATCATCGATAATGACAGCTCCTTTAAAGGAAGAAGTTCATTGGGTTTTCATCAAAACCAAACTAGTCTATACTGGGTTTTCTCTATTTTGATGCCAGCAAATTCAAAAGAACAAATGTCACTGAATATACATCTCACCTACTGGGATTTTTCTCTTGCTTAATGGACTTACTAATATACATTAGCTAATGGTTTTTTCCTCTATATACTGGATTTTTCCCTGGCAAGAAGGAAAAATAAAGCACAAGAAACAAAAGGCTATTTTATTATATTATAAAATTGACCAAGGTTATAATTTTAATTTTGTATGTAAATTTATTTAAATTTTGGTATTTATTGTGAAATTTGATGTTAAGAATCTTTGAAATGGAAGCTTATCCTTTATATGTAATTATTACATTAGTTAATGTCCTTTTTGGTAATTTGAACATGAAAAAAATTGATTCTAATAATAATTATCCAAATACTATCATTTTATTAAAATCACTCTTTTTACAAAATCTATTCTCTAGAATCACTTTTTCTCTAAAAGCTAATTTAAACTTACATTAAATAGGCTTGTAGTTGAAGTCAAGATAGAGGGGGCATTTTTACTAAAATACTACAAACAACATAAAAAATTACTAAAATGCTATAGAATAAAAAGTATTTACCAAAACACTACATTAGAACTCGTTCACTAAAAGAACGAGTTTGGATTTATGAAGAAATCGTTCTTCACAAGAACGCTTTCAATGTCTGATATATTTTTTTTAATTAAAAAGATGGAACTTGTTCACAAGGTGAACGATTTTACCACTGTCTCTTCGTACCGCAAGCTTTCTCTTTCTATTCTTATTATTTTTAGTGAAAATCACACCTAAAGACCCTATTTTCTTATGCTTTTTAGTTTCCACGCTCCTTTTTTATTTGAAAAAATTATAGTTATTGATCCACTAGTCCTTTTTTATTTATTCTATATTTGTTTTTTATTTTTTGGAATCATAAAGGTAAGTTGCAGCTTGTACAGATATAATGAAGAAGTTCCCCAAGATGATAGCTAATACAAAATCAACAGCTATTAACTCTTATCACTATAATTCTGATGGTCCATCACATCACAAAGCATAATTTCTTGATACGCCTGAGGAGCATTTATAACCAGAACAATCTCATAGGAACTATTATGTCCGCATCTAGCCATGAAATCCCCACACCGAATGAACTCCCTACTTGTGTGGTGCAGCTTCACCTCCCAATCTTCAAACAACAAACCCCTTGTGTTAGTAATAAGATCTCTTAATGGGTGATCAGTCCCCCCCTTCCCTCATCATACAATTGAAAGCCTCCAAAGAATCCGTATAAATTAAGACCCTTTGAAAACCATTCTGCCGTGCAACTTAAAGCACTATATTAATAGCCATTTTTTATATGAATGCGCTCATTTCTTCTATTTTACAGCAAATAAATAGACTTATTTTTAAATTTGTTTGAAATATAGAAAATTAGACAACATTTGTACGTCAAGTTTTTGAGATTCAAACATTTCATTTATCTGTGTCGTTGACACAGAAACATTTATTCTATATTTCAAACAAATTTAAAAATGAGCCTATTTTATTTATTGTAAAATAGAAGAAATGAGCGCATTCATATAAAAAATGGCTATTAATATAGGGCTTTAAGTTGCAAAGCATAATGGTTTCCAAAGGGTCTTAATTTATACGGATTCTTTGGAGGCTTTCAATTGTTTGATGAGGAAAGGGGGGACTGATCACCCATTAAGAGATCTCATTACTGATACAAGGGGTTTGCTGTTTGAAGATTGGGAGGTGAAGCTACACCTCACAAGCAAGGAGTTCATTCGGTGTGCAGATTTCATGGTTAGATGCGGACATAGCAGTTCCTATGAGACTATTCTGGTTATGAATGCTCCTCAGGCATATTAAGAAATTATGCTTTGTGATGCGATGGACCATCAGAATTATAGTAATAGAAGTTAATAGCTGTTGATTTTTTTATTAGCTATTGTCTTGGGAAACTTCTCCGTCATATCTGTACAAGCTACGGCTTGCCTTTATGTTTCCAAAAAAATCAAGTATAGAATAAATAAAAAAGGACTAGTGGTCAATAACTATAATTTTCCAAATAAAAAAAGAGCGTAGAAACTGAAAAGTTATGAAAATAGGGTCTTTAGGTGTGATTTTCATTGAAAATAACAAGAATAGAAAGAGAAAGCTTGCGTTATGAAGAGGTAGTGGTAAAATCGTTCACCTTCTGAACAAGTTCCATCTTTTTAATTAAAAAAAATATATCAAACATTGCAATCGTTCTTGTGAATAACAATTTCTTCATAAATTCAAGCTCATTCTTCTAGTGAACGAGTTCTAATGTAGTATTTTGGTAAATACTTCTTATACTATAGCATTTTAGTAATTTTTTATGTTGTTTGTAGTATTTTAGTAAAAATGCCAATAGAGGGAGAAGCACGGGAAGCTAAGTTCATTGCATTACAACAGTCTAGTTGCTTTCACTAAACTCAATCCTCATGGTAGAAGTTATTCTTTTATTAGTACTTTGTTTATACTAAAACTTATATGGGATTAAGCTTGCCCCAAATTCTTGATGGGTTGAGTGTGTGTTTGGGTGATTCCTAAACAATAGTTTCCAGAAAAACAACCCAGATACTCATTTTTCTTATAATTGATTTTTTCGCCAATACCATGGTTTTGTTGTACACTAGCCAAACACTTTGTTTTTCTCTCAGATCTATTTTTTTGCTAGAAAAATATGGTTATGGGTTAAAAACCATTGTTTTCCCTCATAATCTATTTTTTCCAATCTTTTTAGAAGCCATTCTTCAAAATTTATTCTTTGAAATCACTTTTTTTTCATTTTTTTCTCCAAAATTTATTCTCCAAAAGCTAATCCAAATACACCCGAAACTTTAATTCCCAAGCCCATTCCTTCCACCTTATCTCTTTACATGGTTTTGATGGGAGAATTATAGAATAAGAGACAAAAAAAATATGAGAATTGATCAACTAAAACTATAGAAGAACTAGTTTTTAGATTCTTAACTATCAAAAGGCTTTACAAGAGTTGATCAAACTCTTAGAACCTAACCGTATTTTATCTCGAATACAAACTCACGAGTAAAAATTTGCAAAAAAAACCTTTTATTCACAATCTCATAATAACTCGAAATTTGAATAAAGAAACTTCCTAATCCTAACATAACTCAAAACATAAAAATAATATTCTAAGGTATTCTAAACCTTAACTTTAGGTATTCTCAAGTATCTTAAATAATAAAATTACATAGAAAATAAAAAAAAATGAATAGGCTATTTTATTGAGAAAATCTCAATTAAATCCAATTGAATTAGTTAAAATCAAAATTGGGGCTTACACTTTTAACAAATTTTTACTGTGGTCAAGAGGCCTGATTAGAGATTTTCAAATTTTGTTAAAAGAGCGTAAGGCCCTCTATAGTTTTGAAAGAAAAATTAAAGGTAGATAAAAATGAAAAAAAGGCAATTTCTAAATTAAGCCTCATCTAACTTAAATTAATTAATAACTATTCAAACCAGCATGCATTTGTTATTTTAACTTCAAATATTTGACATATTTTGTAACATCCCAAATTTTATTCACCAAGAATATATTGTAATTATTATATATATTCAATGAAATGGTGAATATTTAAGGCCAAAAGAATTAAATATTGAAAATTGAAGGTTGAATAGTGTTTTCAGTGAAATCGCCTGCGAGGCAGTGAGATTGTCATATAGTTTTGGAAGATCAAATGATGACCAAAAATTATGAAATTTTATAGGGTGAAAGTAGACATCCTAAGCTTTAATTTTATGGGTCATATGACTCAATTGAAGCTATAGACAAAAAGATATGAATTTTTGAAGTTGATCCAGAAAATCTGGAAAGTTTTTGGAGCAGAGATCAAAGATTGAAAATCTGGGAATAATATGATCATTTCCAGTAAAATTCCATATTTTTCCTTGAAACTAGACTCAATGAGGGTTCCATAGGTTTTGGAATCAACTCGAAACGATGTCTACAAAATTAGTTATGATTTTTCAAAGTTAAGGCAGAAAATCTGCCAGAATTGGCATTATTCCGAAAATTTGAGAAATAAAGTAATCTTCCTTTTTCTCTTAATTATTTGAGAAATTTAGGGATGAAGGAGGAGAAGACAAGTGTCAAAATCCAATGAGGCCAAATGTCAACACCACATGAAAGATGATGGAGATAATTGTTGTGTCATAAGTCCTTACTTATGTCATAAGGTTAGGTGGCCAACTTTTGCACCAATTGACTTGAGTAAATGGAAAGAACACTTGATTTAGTTGGAGCATAAGAGGGAGCACGTTTTTGACTAACCAAGGGAGAAGGAAATGATAATTGAGGTTGAGTGTACACAAAAGGGAAGCATGGCAAGGTTGAGTGTACACAAAAATGGAATGATGATGTACATGAAAGGTGTTGCAATCTCAACCATAGATGAAATTAAGGGCTAGGAAGAAAGATGACAAGGTTAATAAAATATCTTCTCTTCCCCTTCATACACACATTTCGTTCAAGGCACAAGGGAAAGAGGAAGAGAGAAAGCTTGAGAGATAGAGAGAAGAGGAGAGCTCAAGGAGGAAGAAGTCTAAGGTAGGTATTGTTGTTCTTGTGTTCACAGCTTCCTCTCTTGCATAATAGTTTCTCTAATCTCTTTTTCTCTATGGATCACCATGTTAGCAAGCTAATCTCAAGGTTGAGGGGAGAGAGAGGACGTTCTAGAGAGAGAAACACCAAGGATCAAGAGGTAATCTCCAAAATCTCAACTTCTTTGTGTATTGAAGTTGTTGTTGGTGATTGTTGTTTGATTTATGTGATTTTTGGTTAAGTTGTAAAATTGGAAAAGCCATAATCCTAAGGGGTTATGCTGCCCAAAATCCTTTAAATAATGATTATGAAGTTTTTAAATGAATTAATCAAGGATTAGAAGTGGAAAAGTACAAGTTTTGGAAGCTAAAACACAAAGCTTCATTTTTCTATTTTCCCTTCAATATTTCGGCCAGACCAGAACTGGTACAAGGAGTTGGATTTTCATGAAATAAATGGTTCCATTGGACTCAGTGGGTAAAAATAGGTGGGGTTACAGTTGGGCACTTTTTCGGTAGAGGCCGAAAAAGCATAATTACGAAAACGCCACTGAAATCCCTAAATAGGGGCTGTCAAGGGTATTTTCGTAATTTGACAGTGAATTTGGTGATTTCGAGCCCGGAAATGGATTCCTTGGGCGAAAATAAGTCAGAATAGCCTTAGTCAAAATTTTGGAAAAACGTGCCATCGGGCCGGGTTCGGCGGGGCCGGGCCGGGTTCCCGGGGGCATTTTTGTAAATTTTCACCATAGACTAATATAACCACAATAAATATTATGGAAGAGTCTAAAATGATACTTGGATAGGTTATGACCTATTTCTGGTACATTTAATATTTTAGGACCGATTTGGAGGGCGGATACGACACGTTCTTCGAGGCACATTTAAAAGAGGATTATAAAGCTTTGAGGTAGGGACATTATCCTTCATACACTATGCCATAAGTTATATGATTGTGTGGATGCCATTGTTTTGTAAATGCACTTTATTAATAACATGATTTGCCTAGAGAAAGGCTGTTAGTGCCAGAGGTGCACTTACACTGGGAGTTGGCAGAAGTCCAATCGGTGTAGATTGTGGGGCTGGGCCCTACTCATATATACATGATGATGATGATGATGATGTGTTTATATTGTTCATTAATTTGTGCATACCTTGGCGCATGTCATATTTACTTTTCGCATTTTCTGTGAACGATATTATGTCTCTACGGAGATTCTTCGGAATCTCACCCTATTTTTAAACAAATACCTCAGCGGGTACCAGTGGGCCAAAGGGCAAAGACATTGACGTCGGAAAGTGAGCAGCGCGTGTCTCGAGGCGAGGTCAAGAACGTGGGCATAATTAGTCTATTTTGTGATATTTTGGTGAAATTTGTAAATATTAAAACTTCCGCTGTATTTTCTGTTTCCGCCGACGAACAATATCGGAATTGTAAACGAACGACGTTGGGATTGTAAACGAATATTTTTATCAGTATAATTGTACTTTTCTGTATGCCCATTGAATTCCGTCTTTATTACTCTTTGATTATCGAAATGGAAACGGGGGTTGACATATTTTTTTTTTAAAAAAATATGATCATATATTTATATATTATATCTCTATTATCGATGATATACTTAAATCATTTGTGCAACATCATGTTCATATTTCAATGGAGGGAAAAAATAATTTAAATATATTAAAAATTTGAGGATTTCACATATAATTTCCAGCATAACTTCTATGCTTTAGCCAAACTTAATTATTATTTCCTTTGCATAGAATAATACAACAACAATTTAGAATATATGCTGTTTCATCACTGCATACCTAAATAAATAAAATGAAATCATATGTGAGTGGGGACCCAGAAATAATTTGCAGAATACAAAATCAATAATTAAAATTGAAGATTAGATTCTTGATATGTAAATGGATCCTCAATGTATATATAGATAGTTAAAACATGAACAATATTAGATCAAACAGAGAGAGAAGTATATATTTGTGTGTAAAATTTTGGAAATTAATGAATGAATTATATATATACACATATATATAATATATATGTATATAATAGAATGAAATATAAGATAAAAGAATTGATAATTTGTGAAGGGGATAAGCACGAAATCCACTCATTTGATATAAAGCTTCACAATCAGGAAACATAAAATTTTAGAATTATGCTAAGTATTTTATTTCTATTACTTAAACTAGTGTAGATTGATGTGTTTGTATGAAATATAAAAAATGAGTGGTATTATTTATAAGTCACTTTTTTGTTAAATTTTTTATATATTATATATAGATATAAATATATAAATCCATGATCATATTTTTCAAAAAAGAAATTGCCCAACGTCATTAATTAAAATAATAAATGCATGCTAATTATATTGAATAGTTATTAATTAATTTAAGTTAGATGAGGCTTAATTTAATCCCTTTTTCTCTTTCTAACTATGTTCAATTTTCCTTTTTAATGACATATGGGCATCATGGTATTTTAACAATATTTGAAAATCCTTAAAAAGGCCTCTTGGCTTGATTAATAATTTATTAAAAGTGTAGATCTAATTTTGATTTTGATCATTTCTTATATATTTAATTAGGATTTTCCCTATTTTATTTATCTTGCTCAACTTGAAAGTTGAATGTCATGCAAGATGCTTGATAGAATTCACATAATTGCCATTTGAATTCCTCTCAATTTTTAATATTTATTTAATTTGTGTGCTTCTTAAAGTTAGAACTTATGTTAAGCAACAGATCAAGCACATTGGACACACAAGCGTTTTCCTTAAAAACAAATTGAAGCCAACTTAATGAGAAAAAGGAATATAGATTTCTAGTCAGATGAAAGATAGTTGAAACTGACCTAAATCAATCAATTTAAAAAATTTCAATAATCAAATTTCAACGGCTTACAATTATTTGGTTTTGTTTTATTCATATTCAAGATTAATTATCCTTCCAGTATAATTAGATTAATTTTTTGAAAAATTATAATTAGATATTTTCAAAGTTTTAAAATTTCAAATCACTTATTCGTGCTAAAATAAATAAAATTGATTTAGAATTTCTATTTTTTAGGTATTTTTCTGAAAATTTTACTTTTTTTCCTAATTCAATGCATACAATAAATTTAACATTTTGGTAATTAAATATTGGGACAATAAAATCTTTAATCATTCAATTTTATCTTCATTTTGATTTTCATTCTATTTAAAATATTAGTCCCTATCATTAAATAAAAATCTGAAACCCCTTAATGGACCTAAATCTTTTATTTAAAATTTGAGAGATCAAAACTAAATATTAAGTATCAAAGATTATAAGATATTTAAACAAGTTGTTACGAGGAAAAGCTTTGACTGACTCCGGAAAAAAAAAGAAAAAAAGAAAAGCTTTGACCGACCGCACCAAGCTGCTTGAGACCCCGTTTCAGGTTACGACTTTAACAAGACTCACTTTTCTCGGGGGGTTTTTTTTTTTAAAGTTTTTGCCATTAATAAGACACTTTTCTCATCTCTACTAAAAGTCTAAAACACATGCTCTCGAAACCCGAATCTTATTCGCTGTCATCGAGTACGCCTACGTTTCGCGGCACCTCACTATCCCAAGTCCAGACCTTTCTGCTCTCTCCAGCTTCTGTCTCTCTGACTCTGTCTCTCATGGCTCCCGATTCCGCGATCATTGCTTGGTTGTGACTCTGTGCTTCTGCTAACTTGAATTTTTCTTCTTGTTATTCATCATGTGTAACAGTTTGTTCACTCTGATGTTTCTTTCTTTCAGGGGCTCTGGAGAAGATGGCCAATTAGGAATCGGCAACAATGAAGAGAAAGAATGGGTTTGCGTTGTCAGAGCTCTCGAGCCCCATAAGGTCCGCTCGGTCGTTGCTGGTAGTAGAAACTCTTTAGCCATATGCGATGACGGAAAGGTTTCTTTTTTCTTTTTCCTCCCCTTGTATTTCCATGTCTGCTATATTCTGCTTTTGCTTCAATCTTTGATACACACGAAGCTTGATTGCCTTCGATTGGAAGAACAATTGACTTCAAACTTAATTATATGACTTAGAAACCGATATAACACTCTAGTTCTATTTATCAGTCTTTTGTCTATTATAAGTCCATTTTCAGAGTAATAAACGCGATTTTTTTACAATTGTGCTGCTATTAATTACAATAAACAGAAAGAATTTATTCATGTTAACTTTTGAAATCATTCATAAAATGTGGAAAATTTGAAAATTTAGCCTATAGTTAACTAACTCTTCTTGGTGTGTGAGAGTTAGTTAGTTGGGACTTATAAATTAGGATCAGAGTGGTATAATTTAATGATACACAACCTATGCCCGGTAACATAATTAGCTTCCTTAATTTCTTTAAAAAACTATACCAGGTCTTATATTAAGGACCGGAGTATGCATTACACTGTCTGGGTTTAGTTTGTTGAAAGTGTGTGTATTTGGTGCAGTTATTTACGTGGGGTTGGAACCAGAGAGGAACACTCGGACACCCTGCTGAAACCAAAACTGAAAATATTCCAAGCCAGGTTAAAGCACTTGCCAATGTTAAAATTGTTCAGGTATTCTGTTATTATCGTTACCTTGTTTTAATTAGCTGGATATGTTAACTTTGTGTAGTGGCATTTTACAATTTTTATTGGTGTTATTAACTTGTGGGTTTCTTTTCCTATGCTAGGCGGCGATTGGAGGGTGGCACTGTCTAGCTGTTGATGATCAAGGCCGAGCTTACGCATGGGGTATTCAAGATCATCTATATAATTTTTTTTGGGGGGGGGGGTGGATTGTAAATTTTGTAATCCATGGATCTATACCATAAAAACTACATTTATTGGTCTCACACATCGGCATTTTAAGGGCATGAGCATAAGTGGCGTAGTAAAAAGGATCTATACCCTTAGGGAAGTTATGGAACCTTATTTCAAGGATTAAGAATTTGGAAAAATTGATTGTGGGTTAAATAAAAGTTCTTTGAAATTTTGGAAAAAAATGTTGATATAATTTTGAATGTGGGAAAATGCATGTTGTTTTGCTTTTAGCTTTTCAAGACTTAGAAAGTGTCCATGAAATTTTATGTATGGAGCATAGTGATCAAACTCAGCTGTGTTTATTATTCTCAGCAAGTAATGCAAGCCTCACACTTCTAGCTAGTATAATGTGGTAGTTTTATTAAATATAGCAATTACAGCAAAAAAAAGAAAAAAAGAAAAAGTACTTCCAGATTACAGCAGTGAAGAAAATAGGACTCTGGCTTCCAGATCCCTGCCTTTTCTCCTCTGTCTTCTCCCCTCAATTGTTTCAAATCAATTTATCAGTTCCCTGGTTCATTTCTCTTCTGGACTGTTTCATAATTTCTTTAGTTTACTTCCCTCTTCTACTCTAAACCTTAGGCACAATCTAGGGTTCATGACACTGACACTTTAAAAATTGGAGCTTTGCTCATATACAACGTGTTAGAGTTAGACATCTGTAGTTGACTCAATGTAATGCTTCAAGTTTCACTTAGACACTTGGGATTTTGTCTTAATGAGGTGGCTATATCCATATTATGTTCTATATCTGCATCAATGTCTATGATTATATGCTTTTATGTCATGTATTTAATATATTGAATATCATTGGTTTCAGGTGGAAATGAATATGGGCAATGTGGTGAAGAACCTGAGCGGAAGGACGACACTGGTAGACCTTTGAGGAGAGATATAGTGATCCCTCAACGCTGTGCCCATAAACATGTTGTTCGCCAGGTAACTTAGACATGCCAATGCCGTTTGTGTGGGTTGAGTCCTATACCGAAAGGAATTAGTCTTCTTTGTTTCTTTCAGTAGTGTAGTTCTGTGTATTAAATTTCTTTGTCATTAATTATGTATATACAATTCCAATGCAAATTTCGTAGATTACCTGACTTAATACTGTTATATTCCTCTGATGTTCAAGTTGTTCGTTGTTTAACACGGTGAAGAAAGTTCGTCCTTGTTTTCTTAAAGAACAATGAAAGTATAGTCAGTTTTGTCATGCAGTTTCAAACCAATGTTGCCTTACCTTTTTGGGACTGGCTCTGTAAAATGACCATGATATTTTCCGTTGATGCATTCTTGAATAATTGCTTACATGCCTTGCCTGTGTGGCTATGAGCAAAACTTTACATTGTTATCATATATAATCATGTGGGAATGGGGTTTCTTTAAGGTTAGCCGAGAATGAAATAGTGATCAAACGGAAGGTTTTGCAAGCAGATTTCAAAGTACCTCCTCATTTCACTTTAAAATCACTCTGTTAGTATCATCTTAATATGCTATGGCTTTAAACTTTTGTAGTTGCCATGCCAGCAATAAGCTCTTTTAAGTTCCATCCATGTGGCCCAAGCAAGAGTTAGGTCAGAATGCCTGATGTCAGATTCTATTTTCAAGTAGAATAAATGATACAAAATGACCAATTTTATAGTAAACTAAGAAATGAGAATCAATACACAATATTATTGGAATAGTATGAATAAGATTTTAGATGCATATTAGCATTATTTGATAATGTCAGTCTCCCAATCAGCGTAAATTATAAGAAAAGTTGATTCTAGTTTGTGGTTGAATGGGTGCATTTATCAGGATTTGCATAGGAACTTCTTCATCTCTATCTTTATTTGCTAGACTGATGTCTGATGTTATTCCTGATTGCTTGAGGTGCAGGTAGCTGCAGGAGGAACTCACTCAGTTGTTCTTACAAAAGATGGGCATGTTTGGACCTGGGGTCAGCCATGGCCTCCTGGTGACATGTAAATATTCTAGAAAACATGACTCGATATTTTTTGTTTTATTCATCTTAATTCACTTACGTCTCTGCATTTTCTGGAATCAATAGTCTATCTCATATTCTGACTTCTGAACCTTTTGCTTAATCTTGTAGAAAACAGATTTCAGTACCTGTTCGGGTGCAAGGTCTTGAAAATGTTAGGCTCATTGCTGTAGGGGCATTTCATAATTTGGCTCTTCAAGAGGATGGAATGCTATGGGCTTGGGGTAACAATGAATATGGACAACTTGGTACTGGAGATACCCAACCAAGATCACAACCTATTCCTGTCCAAGGGCTTTCTGGACTTACTCTGGTTTGTGTTTCATCCTGAAAAGTCTTGTTGATTTTATATTTATTTCCTTTAATTTCTATGTCTTAGTAACAGATAAGATCACAGAATAATATATTTTCATCCTATAACATGTTGATTCTGGCTTTTTTTCTTTGGAGAGAAAAGGAAGGTATTAACATGGATTCTGGATTTTAAAAAGTGATGTTCTTCATCTAGGCTTATGGGTTTAGAATTGATTGTTTATCTTACCTCATTACAAATTTTTTCTCTTAAAAAAACAAACTTTTTGTGAGATTTTCATCTTCAATCATTTAATTCTATTTGGAATGCTAATTTTTGCATCAACCGTGAACTCATATATAATGAAAGATGGTTGGTGAATTCCACACCTAATTAGTGCGAGCAGTGACACATCCTGGATACATTTTGTACGTTCTAAGAGCTAAGTTATTGTGCTTCTATATTTTATTAGCTTTTGGTTACAAACATCTACTTGGTTCATATGGTAGCTCGTTTAACTCTATTGGTATACTTTGCTGCTTGTGTAGCCTTTGTGATGGTGTTAACTAAGAGATTTCCATATGAATGCTTGCATTGAAGTTAACTAAATAGAAACTTTGTTTTTCCTCTTGATGTTCCCATTAGAAAAGGGAGGATCTCAAAATCCAATGAGCTTGACATGGTGTCTAATATTTTTTAGCAAGAGAGACTGGAACAGCTCAAGTTCCACATTGATGAGAAAAGTTAACTTGGGATCACCCAGTTTTGGGCTGTTTGGTTCTTGTTTATGTCAATGTATGTTTGAAGGTGTATGTAGTTATGTACCTCTCAAAGTCATACCTGATTGATGCAAAGCTTTGGGATTCCATAACCTTCCCTGCAAAAGCTTGGATACTTGTAATGCCCATATCAATCTCTACGAAGTCCTGTCCACTTACATGAGTTACAGCTCAGTTGATCAGGGTTTTGAGGGATAAACAATATCATCAGAGCCCTTTGGAACATTCTGATCCCCCTTGCGGACTGAGAATTTTATCTAGGATATGCTATAGCATGACCAACACCTCAAGAAAGTGCCATGCTTTGGGACTTAATAATGCGTGGTGCTGCTCTCAACAGTTGGTAAAGCTAAAGCAAATATGAATATTGTGCACTAGTTGTCGAAATATTGGGTTGAAATATATTACTCCCTCGGGTCTTTAACGTAAAACCTATTTACCTAATTTGATTATATCAATGAAGTTATTCAAGCTAGTTAATATAACATGTTTTTTCTAAAATACCCTAACCTTCCTCAATCATTTGCATCTCTCTCTTACTTGATTATTGTTAAGAGAGCTTCAGTAGGGGTAAATTAGGAAAAGCTTGACAAATATGGAAAACAGGTATTACATTTTGGACTAAAATCAACTCCCTAATTAGGTCCTACATTAAGGACCGGCGGTAGTATCTACTTCAGATGTCAAAAGAACTATGTTGTACCTCGTGACTTAAATTTAGTTATCAATGTTATGATATGTGTGGTTGGAAATCAACGCAGGAAGATGATGTCAACAGGCTTTTTAAAAAAATGCAAAATTTGATCCATATGGTTCTTTCTTATCCTGAACACTCTAGTTAACTGCTGATTGCTGACCTTGAAGTATTTACTTTTGTCAATCATTCATATACAAAACATCTTACTGATTTTTTTTTTCCTTGGTCTGTTTGCAACCTTAGGTAGATATTGCAGCTGGTGGATGGCATTCAACTGCATTGACAAATGAAGGAGAGGTGATCCTTGTTGTCTTCTCTTGAATTCATTAGGTTTTGTTTTTCAGTTACCAGAAGAAGACTTAACAAACACATTGAATAGATGTAAACAATCAATGAAGAAAGAAGATGCTCAATACATCTATTCTTTTAAGGTTTTTTACTTTGGGTTAAGGTGCAAAAATACTCATGAACTTAAACTAATGTGCAAAAATATCATAAACTTTTCTCAATAGCAAAAATACCCATGAGCTTTAAAAACTGGAGCAAAAATAACACAACCGTTAAAAACACCTAACATTTGTTACTTTTTGTGGTGGGACCCACTATCTTCTTCTTCTAAAAGTAACGAATGTTGTGTGGTTTTAACAGTTTTATCATTTTTGCTTCAATTTTAAAGTTCATGTGTATTTTTGCAACTGAGGAAAGCTTATGGGCATTTTTGCACATTGGGTATAACTGTATAAGTTCATTGGTATTTTTGCAACTTAATCTTTTTAGTTTTTATCTTGAAACTAAAGGCGTGATGTTGGATTTGCATAATGTGCACACAATCAGAAAATAAATGTGCTAAAGTGGATATTGGATTTGTAATCAGAAAGCCAATGACAATGGACTCCAAGATTACCTTATTTTCTATACTGCAGGTATATGGCTGGGGAAGGGGGGAACATGGTAGGCTTGGATTTGGTGATAATGACAAGAGCAGTAAAATGGTGCCCCAAAAGGTTCAGCTTTTGGTTGAAGAAGATATTGTTCAGGTACTTCCATCTGTATGACCATTATGTAGATCTTCTTGTTAATTTTTGTGGCAGTAGAATATGAGCAAGGATCTTAAACTCATACAACTAATAAAGTTAAAGAAGAATCTCCAACGATAAAAACAGATATTGATTTGATTTCTAAATGATTCTTTTGTTTTCAATTACATTTGTAAATGATTTCTGCATGCTGCCAACCTCAATATGTGTAGACAGAAAAAATGGCTCGTGACTCCCTTAAATTCTGACCGACTAACACATGACTCAGGAAATGGAAAATAACAGACCTAAAAATGTGCAGAAAATAAAATACTTGACTCAGTAAATAATCATAACAGACTCCACTTTCTCCTAAAATCAAAATAATTCAACTCCACCAAGCCGCTGTGCACATGACTTCTTACAACTTCATATACTATAAATCACGATTGAAAAATTACTTTTGAAGGTTCCAATTACCATTCCAAACAAGCCCTTAATTGGTACTCAGTTTAGAATGATCATAGGCTGTCAAGCTGTTTGTCTAACCTCTTTCATTTGCTGCCATAGTTGAACCTTTTTTTTTTCTGGTGTTCTAGTTCAGCCTATTGTCTTTCCACACCTCTGCTGAGTTGTCTTGAACCAATTGACAAGAGCATAATTACGTGGAGAGATATCATTGTGATCCATACTAATGAAATCATGAATTGTGTTACTTTGGATTAAGCGTCCTTGCAATCTAAGATGAACTTCGATTTGGTTTGTGGGTCAGGTTTCCTGTGGAGGGACTCATTCAGTTGCTCTAACCCGTGATGGGCGAATATTTTCTGTAAGTACCTTCTCAGAAACATTTCTTGATACTTTTAAGAGCTCAAGTTCTTATGTTGATGGTCTTAACTACTTGCAGTTTGGTCGTGGTGACCATGGCCGTCTCGGTTATGGGAGGAAAGTGACTACTGGTCAACCAATGGAGGTACCCATTGACATTCCACCGCCACGGAATGTAAGCGAAAATGCCGCCGAGGGACGGTGGATAGCCAAACTCGTTGCTTGTGGTGGTCGTCATACTTTGGCAATAGTGGAATGGAAAGCAGACGAAAATACTGACTGATGCCTGAAAACTACAAATGGCAAGGAGACCAAAGTTGAGAATTTTAAGTAGAAACTAAGCTCTAATGCCAAAACTGAATGTGTCTTTGGTTAATTATAACTTCAGCCTGAACAGATTATTCATCCAAATGGGAAGGGCAAGCTGAATGGATTGTAACATGTGATGATAAATATAAGCTCTGTTTGTGGTTCCATTTTCAGATGCTTAAACGTATGTTTCCCAAATGGGTTATTTCATTTTGCTCCGATTTTGGCTTTCATTTGCTTGGTTAAAAAGATTGTGCTAGCTCACTTGAAGAGTAACTAATACTTATTTATCAATTTTATTAATGTAATTAATGGTTAAATGTAAAATTTCTTGTTTGTTATTTTTAATTTACATTATCTAATTGGGGTAAAATTGTTCTGTTTTTCAATTTAAAAAACATAATAGATTGATCGTTTTTCTTTAATTTTGGTAAGGCGGTTAAAAGTGATTTATATTTTGGATGGAGTACTTAAAAGTGTGATTATATATAGTTTTTATATTTTATTTACAAATTTATATATTATATAATATTCATAATAATACCGTTAAATCCCGTTGTTTTTAAGTAACACTGTGAATTCCGTTAAGTAGCACCGTTCTTTGTTTTTACATTCATTCATAATTGAATTTTCTTTTATCTCCATAAATTGAGGAGTTATTATAATTTAAAATTATACTATTTTTTTTTTGTCAAAAAACATAATAAATACTAGAGGATATAATATGGATCCATTAATTAATAATTATAATTTATGGATGATTATTTTCTGATTTCTTTTTTATATTCCTAATTTGGTTATAATTTTTGATAATGTTTTTGCATTGTGTCTCATTATAGGCACTTGAGCTTGAGTAAGAAAATATTAATTTGAATTTAACTAATTTCAAAGTCTTTATAAAAATTTCTTTCTCTCTTAACGTTGCATGCTCTATGGAAAAATGAGTGAGTAAAATAAAAATAGACATAAACAAATGCCCACACTTATAGCCGACTTCATATAACCTAATTAAGGCATGATATAGATATGATCTTCCTTATGCAACGCATGGGCACCAATACTTATTACAAATATAAATTGTATTAATTCATTTTTGTGAAAACATGTTAACACTAAAATGGTGTTAACAATCTAGCAAAAAAAATAAATAAATGAATAAAATGATTTCTTTTTTTTGTTAAAAAAAATGATGTTAACAAATAGGATTTGAGTTGGTGCGGGTTATAGTGCAGCACATGCGGCCCAAGAAAGTGTCAGCGTGATGTCTAATTGGTGCGAAAAGATTTAACAAATAATGGATTAATTAATGAAGGATATTAAATAATATGATATAGTTAAGGATATAAAAGAACATTAGATTATTTAAAATAAAATGATTTATAAATGAATAACGGTCAATGAATAATAAAGATATTTTAAAATCAGATGATAGATGACAATATGATTATATGAATCTAGAATCAAATTATGAAAGACAATCCAATTCATGAAAATAATATTATGGGCTTTTAAATTAAAATATTAATTACCTAATGAAAATAAATAAATCTTAATATGTCATTAACAATTAAATGACACCTAAAACACTAATTAATGACTCTTGACCCATGGTCTTATACGAAAGTTACAAAATAAATTAAAAAAATGATAACTTAGACAAAATAAACAAACTTTAGTCCAATTGATCCTCAAGTAATAACCTCTCGACTGATATTATGCAGATTGACATAATTGCCCCCCAAGATTACATCCCAGTCTTGATCATAATTTGTTTATAGATCATTCAATGATTTGTCTTCGTGATTTTTATATTATATTGTTATAATATAATATAAACAAACTTTAGTCCAATTGATCTTCAAGTAATAATCTCTCGACTAATCTTATGCAGATTGACATAATTGCCCCCCAAGATTATATCACAGTTTTGATTGACCGTAATTTGTTTATAGATCATTCAATGATTTGTCTTCATGATTTTTATATTATATTATTAGATTAAGGTGCTTCCAACGCTTTAAAATATATTTGTTATTTGAGATCTCAATTTTTATGCTTTTCTTAAATAATTTATTATTTTGGTCATGATCAAGGGCCAGTTGTCCAATAGTTGAAACTTTGAAAGGAAACTAAAATGATAATTTTGAAAATAATAAAAAACTAATAAAAGGTTATTGAAACATTCCTCTAAGATTTTGTATGCTGATATCTTTACTTTTCTTACTAGTTTCTCTTTGTAGAATTTCATTTGGGTTGAAAAAATCCACTGTATTGTTTTGAATTCTCTGCAACCATGACCAGTTATAATTGTAGAATGATGATGTGTAACCTTTTTTATTTAATGATATTCACCTTTTCAAAAAATCAAAAATAAAAACCTATTTTATTTTAAAAAATAATGTAACTTCAAATTTTATTTTATAAATGTGAGTGTGTGTTAAAATAAGATCATATTTGTTCTTTTTTGGCTCAATGCCAAATGTGAAAAACCTATTTCCTCAAGTTTAATGCAAAAAAAACCCAATTCTATTGACAGCTTTAGGATTAACTAACCAGCATTGAGTCGCAAATTAATGGTCAAATTCATGAAAATTTACCATACATAAGAATCAATCAATTGTCGCATACTATATTCGAGGCACCAAATATAAAAAATATATAGAAAGAAAATGAAAATGAAAAAGTGGTTATAAATAGACAATAATTACTGTATTTTTTTAAAAAAATAAAGATACTATTAAATATTAAATAATCATAAATTACTACAAAAAAATTTGTAAATAAAACTATATCAAAATTTTTGCCTTATTTGTCCCTCTCCATTTTTGTTATACCTACTTGAGATTTAGTACTATTCATTAATGATTAATTTAAATTTAAGTATTATCTAGTTTAGAATATAATGTGGCTCTCATAATATGGCTTTTCATATCAATAAATTTAAAACCTAATCATTTACTTAAGCAATACTGAGGTTTTTTTTTTCTAGATATATGTATCCTCCAATTAGAAACAATCTTATTCAAGGCATTGTTGGATACTTAATAGCCCATTGGGTTCACGGAATTAGAGGTAATGTAATGAAATGCAATGCAATTATGATTATATGAATTTGTTTGGTTTGCCATTAAGAAAAAAAAACATATATGTATGAAAATGTTTAGTTGGATTATATCAAACATGAGAATATATAGAAATAATATAAAGAAAATTTTTCATTTAGTGTGGTGTAGTAATTTTTTAATATTTAATGGTGAAAATATTATGTAGTGTCAATGTTATGTTCATGATAATTTTTTAATATTTAATGGGAGGAATATTATTTAATGAAATATTTTGATATTTTTAATGGTTGAATATTTTTTAAATTTTTTATATTTAATGGTGGTAATTATTTAATATTTAAAAATGTTTATGGGTGGGAATCTTGGTCAATTTTAAAAATTATAATGACAATAGCATCATTTTCACTTGATTATATGATATCTGCATCCTTATTCATCAGTTCTAACGATGTAATTATCTTTATATTACATAAATCCAACCAAATATTGTAATCTTGCATAAATATTATATGTAATCTTCTTTCATGAAATCAAATCAAACTTATTGTGGGCACCTCTCACAGATATATTGAGTTGATATTAAGTTTTTTTTAGAAAAATTGAGTTTTGATTTTTTGTATAAAAATTAAGACCCCCCTCCAAAAAAACACACACACAAAAAAATTGGGAGTCTACTGGCTCTGTTTCTGAAAAGAGGATACCATAAGCCCAATAACTATTTTGGGTATGGAGTGACTCAATTAATTGGGCCTCATTGTGATATTCTGGCCCATTGTAATTGTAAAGCCATCATCTCTTGCACAAAAACCCTAGTCGCATACTAGCATCCCATTTTCATGCCAGTGTCACTCTGCCCCTCTAGCCGCTAGGTTTTCCGCATCTGCTCTCTCTGCTCTACCTGGTAGAATTTCACCATGGTTGCCGCCAAGAAGACGGCAAGTTTCTCCCCCTCCGTGTTCTTTCATTCATGCTCGACTTGCTTTGATTCTTAGTTCGCATTTGAAACTTCTTCTCTGATTTAGAATTTGACGTTGATGGTTTTTTAAATCTCTGATCTTCACCTCTGTACAAGCTCTAAGTTGATGGCTTCTTTTGTTTCTCTCTTTTACAGAAGAAGACCCATGAGAGCATCAACAACAGGCTCGCTCTTGTCATGAAGAGCGGGAAGTATACGCTGGGTTACAAGACGGTCCTCAAATCCCTCAGGAACTCTAAAGGTCTGAATTATAATCAGAAGCTTTCTATGATCCGTTGTTCTTTTGGCATTCACTAACATTGGATTAAGTAGTTCTAATGTTGATTTTTTTTTTATTGATGGCGTTTTAAACTGCTGTTATCGATGTGCTTGATAGGAAAATTGTCCTTTTAGGTTTTCGAATCTGGTTTGCTGGGGATCTTAAAAGCTAAGTGATCGATGCGGAGTGAAATTTCTAATCGTATTCGCTGCTGTAGAATTGTTTCTGACGATCTTCCTGTTAGATTAAAATGAATTCACATACAAACCATGAAGGGGTAGAACATTGAATTTGAGATGATCGATGCCATAAGATTATAACCAGAGTTTAACTGTGGTGGATGTTGCTGTTGTTATGAGCATTTTGCTACATATATATTCAATCTATTTATGAATAATTGAACATTGTCTTTAATTTTCTTCACTTGGCAGGAAAACTTATTATCATTGCCAACAATTGTCCACCTCTGAGAAAGTCAGAAATCGAGTACTATGCCATGTTGGCAAAAGTTGGAGTTCACCATTACAATGGAAGTGAGTTCTCAGTTGCAATTTTTTTAACTCATTGTTGTTAAATGTGATGTGTTTCGATGGTGCATGGTTTTGCCTGTTTGGTAGTTGTCTTTAGTTCTGGGTGTTAGTGGTCATTTGATAATCTGTAGAACCATTAACTATAGATATGCATGAAGTAATAGCCACATTACTGAGCTTTTGAATGAAGAGCTTATTCAACTGGGCCCTTTGGTTGTTTTATTTTTCTTATTGTCCGCACTGTTAACTTTATGGTTTAGCATGTCTTTGGGCTCACAATTATGCTCTTGGCATCAAAATTACTGTGCTTTTACTCTAAAGTTCACACAACGGTACAGCTTGAACATGCTGACTCAAAAATAGCTGGCTGTTCTTATTTCTGCTACTACAGGGGATAATCATATTCCCTTGTGAATTCTGATTCCCTTGCACAGTGATTCAAAAAGGCCATCTTGAATGTATTGTGTGAAATAAGAATAGATACATAATTCAGGGTTCTCTCAGTTGAAAGGATCCGGACTTGGTTTAGGATCGGAACATGATACTCTCCTTTTTGTCTTTCTCATAATCCCATTTCCACCCTCAGATCATGAAATGGATGATTTAGATTTAATATTTTATAAAATTATTATTATAATATTTTATAAATTAAATTTTATTTATTTTTTTTGTATTGCAGTTATAAACGGTATAGATCCGATTTTAAGAGTTTAAATTTACTAATTTATGTTTATAGTAATAATTTTACAAAGGTTGAATCTCAACCATTTATTTGCTTAATTTGATGGTGGATATGATATTGTGAGAAAAAAATGAGAAAGAGGAAAAATGAAAGAAACCCAACCCGTTTTGGGTCTCTTCTCGAGTGAGTAAATGACAAGGTGTCTCCCAAGTGGAGATAAAAAGAGAGGAAGGGAGTGAATGAAAAAGTGGAGCGTAATTCCCTGTGTAGTCTTATGTCTCATGTCATATTCTCTTCGGCAAATTACTGTCTGTTATATTGAGGGGATTCAAATTCTTCAGACTCGAGGTCTTTTGATCTGTGTGGTGTCCAATGTTTTGATATGATATCCAGTGTCCAAGGACACAAGCATGATTGATTCTGTCCCAGTACAACATCTCTAATGAGGGTTTTTCTGTTTGTAATAGACAACGTGGATTTGGGAACCGCATGTGGCAAATACTTCAGAGTGTGCTGCCTCAGCATTATTGATCCCGGTACCTTAAGTTGTCTAGATCTAACATCAATCTGATGAAGTTAAAGTTGTGGTTTTTGGAGACCTTGATTGTTTGATATTTGTGTTTTGCAGGTGATTCGGACATTATTAAGACGATGCCCAGTGAGCAGTAAGTGATGGTTGTTTTTGTTGGGTGCGGGTACTAAAGTTGAGTGCTAGTCAAGAGTAGAAATTTCCGAGTTTTTATGTATTAATTTTGTTTACATATTGAAGTTTCGTCGTTCCGATACACTGCTATATATGGCATCGAAGCGACTCTTTTTAGCAGGTTGAATTTGTGGTTTCAGTTCCTTTTTTCTTCTGGGAAATTGATATTGCGTAATTTGAACCATTGTTTCATCCCGTTTTAACATATTTTTTTCAATTAATCCTTCATATATTCGGTTCATTGTAAGACGCAACTGCAAGATAAAATAGAAGGTTTAGTTCTCGTAAGAGGCAACTACAAGATAAAATAGATTAGTTCTCATAATTGCGAAGCTTGTGAATTATGAATGCGTTGTATTCAATGTATTATTATATTGAATATTAACTTGTTAATTTGTGGAAAATGATATGAAGGCAACCAAGATGAGCAAGAAAACTGGGAATTTTCCGCAGATGAATTGTGCAAATGGTTGTTGAGAATACATTTATTTTGAAGGTTCTCTTAATATATTTTTGAGGGTATAGATGGGGTTCAACTAAGTAGTGACGCAAAGAAAAAAACTTGAAAGGCTTTGCATACTTGGAGTAACTTTTACAGAACATGTGGCTGACCAAATCTTGATATGTTTGACCACTCCTTTTGGCACTTCCCCAAGTCCCCCTTTTTTTTGTTTGATCAAATACTTCCCCAAGTCTATTAAGAAACAGTTGAAGTTCAAATTCAATTTTCAATCTCTAATCAATAGAGCCGACAGAATTATTTTTACTTCTAGCATTATCGATTCAGTTCTATTCTCTTTTGTACCCCTTATGCCCTTAATTGACCTTTTCCCGTTTATTAAACAAGCCACGGCTTCTGAAGGCTCGAAATAAAGTGGTAAACAAACAAGGCAACCCCACCCCCAATGAAAGCAAGCATCCTCCAAATATGCTTATTTATTTTCACTCTTCTTTGATCTCACTTCTTCTATGCTGAAAATCTCCCTGGTCGAATTTCCCATTATGCCCTCATCCACATGCCCATATCCCACGTACGTTCCATCCCCTTCCGCCACAACCACTGAAGTGGGAAATCGTTCTAAATCAAGACTGATTTTGTCAAACACCACTCCCTCAGTCCAAGCATCTTGACTCTTCAAATACCACAGCTTATTCACAGGCGACACCACCAAAACGACGCCGTCACTTCGCAACGCGATGTCGTCTGCTCCCATCAAGTCCTCGTTCAGTTGCACCAGCGTCGCCGTGCCGTCCTTTGCATCAACCTTGAACATCTTGCCCGTATTAGATTGCACCACCAGGAGATACCCCTTGCTGACGTAAGCGATCCCGTTCAGGCCGCAGTAACTATACGATGTGTCCCGGTCCACGGGATGGGCTGTGTACTGCGCAGACCTCGAGAATATCGACGCTTCTCCTTCGTTGTTCACTTTCCATATGTAGTTCCCAGCAGAGTTGGTGACATAGGCGTTCCCCTCGTCGTCTACCGCGACGTCGTTTGCGATCGGAAGATTGGATTCCCCGTCGTCGGAGTCGGCAGTGGGGAGGACGGAGAGGAAGAGCCGTTGCCGAGTACGTAGGTCGTAGGCTGCGAGGGCGTTGAATGGAGGAAGAGGCTCCACGGCGTGGACGACGGCGAGGAGGCGTCTGTTGACGGAATCCACCGAAAGACCTCCGAAGGAGACGTTTTCGGGGATGGAAGAGTCGAAGATGAAGGTTTCGGCAATACCGGCGTCACTGACGGCTACGATGGTCCGTTGACGGAGGGATCCTACGAAGAATTGCTGAGTCAGTGGATCCCAAGCAAGGCCTTCTGGGTAGAGATTTGGAAATCGGAAATGGATTTTGTGGGGCTTTACGTCAAAGAGAAGAGAAGTAGCCGATAATGAGATGCCAAAGATGAGGAAGAATACAGAGGATCGATTTGGCGATGAGATTAACATGGTGAGTTTGAGGTAAATGCGAGATCTATCAGTGTTATGGAGGTCGTTGTTGGCTTGTTGCATTTCAATTCACAGTTTGTTAGAGAATTTTATATGTGAAATTAGACTTCAGGGTCGTAGTCGTAGATATGGTTTCTTGTCAAACAGGCTTCAGTTTTGGTTTCTCACTTTCTTGTCGAACAGGTTCCAGTTCAGGGCTTTCTTGCCTCATAATTTTCTTCAGAAACAGTACTTTTTTTCGCCTTATTTCCCCCTTAGACCTCTAGCACTCTGGCCCACATGCATATTTGCTGATAATCATAGGTCATGTTTGTTTTAGTATGTTTGTTTTAGCGATCAGATTGTTTATAAGCTATTTTTCATGTAAATTAAAACACAACTCTTCTCACTTACTTATCTCGTATATCGTAAATCATGATTGAAAAGTTATTTTAAGTATTTTAATCGTTAAACCAAACGAGCACAGACAGATATAACTCACGATGCAATCACTTTTAAAAGAGATAAGTGAGCCGTAGGTCTATGAGAGGCGTACAAAAGTCTTCCATGCCTTTTGCCTAACATGTACATATGGTGACGAAGGATACAAAAATTGTCCTAGGAATTTACCTAGCTAATTTATCTGAAGGGTAAGGTCTTCTTTATGACTATGATTAAACAAAAACCTGCTAGTAGCTGTCTTTATTTCCGTCCCAACGGTTCCGTTCCAATCCTGATTATTTTGGGATGGGATAGTCCCGTCCCGGGACAAATTTATTATTGGAATGGAATAGGATGTAAGACAAGCTTTGTTCTGTCTCAGTTTTTTGTCTTGCCCCGGAATCATGTTTTATTAGTTTAATATATTTAACATATCTAATATTATTTTTACCAGAATATCTACTATTTCATGAAAGATATAACTAATATATTTTTTAAAAAGATATTATCATATATTGCTTATATCTTTAATACAAAATACTATAAATATTTAAGAAAACTCCCGTAGTAGCTAGTAAGGGTGTCACTGTCTTTGTTCATGTACTCTCTCTTGGTCTCTCTTATACTTACTTGCCTAACTCTCTACAAAATAGTACTATAGATATTTATGATCATCGATCTTATTAAGTTTAAGTTTTAATTATTTCTTATTTTTTATTTTGCTTTCACTCTTAAAATGATAAAAGAGGGTGATTATATATTTATATTATATATTTTCAATCATTTAGGTTAAGGTCCAACTCATACCCATACATTTTAGTTTTTCCAAGTTGAGAAAAGGGGGGGAAATATTAATTAATTGCATAGCCATGTTATTAGGGGTCAAAATCAACGGACATTGCTGACTTTTGTTGCTTGGACTTGAAAAACTGTTACTTGTATTCATCAAACATCTTTGGCACGTACCCTATAAAATAGCAAAGAAGATGGACAAATGTTTGGGAATTTTTGAGAATATGTTTATTTCGAAGTTTACTTTTTGGGTTAATACAATGTATGGTACCTATATTACCCTTATTTTGGTTTTAGTCCCTATAGTTTTAAATCAAAGGTTTTGATCCTTCAAATTTCTTTCCGTTTAAAATATTAATCCTTATAATTTAAAAAAGGACTTTAATGATGTTAAATATGATGATGCGATACTAACATTATCAATTAGATGTAGCTTGATGACTGGATAAGCTGACTGTTATTCTTAGGGCTTATGTGGCTAAGTGATAAATTTTTTTTTTTTTTAAAAAAGGAAATCAGGGAGAGAGGACGCTGTCTTCCATAATTCCAAGCTGATTACCTTTTTTATTTTTAAATTTTTAATTTTTTTTTAAAAACATGGCCTATCCAAAATGATTGCATACACAAATTCCCTAGAGGCCTTCAATTTGGTCATGAGAGATAGCGGTCATGTAAAAAATCTACATGAAATGTTGGGTTCAAATGAACCCATCACATAAATTTTTTTTTTTTACTATAATTTGCAAAACTATTATATTCATAGAAGGTTTAAATTTTTAATCTCATATTTAAAAAAAATGAGGGAAATAAGGAAGGTTCAAATTCATAATCATCCAACTTTGGGGGGGGATTTGGTATCATCTAAGCAACAAAACTCCAATCATCACATAAAGTACTAATAAGATGGATAATACAACAGCCTCAGGGTATGTTTGGTATCACTTATTTTTAGATAATAAGTCCTTATTACGCAAGCTGAGATAAAACTCCTCTCACATATTTATCTCGTATATCATGAATCACGATTAATAAAAATTTATTACCTAAAAATAAGCTATTCCAAACGAACACTTAAACTGAAAATTAATGCTCTAGTTAGAGCATTTTACACACTTATGTAACTTTAACAAAAACCTCTGACCTAGGCAATCTTTTTAAGTTTCTAAAATTATTTATTTATTGAATTCTACTTGTTCTATACTGATTTAATTGACCTTTTTCCCTTTATTAACAAGCCACAACTTCTGAAGCCCCCAAATAAAGAGTAACGCCAAACCCATCCCAATCAAAACAAGCATCCTCCAAATTTGACTATTTTCACTTTCACTCTTCTTTGATCTCACTTCTTCAATGCTAAAAATCTCCCTCCCTGAAATTCCCATCATGCCCTCCTCCACATGCCCATATACCACATACGTCCTATTCCCTCCCCCCACAACCAGTGAAGTTGGAAACCTTTCTAGATCAAGGTCAATTTCGTCAAACACATCCCCCTCTTCCCAACCATCTTCACTCCTCAAATACCACAGCTTATTCACAGGCGACACCACCAAAACGACGCCGTCACTTCGCAAAACGACGCCGTCCGCCAACATCAGATCCTCCTTCAGTTTCACCAACCTCGCCGTCCCGTCGTCTGCATCAACCTTGAACGTCTTGCCCGTATTGGATTGCACCACCAAGAAATATCCCTTGCTGACGTAAGCGATCCCGTTGAGGCCGCAATAACTATACGGTGCGTTGCGGTCCACCGGATGCGCCGTGAACTGAGGCGACCTCGAGAATATCGACGCCTCTCCTCTGTAGTTCACCTTCCATATGTAGTTCTCTCCGGAGTTCGTGACGTAAGCGTTCCCCTCATCGTCCACCGCGACGTCGTTTGCAGTCGGACGACCGGATCCGCCGCCGTGGTCGGGGAGGACGGAGAGGAAGATGCGTTGCCGGGAAGTTAAGTCGTAGGCGGCGAGGGCATTGAACGGAGGGAGAGGCTCCATGGCGTTGACGGCGACGAGGAGGCGTCTGTTGAGTGAATCCACTGTAAGACCCAAGAAAGTGACGTTTTCGGGGAGGGAAGAGTCGAAGATGAAGGTTTCGGCGACGCCGGCGTCGGTGACGGCGGCGATGATGCGTTGATGGAGGGATCCTACGAAGAATTGGTGGGTGAGTGAGTCCCAAGCAAGGCCTTCAGGGTAGAGATTTGGGAAGCGGAAATGGATCTTGTGGGGCTTTGGATGAAAGATAAAGGAAGTAGGGAAGAATAATGAGAGCCCAAAAACGAGGAGGAAGAAGATGATGAAAGTGATGATTGACATGGACATGGTGGGTTTGATCTGTGTTGAGGAGGTCACTTGGTTGGCTTTGTTGCATCTCAGTAGAGTCGTTGAAGAAGAATTTATAAAGGAAAATATGGGGTGCTGGAGAGTTTCTTGTCAAAGAAGCTTCCGTTTTGGAATTGGTTACTTTTCTTTAAGGGAAAAGAATGATCTTTTCTTTATCGGGATTAAATCTGAATTATTGAAATTTTGATGGTTTTAATAAAAACAAATACCATTCTATTTTTTTAAAGAAAATGACAAGAGCCGGATCCTTCAGTTTTATGATTTCTTGTCAATATTGTTGTTCTTCTTGTTTCTTGTCCGACAATTTTGGCAAAATCAATAATTATAATTTTTCCTCCTATTTCTAATATAAAAACTAATCAACTCATTTAGGAAGATTAAAAAAATAAATAAATAGTTTAATTACAGTACATATCACATAATCTTTCTCAAAAATTTATGGTTATCATTAAATTATATGCCAATTTTAGACAAACGCTAGTTGCAAAGGCGTGATTCAAAATTAGCCAGCGAGAATGTAGACAAGTTCCTTGTTCGATTTGATAAAGGGGGCTCTTTCACTATTGAGTTGTAGGATTGCCTACTTGACCTAAAAAGAGCTTAAGATTGTAACTTCTGGGACATCGTCATGCTCATATGAGGCTCTGCACTTAATTCAAAATGTGATCGAAGCTGCATGAAGAATCGATCGCGACCTCTTGATAGAGATAAAACCGCTGCTTCAACGAGATTGGAAAGTTGAACTCAAGCAGATTGACAATGACAACTGTTATTAGCATAGTAGGCCTGTTGTTCTTCATATTTTAGGACCTGGCGACCTAAATGGCTTAGTGCCTATGGCTAATGATATTTAGATCTATTTATCTTTTTTTGAATTATGATGTATAAAAAATAGGGAAAATTCCAAAAAACTACACTTAAAATATAAAAAGGATAAATCAGTACATCGAAAATGAGAAAAGACAAATCAGGCGGGTGTCAGAAAAAATGAGGAATCTGTCCTTTTAAAATTTCGGCCAAATTACAAAAATACCCTTCAGCCCTCAGTCGCAATAACAACATAGGAGTTGTTAATGGCAAATCATTAGTTGTTAATGGCGAGGTGAGTGTTGTTATTGGCCCTGAAACTTCTGAAGTGTGAAAGAAGAAATTGGAGTTGTTAATGTTGAATCCGGTGTTGTTAATTAAGAAATAGGTGTTGTTATTGGTCCTGAAATTTGTTAATTGTAAAAGAAGAATTGCAGTTGTTAATACCGAATCCGAAGTTATTAATTACGATGATCAAGGTGTTATTCTGAAGTGGGCATGAAGTGCTGAAGGACATTTTCGTAATTTGGCCAAAATTTCAAAAGGACAGATTCCTCCTTTTTTTCTGACACCCGCCTGATTCGTCTTTTCTCATTTTCGATGCACTGATTTGTCCTTTTTATATTTTAAGTGTAGTTTTTTGAAATTTTCCCTAAAAAATATGTAAGTTTCAGGTTTAGAAAAAAATGATAAATATAAGATATATAATACAAAAAATATTTTATATTTAGAACTAAAATTCACTCTTAAACTAATTTTTATATTTAGGATATGAGGTAGCATCTCTTGCAACCACCTTGTTCGCTACCGCAAGTGCATGGATCACTTCAAGTAATAAAGTGATAAGTAAAGATCGTTTCCACAACGACTATGATGAAAGTGAGTTAACTAATGTAATCATATGTTTAATTAGGTTGAATAGAATCATTTGAAATTGATCAAGTTGAGCCACAACATGTTGTTGAGGTGAAAAATAAATTTAAAAATATTTTTAAACTAAACATTTATAAAAGCACTCACTCAAATCCCCCCAATATATGCTACTTAATGAAAGATTATACTAACCAAAGATATTAAATTATCTATAAGCGCTCTCTCAAGTTTCCAAATAGATGTTTAGTTCAATTCATTCATTAATATCTTAATTAACTAATTAAACCCTGATTTTCATTGCAAATAATATTTTGCTATGTGAGGTTAATGAGTGTATCTCTATCTCATTCACAAACTATCCATTCAATTCACAAATTTTAAGTTCTTACACGATTAAACTCAAGTTCTACACTCAATATAGCCCTCTCAAGTATCAATCAAGTGAACCCAATAATCTCATTGGTGGCCAATCAATAAGAAGCATTAAGCAAAGAGTAAAATCAGCATAATCTTAACATTAATCACAAATATAAAGGGGAAATGACTACTTAATCCATACAAGGGATCAAAACAATCCTAAAAGAAGAGATATTTAGCTACTCATGTCCAAATGTACATAGAAACTAAGCATAACAACTAAATAAACCATAGAAAAAGGGAAAAGAGAAGAAAAGAAATGAAACCAAGGTAGAAGTCACAAAATCCCTCTTGGAACCACCACCCAAGCTTCAAAACTCTTTAAAATCTCCTCTCCAAGGTGTCTCCTTGAGTGCTTCAGCTTCCCAGAGTGTAGAGTATATGTTTTTGGCGCTCTTCCCTAGGTTAAATAGTGTTTTTTTGCTTCTGAAATCAAAAGGCACAGTTGCACTTTTTCAGGACTTGATGCGACAAGTCAGTCAACTTGTCGTAGCCAGTTACACAGAGAGTCAGTTTGCCTTCAGATTATTGACTTGCTACAGCAAGTTTGTCAACTTGCTGAGGCCAGTTACACAGAGAGCAAACAGGGATGACTTGCTATGGTAAGTTTGTCAACTTGCTGAGGCCAATTACATAGAGAGTAAACTTCTTGAGAATGTTTACTTGCCATAGCCAGTTGGTCAACTTGCTAAGGTAAGTTGTAGAAGTTCCTTATATCTTTGCACTGCTTCACCTCCTTTGCTTTTTCCTTGATTCTTAGTTTTTATAGGGCTTCAACACTTGTGTTCATCCACCTACAAAAGAGGGAGGATTTATAAATTTTCAATTGAATCACAAATGTAACAAGAATTTCTTTGATATTTGTTTGATACTTTGATATGAACATTTTTTTCTATATACTTCTTTCAATGTACATTTTGGAACTCAAAAGTAGGTAAAAAGAAAAGAAAATGTATTGGAATGTTATGAATTTCTAAAAGTCAACACACCTCTTCACCATGACATGCAATAGATATTAAATTTGTTTAAAATTTGAAAAAAAAGTACTCATATTTAAAATAATAAATTATATTTCAGGGAAGTGAAAAAGAAAAATTTTTGCCATTAAACATGAGAAAAATTAGAAAAATGTCCCATTGAAAATTTCAATGGGTTAATTAAAGGATCAAAATTTTCGAAATATGATATTTTCTTGTGTATAAAAAATTAGGAAAAATTAATTTTTTGGTTTTTATAATTTTGACTCATTTATAATTTACTTTTTCAAGTATGACTTAGTGCAACTCAATCTTATATTTTTGACTCACTTACAATTCAATCTATACTCTTTTCATAATTTATAAGAGTTGGCTGAGGCAACTTATATGTAAAAAACATTATTAATATTATTAAAAACTGATCATGTGCTTCCAACAGCTTTGAAATAAAAAAACAATATTAATATGGTCAACGAGTCATTCTGGGCTTGAGATTTGGTGCCTGTCTAACTTCCCCTTACGTTAAAGAGAATAAGAATAATGAAAGCCCCTATAATCACCTAGGCCTATCTCTATTTGGGTCACTTGGATCATATACCTACTCTTAACGCTAGCTTGAAATAGCAATTAGAATTTTTAAAAATAGTTTTTCAATCATAATTTATAGTATGTGATGTAAATATGTGAGAAGAGTATTATCTTAACTTATATACATAAGCACTTATAAGCCTTTCAAAAACTCATCCAAACAAGCTTTTAAGTTTGGTAATTTCCGTTGTAAAGTCGGCATAACAAGCTATATAACCCTAGAGGCAAGAAATCAGGTCGAGCCTATCGAACTTGCCCGTTTAGGCCCGAGCCCATCAAAGGTCAGGCTTATGATTTAAAGGTTCCAGAAGAAGTCGGCCTTAAAAGAGTCAGCCTTATGGAGCCACAGGCTCAAACAGGCCGTGATAATTTTTTTAATTTTATTCAATGACTACAATTTGAGTTTTTCTTTGAAAAAAATGATTTTTTAAAATTGAAAATGACTTTCAAATCATATAGTGTTGCTATTTGAACATTTCAAAGGAAAAAATTAATTATATTCTTATTAAAAAGCTAAGAGAAGCATGTTGATGACATTATAGTCAGTAAGGTATTAAAACCCGGATTCAGGTACTGAACCAATTAGGGTTTTGAGTTAAGGGTTAGTGGGCCAGATCGGAGCCAGACGGGGGCTAAATCGGTGAGAAATTAAAGATTTTAGGCTTATCAATATGAAATTTTAAAGAAAAATAATTTTTTTTAAACAATGACCCGGACCGGACCCCTAACCGGACCAGTTTTCTGGCCGGTTCGCCGGTTTCCAGGCGGGACCAATTGGTCCGGTCTGGATTCATGAACAGTGATAGTTAGTTAAAAGTCTTCTAATTGATTTTTTTTTTAAAAAAATATTACTCAATTTTTATGAATCTTTCATTTGGTTCTTTATATTTCCTTAAAAAAAATTTACTTATGAAATATTAAAAGAATGGTTTTTTATTGATGTAAGTTAAAACTGAGAGTCAAAACTCAATCTTCATATCATACCTAGCCTCTGCAATTATTAGAGAGTTCATGTCAACTTGAGTTTAACATCACAACAATGAATTGTTATTGTCTCCGTACTGCCATGAAGATGAGGGGCCACCCATTTAGGCCAACTTCTCTATCACAATATCTCAAAATGTCCTGAAATGAGGCGCACACAAAAAAAAAATTGAGACACAACTCAAACTTTCCATCTCATAAGAGGAAAATATAAAAATATAAATATCAAATTAGGATAAAGCTCAGATAACTCCCTATTCAAGAACTTTCTTGTCGATGTGTGCCCCTACAAAAAAAATAAGCAGAGACTAGCTCTTACAATTATTGGCAGTAGCTCCTAGATTGTCATCCAACTTAGTGGATCTCCCAGCTCCTTCTAGTGCTATGCAAATCCTATTAGCGTGAGCATCTACAAATGAAAAAGTTGATTTGAGTCGTACTCGAGAATACTGTTTTTAAGATATATTCTGTAACTACTGGCAAATAAGAAGCGGCACTCCTCATTATTAAATGAATCCGTCATGCAAAACAAGGTGAGCAAAACTACGAAAAATAATAGCACTAAGAAGATATAAGAATATGCCGGAGGAGGAGGAGGGGTGCTTGAGAGTTCAAGAGCAAGGTGTTTTTGAACCTCTTGCAAACATCTCCTCATATGGGAGAAAGAATAAATGACATTGGTAGCTCAATAAGGGTCTATTTGGTTGGAGGGGAGGGGAAGGGAGGGGAAGGAAAATGCCCCCTCCCCTCATTTGGTTTGAACTTTTGGAGGGGAGGGGAGCAAAAATCTACTTCTCTCCCCCCTTTCCTATCCTTATTTTGATTCCCTCCAAATAGCAGGGTTTTTGAGGGAAGTAAAAAATCTTGACTAATTTACCCCCATCAATTTTGTAATATTCCTTTGGTTGCCAACTCACCTCCTCCACCTCGTTTCTCTTCTCACGCTCAAGCAATCTAGCCATGGGTTTAAGAACTGGATTGGACCGGACGGTCTGATCGGCAGGACTGTCGGCCTGTCAAGAAGGCGGGTCAGTTTACTGCGTTGGGCCGTTTTTGTAACCCCCTACCTTAATAACCATATTTATAGTTCGAGAATGCGTCATTAAGTTCAAATAGAGACCAGTGGTTAACTTAAAATTTTTCCAAAACTTGTTTAGTGTGGTCTCACGTTCACATCTCGAATATAATTGGTCTGACCAGTTCGATCTCATTTATACATATCAGAGTGCAACCAAAAATTCCTAACAACGCTCAGGTTTCGTTACTTAATAAAGGGTTTACAACGCTTAGTTTCCCATACTGGAGATTACACAACACTATTCAATATATACAACATGTGCAACTAATCCCCAACAAAATATGACAACCAACTACCAAAATTAAAACTCCTAGCTAGAAGCTCTAACCGCCCTTCATTACTTGCTTTTCCTTTGAACCGCTTGCCCTTGCTGTAGGTTAGTCATTGGAAAGAATGAGATTCAAAAGAATCTCAGTAGTAACAATTCACTTATAACATGTACAATCACAAAGCATGTAAGCAAATCACAACAACAACACAACACAACGGCATTTCTACAACAGCTTTCGTTGCATTCACAACGGCATATTTCACAACAGCATGTTTCACAACAGCACAACAACGACATTTCACAACGGCAATGTTACATCACGGCATATTCAATGAAATAACATACATGCAAGGAATCATACACATAATAAGAGAAAGAGTCACTACCTTGTTCTTTCCGCTCGTGCACTAGCACTGGTTTATCACGTGCAGGGCAAATGTCAAATCCTATAATTAGAATTACGGGCGACAGGTTATTACTTAATCCAATTCTTTAATTCAAATACTCAAGTTGGTTATCATTAGGGACATTTAATCAAATCAACTAAAGAGTTAAAGTGGTCAATTAACCTAAAAGACCAATTCCTAACCCCAAAGTTCAACAATACTATATTATGCCATTACAGTTTCAATTTTCGCATAAGAGACCAAATCTGCCAGAATTTTCTCCAGACTTTGAAAAATCATAACTAATTCTACAAAAATTGGAATGAGGTGATCCCAAGTCCTATGGAAAGCTATTGAAGTCCTCTTCATAGGAAAAATATGAATCATTACTGGAAATCACCACACAATTCCAGAATTACACAAAATCCCACACTGCTCCAGAATTAAGTCCAGTTTCGACATCAAACTTTGGGCAACCAGAACTCACAGCTCAAAAAACGAAACGACACAAAGTATATGTCCATTTTGAAGCTTGGAATGTGAAATTTAAGACTGCAAAGTTTCATAATTTTTAGAGATCATTTGGTTATCCAAAAACACCACACAAGTAGAGTACCTCGCTGGAATCCTGTTCAGGCTGAAAACCCAAATTTACACTTTAAGTTCCAATGACCCAAAATTCACAACCTAGGGCTATTCCCACATAATTTTTCGTGTAGAACACAATGGTAACATCAAAATTAACAAATTCCCACTCATTCTCCATGTCCTGTTTTGGCAGAAAAATCAAAATAAATCCCAACAATTACCAACTTCTAATTTCAGCATCAAACTTATGTCAAATGGTTTCCAATCATCATAAATCACCAATAACATAACCAAAACATCATGAATTACCCAAACCCTTGTTTAGCCAAAATCAGGGCAGATTTACACATGCCAAAATACTCATCCAACCAACACAACCAATAGCTCAAATTGATGCTAATACTCACCTAGTGCTTCTCCTTAGCTCCTTTCTTTGGTTTTTCAGCTTTTGTTCTTGGATGATGGCACAAAACACCTCCTCTTGAAATTCTAAAACCATAGAAATGAATCCCTCATCAAGAGGAACAATGTTTATGAAGGACACTTGAGCCATAGATGAGGTTAAGGAGGTGAAAATCAAGGTGGAAAGTCTCACCTTTTCCTTGCTCTTCTTTCTCTTTCGTTGGAGCTGCAGCAAACCGACTTGAAGATGGAGAGAGAGAGTGAATAATAATCAGTTTTTGCCTTCCCTTATCACTTAAAAAACCTGACCGAAAAGTTGGACAAAAAGGAGAGGCAAATATGTGGTCCATATTTGTTCTTTCTTGCTAAAATCCTATGGTAATTTCTATGGTATAATTGATCCAATTTGGTCAACCTTTCTCTTTCCTACCCCTTCCTCACTTGGCCGACGTTTACTCCTCAAAAAGAAGAGGATGCATATTAATTAATTATTCACTTCCTCTCTTGTGATATGCCTTTGTTTTGGCCGAAATGTTTGACTTAGAGAAAGTGATTACATTGATCAAAAGCTCCATTTCTCTTGGCTCTTTGTTTTGGACGAAGTCCTCAAGAAAAAGGGAGAAGAGATGTTGACCAACATGCTCCCTTCTTGCTTCCTTCAAGTCAAGCCACAATTATTGACTTTTCAACTCTTTATTTTACTTGGCTAGAATTGCCTTCTCTTGGCTCTCTTCAATCATACGAAATAGCTTCTTGGGAGAGAATAATGATCTCTCAAAAATATTCTCTTACACCTCATTAATTAATATAATTTAATTTCCAAAAAATCACATGATTAGTTGACTTCTATGTCATCTTTTCTAGGGGTACTTCTGTTATTAATCCCGCTATCTATTCTATACATTTAGCCCTTGAGTACATTTTGGGATATTACAGTTTTCGCTAGGGGACCGTTTTTGAACTGCTTTTAGGCAAGGAGCATTTATTGGGCCGGAACCTGGAACGGGTTTTTAAGAACCGACCGGTCCAATAACCTACTTTACAAAAAAAAAATCATAATTTTTTTTAGTTTTGATGCTGGAAATTGGAAAGTCTGCAAAGAAAAAAAAAAGAATAAGCTTAATATGGAAAAACACAGGTTTATATTGTTTAATCTTATATATGTATTATGTGTATCTTTTTATTCTCAAATGGCTCATAAATCTACTTTCTCTTGTTTATTATTTTAAAAAGGTTGATGTATTTCATATATATATATATATATATATATATATATATATATTTGCTAGGCAGCAAGATAAGTGATTTAAATCTATCATAGAATTAGATGTACAGGTTTAGAATGGTTTAAAAAAAAAAGAACATATTAATTGAGTTATTTTATTTTAATAATTTTATATCAGAAGAACATATCAACATAATCAGATTTGTACAACTCTTGAGTGGTGGATATTTTAAGCACTTATCCTAATGGATGATAATTGATGAGGTTTTTAAATGGTGTTTTGTGACTTTACTAACTTCATATGAAATTAGACTAATGACTAATTATTGTAATATATATATAAAATATTTTTAAATTTAATTATTATGTCACCAGTCTGACTAAACAGCTCAATCGATCCAACCGGTTGAACCTTGGCCCACTGATCTTTCCGGCTCGGAGTCCGGTCTGGCTTTTAAAACATTGAATCCAGCTTTCTCGCTGCCATGTTCCCACTTACCATCGAACTGTTCGCTCTCGTCAACAAGATAAACTACTTCTCTTAGTGTGTGTTTGTGTGAGCGTTTTGTACAGGAAAAACGCACTTATTACGCAAGCCGAGAAAAAACTCCTCTCACATACTTGCCTCGTATACCGTGAATCACGAATTATAAGCATGTTTTGGACAAAAATAAGCCATTCCAAACGCACACTTAGTTGGATTTCTAACGGAGATGGTTTGCTGTTAATTTTCCTAAAATAATTCTGATTTCAGAAAGTGACCATGGTTTGCTATGGGCTTTTATCAGTAGCATATTAACAATTATTTTAACAATTAACATGTTAAAATAATATTCTTTGCTCATAGGATTATTAATTGATTAGTTAAAATAAATTATATATGATAAATATTATATTATTAAATATGAAAAGATTAGATAGTGAGTTTTAAACGAGTTAAAACTTCAGGAACTGAGTCACATGAGTCATAGTTGGAGGACCATGTCATAACTAAGTTAATACTTGAAGGACTAAAAGATTAATTTCCCCTAATTTTATATGTATAGATCGATCCATCTTAACCTCAAAGCCAGTCAACCAAAAGCTGAAAAACCAACAAGGAAAACGTGAGTTTACTACTAAAAGCAGCAAATTATATTACTGTAATTCGTATGTTCAATTTAGTCAAATTATAAAATATTTGTTTACATATTGGATGATTCAGGGATAGTTGCACTAATCAAATACTTTTTACCAATAAAATTTTCAACGGGAGCTTTCCCCCCAAATTTTTCGACTTTATATAGAATAATTCTACGAAAATGTAATTAATAAGTATATATAACTCAAAAAAAAAATATAATTTTAAAAATTACTGAAAATAAATAATATTTATGATTGATATAATACCATTCCGGTATCTGGTATAGATTCCTTCCAACTAATTTTTACATCCAAAAAAATGATAGCTAAATTATTAAATAGATGTCTTAAATTGATAAATTTTTTTAAAGCTTTAGCCCAATTAATTTTTTCAATGAAAATTTAATGAGAGTAAAATTAGAAAACAGTCATTGACAATCCTCTTAGTAGATTTATATTAAGGACAATATATTTTTTTTACAAGAAACTTATAAATACCGGAGTGTATAAAATATATAAACGAACCACATAATTCACAATCATAAATGATGAGATTCAATTGAGAGCTTGCATATACGATCCATTCATATATAGCATTTTTTGCCAAACGATCTAGCTATTTTAGCTGATAAAATGTTGAGACGGATCAAATTCAAAAGATTTTAGATATAACATTTATTGTTTAAATTTTCCAAAAATAATTTTTTTTATCAGATTAGCAATGCTTATTTATATTAGGATTATGTTCAATTTTGCCGCTAAAGTTTTCGTATACGAGCCGTGAGCAATATTGTCGAATTCACAAATTTAAATAAACTCGTGACAATAACATAAAATCATATTGTGGACTCAAATTGTAAATAAGTATTAATAATGTACAATTAAATAATTAAAATATATAAAAAACTGATGTAAAACAATTGACAACGCATATGAAATAGAAGCATATAGTAAACAACTTCCCATATGATAGATGCTCCCCGTCATACATAATGTCTAGTGTTTGGGAATTTCCCAAACTTGAATTTTAAATTGAGGTTTGCGCAACCTGAGACAAATTTTCTCTCACACACTTATCTCATAAATCGTAAAAGCTATTCTCAAAAGCTAATATAAACACACACTTAAAAGTCGCTTCACATGCTTTTTGGCTAGGCATCCTCTCATGACTTAGTTTTGGCTACACTTGTAATACCCACGATAATTTTGAGTTTCTATCAGTTACTTTAGTACATATTTGAATTAATTTTTGAAGAACATTTTTTACGATTTATAAGGTAAATATGAGAAAAGAGTTTTGTCTTGACTTGTAAAAATAAGCTTTTGAAACCGCTCTTTTTACCATTTCCAAACCCTCATTTAGTTTTGCATATTATATATATTTTTTGTTTGTTTTGTGATTAAATATGGGTGATATTGTATATTTTTTTAACACTTCTCAAACGGTAAAACCACGTTGCTCTTGGGTGAAAATCAAGATTGTCTAACTTGAGAGTTTATAAATAGATGTTAAAAGTATATAATAAAATAATACAAATATAAAAATGACTATAATTTAATTTAAATATATTTTAAATATAAATAATTAAAATTAAATCCATCGATATCTATAATTTATCGTATTTAAAAAATAAAATTTTATTAAGTTCATATATAAAACCATTAAATATGATTAAAATGAATAAACTAACCCAAGTTTAAAAATAAGTTGGTATAATTTTATAAGGTAAAAACATATCAATGTGTAAATTGGGGAGTTTTGCAGGCAAAAAAAAGAAAAAACTGAAGAGTTTAACCTAATTTATGGTTAACATGAGTTTACATACAAACACAATTTTATAAGATAAAAACATAAAATCGATAAATTCAAAAAATTAACTAACTCACAAATTTGACAACCATACCAAATACTTTCACAATAAAATTAGACCTTAGAGCTTATTACGGGTTTCTACGGGTCAAAAGATGGGTCATGACTCATGACTCATGAGTACGAGAGAAGCCGTCGCGTCGTATACTCATATACGAAACACGCTTTTGAAAATCCCAAATCAGTTCGTAATTCCAAATTTTCCCCTCTTTCCTTTGCATTTCAGTCCCTCCCGCCAATCCTCCATTGAAGGAGGGAACAGCGAGCGTTAAAATTTCAAGACCGATATAAATTTGAAATTTCACATTCTCTCTCTCTCTCCCCATCTTTCCCTGTAAGAAAGAGTGATACGCTTCTGAATCCCGAATTTGTGGGAGAGATCTCCTGCCTTGCTTTCTTGTCCAGTTTGACCATTCTTACTGGTCCGTGAAACCTGTGCTTTTTTCTTCAGGCTCTTGTTATATCCTCATGGAAGTCTTACCTCCGCAGCAGTTGAACGAGACCAACCAGGTGAAGAAGCGAACTCATTGCCCAGGAATTCGAGTCATTGGTGGCCGAATCTATGATTCGGAAAAAGGGGTCTGCTGTCACCAGGTATATTGGTTGAAGATTTGTTGCTTTCCAATTTTCTTTTCTTGGTTCTTTAATGTTCTTGTTGTTCTTTAATCGTGGGAGTAAGTATGGTTAGGTTTCTGTCTAATTATGGAAATGGGTATATTTAGTTGTAGTCTTCAAGTTCGTTTTTATGATACGTTATTTGTATTCCATGTTGAAGTGCCGTCAAAAAACCAGGGATTTTGCTGCTTCGTGTAAGAATTCGAAAGGGGATAAGCTTTGTACCATTAAGTTTTGCCACAAATGCCTCCTGAACAGGTTAGCTTCGATGGTGATATAAAACGTGTGTTTTCAGAAATCTTTTTTCACAAGAGTGCGAAGGTAAATCACTTTATATAACCTTCCAAGCTGAGTATCTAGACTTGTGCTGAATTAGGTATGGAGAGAAAGCAGAAGAGGTAGATGAGTTGAACGATTGGAAATGTCCTAGGTGCAGAGGCATCTGCAATTGCAGCCAATGCATGTAAGATATTGGTGATGTGAAATGTCTTGCTGCATTTTTCTCCTTTGGCAAATAGATTTTCTATTTCTTGAATTCCATAAATTATGGCTTGGAAAATTTTGAGAGAAGAGTGATATTCCAGGAAAAGAAGGGGCCATCAGCCTACTGGTCAATTAGTGAGAACAGCCAAAGCATCAGGTTTTTCCTCTGTGTCAGAAATGCTTGGCGCTAAAGGTCCAAGTAATATAGACAATATTCAAAACGTTGCTGTTTCACCTATGAAAGCTGTTTCTCCCAAAAAGGTGTGCTATTGTTCATCTCATTACTCTTACCAACTGTGGTGCAGCTGCCAAAGCTATGTACTAAATGGTTCATTGAGCTACTCGTCGCTCATTTATTTCATACTTATTGCAGGATCTAATGATTGATCTTAATATTTCAAATTCTGATATGGAGGTTGAGATTAATGCTGTTTCATCTAAAATGCCAGGTGGCTCAGACAAGGTTTGATGGCTATTCTCTGTCTTAATTTTTCATAGATAGATCATAGACTTAGAGCTTGTATCCTTTACTGCATATTTGGGTTGATTTTTTCTATCTTTTATGGGGTTCTGTAGGAGCTTGTGCTCGCTCTGTCAGCAAAGCATGGCAAGGAAAACTCTCAGAAGGCATTGCTTGACTCTAAGGAAAGACCTAAAAAAACAAAGCGGGAAGGGCTAAAGGAAATACGTAATGGCAGCAGAGTAGATGATGCTTGCCAAAATGGGAGCACGAAAAGGGTTAAAATTGGTAATGACGCTCCATTTGAGGAAACAAAACAAAACGCAAATGATGATATCATTCAAGCAGGGAAGAAACAAAACAAAATGCAGCAGAAAATGAAGGTTTCCAGGACTTCAAATGATGTCTCCTTAAATTCTGATGATAAAGAAGAAACAAATAAACAAAATTGCAAAGACATTGCGAATCCTGGGAATAAAGAAATGAACAATGTCATTTCTTTGCCACTGGGCTCTGTTTTAACATGTATACTGGACCTTGAATTCCCACCTGAAGATATTGGTCACGCGTTGCAGTTTTTGGAGTTTTGCACTGCCTTTGAGAAGGTATATCTTGTGTTTGATACGGCTAACTTTTGGGATAGATGGTACTTGTTGCCTGTATGATTGCAACGCAACAAAATATATCTTATAGATACTTCATGAGTGAAATATAAACTGTTAGATAGTTCTTTCAATTCTCTACCCTTATAATACCAAATTGGGACAATTTTCTATGATTAATTAGATAGTTTGTGATAGAGTCTGATTTTATTAATATTTATTTTATTAATTGAGTAGAGTTTATTAAAAGTTTGGAGATTCTCTTGGGCTGTTTTAGAAAGATTAGTGAGATTCTTGCTATCCTTTTATCACAAAGTAATTTATTTTCTATCGTTATTCCTTATTATTCCTATTTCCCTGTTCAGTCATTAACAGTTTGTAAGTCAAATGTCAAGTTTATCTTTTGATAGATGATCCTCAAGAATGCTGAAAGCATTTAAATCACATTCCTATCTAACACATTTGTTGAATTTTCGATTTGTAAGTAGTAGAAAATTAATGCAGTACTTGATTCTCAACATGTAATTATGTTATTTTGAAGAAATAATTTCTGTTTGGCATATTAATCATGCTGACTGTTTTGAATATTTCCTGTGGCCTACCATCAGATTCTTGATATGAAGAAAGGAGAAGCTGAAGCCATACTAGAAGAATTAATATGTATACAAAATGCTCCCCCTCCCAGTAGATTCAAGACATTATCAGTTCAGTTCTATAACAGATTGTTGACAATAATACTAAGTGAATCAGAAGATGGGTATGGCTTTATTTTGGAAAGTCCTACTCTCTTATTTACTTGGATGACGTTTGACCATCTCAATGTCTTTGTTGTAGGTCTCCTTCCTTAAAATCGTTGAGCGGAAGACATTCATGGTGGGAAGCTGTCAGAAATATAATATCTGAATCTGATATTGTACCAAAAGAATTGCAGCTAGATGGTCTTGAAGAAGGAATTGATGGCTATTATAATTTGAATTTATCAAACAAGCTTAAATTATTGAATTTTCTTTGCGATGAAGCTTTGGACACAGAGTAAGTAACCAGGAAAAAACCTCTGAGACAACTATGTTTTGATTTTATTTTGCCCCCCCTCTTTTCTCCCTTTGTCCTTCTTATTGTCTTGATTTTCTTTGGAGTTATTTGTAATTTACAAAATCTGTCCAGGACTGTAAGGAGTTTTATTGATGAGCAACAATCAAAATTTACTGAAAGTGCAAAAGAAGCAAAAATAAAAGTTGCTGCAGCCATGGAAAAGGTAGGGCCATATGCGATTGGACATCTTTTGTAGATGTATAATACTTTTTTCAGGTTGCCTTCATAATTTGTGGATTTATTTTATCTGCAGGGAAGAAGTCTTAAGCAAAAAATGAAGGATGATGTGGCTAAAGCCATTATTGCAAAAAATGGTGCTCCCCTTACAATTTCAGAGCATGAAAGTCTTGTTAGAGAGATAAAAAGTGAGGCAGCTCGTGCTCATGCTAAGATGCTTGAAGCAAAGGGCCTGGTTCCTAAAAGTAAGCTGTGTTTCTCAAGAGTTTGTGTTTATACCGTTTTGTAAAGTTCATGCCCACCCAAAGATCTCTTTCTTCCATCTCTGGTCAAAGTTTGTGTGGGTGTGCTGGGTTCTAGAATTTTAAGATTATCTAACTTACAATACAGTAATAACTAATGCAGACAAATAAGGAAAATCTAGATGCTTACACTTTTAGCATAAACTAATGATGTGTGACACATGTATTGGCATCTCATCATACAATCTTTTTCTTCAATTCACAACTAATATTCTCCTTAAATAGTTTTTTCTCCAAATAAAAAGATTGGTCTTGAATATAATGTTTCCAAATGATTTTCAGTTGATTGAGACATAAAAGATGATTTAGTATGAGTTTTCTCGGATTTTCTATATTATTGGAAATGTGATTTAAACATGAACCCTATTTTAACCATCCATAGTGGGGCCAAATTTAGTAAGTTGACAGAATTCTTAAAAGAGGCAAAAAGAGAAAATGCATGTAAATAAAACTTCTCTCCGTCTTGCTAGAGAATATATATAGTCAACAAATATTTCCATAATTTTATTGTAATGACTGATTGTTTTGACTGTAACTACACAGCTAAACAAAGATCTGATGCTGTCAGAACTGAGCCTGTGCTACTGGATGGTTGTGGTCGGGCATTTTGGAGATTAAGATGTCATACTGCTGAATATGCTGTTTTATTGCAAGGTAATTTTTTTGATTTGTGTGGTTAAATCATGTGCATAAACCATTAATGATTTGGCTTCAAGCAAAATTTGAAGAGATTTTGGCATGCACAGAAATCAAATTTCAGGATGCAGTAGCAGCAGCAGATGAAAGGTGGTTTGTTTATGGCACTGAACAGAAACGTGATATTGAGGCGTACATTTCTTCAAGGTGAGCTCATTTACTTTTCAAAGTAAAAGTTGTCCTATATGATAAGCCGAGCCTTAATATAGATGATTTTTGTCATTGGTTGTAGGGCCAAAAGACCTAGAATTTGAGACTTTGTTGCACTCTTCCAAGTGAAAGAAGTGAAGCAAATATGCAGGTTTTTTGCATGGTGGGTAATACTCTGATCTCAATTTTGCTGCTATTCTCTGATATTCATCGTAATTGCTTATTGTTCAAAGTACATATCCATCTGGCAAAAGGTTGAACTAGCACTGCTTGCTAGTCACTGATAACGGTATAATGGCATCATTTATGGTTTAGCTTGGATATAAAGAAATTGTTGGCAAAAAATAAGGATATAATGAAATTGAATCATAGGTAGATTTTCTATTTCCTTCCTTACTAGATGTCCCCAAAGGGACTTCCATTTACATTTCTTGAGGATATGGATTTTATTTTTTCTCAATATTTCTCTGCACATAATTTCTTTTGTTTATTTAATTGTCCATTGGGTTTAATGATAGCTAATCGTGGCATTAAACTAGAATTTATTTGTTTATACCATAAAGAAGTATTATGATCTTGTTTTCATAGGAATTCAAGTGATAATAATAAAAGCATAGTCATCAAATCAAATGGACAGTTAGACTGTGTATGGAGATGATCTGAATTTATGAGGGATGATAAGCTTAATTTTTGGAGATATGTTTTTTTCTTCCTGTGCCAATGTGTATGAATTGATCGGATGGACTAGGCTTAGGATAGAGCCTATATTATGATCTAAGTGATGATTCTTGAATTCATTGTTCTTGGTAATTGCTGATATTGATGCTAAGTTGTTTTGTTTTTTCCTCCAGTGGAGCGAGAAGCCAGGAAGATAGTGAAGATATTGTTTGTCATCTTTAGCTATATTCAATGTAAGATTTCAGTTAATGATAGAAACATGAACTACAGGTGTGCAGGTATATGTTTTGCAATGTAATTTACAAGCTATAGTGTTTGTAATATCAACCTGTGATTTTATGTAATTGTAGGCATCAAATGGATAATTCTTTGTATCTGCTTCAATCTATCTGCTTCAAATGGATCACATATTTTGTATGATGTTCAAGGAATGAGTCGCACAATAGTTTGATATTATATTCTATATGATATAATGATTGATTGATGTCTCTGAATTTGCCAATGTTCAATACTTGCATTAATAACTTTTATTTTGCGAGATCAAGAATACTTTGTATACCATGTCAATATTGATGGAGACGTTTTGTTGTATTAGAATATTTATAAGTTTTAATTCTAAAAAATTTTCAAATTTTGAAAAGTTTAAGCAAATTAAGGATCTTGTCCTTTTTATTTAAATTTTGTCTTTATTAAAGAAAGTCTTCTTCTAGTAATGTCTTAAAATCAATGTTTTGAAATTCAGATTAAACTGGCCGATCTGGTTCGGGAACCGGTGAATCAGTCACGAATTGGACTGGTTTAGTAATTTATTTATTATTTTTTTAAAAAATTGATTATTTTATTTTATTTTTCTTTAGAATTTCATATTAATAAGTCTAAAGTATTTAATTTTTCATCAGTTTGGCCTTGGGTTGTTCTTGTTTTGACTTTGGTCTGAGCCATTGATCCTTAATTTAATACCTTGATTAGTTTTATGACCAGTTTGTTTAAAATCTTGTTTTAAGATTATTTACCACAGAACAAGGCATTATTATCAATTGACCTAAACTCTAATTCTTTGTCTATAATGGCATCCATGTATAGGTTGATAAAAAAATAGTGAAAATCTCACAAAAATACATTTAACCACTGTTTTTATTTATAATTTTTTGTTTACTACACCCCATTAGTTATTCACCACAACAGATTAGCTATTAGTAACCATTTTTTCCAAATTCTAAACTCGTTAATGATTATGACATTCTTGCATCATTTTAAAATCTTCATGTGTACTTTTATACTATTGTCTTGACTGACATGTTTGTCAAATGGTTTTAATGTGCTAACTTAATGGTTGTGACAGTTTTATACTATTTTGGAATCTTCATATGTACTTTTGTATCTAAGCAAACTATATATTGTTAGGTGTGCATTAGAGAATATTTCATGGGTAGATTTTCATCTTAACCAAAAAATGAGACCCGATCTAACCCAGACTAACACGAACACTAGACATGAGCTAAAATTTAAGCCCAAAGAGTGCCAAGTACTTCTCAACCAGGCCTAACTCAAACTCAACACACCCCTATTCTTTGCTTCTTCACTAGACAGGACCTGTTTGTTAAGGTTCACTTATAAATCTTCACCACTGAAATAGGTTACTCATAATAATCTATCAACCAGTTGATGGAAAAGAAAACTATGGCCAGAGGGATTTTGTTACACAGATATACTATATTTGTAGCTTTCTATTATCATGAGAACATAATGCCTGTATGTATATATATAAAAAAAAGAACATAATGCCTGTGTTTCTTCTGGGAAAACTAAGAATTTTTGTTTCTTTAATTTATCACACTAACCGAGCAGTGTCCAATATTTGTCAATTTTGTTGATCTTTATGATATTCATATTATTCAGTTGTGTACTCCAACACCACCAACATTTGAAATGAATTAATAAGAATAGAGGTTGTCTCCAGTTACCTTCCTCTCCATTTCCTTTTCAATTTCTATTCCTACTTATCGATCAACTTTCAATGGTTGGATCTAACATTTTATAATAATATATTATAATCTTAAATAATATAAAATATAAAAATAAATTCAAACTACTAAATTTTAACCTAAAAAGTTCAAAAGTGCCAAAGATAAAAAGGAAATTGTAAAATATTTTAATAAAATTTTACAAAGTCGAATTATTCAAATAGAATTCTAACAATTTAAATTTATTTATATATTTTTTTGTATTTAATGTTATAATAATATTATACTTATAAAAAAATAAAATAATGTCCTTATAAAATACTCCATCCGGTCCTAAATATAAAACAGAGTTGACTTTTTTCGGAGAGATTAAGGAAGCTAAATAAGTTATTTAATCATATCATATGTTGTGTATTCTTAGATTGTATATCAGTTTATTAGTCAAACTAATTAGTTTGGAGAAAAAAGTAATTTAATTAGTTTCCTTAATCTCTTCAAAAAAATTAACTTTGTCTTATATTTAGGATACGATGGAGTATCAATTTCAACGGTTGGAAGTTAATCCACTGGTGGATATAATGAATGGAGAAGAAGGTAAATGGAGATGCCTTTCTCCCACCAAGTTCAGTTTTCAAGCCTACAGAGGCAATTAAACCAGAGAAACCTGACGGATTCATGTTTGTTTTTTATGCTGTTTTATTTAAGAGAGAATGCTATCTTCTTTCTGGGTTGTGCTTCCAGGAAGAAAATAGCTGGTTAACACTTTTCAACTATGAATTTTAACATTTTTATGGCCGGCTATGGAGACTGCCAAGTTTTCTGTATCTTATTTTCCAAGGCACAAGCAAGTGGTTAGAGAAATGGCAGCTTCCATATCTGTTTTCTCTTTCCTATTGCAAAATTTGACTATTTGGAACGCAGGTCAAAATTCAAGCAACTTTAGAATGTAGAAGAGATTATCTGTCCAAGCAACTAGAGGGATAGAAATGTAATTTTGAGATGAATTCAAAATGTCACAGAAGAAATAGAGGATTAGAAGAGGAGGTTGGTCTCCTCTTCTAATTGAATTTGAAATTTTATGTGTATCTGATATGTATATCAGAAGTAATTCATCGTATTTGATGCATTTATAATGGATTTGAAATTTGATGTCTATTTAATTCATATAAGGTGAAATTCATTGCATTTGATGCATCAATTCAATATATTTAGATGAATTACAAATTTTATGTGTATTTGATGGGTATCAGGTTTAGTTCATTGTATTTGATATATTCATTCAATATATTCGAATGCATTTGAAATTTGATGCCTTTCTAACGTACACAAGATGTAATTTGTTAATATCCGTTTCCATTTCGATAATCGAAGAGTAATAAAGATGGAATTCCATAAGCATACAAAAAAGTAAAATTATATTGATAAAAGTATTCGTTTACAATCCCGTTCCTCAATGAAATACAAAATACAGTGAAAGTTTTAATAAATACAGGATATCCCAAAATATATAAAGCATAAACTAATTATAACCACCATTTTGAACCTCGCCTCAAGACACATGCAAGTCACTTCTCGGATTTGTACCTTTGCCTTTTATCCCACTGGCACCCGCTAAGATGTTTAATAAAAAAAAAGTGAGATTCTGAAAAATCCTAGTAGAAATATACTATCGTTTATAGAAAATGCGAAAAGTAAATATGACATGTGTTAAGGTATGCACCAATTAATGAACAATATAAACACATAATTGTCATGTATACATGAGTAAGGCCTAGCCCCACGATCTACACCGGTTGGTCTTTCGCCAACTCCCAGTGTAAGTGCACCCTGACACTAAATGCCACTCTCTAGGCAAACCATGTTGATTAATAAAGCGTATTTACAAACATTGGCATCCACACAAGTATATAACTATGGCATGATGTATGAAAGCTAATGTTCCTAACTCAAAGTTTTATAAACCCCTTTTTAGATGTGCCTCATAAAACGTGTCGTTCTGGCTTCCGATTCAGTCCTAAAATATTAAATGCACAAGAAATAGTTCATAATCTATCCGAGTATCATTTTAGACTCTTTCATAGTGTTTCTTATGGTTATATTAGTATATGGTGAAAATTTATCAAAATGCCCCCAATGACTCCGGCCCGGTCTGGCCGTACCGGCCCGATGACACATTTTTTTCCAAAATTTTGACTAAGGCTATCCTAACGTATTTTTACTAAAGGAATCCATTTTAAGACTCGAAATCACCAAATTCAGTGTTAAATTACGAAAATACCCTTGACAGCCCGATTTAGGGTTTTAGTGGCGTTTTGGTAATTATGCTTTTTTGGTCTTTTTCAAAAAAGTGACTAACTGTAACCCCACCTATATTTGCTCACTGAATCTAATGGAACCATCTATTTCATGAAAATCCAACTCCTACCTCTCAGAACAGTGCTGGCCCAAAAATTGAAAGAAAATGAAAAAATTGTACTTTTGCGTTTTAGCTTCCAAAACTTATACTTTTCCACTTCTAATCCTTTATTAACTCATTTAAACACTTCTTAACCATGATTCAAAGAAACTTGGACAGCATAACCCTTTAGGATTAGGGCTTTTCCAAATTTACAACTCAACCAAAACTCACTAAACTAACAACAAACTTAAAAATCAACTTCATACAAGTATAGATTTGAGTTTGGTATAGTTACCTTTTATGCTTCTTGATTCCTCTAACTTTAGGCTCCTCCTCCCTCTCTTCTTGATCTCAAGGTGTGTCTTCACCACCATGGATTCATGAGGAACAAGAGTTTAGAGAAGGATTTAGGGAAATGTTACAAGAAAAGTTTAAGAAACCAACTCTTACCTTAAGATTTCCTTTCTTCCTTTTCTCTAGAACATGAGACCTCTTGAACACACACTCTCTCTTCCTTTCTTGTGGCTTGGACGAAATGTGTACATGAAGGGGAAGGGAAGTGTGTTTATTAATTTGACTCCATTCATCCTTCACCATAGGATTTAATCAAGGGGTGTTATGGTGACACTCGTCTCCAATCATACCTCCACCTATGCTTCCTTCATAATTATGGCGTACTTACTCCCTTTTGCTTCCATTTAGCATTGAACTAATTTCTTCCCTTGGTTTGCATATAAAAAAACGTGCTCCCTCTTCCTCTTGCTCCAACTACACAATTACTCTTTCAACTAGACCAATTCTATACTCCAACATGCACTCAAGTAGGCACTCAATTCATCCAACCCTTCACTCAAGCTAATTCCCATCATGCATTCTACCATAACTTCATGTAATGTACACTCCACCATTGTCATCATTACCCTCTTCATGTAGCATTTTGACATGTGCTCTTAGAATTCAATCATCATTTAATCTTCCTCTTCATATGATGATGGTATTTAGCATATTAGATTTCATTAATCAATTTTTCCGTCCATAAACCTCATGCTAGGCGAAATTTTGGAAGAGAAAGGAAGAAAAATGGTTTCAACATTTCCATAATTCCCTTAATTGATTTATGCCCAAGTCCTTCTAATTTTACAATTCTTGATGGAATATTCTAATTATACATTTTCCTTGATTAATTGAAATTAACTTCAATTAATTAGAAAATAATTAATCTTGGGCTAAATTGGCAAAATTATGATTTTGCTATCACCTTTGTAATTTAATTCATTTCTTGAATTAATTTGTTGGGGTGTTACATAATTCATTACATCTAATGCGTTCATTCAATGTATTCATATGAATTTGAAATTTTATATGTATTTGGCACATAGCATCCATCGGATATAGTTCATTGTATTGACACATTCATTCAATATATTCAAATGGGATTTAAAATTTGATTCCTATATAACACATATCAGGCGTAATTCAATACATCTAATGCATCCATCAGTATATTCATGTAGAAAGTAGCTCTAAGGTTTATGTGTTGTAATAATACCATGAGCCAGTCCATAGTAATGAGGCCCTCTATGTAGTTTGTATAGTTAGTGTGGTGATATGTTGTGGTAGTATGAATAGGTGGTAGTTGGTTATGATGTACTGATGTTCTTCTGAAATAATATTCCTGGGTTAATCAATATGCCCAAGGTATGAACATCAACCATAAAGCCCACTCCTTCCTACCTAGTATTGAAAACCCAAAAGAAAGAAAGGCCGAAGACATGTCAAGGGAATCTGCGACGTGGTGTGTTGATGAGCTCGACAAGACACTTCTCTTTGGATTGCTTCTATGATTCTGACTGGCCAGCATGGGAGACAATGAGGAGGTCGGTCACATGTTATCTTCTCAAGCTAGGAGGCTCTCTTATCATGTGGAAAACAAAGAAACAGAGTGCCGTTTCTCATTCCTCATCAGAAGCATACAATAGAGCTCTTGGCTCGGCTGTGTCAAAGATCTTTTGGGTTGAGAGCTTATTCAATGAGTTGCGAATGGTTCTTCCATTATCAGCTCGTGTTTATTGTGACAGTAAAGTAGCAATTCATATTGCTTTAAATCTAATATTCTATGAGCTGAAGAAGCATATTGAGATAGACTATCACTTTATTTGTAAAATATTGCAAGCTAAATTGATTCATTTGGAACATTTCAAGTCATTGAACCAAGAGGCGGATATTTTGACTAAAGTACCAAAGAGGGAAAATTTAGGAAGAATCCTCGACAAGTTAGGGGTACTTGATATGTTTTGCCCCAAACTTGAGGTGAGTGTAGAACGTATCTATAGGGCCCGTTTGGTACACTGGAATTGATTTTGATGGAAATGAAAATGGATATGGATATGGATATGGAAATGAGGTTTAAAAATATGTTTGGTATGTCAAGGAAATGAGACATGATTTTTAGGTGAAGAGACCAAAATGCCCTTCTCAAACAAATCTTTTTTCCCAGAAATTTTGAAAAAAAATCTCTCCAGACGTGATTTCTATGAATGAGACTAGCTATATTTCCAAAAAAATCTTTCCAGGCGTCGGTGAAGCTAGGGTGTGGGTTGCAGGTGATGGCGAAGTCGGGCGTGGGTCTCAGGAGGCAGCGAAGTCCAGGCGTGGGTCACAGGCGACGGTGAAGTTGGGCGTGGGTCTCAGGAGGGTGTGAAGTCGGGCGTGGGTCGCAGGCTGCGGTGAAGTCGGGTTGGGGTTGCAGGAGGCGGCGAAGCTCGGGCTTGGGTCGCAGGCGGCGGCGAAGCTCGCGCATGGGTCACAGGCGTTGATGTTCAGAAACAACTCGATGGAGGTGGTAAGGGGCAAATATAAAATCTTCATACATGGAATTGCAAATCTTAGGGGTTGAGTGTGGAAATCAATTCTGGGTATTTTGGTGGATATGGAATTGGAAAAAATTCTAATTCCATCATACCAAACAAACTCACATATGGAGTTCAGTCACAATTCCATTTCCATGCCCTCATTTCCATCGTACCAAACGGGCCCATAAGGTTTATGTCTTGTAATAATTCAATGGGCCAGCCCATAGTAATGAGGCCTAAAACCATGTAGTGAGTATAGTTAGCGTGGTCAATGTTGTAGTATATACTGATGACACTCTATTATTCTGAAATAATATTCCTGGGTTAATCAACAATTCATATGAATTGAAAATTTAATATGTATTTGATGTATATTAGGTTTAGTTCATTATATTTGACACGCCTATTTAACATATTCAACGAATTTAAAATTTTGCGTATATTTCATGCATACTAGGTCTAACTTATTGTATTTAGTGGTTTATTCTTATGTTTAAAGCGTCACAGGTCTTGCATCTTGCACCAAAAAAAGAGCATCATTGGTCTCAACCTCTCAAACACTAAGTTATCATTTTCTTTGTGCATAATGTATCTGAGACAAATGAATCATCAGTCCATGTAAAAAACAAAATTAGTACTCCCTCCGGTTTTAAATATAGGACACAGTTTGTAGTGTAATTTACATTACAAACTATGTTTTATATTTAGGACCGTAGGTAGTATATATGTAAATGAAGAAATTGAGAATATGATTGATGATTTAAAAAGCTAAAAAGAGAGGGAGATATCAAATACTATCATATCACATACAAAGGCAAAAACAAAACAAAAATTGAATCACGTGAAGCCCAAGCTGTCACCCCTTAAAGTTTCACCACAACCAAACAAACTTATTACATCACATAATTCACTCTTCTCTCTCTCACTATCTCTATTAACCTAAACAACTTGAAGCTAATAACTCCTCATCGTTTTGCTTTCTCTATCTATCTATCTTCCTCATCAAAAGGCACAAAAAGAGAGAGGATCTCTTGATGACATTTTGGTCATTTTGCTCAACAAGTTTTAAAATGATGATGATGAATAGTGAGTGGGGAAGACATTGTTATGATATTTTCTAGGTTTGTCTGTCTTTTGATTATTGTTTCTGATGAGGAATCTTGTGGTCATGCATGTCCAAGGGAAGCAGCCACCACCTTGTTTTTGCCTTCTTTTGCTGCAAACTTGCTCTTCCTCATTTTCTTCATCTATGTCATCTGTTGTTGTTGTTGTGCCTGTGACTCTCTTTGTCTCTTCTCTTTCTTTCTCTTTCTCTTCTTCCACCTGCATGCATCCATTCACACATACATCTTTCTCATTATTGTTCAATTTGAATTGAACTTCACACAAGAACAATTCTTTAGTTTCAGTTTTTACTCACATACATCCCATTTCAAAAATCATACATCCCCATTGTGTCTTTCTGGTTACGATGGAATCACCGGTATCCAAATACTATCATAGGATCAAACTAAGTACTTCTGGTTAAGGGGTCAAGGTACCTACCACCTTGACAAACTCCACTTTGGTTGTTCCTTTTGATTTGTTATTTGCATGACACTATCTATTTTACTAAGTAGCATGTAAAATCTACCATTTAACTAGGGCCTAAGGTTTTATTAATTCTCAAGCTCTTGCAATTTTAGTATAATATAGAAACAGACTGCCCGGCGTCTATGGTCACATTAGATTTTGACTAATTCAATCAAATTGAGTAGTTGAATATATTGAATGTACAAAAATAGCTATAATAGAGTTTCCATTATTTGTATTAATAGCTACTCTAAAAGGAATGTTTTATATAGTTGCTAACAATTTAATAACACTATAATGTTTCAATTTATGCTCCTATTTGTTATCCAGATATACAGTCTAAAAAGAGTAGGTAGCTTTCTTGAACATATAATAGATAAACTTGAACCTAAATATTATGTTCAAGTGGAACCTAATGTATTAATCCTTAAAATTTTGATCTCTCTCTTACATTCAATTAATTAATAGTGTTGATAAAGCTGACATACACATATAGAGGAGTGAGTTTTCTGCTCACATCGGGCCATAAGTGATTGTCTTATCCCTTTCAACTTTGGTATTTGAAATTTGGGACCCAATTACAAACAGGCCAAAGTCAGATAAAAATCCTAAAATTACCATATAATATGCATATGCATGAAACACACAGAAATGAAAAGGAAATCTATACTAAATAATTACATTCACCTGCCTATATCCTAAAATTTTAAAGCCTACCCTCACATATTTCATCATTTTAAAAAATATTAGAGTAACACCCATGTACATATACATAATACAATAAAAACTAAGTGAATGGAACTTTTAATTACTCTGGTGGGCAGTTCTAAATATAATAACAGAAGAGTTTCTAAATATAATATTTCAATTCACTTGAGTCTATCAAATTTATAATTTTTTCCCTTAACTCTCTATTGATTATACATATTAAAGGGTATTTTCAAGAAGAGAGTTATTTCCAAAGCAAAATCAACATATAATTTTTTTTTATAAATTACTAACTTAACTAATTTTTTAATTTCTATAAATTATTTATCCATCCATTGGTTTGATGCCAAATTCTAATAAGTAAATATAAACACAGATATATCCCAAACTCCAATGAAGAGAATATATGAGATATGCATGTGAATGAAGGCAGTAAAATGTTGACGAAGAAGCAATAATTGAGAAAAGCTCGTACAGTAAAATTTTCCAAAACAAGAAAACAGTAGAAGAACAGTGTGTAGGCATTTTCACGTGTACCCTTAAATACATACACATGTACTTCCATTTCAGACACATGAGACAACGCCAAAGATAAATTATATATACTGTCTTAAAAATTAAAATTAAATATGTACAATTTCAATTTTCATCATTGGCATAAAAAAATCATTTTCATCACTATATATATATATATATATATATATATATATAGTATAAACTAGTCAAAAGCTAGGAGCATGCTTGCTTTATCCTCTCTTCTTGAAAATCCCCTTTAATCTGTTCATGAACTATCTCCTCTCTTCTAATAGGTATAATTAAAAACGTTGTTCAATTGCAATAAAATTGGATAATCTATACAACCTTCCCCCTTTTAAATACAATAGCTAGTTGAGGGGTCTATTTTGGTCCTAAAAATACAAGACTTCAATCTATCTTATCTCCAAAATTTAATTTTTTTTTACAAACTATCTCTGTTAATTACACATTAAATGAGGGTTCTATCAACAAGACAATTTTAATGTAAATGATTAAAACAAGTATCTTAAAAAATTAACAATTTTTTTAATAAATAAGTAACTTAACTAATTTTTTTTAATATTAGTAAATTAATTAGTTATTAGTTTCTTACATATAGTAATAGATGGACTAATCTTGTGAGTAGAAGATGAATAATAGTACTGTTGTAGTACAAATTTAAGGAAAGAGAGATGGAGACAAGAGGGGGCCATGTGCACATGTAAAAGAGAGGGACCAATATATTTGTGTCTGCAAGTACCAAATTTTGCCAGGCAACAATCTCTCACTTATTACTCTCTTCTCACCTTGGACTCTCTCTCTCTCTCTCTCTATGTAAATGCAAACACTACTAACTCATTACTTCCTTCCTCTTTCTTAATATCTCTTTTTCCTCCCTCCTTCTTGCTTCAATCTCACCCACACAAGTTAAATTTTGTATCTTGCTTTTTTGGATGCTTCCTCACAAATGGTTCAAATTCAAAACTTGACCATATTTCAAAATTTATGTTTCATTATTTTTCTCCAATAATAATCCAACCGTACTATCTTGCATTAATGGCAAAGACAGACATCTTTCCTCTAGCACACATGAAATTTCGGTTAAAGATTCCCCCACTCTGAGCCCAATCAACAGTTACTACTTCTCTTGTCCTATATATAAAGCAGGTAGAGAAGAAAATTTTTAGTCATGTTCATAGGATAATTAAGGAGAGAAATTTTTTGATATGAATGCATAATTTTACCATTTATTTATTATTGAGTTGATTTTATTTTCATGGGGTATAATGTATATCAAATAAGGATAAAGCTGAAAAGTTGTTGAATTTTATAGTAAAGTTAATAAAATTTAAGATTTTTCTTTATTTGTGTGAAATATGCTTCAAGTGCCTTATAAATAGGATCAGAAGAGTACTAGTGCTCCTCCACTTCCTATCCTTATCACAAGATACTTTTAGCTAATTCACACATGTTAATGAATATTCCTTTTAATCCTTAATATAAGGCATCAACTAAAAATTCTCACAAACCAATAAAGTCAGTTAAAGTCATTAACTTTGTCCTAAAATTGAAGTAATTTCCAATACTACCTTTACTAGTTACACTGAATTCTAATATTATATTAATTATTACTTTCTCCCATTATCCTTATTAAATTAAATATGGGTATTCATGGAAAAAATAATTAATGCTCTTTGGAAACAAGCAAGTTCTTTATAAAAAGGACCAATAACACTTGTTAGTTGGTGCCTTATAATAAAGACCGAAGGGAATAATAGTTAACTCATTAAATCTGTCTTAAATTCGTTAAAGTTTTTGACTTTACTCCTACCAAGTTTTGAAGGAGATAAAAAAATACAAAGAGTGGGTACTTAGCAATAATGGTGTTTTATCTTTCAGAAACCAAAAAACCTCAATTATGATGATATATAATTAAAACACCACATACACACATACCTGATCATCTTGGTCGGATTTGGTTTTAGAATTAGAAACAGGTGATGATGAATCTCCAACTCGCTTGATTGATCTTTCCATAATGGAAGGTGTTGAAGCTGCACTTGGACTACTGCTTGATGAACCTACATATGGCGGTGTACTCTGAGTTCCCACATCTCTTGTCCTTCCCTCCTTCTTCTTCTCTGCATATATATTTATATGTTATAAATCAAGTGAAGAGATTGAACGAGGAAGTAAAAGTGTTATATATATATATATATATATAATGATGATGATGAACCTGGTGGAATAATGGGGAATTGCAGGGTGAGATCTGGTGAAGAAGATGAAAAAGGCTTGATATTGTTTGAAGAAGAGGAGAAAACAAGAGGAGCAGACATGGTGATTCTGTTGGAGGAAGAAGAAGAGTAATATCTGAAGGATTTTGCAGTGATGAGAGATTTTGAAGACAAGCATTCCAAAGGGACTTTCCCAGAAAGTGGATTGCATATATATTTCTCAGCTTCATCCCACTTTGAGTTCAAAGCTAAGCCTTCTGATGTTGGAGATGAACACTCCCATGTATGATATCCTGACCTTGCTTGTAATGCTGCAAAAAATTAATTAATAATTACTTCAATAAAAACTTGTTAACAAATTAAGCACATTAATTAATTATATATTACATTATTACCTTTGAGAGCAGTGGAGAAACAATAGGTGGAGGGGTCGATTATTTCATCTGTTGGAACAAAGAAAAATGAAGGACAGTGATTAAGGAAGAGGGAAAGAGAATATATATATATGTTTGTATGTATATGTATATATATGTATATACCTTTGAAAGCATAGCCTGGAGAAGAAGCAGTGCTGGAGATGGTGAAGTTGGAAGAAGGGAAGAACCTTCTGGACATGGTGTTGTGACGAGAGATACGAGGATTGTTGTTGTTGATGAAGAAGTCTGATTCGTCGTGATCTCGGATCCTTGAAGACTCCATTATTGGAGCTTGAAAGGTTCAAGAGGAAGAAGGTGAGGGAGAATGAAATTAGAACAAAGAGAAAGTGCAAGTGGTCTAAAGTAAGAGAAGAGGCATGCCTCACACTTCTGAAAAAAGTCAGTGTCTTCTTCAAAATTTTTTCCTCTTTTTACTTTTTGAATATTCTTTGTCCTCATTATGTTCAATTTTAGGACATAAAAAGTTTTTTTTTTTTGGTAACAAAGTTTTACGCAAAGGGTGGCCTCACTCACAAGGTAAGAGCAGGGTGTTTGTCCGGTCACATACAACTCTTTAGATAACCTCATTGTACCTAGGTCATTAGTTAGGATAGAGCATTAACCACATTGGAATTAGCTCCAAATTCTGTATTTTATTCAAGGTATTAAAACCCGGACCGGGTATTGAACCGGTCGGGGTACTGGGTTAAGGGTCAGTGAGTCAAATCGGGGTCAAACTGGTGCTAAACCGGGACCAAACCGGTGAGTAATTGAAGATTTTAAGCTTATAGTATGAAATTCTAAAGGAAAAAGTTAAAATTTTTTTTTTAAAAAATTGGGACCCGGACCGGTCTAATGACTGGTTCGGAGGGTTCCGGGCCAGTCTGGTCCGGGTTTGAGAACCCTGATTTTATTTGGGTATGGGATACTTCCACAGCATCGCAACAGTCTTAGAGAGCAAACTTGCTCCCTTTGGATCATTTCTCAATTTGTGTGTGTCATCCTTGTGTAGGAACCATGCTAATAATTTTCTCTATATCGTTCCAATTTTATCAGATGTCTCCGAAGGGATGCGAACTCGCTCCTTTTGATGAGCATGTCCAACCCTTTAACCATTGAACCCACGGATTAGGAGTGGACATTAAAGTTGCATCATCATCATCATCATCAATTTTAGGACATTCTGCTTTTTGAATCTTCTTCATCCTCATTATGTTCAATATTAGGACATTAAAGTTGCATCATTATCAAGTTTTTAAGTTGCCGATTTGTTTATGGGAAAAAATTTGCGTCCACATCAACCTTTCATTCATATAATCTAATATCCCATTTTGATCAGCTTGTTTTGGTGCTCATGGCTACGATGAGATATGCACTATTTAAATATAGTTTCAACAAGTTCACAATTAATTACAATTTTCAACCAATAATCTTCAATAAAAAATTATTTTTTGGCAAAATGACAATTAAGAGATATTATTTATTATTTTAATTTTGTACCCACTGAAATAATTTTTTAAGAAAATAAGAGTAAAAAAAATTAATATGAGCCATTCAAATTAGAAATAAACTGTGCTCAGTGATAATGAGCTCTTGATGCTCATCTGTTCGCTTAACTTTGAAACTCGTTCCTATTACTCGATCCCTAATGTAAGTTTTCAAAATTGATTGTCATGTAAAGTAGCTTTATTATATTCGAAAAGGGCTAAAAGTTACCAAGAAACGAATTATTTATAAACTATGAATAATGCACTTTATATTTTAGCTCCTAACCAAACACAACTCATATATATTCTTGTTTAAATATTAAGGGAAATGATTTAATTAGGAGTTCAAATTGGAATAATGCTGACACATAAAGGGGACCATCTAAATCTTTTCAAGATTCGCCTGTGCTTAACTGTAAAAATTGTTTCAACTTTTTAAGTTCTTTCCATGAAATTTTATAAAGCTTAAAAAATCATTGCATGTTTATATTTCTCTCTTATTGTCGTTCCTTTTGTTCCAAATATTTTCTACGCTTACTTTTCATTCATTTATTTATTTTTATTTGAACGAAATTTGAAGCAATTAGATATAGACAGATATAGTGCGCCCCCCAAACACAGGGAATTGCCTTGTATCATCAGTCCAAGGCCACTTCACTTTAAATGATAGAATCAATCTATTCTTTTCATTTGAGGAAAAAAAAAGTTTAGGTTGGTTTGTTTTGAAGGCTTGCTAGAACTACAAAGTTTCAAAGTTTTTTTTTAATGCAGGATAGTGGTCTTTATCATCCCCTGAGACTGAAGATTAATGCAGTTAAGAATTTGCTTTACTCCAAATGGGATATTGAACTTCGCTATACACTGCGAAATACGATCAGGTGTGCTGACCACCTAGCCAAGGATGCTCAGAACTTAGTTTAATGTCTGGTTGTCTTACCAATCCCCCATTCGGGATGTATTCCTCTCATGCGTGAAGACTTTCTACAATTTTTTTTATATTTAATATGTTTTGTTGTATTTACCATCCAAATTAGCTTGGCCAATTTATGTATCTAAAAAAAAAGTTTTTTTTTTTTAAAATAACTTATAAATATCTTTATAAATCATCCCAAACAAGATCCTCATACCAACAATAAGTCCCATTTTTACTAGTCATACTTTTATTTGTTGTCTCTGTTAAAAACTAAAAAAAGGCAAATACTTGTTGTTAGAATCAATGTGATATATACATGTATATACACAATCTCCGTTATAAGGCATGTCTAACTATTTTACTATAGTCAAAGAGAGGTAATTAAGTAATTAACTTTGTTTGAAAATAAAATAAAAGATCATACTTATATCAAGTTTTTTATATCCATTACATCAAGTTTTTCAATCATAATTGACCATGTATCATATCTTTTTTATATGGGTTTATAGTTAAATGATAATAATTAAAAAATAGAACATATAGTCACATGTAACAGGAGAATTTGATGAAATGGATATAAGAAACTTGATGTAAGTATTTTCTTAAAATAATTTTCTTTGTCCAATTTTTTGTAAAATTTTACCCAGGTTTAAATAGAAATTTTTCATATCTATTATTTTTTAAAGTTAATGACTTAAATAGAGGTAATATGGAGACAATGTCATTAATATATCATTAAGTGATATGATATATTTTCTCCACTGACCAGAAAAAGGTATCTCCACTGGCTCCTCTCTCCACTTCCTCTCCACTTAATTTCTTCATCATTGAATTGGATTTTAATGATTAAGATTTATTCTCTAAAAATATTATCATCATTTTGATATTTAATATTACATTATTTTTAATATATTCCCTCTGATCTTTTTTATAAGCAACTTTTTTTGTCTTAGGGTTGGTCCTTTTTATAAACAACTTTCTTCTTCTATCTCAAAATTTAAATTACTTTTTCCTTTTCTACACATATTAAATACACATCTTTATATTAATTATCTCCCACTTACCATTAACTTTTTTCATTTACTCATTTATTACACATTCTTTTTCATATTTTATACTTATACTCTCTTGTATTTGTTACTCATTCTCTCTCCTATGCTCTTTTCATAAATAGGGGCATATTTGGAAGAAACATAACATTTTTGATACATTTATTATTTTTAAATAAACTTAACCGTTAGTTCGTTTTACTCAATAAGGATAAAAGATGCTTATAAAAAGGACCGGAGGGAGTAGTATAAAATCTCAACTATTAAAATTCAATTCAATGGTGGAGAAATTAAATGGAGAGGAAGTGAATAAATGAGTTACTCGGGACACTTCGTTCCCCCACCAACTCTTCTCTCCACTTAATTTTTGCACCATTGGATTTTCTTTTAATAGTTGAAATTTATTCTATAAAAATATTATTATCATTTAATATTTAATATTATTTATAATATAGTTTAAAATTTCAACCATTAAAAGTAAATCCAATGATGGAGAAATTAAGTGGAAAGGAAGTGGAGAGGGGGCGTTAGCGGAGATACTTCTTTCCCATAAACGTCTTATATTTTCTAATAAGTACTCTCTGATCTTTTTATAAGAGCCCGATAAGAGTTGACAGAACATTTATGAGTTTTTTTTCATCTTTTTTTCACATTTGTACCTCATCTTTTTTTCATACTACATTCTCTTTCCTAATTTGTATTATTATTATTATTATTACCACCACCACCACCGCCACCGCCACCGCCACCGCCACCGCCACTACTGCTATTACTACTGCTGCTGCTGCTACTGCTGTTGTTGCTATTGCTACTATTGCTGTTGCTGCTCATAGTTTATGGCCACAAGCCGCCGCCGCCACCACCACCACCGCTACTGCTGCTACTACTGCTCCTACTGCTGTTGCTGCTGTTGCTCATAGTTTATGGCCACAAGCAGTCTTTGAGTAATTGATACCCACACAAAATATGAGCTAAGTTATATTATTTATTGTTTATGAATAATGCACCTTCTTTTACTTTTATATGATAGAATTTTCATGTCAGAATATATTACATTATAATTATTTGTAGGAGGGGTGGATTTGGGTTCTCTCATAATCATTTGTCTCCTTTTTTTTCTCAGAATCTCATCTCAATCCTAATATTAAAAAAAAATAAATGGTTTAGATTACATATTTTATATAACTATTATTTTAAACTATTAAAATTTGGTATACATAATTTATAACTGCAACATAAATAAAATTTAAAAAAAAATTAAATTATAAAATATTATAATAATCATTTTAAAAAGCATTAAATCTAAAAGACTCATTTTTTATCTAAGGATGAAGATGATATTTTGAAAAGAAAATAAGAAAAAAAGATTATGAGAATATCCTTTTCTGATATGGGATAGGGTTTGATGTTGATAGCTCACCCCTTTTTGTAGTCTTGCTTCTAAAAACGGCAACATGAATTGGACTTTATTTATACCTTTTGTTTAAGGTTCAAACATATTTTACATTATTTCAATTGGAGGTCAAAAATGTAATTGTGACTCATGAATATTGTTGTTTTAGTAATAAATTATATATATTGATACATTCATATTATCTATATAGTTTTTCAGATGTAAAATTTCCTTAAAAATCTAAAACATTTGTATTACATATCATCAAGTTAAACAATATAATAAAAATTTATATGAAGTAAATAGTTTTAGGATGATCCATGATATAGAACACCAAAAGAATTAAGGGCTATATAAAATGTAATTTTATTAATTTAAGTTTGAATGTCTAAAAATCGGGTCAAATAAGTAAAAAAATTAAAGGTAGTCTCAATTCAAATACGAATGTTCCTTGTTTCACCCCCAAATGTTCTTATATTAGTTGTTGTCTGTAACACCCCAAATTTTATATTCATCAAATATATTATAATTATTTGGGAAATTCAATAAAATGGTGAATATTCATGAATTTGGAATTTATGAATTTCATAAATGTTCAATTTCATGGGAAATTGGGCAAAAATAATTATGGAATTAATTTGGGTAATTTAAAAAGCCCAATATTAAGGTCCAAAAATGAAGGAATATTAGAGAAAATATTTGGTCCAAAAATAGATGGAAATTGGCCAAAGAAAAATAAGAAAAGAAATTGGATTAGAAATGTAATGACAAAATCGTAATTTTGCCAAAAAAGCACAAAATAAATTATTTTTCAATTAATTGAAGTTAATTTCAATTAATTAAGAAAAATAAAGGTTAAAAATATATTTATAATATTTTGGTCAATTTAATATGAATTTATGGAAAATTTGAGCAAAAGTGCAATGTTGACCAAAATTGAAACTTTATGTGTATACGTAACCGGAACAAGTTGTGAAGCTAATTGAGATCATAGGGAGGGACCCCTAGGTGTCTCCTACACATTGCAAGAGGAAGGAAATATTGGTTAGGCTTAATGAGCTTAGTTACATGTACATAGGGTTTATGTACATAAAATTGATTTTGGAATTTTTGGAAATTCCATAAATCATTAAAAAAAATCATATAATATAATAAAAACACTTTACCATCATCTTCCTCAGCTTATTTTTGTGCCCAACCAAATCTGAACTAGTGAGAGAAAGTGTGAAATTCTAGAGAGAGAAAAAGAAGAAAAACTTGCAAAAGTAAGTGATTTCTTCGGTAAATCGTTTCCTAATACGTATAATTCCATTCCTAAGCTACTCTACTATGTTATTCAAGGTTTGGAAAACTCAAATTTGGTGTTCGAAAAGTTAAGGTTTTCATCCAAGAGCAAGAAAAGCTAGTGGGAGCTTGAGGTAACTTTCAAACCTTCGTATATTAACTATTATGGCTGCTGTGGGCAATTTAATTGGTGAAATTTTGCCGGATTGCCATTGGTTTTAAATTTTGGAAAAGTGTGTGCCTAAGGTTTATGCTGCCCAATTTTAGTTCAAATGGTTGTTATAACTCAATTAGATGGTTAATAAAGTGGTTAGGAGTAAAAAGGAACGCGTTTACGGAGCTGAAATCGTAAAACCCCGATTTTTTTTTCGGAAAACACTATAATTTCGGCCAGAGATGTTTGAGGGCCTTAGAGTTGGATTTTCAATAATTTGATGATTCCATTGGATTCAGTGGGCAAAAATAGATAGGGTTACAGTTGGGCACTTTTTCAGAAAAAGCTGAGAAAGTATAATTATGGAAACACTCCTAAAACCCTAAAGGTAGGGCTTCCAAGGGCAATTTCGTAATTTGACATTGAATTTGGTAAATTTGAGTCCGGAAATGGATTCCTTGGACAAAAATATGTCAAGATAGCCCTAGTAAAAATTTGGAAAAACGTGCCATCGAGCTAGGTACAGCGGGGCCGGGCCGGGGTCCCGGGGGTATTTTGGTAAATTTTCACCATAGGCTAATATAACCACAAGAAACACTATGGAAGTGTCTAAAATGATACTTGGATAGGTTATGGCCTATTTCTTATACATTTAATATTTTAGGACCGAATCGGGAGTCGAAAATCGACACGTTTCACGAGGCACACAAAAAGGGGTCGATAGAACTTCGAGGTAGGAACTACTATCTCTCAATACTATGTGACTATTTGTATGATGCGTGTTACTGTATTTTGTGATCTGAACACATGTTGGAGAAACATTACCTAGCTGTGGTCTAGGAAATAGCTGAGGTACACTAGTCATACCTAGCTGTAGTCAAGGACTCAGCTGAGGTACATGTAGGGGTTTCAACGGGTTAGTTGGCCTTGAATTTTGTGTACACACCGGATGATATGAGTTTTCATTTTACTTGATACGGTGCATTGCATATTTAATTTTCGCATTTTATGTGTTGATCGTATGTTTCTACTGAGATTCCTTGGAATCTTACCCTTTTTTCTAAACCAAACATCTCAGCGGGTGCTAGCGGATCAAAAGGCAAGGACGTGGATAAAGGAAAATGACTGGCACGTGTCTTGAGGCGAAGTTAAAGTCTGTGGTTATAGAAGCTTATGTTATAAATATTGTCACCTTTTGTATCTTAACTTTGGACTGTAAACAAATACTTTTATCAGTATATATGTACTTTTTTGTATGCCTATAGAACTTGGTCTCTATTACTCTGTGAATATCGAAATGGAAATGAGTGTTGATATTGTCCCCATTGTACATATTTTATATATAGTTTTCGTATATGCAACACGAACACTATTTTTTTTTTCAATACCTCTTAAGGCGTATGCAATCATAATTTTTTTTCATATTAATAAAAATCATATGTTAATCTTTCTCTTTGTTTTAGTACATTTCCATTAACCTTTTTATATATACATCGCTTTTGTTGACCATCTTCATATAAATCTAACTTGATTATCAGAAATATAAAACCTACATTTTTAACATGTGTTAAAAGTAGAAGTAAAAGTCATTGATATTTAAACAAACGATATTACAGTTATTTGTGATAACGAGAGAAGGAGAGGTTTGACGTTGATGGCTCATTCTTTTTTGTAGTGTTGCTTAAAGGGTAGCAATAGACTTTATTTTTGCCTCTCTGTAACATCTTTAATTATTTTGATTTATAGCGGAATATTAATGCATAATTTGGTGGGTAACATAGGAATAATATAATTATACTGATAATATATACATGATTACAGAAATTTCTCATTGGGATTCGTACATGATAATTACCACCAATATAGCCATACAGGTCTACTTGGGTGTCTAAACCCATCCCAGTGAAACAGAGACATCCTTCTGTCTTTGTTCAATCACTGCAATCCTCTCGTGTAGTTCTCTTTTCTGATCTCTACGTACCTTTCGTATTCACTTGTCTAAATTGTTGGTAGGGGAGGATGAGATTCAAGAGAATCTCAGTAGGAAATATTACCAATATGCATGTATGATAAGTGCTTAATGCATAATATACTTGCATTACATAAACTTATGCTAACACAATGACATATCTGCGTGCTCAATGTTTCATGTAACAAAATTATAGCCACAGTATAAACAGAAAAAGAGCTTCAATCATTCATATATGTTTCACATAATCAAGCAAAACAATAATATGCAGGAGAGGTAAATTCCCTACCTTAATCCTTTCTTGCTTCAAAACGTATGCCTCATAAAGCGTGCCAACAACTCGGCTTTCAATTCGGTCCTAAAATACCAAATGTACAAGAAATAGGTTAAAGCCCATTCATGTACCATTTTATGTACTTCCATAGTGTTTATAGTGGTTATATTAGCCTATGGTGAAAATTACCAAAATGCCCCATAAACCCCAACCTGGCCTCACCGTACCCAGTCCGATTGTACTTTTCCTGAAATTTTGACTAGGGTTATTTTGATATATTTTCACCCAAGGAATCTATTTTTGGACTCAGAATTACCAAATCCACTGCTAAAAGACAAGAATGCCCTTGGTAGCCCCACTTTAAATGTTTCAGGGGCCTTTTTGTAATTATATCTTTTCGGGTTTTTTTCGAAAAAGTGACCAACTATAACCTCACCTAATTTTCCCTCTTGAACTCAATGGAATCATCAAATCATTGAAAATTCAACTCTGAGGCCAATTTCCAGTTAAGTATACATGTAAAATCCTAATTTTGATCAAATTCGTACTTTTGCTCAAATTTTCTATAAATTCATATTTAATTGACCAAAATACTTCAAATATATTTTTATCCTTTATTTTCCTTAAATATAAGGAGTTTTGGTGATTGAAAATCAGGATGTTATACTATCGTTCTATCTTTTTTGTTCAAACATATTTGAAACCAACTTCCATATTATTTGTGATTTTATGTTATCAATAATAAGATGGATTTTGTTTCGAAATATAATATGGATTTTCTTAAATAATTTTTTATCTAATAAAAAAACAAATATACATTTGGTACTGTAAATTTACATAATGTTTTAGTTTAGTTCCTTAAGTTTATAAAGTATTTTGTAGTTCCTTAATCTTAACACATTAATGTTAGATATCATATAATTATAAAAATATTATACGAGTTTAATACTTTATTTAGTCAAAACAAGTTGTTGGCAAACCAAAAAAAACAAACAAACAAGTGATCAATCTGTCTAACTATAACGTTCATAGATGGGGTGAAAAAATCTGACATTTTTATTTAAAAACGTCAAGTATAAATGAAGCAAGTTATATATAATCTGATCAAACCAAACAAGCTCAATTTTGTCCACAAAACTTCACTCCTATGAAACAGCAATATATTATTTTCTGTAAATAGATCCTATTAAAAAAATTAAATTTAATTTGTTGAAGGTATATCATTTTCAATGAAAGTGACATACTTAAATTAAACAGATAAAATTTTGAACTTGTGATTGTGACAACAGCGTTTCTCCATCTGAAAAAGCTCACGAGAAAAGCCTCAGTAAAGTTTTCAAATTTATAAAATAAATTTCACAGTAAAACTTGAGCCAAGAGCTTTCACTGGCGGGACGAAAATTTTTTGAGAAAATTACTGTACACTCCCAAATAAACAATTTACTAACTAATAAATACAATATGTGGGAAATTATAAATGTTTTCATGTTGCTCATTTATTATAAGATTTTTCAGTGATTAGATTGTTTAAGTGGACTGCACAATAATTCTTCCAAATTTAATCCATAATATAAGTAACTTGGAGAGTAAAAGCTTATTTGTCAATTTTATCCCAATTTTAATGTTTAAATGTGACTTCTCATATTTTTTTTCTCTCCTTTAAAATCTCATTTAACATGGGTAAAATTATAAATTTGTTTCAATTTAAAACATATTTAATATTTAGTTATGATAAGATGGTTAATAGTCACTTATATATATATGTGTGTGTGTGTGTGTGTGTGTGTTGAAGAGGAGGTTAGATGTGTGTGTGTGTGTGTAGAAGTCGAGATGGCACAAAATTTGTAGATTATCAAAAATAAAATGAATTTCTAGAAATAATGCGATAAAGAGATAAAGAGATAAAGAGAGCGTGTTGGTAAGTTACTATTTCTTTTACATCTCTTAGATATGCAATATTTATTTCAAAAGTATCTGATCAAATTTAAAGGGATTAATAATTTCTGTCTTCAACCTAATGAAGCGTTGTCATTCTTAATTAAAAATTATACATTATACACCACATAAATATCTAGCATTATATGTCTTCAAACTATAAGGATTAATTTTGTATGATTATAGCTGGCCAAAAAAAAATGTATGATTATAAAATTTTAGGAGTCTTATTGATAAAATTAAATTTTAGGGACCAAATCGATGACTTGGACAAATTTACAAGATTAAAAATTGGATTATCCCAAATTTAAATCATATAAGCTTCATTTTTATTATTGCTATAGCCTGACTAAAATATATTTTCCTTCCAAAAAACATTAAGTAAATATTAATCCTTAAATTTAATTAAAATTTAAGTAGTATCAAGTATTAGTATGCATCTTTCCAAAAAACATTAAGTGATATTTTATTAATTTTATATCATGTAAATATTTTTACATTACATGAAAAAAATGATATATAATTTTTTTAATTTTATAAAAGGACAATTGTATTCAAATTTAAGTACAAAGATATTCGAATAATTTTTAATGTAAGATATAATTAACTAATTTGAGTAAATTAAAGATAGGTTGAAAGTGTGAAGATAAGGAAATGATGATGATGATGTTGGTGTGGCATAACAGGTGGGGTAATATGTGACATTATTATCCTATGTGGCTAAACCACCTCAACACAAGTGGGTTAACTAATTGTTGACCTTTTAACTCTATTAAATTGGTAAAATTTAATCAGAACAGTTTACTCATAATAGACTATTATTACAAAGTACATTTTTTCATGTTAACATTTAGATGGAATTTAGCAATTTAAATTTATTTTTTTATTTTTTATACGAAATGATAATTATAATATATGTTTTTAAAGAGTGCTAAATATGAATCATTGAATTTTTTATCCAATGGATGATAAAGGGTAGAGGAGGGCAATGAAGGGGAAAAGGATGGGAAGTGTAAAGAGAGGATCCCTTCCCCGTTGTATTACAATGGGTTTTTAACTGACCATGAAACAAGCACAAAACATGTTAGCCCAATACAATTATAATAAGTAAGGAACGAAAAATCGGACCGGATAATGAACCGGTCACAATACAGATTTAAGGGTTAATGAGTCAATCGAGTTCTAACTGGTAGTTGAACCGGTTATATTAAAATATTATAATTTCTTAGTGGCAATATATATTAATATATTTTTAAACTTCTATAGATAAAAATGAAAATTTTTAGAAAAAAAAATGCTTAAAATCTATTAGTATTTGTTATAATGCATATACTTATGCAATGATATCTTTTTTCCTATAATTATTATATCTTTTTAAATATTTTTTTTCATTATCTTCTTCATTTTTTTTAGATTTGTTTTTTCTTTACCTACTTTTCTCTTCATTTTGATTTTCAACATTCCATTTTTCTCTCAAAAATCACAAAATAAAAATTTGAAAAAAGAAAAAGAAAAGAGAAACTGGTTTAACCATTGATTTTGACCGGTCCAACCGGTTTCATAATTTAACCATCAAACCAGATTGGACCACTGACCAGTTCCCAATCCAACCGGTCAAACTGTCCGATCAGGTCCGAATTTTTATTCTATGATAATAAGCAAAGCAACGAAGAGACTTAAACATAAAACAAACAATGAAATACTACAAACCAACAAAACAATATGTTTTGTTCTATTGTCCGCGAAAAACAATAGAACAAAACATACAAACGAACTTGAAGAAACATAAACTGAAAATTGAGTAACCTTAAACTGAAAATAACAACCAAGACATGAATAATGCAGATTAAAATCTGTGTGAGTGTATTGAAGAATCTTTCTTGATAGGAAGGTGAAAGTAGAAGTCACATGTTTGTGGGAATGTGTGAAAGAAAAGAGGGATGGGGTCCTCATATTATGGAAGTAGATGGGTCCTACCTACTGTACCTCATATATCATATAATGGCTCTCATCTCTGTCTCATCTCTCTCATATGTTTCTATCATTATCTCACCTTCCTTAAACTCTCTATTTTTCTTTTCTGTATTTCCCCCCTCAAAGTTTACCCACTCTCTTCAAATTTTAACAAGTGTTACAAAGCTAAGTCCCTCCTTCAATCTAAATAATAGATATAAATATGGATATAATTCAATTTTAAAAATAATAAAATTTTGATTTATTTTATTTTTCACATTTAATATTTTTTTTTCTTATATAATCCTTATTAATTTCACAATTCTCTTCTTTTTCTTAGTCTTTCACAATTAATACCCTCACAAAAAAGTGTATTTTTAGAAAAATGACGCATGAATTTATATAACAATAATAAATAGTTAACTAAACTGATTTTTCAATTTTTATAAATTAGTTAACTAAGTCTTATATTCAAAATTGGAGAGAGTGTTATAAAAAAATTTGATTAAATTGGCCGAAAGATATCAACATGCTAGAAGCAAAACTATTCAATATTATCAGCATTAGATTTAGGTATTAAAAATGATTATTCTACTATAATTTATTTCATCTATAAAATTGTTTCCTCAATCTTACTTAAATTAGGAAAATAAATATTTTAACTGAGACAAGCGTATTAATGAAATTATTTTTTCTTTGAATTTTTTTCCCCAACTCGTATGCCTCTTCCCGTAATGCACAACAGCACAAAAACACCAAAATATGGAGTACAAGATGAGTGGGTAAGACATATCCCCAAAATTTATTTATTTTCCCGTATTACCTCTATTAATACTTCCAAAATAAATTTACACATTAACCCAAATTAAATTTTAAGGACAATTGAGGCAACATTGCAGTTTGCACAACCTAAAGTTTCTTTATCTTTTTTTATTTTTTTTATGAAAAGAAATGTTGCATTAAGCAATAAAGTTGCTGCTGGCAGGACTTCGTCTAGCTTGAGAATCATTGTGTTGGCGAGTATGAGCAGTAACAGCTAGTGCTCGAGATTGTGCCATTTGAATAACCAGTTGAGGTGTGAAACTTGTTCCTGCATGGCAAATCTAATTTCGGGCAAACCACAAGGATTCTAAAATTTGAAAAAGGTAAGTATGACATAAAATTTCCAACATCCTTGTGAGTGAGTGTTTGGCAATTATCCAAACCTAGGTTTCAAATCTAGATTTACGCAAATTGAGATAAAATTCCTCTCACACACTTACTTCGTAAATCATAAAAACTATTCTCAAAGCTAATCCAAACACACACGAAGTTCCTACGAGGATAATCATCAAACCTAAAACCTAGGCAACTAGATGAGCACGGTATGCTCATCCCCCCAATTTTGGGGTGGAGGCCATTTTTTTTTTACTCATTCTTATTTATTTAGATTAAATTGTACGCTGCAATTTGAAATTCTTTTGTCACATGGTATCTCAAATTAATTAATTTCTAATTCTGCATTCAGAAATATTTTTCCTGCAATACTAGTTTCTGAAATATTTTTCTAATAGCACCAAATATCTAAAATATTTTTTTAACATCCAGTATCTTAAGCTAATTAACTTTTAGTGCATGGAGTATTTTTTCAAAAATAAGAATTAAAAAAAAAACCCCAAAATGGGGGGATGAGCCTTACCTGCTCATCTTTTGGATCTATCAAACCAACTAGTCCTAGCAAAAGGACAGTTGAGGAGCAGAAGGCACATACCTCAGTGTTCAACAGATGTTTGCGTTTTAAAAGATTTGAAGTAGGAAGAATACCTCGCACTAGCTTCCAAACAAGTAATTTGATCCTTGGAGGCACTGGTAATTTCCAAGCCACAGAACAAAGCAAAGAAATGGAATGATGATCATGGTACCAGGAAGTAGAAGCTAACATGAGTAGTCCATAGCCATCCTGAACTATATAGCTTCCAGAGGAATTGCCAATCCATCTAATCAGATATGAGTTTCAGTCACCGGTACTGTATACTTATCAAATTGATTCATCACATGTGTAGGGTAAAGTGAGGAAAAAAGATTACGATTCCTTTGACATTGAGGGCACAGTATAAGGTCTGACACCTTCATGGAAGGATATGATTGGCCTGACTGCTGCTTGGGCCACCATAGCCTGTTATCTAATGAAATAGATTCTCCATTCCCCACTTGCCAAGTAATATGATCTGTTATTAACGAACTTGCTTTAATGATTTGTTTCCAAACAGGCTTAAAATTGAAATCCTTAGTATCGTGCAAATACTTTTGTGACATGATCTTACTCAGCAGCGAAGTCTGAACCTATACTATTCTCTACATGTGTTTAGCCAAGAGAGCATCATTAAAGGCTTCCAAATGGATAATTTGAAGTCCCCCAAGGTTCTTTGGCAAACACAATTCATCCCTAGAAGAAATTTGTCATTTTCATAGTAATCTGATGACAGAGATACTGAGGAAACTTCATACACAATAATGGGTAGACCAATAAAGGAATAAGAGAATATTTTATCAACACCAGGCATCCTGCTTGAGAGAGAAGATGATTTTTCCATCTTGCCAATCTTTTGTCAATATTTTGCATTACCTCTTCAAAATTTCTGTTCTCCGATCTCTAGTCATCAATGTATGTACCTAGATATTTGCCTAGTCAAGAGTGAAAATGAGTCACTAGAATCTTTACCAACTATCTCTTCAATCCATGAGAGACTGAAGTGCTGCATACAAGATTGGATTTCTGATAATTAACATATTGACCTGAAATTGTAGAATACCTCCCGAGAATCGCTTTAACAATACGACAATCTTCCTCCGTGGCCCGACAAAAGAGCAGAGTATCATCAGCATACATTAGACGAGTTATAGGGACAGAGCCACGCGAAATACGAATGCCCTCCCACCAATGAAACCTCTCCGCTTAATGTATCATACAAGACAAAACATTTGTAAGGATTAAATAAGGGAAAAAAGGGTCACCTTGTCTTAATCCTTGAGATGGTTTAAATAAAACACAAGGAGACCCATTGACAATTACTTGATATGACACAGTGGTAATACATTGCATGACCAAGTTGATCTACCAATCGAGGAACCCTGTTACTTGATATATCCAGCTTGATCGCACACCACCCAACCTTATTCTTTCTCATTTGTTTGATCTTAGCCATGCATTCCGATGCTAGAATAATACTATCAGAGATTAGTCTTCCTTTCATAAAAGCATTTTGATTTGGTGTATTAAATCTGAGAATGCTTTTCGAACAATTACATAAAATCTTGGAAATCAACTTGCAGGCCACATTGCAGAGGTTAATCGGACGAAAATCTTCAAAAGCATTTGGACTTTGAAACTTGGCCCCCGAAAGACTTATTCGCACATACAAGGAAATCAGAATTCGGAACTGCACTAATGACCGGTTTCTTACATTAATAATCATATCATAGACACTTCAATTATCTTTCCCTCTTGAGACATCTTATTTAAAATCTGAATTCTTGATTATTTCACTTGTATCTTTGTCAGTTTTTCTCTTTTCAATTCCCAGCAATTCAACTGCAACAACACTGCCAAAGAAGAAACTTGTAGTTCTATAAAGCTTCAAAATGAGAACATCAGTTTACCACGAGTTTGGTAATGAACATAAAACCAGCTTCATTATTATCCAGCTACAAGTATTTATCAACCAAACTTCAGGAAAAAGGAAAAAGAAAAATCATAATGCTCCGGGGACCGAAAAAAAAAAACTAGAATAACCAAATAAACTCTTTGGAAACAGAAATCAACCCAGATGGCCAAAGATTTGATATGAGCCTTCTCTGATGAACTCTGTTCAGTACTCTGGCAGACAACCAATAACTTCAGCCAACATCCATAGAAAAATGGGCTAACTGTAAACAGTTTGACATGTTAAAGGCATGTAGTCCTAGTCATGCAGGTTACCATAACAGGGCTTCATTTCAAGACACGTGGCCCCCACCAACCTGGCCGTGAGCTGTTGAATGAGTCCAAGCTTCCCCAACTCAGAACTCCACATGTATCTAAACCAGTTCCAGGGTTTTGTCAAATAAAAAAAGAGAACAAAAACAAATTAGCTGGGTAGACAATGCTGCAGCGAAACCGTGTAACTTTACATGACAAGAATTTTATGATTCTTCGTATCTTTCTTTGGATGTTCAAAATTTTAGCCGAGATATTTTCTTTTGGTAATCATGCCTCATTATATTTTGGCCCCCCCAAAATAAACCGAACTTGAGGACTGCTAAATGCACAACTTATCCATATACCTTCATGAACTCCAGTATCTTGAGGATGCACTGTTAGTTGAGGCAACTAGAGTTCCTGACTCAATAATTCAGTGACATGCAGTTATGTTAATCAAATAAACCATAATAGTAATTTCAGTTCAGAAATAAACTTATCACAATTAAAAAAAACTTACAAATGGAAGATAGAATTTTCCCAGCAGAAACCAACTTAAGTTGGCATTAGAATGTAATTAGAGCCAGGAATATTGATTTCCTGCAAAACGAGTTTTCGTCAAAACTCCATATCGGTGCGACTCAGTTCACAGACTTCAAGGTACTGATTGGCCGAAAAGGTAAAAACTAGGTAATTGTGATTGCTTACCAATGAAAAATATAAAAATGCCAAGCAACTTCAGGAAATCGCATATGCATATAAGCTTCCTGTAAATTATGTGAGAACGTTTACAGCCGGTAAGCAATAGGAAATGCCCAAGCACAAAAAGTAGTAATCAAAACTCAGCATCACTTGTAAATTGTTATGCTTAATAATATAAAACTAGAAGGAACACCAATTATAGTATATCCAAGCAAGAAAAATCAAGATAATTTTACAATTGTTCGTATGTCAAACACTTGCAGGTCCCAAATATACATATCTTCTCTTTCAAAAGAAATTGCTCATTTCACCCAAGATGCACAAGGAGAATTTGGTGTTAAACTAAACTGTGACAAGCTATCAGAAATTGTATTGGAATGTCAAAGGAGCGAAGAAAAATGGCAAGACTTCCATTGGAAGGGAACATCAATCAATCAAATGATAATTTCAAAGAAATATAAATGTTTACCCTGTCCAACGAACAAAATAGCATTTGAAGCTAGAGAAATGACATCTTGGATCCTTTCGCCAGAGAAAATAACTTGAACAACTGAGAGAAAGCAGGAACAGTCTAAATTACTTAGGGAAGCATATAGATAAAGAAATCATCAAAGGGTGTTCTAAAATTACTTCACTAATTTTGTACGAAAGGAGGACAAATAAGTAGCAAACACCTATCTGATTATGGGAGGGGTAGATGGTAACTATATGAGCTGAAAGATTCAAAAGCATTGAACTCCCATATGATGATAAAAATTCAAATATAGAGAAAATATTATATGAAATTATAGTAGAACACTAGAGCTTCATTTGCAAGAAAAAGAACACTCGAATCAAAGCAAAATGTGAGTATTTTCTATTCATTCAGCTGTAAGAAACAAGAAGAGAAAAAAAAAAGATACTCCCTCCGGTCCTAAATATAGGACAAAGTTTGTAGTGCAAATTGCACTACAAACTTTGTCCTATATTTAGGACCGGAGGGAGTATTTATTTCTATGAATTTAGTGAATATCATGTATAGAAGTTAAGAATCTGATGATGCAGAACAGGAAACCATGAACCGAGAAAATATTAAAAAAAAAAACAAATAAAGAAACCTTCAATTCCGAATTACAAATCCAAACACCAAAGTAATGGCACTACCTGGGGAATGTGGTAGCTTGCCATCCCCATCATTTCCATCTGTTGCATTTAAAGCATTTTCCATGTCAATTGCTAACACATGCACAGTATTATGTCCATCTGATATCCAGACAGTCTGGGAAACTGCAAGATTAAAACAGAAGTAGCATAAAGAAACAGGAAGTTAAACAGAGACATGGTGTGCTAGAAGGGCATATATCACACATAACAAAAAACCTTGAGATGATGCTTATTATTTAAAAAAAAAAATAGCAATCTGAATTCAAAGACTTCCAACCATAACTTGTGTATCGATTAGATTTGCATCAATGTCTACCGAATATCCCTCCTTAATCAAAATACAACTAAAAACAAATAGTTACATAGACCAATTAACTCCGAATGGACATGGGCATGTCATCTTATATTCATGATATCGTAGATCCATTTTCGGTCTCCCTTCGTTCTTCACTTACCCTAATTCTGGAAGTCTTGCACAGAAATATGCATCCTCCCAAAGGGAAGGATTAGTAGATAAAGAAATATTAATTTAGAAGGAAAATAAAATAATATTATTTCATATGGTATGGGCTTACCAAAGCATGCATTTTAGTCAAACTTTCTATAGATGCTTTTCAATTAAATGCAAACCAATTTTTTAGCAGCTTCTACATTCAGTTGCAACCAAATTTTCCCTATTCTTTCTTGATGTTTAAATATTATATCATTCTTTTTTTGTAAAGACATCCTTTATATACTTATGGAAAAACTTTCATCTCTCTCTAAAATAACATGCTGTGAAAGAAATTACTTTAAAAATAGAGACTATGTCAGACTCATAATCCTTAAACTGTAAAACAGTGATTTAAATAGATACTTAGTTCAGTTAACTTCCAATTCTTTCCGATAAGGCATTTTTAAAATCCAAATAAGTGAATGAATGAGAAATACTGTCACATTCCATGTATAGTCGGTTGTTCAAATGATAGAGCGATAGTCCATACTTGTGCATGTTTAGTTTAAGGATTACAATCTTTTTAGCCAGAAAAAATCATCCCATGTTTTGCCAAGATCTAAATGCTTTAACTAAGAAACAATCTACAAATCAAATGACAAATGTAGAAAACGAGGGAATAAATATCCTTACTCATGGAGACATCTGGAAGAATAGCCATATTCTGCACTTTCATTGTGCATGGCAACTGCCTCATATGACCAGCAATATTTTCTCCCATAACAGAATTAGAAAAACATAGCAAGTGTAAATCTCCAGCTGAGTCTAAGACCAGAAACTTCCTTTGGGACAGAGCCTGAATGGAAACTGCTTTTGTAGACATCGACACCTTGGCCGAGGATTTTGTTTCCCCATCATATCTCTTAAATGCCACAAAACAGGTGCCTCCATCTCTGTCATCTCGTCTAAACTTTGCATTCATCTGCTTCACTAAATGAAAAACAACAAATATTAGATGCAAGAAATGATGAATAGTGGAAACAGTTTCCAATGCACCTAAGAAAAATGTAATCAGGTATGAGATTCCTACAGATCTACTCCATGACAAGTCACTAAAATTGAGGCCACAGGAAAGCTGATATTTATGCTGCAAGCTAAGACTACATTTGTAAGACAATAACTCAAGATTGAGGCCACAGGGCAGGTGTCTTGTTAACAAGAAGAGGAAACTTGATGTTACTTAACAAAAAACATGATAGAGTCTGATTTTATTAATATTTATTTTATTAATTGAGTCTATTTTTATTATCATTTTCGGAAATCTGAAAATAAGTGGATTATCCACAAATAGGATTTAAGATATTTCAGCAATATTATTTATTATTTTAGATATTTTAGAATAAGTGGAATATCCACAAGTAGGATTTAGTTCTTAGATTTTAGATATCATTTGGATTTCTTAATTTGAATTTTGAATTAGATTTTATCTCTTTGTACTTCTATAAATTGGCTTTTTGCCTACTCAATAAAGCATTGAATATTCAGAGAGTAGATTGGTTTAGGAGATTCTCTAGAGCTGTTCTTAGAGAGTTAGTGAGATACTTGCTTTCTCTTTATGCCTGCTCTTTATCTCAGAATACCTTTATCCTTCTCAACATAAATTCTCAAATTATCATCTAACTTTCCCATTTAACCATTACTTTACTCAGTACCTTAACAAATGGCATCACAGCCGTTCGATCTGGTAACCAACTCTTCCGCTAGTTTTCCTTCCTCATTCCCATCATACACTTCTTCCGCTTTTTACAAGTCATTGCAAGCATCTTATATTATCTCCCAATCTTGACACTATAAATGCTAAACTTGGCTTAAAAACCCTGGTTAGTAATTCCCAGAGCCAACGAAGCATCACTGCTCCCACCATCAAAGATAAATCCAATGACAATGGCTTAGGAGTTAGGAAGCATGTTAGAATCCACAAGTACATAAGCGAAAAACCTAGTCACAACCGCGTAACTCTGTCAGGGTATTTAGCCAACAACGACGCACGTGACTTTGAACCGAGCCACCCAAAATTTTCGTATCCCATTAATTCAACTGCAATGTCGTCGAACATCACCAAAGCTCGCTCACAGTCTTACTCTTCTGATCATGTCACATTGGATGAAGATTCTGCAACAACTTCAATAAGAGCAGCGTTTGATTTTGAGACCACCCCTACCAACGACAACAAACATGACTTCGTTGTCCGGTACCTTGACTGTGGAGTTTGAGTGCCAACATCACAGAAAGAAATATTGCTTTTGTTGTTGCGAGCAAATTAGCCCTGGGCAGCGTCGTTCCGAGTCCTTGCTTATGAAGATCACAGAGATCGTTCCACCTCGGACTAAAAGAGTTGAAATAGAGATAGGAAGTGATGAGGCTGAAATTTCTTTTGACGCCATCCTGGGAAAGTCTTCATCACTGGTGAAGCTTCAAGAAACCTTGATGCATCCTTCTGATATGATTCTTATGGATTGCGGCTCCATGGATCATTTTTTCCTTGACAGATTGGTGTCTTATGTGCTACATCTTGTTCGGCCTACTCTTGTTCTTGAAGTCTCATTTAGAGTTGTTGATACATCTCATATTGCCTTCCTACCACCTCTACCTAAACCTCTAGACATACAAGATAATTTTTTCGTTTTGCCTTGAGGACAAGGCCAATTTACAAGGAGGGGATAATGATAGAGTCTGATTTTATTCATATTTATTTTATTAACTGAGTCTGTTTTTATTATCATTTTAGGAAATCTAAAAATAAGCGGATTATCCACAAATAGGATTTAAGAAATTTCAGCAATATTATTTATTATTTTAGATATTTCAGAATAAGTGGAATATCCACAAGTAGGATTTAGTTCCTAGATTTTAGATATTATTTGGATTTCTTAGTTTGAATTTTGAATTAGATTTTATCTCTCTGTACTTCTATAAATTGGCTTCTTGCCAACTCAATAAAGCATTGAATATTCATAGTAACTTGGTTTAGGAGATTCTCCAGGACTGTTCTTAGAGAGTTAGTGAGATGCTTGCGTTCTCTTTATAACAGGGTATTGGGCTGTTTTAGAGAGAAGGTGAGATTCTTGCTTTCTCTTTATCTCAGAATACATTTATCCTTCTCAACATAAATTCTCAAATTATCATCTAACTTTCCCATTTATCCATTACTTTACTCAGTACCTTAACACAACAGCACGTTGCATTGCAACTGGTTAAAGAGAATAACAAGAGAACTACTTGTTGGTAGAAATTACACATGGAAAAAGTTCAACAGGTTAGTGCTATTCCAAAGGAACAAAACTACACTATCCATCCACTAGTATCAACCATCAATTAGCATTAACTACAGCAGGACAATGGCATAATGATAGTTGAAAAACAGAAAAAATCAATCCATTCAGAACCCATGTTTACAATCACATCACATATTCTTACAAGGAGATTTCTATGTTATAAAACAGCGTTAGAGTTTCATGTAAAAGTTATGATCCTTGATATTTTTTATGGTTTTAAACTCTTTTTACTCTGATCTAGATGAATATGACTCCTGGGACATACATAATAGATAAAGAGAATACATGCCACGATGAAAATAATGATTGCAAAGGACAGATTACGCAAATGACTTGAGGATTAAGAAGCAGGATAGTGTTGAATGAAGTGATCTCCCATTGTAGACCATTGGGTATGCAGAATGCAGATGCACTCAATTTGTATTACCCTGGTCTGTATGGAAGTACCTTCCATTCATAATTGGCATGAGACACGACTAAAGATTGTTTCATTTAATCTAATCTTCTCATAAAATATTCATCATTATGAATGCACCTCCACAACCTTCTGAAAAACCCCTTCCATCCTGGTGGTGACAAATAACATACCTTGCTAATCCAAAATTACCTTGAATATTTTCAAACAAGGGCAATAACTACCATCCTGCATACCTTAGACTTTCAGACGCATATGCCAACACGAGAGGTATATAACAGCAACCATCACATGTTAAGATTGCAATTTTCATATAAATTGTTAGTATGAGACAGGATCATAAGGCCTCTCTTGATCTACAATATCACAAGTGGCCATGAACAACATTATAGTCAGGGGAAAGAAAGCTCCCAAAAACACAAAAGTGAACAAAAAATAAAATAATAGCTTCAAGCTTTTAAGAAGACGCTGCCATTGAGACCATTGTTTTTACTAGTCTTGCAGCATCACAAACCACAAAGTAACTAACAGAAACCATAGAAAATAAGCAAACAAGCAAAACACAACACTCCATCCCGAAAATAATGTGGGTATGCATCCTCACTTCATCTGAAGCACTGCAGTAATTTGTAAACTGATACAAAACAAAAAGTGCTCGACTCTCAGAAGGCAATGTAATTGTCAACTTTTTTCCAGTCATGAAATTCACAATCAAATTCCTTGTCTTTCAATCAATCCTTCAATACCTCATGAAAGTTCAAGAATGATTACTTTTAAGCACACATAACCAGACAAATGACAATAATTCAATAAAAATCTCAGAATGTTACCAAGAATAAGGGCATTTTTGTATGCTTTCCAGGAATAAAACCTTAAAAAATTTGAAATTTGCAGGGAAAATTATGTAAGGTAACATCAATAATTTCATAAACACTCACCAGGTACGCGATGTTTTCCGACTTTCCACTCCACATCGCCATTGCAGGTTACCTCCGAAAGCCCCTCAGTACTCTGACTCTTACTTCCTCGATCTCTAGAACCATGTTTCCTGTAATCATTACCAATGACTCCATTTGGGAGAGAAGATCCTCGACTATCTGACTTCAAATTCTTTGCTTTGTTATCTCGCCCTTTTACCAGTCGCCTGAGATTGAAAACCCTAACTCCATTTTCTTCCCCTAAAAGCAGAAACCCAAACGAAATGCTGAGAGACCAAATGGGCTTAGAACACTCGAGCACAGCGCACCTCATTAATTTCACCACTACACCATCATCATCAGCTTCATCGCCACCTTCCATCTTGGCCCCAAACACCCAGATTTTCGAGCTTGAGACAGAGTACATCGCGAAGTAGTTAATGGACCCAGCTAGTTTAATCGAAACACCGTGCTTTACGTTGACCAAGACCCCCAAATTCGACTGAAATCGGAGGTTTTTCTGGGAGCAAACAACTCGGGCTTTCGCAAAAACCTTGCTCTTCCGCAATATGTAAAATCGGAGAAGAATCTCAGAGCCAGCTTTGTAGGGACCAGACACAATGAAGAGGACTCGAGGGGTAGAATTAGGGTTTGAACTCTGAAGGAGAAGGAATGTGGAGGATGAAGAAGGGGAAGGAATTAAGGTATGCAGAGAAGGAAAGGAGGAGGAGGAAGAAGAAAGAGGAGAAAAAGCAGGATAGAGAGAGACAGAAGAGTCAGAGTACATGAGAGCAAGAGAGAGCGAAGTGGGTTCAAAAAGAACGGAGGTTATGTGAGGAGAGAAGAGGGAAGGATTAGGGAGGGTGAACTTGGAAGCTTGGACAACAACCATTAGAAGGAGAGATGTAAATCAGTAGTCACTGAAATTTCCGCTAGAGAAGGCATTGATTTGCCACTGGAAAGAGAGAGAGGTTGAAGGAGAGGAACATTGTCATCGTGATTGTCTATTTGGTGCTCTTCCTTCCAAACTTGTTCTCGCCTGGGTTTTGGGAGATCCAAGATTGAATTTTTTAATAATAATAATAATCTATTTTGCCCGAAAATAATAACAATCATAGTCTTAACCAATGTCTAATAGTTTAAACACGGATTAATATATATTTTGTCTTCTAGTTTGTCATCATTTTTGTTTTGGTTAATATAGTTTTAAATTAAAGATTTTAGTTCTTCAAGTTTTATTTCATTTTGCAGAATTAAGGGACTTTTTGTGCATCATCCAAAAATTTAAAAGGAGACCAAGCCACAAGTTCCACACACCTTGAGAATTGGACATTGTTGTAATTTGCCTTCCCCTCCTTTGGCTTGACTGTTATCATCATCTTCTTTGTGTGGAAAGGGATGAAATTTGAGAAGAGACCTAGCCACGAGTTCCACACATCTTGAGGATGAGACATTGTTGTAATCACGATCACCCGAATGTTATTCCTTTTTCATGTAGTTCGTCTTCAAACTTTTTGATGAAAGTAAAATTCAAATCATGCTGGTTCTAATATCAAATATTAAAAACGAAGCATTAACTATCATGTTAAAACCTTAAGTTTGTAGCCAAGGCTCACCCCCAACTCCTTTCAGCCTGGATCAAATACAGGTCTACCAATCTTTTACGATTTTGTCATTCACTAGGCTGGGATGTATCATTTCCTTCCTCTTAAAGCAGGTTCGATGGAAGTGGGATTCGAATAAGTGCTAGTTCTTATACCAAACCTTAGTAATGAAATGTCAACTATCACGCTAAAAGATTAAGCTGGTAGTAGCGGTCTATCCAATTCCTTTCAACACAGATCATACAGGGTGCACCGGTTTCTTATGACTTTATGGTCCACTAGGCCTAACATAATCCATACCCTCTTTGAGATCTGAGATGTATCACATTTCCTCATAATGTTTTGGTGAATAGCAACCATCCCTTTTTAAGTATACGAAATAAATAGGCAAGCTCTCCTTTGAATATCATTCATTTAGGAGAACAAGCTTTTGCCAAGGGATCAAATATTTTGCTGTAGAAAAATGGAATGGCTTGAAAGCAAGTAGATCTTGAACATCAGGATGGAAGATTAAAGTGGCTTATTTTACTTGTATTTCATCCAAAATACATAATCTAGTATGAGAACAATTCCGTTCTCTCTCTTCATTTGTGCAAGATCTTTTTTGACCAGTAGACTTAGAGCTTTGGATATGAGCTAGCCCGTGAGTTATGGGTTAACCCGCCACAGCCTGTGACTTAGAGAGGATGAAAAAACACTAGCCTGAGCTTGCTAAATATTTTTAATTGAAAAAACTCAAAAATAAAGGGAAGAATGTTGGCCTTAGTATATCTTTTTTTAGTAAAGAAAGAGGAAAAAATCAAAATAATCTATTGTAAAAATCACTTATTAAGATGCCAATACACACACGCACATATATTAGAAATTGATGTTAGCGAATATGTGATGGTTGATTTTAGTATTTCACACAAATACACTCTTCATTTTTTTCATTATTTGCACTAAGCTTCTAATATACATTCTTTCTCATTTATTTGTATACTGATTAGTTATCATTATACTCTTTGTCATCTTTCTTTTGTGTATTCATTTTCATGTTTCGCCATTGTTCCCACTATATGCATATTGTTTGAATATCTTTTTATTAAAAGAAAGAGAAAGGAAGAGCAATAAATTAAAGCAAAAGTTCCATTTATATTTTTTTTTTGATAGAAAGGCCATAAAATGGAAATTACATCACACTAGGGAAATAGAGGAGCTCCTCCTCTAGGAGAAAGGTCTTCTCTCAAAATCTGTAGACAACCTGGATGAGGAAATGGGAGAATCACCAGTCCCCCCAGTAGGTGTTGCGCATCTTTAGCCAGAAAATCAGCACATCGGATTGCTTCTCGAGGAGCATAACAGAGCTCAATCTGCCAATTTGAGAAAAGAAGATCTCTCACCGCACATATGACCTCTCGTAACGGATGATCATGTCCCCCATCTCGCATCACCAAATTCAATACCTCTATAGAGTCTGTATAAGCTCTCACACATCGAAATCGGTGTTGCTTGCATAATTGAAGCCCCGACAAAAGACCCAATAGTTCCGCAACAGTGGGCGAATGAACACCAAGTATGTGTTGGAACCCAAGGATCCAATTGCCATTCCTGTCTCGAACTACCCCGCCACAAGCAGCTGATCATTGCGCATTAACTGATCCATCTGTATCAATTCTGATGAAACCTTCTGATGGCCGACTCCATAAACTGTCATCATCATGTGCAAAGTGCGTGACTTGGGCTGTGAACTTCCTAAATACACTCGTTTCCAGAAGCTGAAAACAAGTCGCGTGGACAATGTCCTTAGGTTGAGCTCGGGATCCGTCCATCACCCCTTTGCAACGATTCTTCCACAGTAGCCAGCATATAATACTGAAGATCTTTGCCCAAGGCCATCTACAAAACCTGGCAAAACCCATATTGCTTGATAGATTCTCCTTAAGCCAATCCTGCAAGTTAGAACAAAAAAATCTAATGCAACAATTAGGTTTAACAAAATTAAGCCACACTAATCTAGCATCCTCACAATCTCTCAAAATATGTAGAACTATTTCCACTCTCTGACACTCGAAGGGGCACTCCCCACTATCAGTTAAACCTCTCTTTGCTCTGAGGAAATTAGTAGGAAGTCTTTCATGAATAGCTTGCCATAGAAAAAATTTTACTTTTTCTGGTATCGGTAACTTCCACATTTTCTTCCAAGGAACCGGCGAGTTCTGGGAACTTGTCGAGGATAAAAACTTGTAAGCATCTCGGATACTGAAACGATTGTCCGAAGCGTTCCTCCAAGAGAATTTATCAGCCTCACTTCCATGTGGCGGAGCCACTTGAGCAATAATGTTGATCACCCAATGAGGAAGAAACTCTCTCCACTTTTTTAGATTCCATCTTCCAGTAACCAACACAAAATCCCTCACTTTAGCAGAAGGATCAAGGAGATGTATGTTATGGTCAACCAAAGAAATGAGCGGCTCATCCAATGGTGACCATAAATCCCACCAGGCATGACTGGTCGTACCATCATTCAATACCCTGCCAACTCCTTTATAGAACTGATCCCACACCTTGGTGATGCTTCTCCAGACATCAGATTAGTTGTGCTTCTTGCTTACTATAGGGTATAATCCATCCCCACAGCCATATTTCCCTTTCAGACATTTCACCCATAAGGCTTCAGGTTTAGTAAGAAGGCCCCAACAAAGCTTCATTATATAAGCCTTGGTTTGTCTTTGAAGATCTTTAACACCTAAGCCACCATCCTCTTTGTCTTGTTTAACTTGGTCCCATGCAATAAGGTGCATCTTCGTTCCTTCCTGGCTTTGATTCCAGAGGAAGGAATGACTAATCTGTTCAAGTTCCTTCAGAATTCCTTTTGGAAGAATGGATGTTATAGGCTTTTTCCATGTCAACTTTGATGGCCACATAGCCCTTCTTTCTATTTTTTATTTCTCATAGAGTGCATGACATCCTGAGCAATGATGATATTGTCACTGCCTTGCCTTCCTGCAATAAAGCTACACTGCTGAGGTTGTATTAGATAAGACATGGCCTCCTTTAATCTGCTAGCAATAATTCTCGTTATAATCTTGTATATAACATTGCATAGCGAGATAGGACGAAAATCTTGCACTCTGTTTAGAGTCTTCCTTACCACTCTAAATTTCAAGGCACAATAGTATTGAAGAGTCTTCCTTACCATTCGGTAATGATCCTATCCTTATAGAAGTAGACTCTTCTACTACTTTAACTAGTGAAGCAATTCCTGATTTGAGTGATGATGAGGTGGATGAGAAAATCATTGTTGAATCCCCTCAAATATTTGAAAATGTAATTGCTCAACCTCTTAGTTCAAGTAGTAGTGATTCAATTGTTGTTGTCGATGATCTTGCTTCTACCTCTTTGTGTGATGCTTCTATTGTTGAAAATGCTTCTCTTCATAGTACTAGGGATGATTGTGGTCAACTGAATGATATATCTTCATGTTCTTGTGCGGTAGATCAAATATGTGTTGATTGTTATCATGAAAAATGCCACTTGCTTGTTGAGTTTCGAAAGAAAGCATTTAGTGAAGTGGTTGATTCTACCGTTCATCTTGATACATCTCCTTGTACTATTGATGTTTCTAAGCATGACACTTGTGAAAATGTTGAATCTTGTGTGGATGCTAATGTGATTGTTGTGAATGAAAAAGACCATTGCCTAGAAAAAGATCTTTCTTTTGATTCCAATGAATTGCTTGATAGTATCATAAGGGAAGATTCAACTGTTTTGATTGATAATATTACAAATGAACATGATTCTTTCCATATGATTCTGTCTTGTGATTTGCCACCCGATATAGAAAAGGAAAATAATTCTTTTGAAAGTTCAAAAGTTTTGGGTGGTAATGATTTGAAAAATTCTCCTTCTTCTTCCACTCTTTTCCCTTCCATCTCTTGTGATTGCAATGATGATGTGGTGTACCCCAACACTAAGTTGGATTCCGCACCTTCCACTTTACAAACACAAGAGAATTTAACTGTTTGTTTGACTCCTACTGATGGGAGTACCATTGATTTCCTTGGATGTGATAGTTACTTGGAGAGTTTGGAACTTAATATGCCTTTACTTCACTTGAAATCTCTCCATGTTTCTATTTTTGGATGGGATACTGCTGTTTGCTCGGATTCTTTGCAGATACATTCTTGGAAAGGTCATCGAAGGAACCAACATCCACCGTATATCCTTGGACCTCTTCCGATTGATCCTGAGCCACCTCCACCAAGGAAATCCAATGCAGGAGAAGTTATTTTTACCGATAAATGCATGATTCTCATCAAGGATGAGAACTTCTCCTTCAAGCGACTAAAGATTCTCTAACATAGGTTGTCTCTTTCCTCACTTGTTTTCTTCCTATTTTCTATGATTCTTTGAGCTTAATTGTTGTGTGAGGAAGATAAGTGTGGGGGAGGGACACAAACCAGTAGAAAAAGGTAGAAGTAGTGTAGTTTAGTACAATAAAAACCCCCTTTGTATGCTTTGCATCATTTGTGGCCACTACCTTACTTAATTACCATTGTGCCTTGAAATTCCATTTGCTAAACACTCTCTTTAGAGTTGCTTTACACATTGAGGACAATGTGTTGATTAAGTGTGGGGGAGGGAAATACATTTTAAATCCCATGAATTGGTTGTTTTCAAATGAGAAATGCCTTAAACTAGAAAATTTTTCAAAAAAAAAAAAATTTCAAAAATGACTTGTTTAGATACATGTCTTAAGTGGTAAAGGGTCGCATTTGCCACTTTGGAAATGTGATTTGCGAGAAATTCTTTGAACTTTCATGATTTCTAGTGTTTTAGCAACTTTTTGAAACCATGATTTGCTTTTCAAAAGAATGGAAAGAGAAATGAACCCACAATTAGATTATTGCTTACTTCTTGTTTTGAAAAAAAAAAAAAGTTTATATATCATTAGTGCTTTTAAGAGTTGAGCATTCTTATAATTGATTGCAATGTTTTGATTGATTATGTTTGTAAGGTTAGCATTAAGAATAGTGAAGTAAATGCATTGTGGTTAGCTTCCTATGCAATTGATTGTGTTGGAGTGAGCATTAGAGAAAAACCTTGTTGGAAGGTTATTTGAGCTGTGAATTCTTTCCATGTGTGCATGTTCACTTAGTCTTTCACCTTCTAGAACTTGTCTCCACTCTTTTTCAAAACAGCATTTGCATTAGTGTGATGGAAATGAAAGAGGCATTTGTTCTAAACCCTTTCACCCAAACACAAACCCTCATTCATGACTATTTGCTTACCCCTTTGAGCCATTTTTATGTTGTATGCATGTCATGTTATTAATCATAGTGTTCATGGCATTTTAAAATCAAAGTGGTTTGCCAAATAAAAAAGTTGAACAAGTTATATATTGAAATGTCATGTATATAGAAAAGAGAAGTAGAAGAGAATTGAAAAAAAAAAAGAAAGAAGAAAAGTATTGAAAAAAAATGGAATTGAAAAAAAAAAGCAGAAGAAGAAAAAAATTGAATAGAAAAAAAAAGAGAAAGAGAAAAACAAAAGAAATATCAAAAAAACATTTGTTCAAGAATTTAAAAAGAATTGGCAAGAGTTTTGAAGTAATTTAGATGCTATGAACTTGACCATTACCTTTGACTTGCATATCAACTATTTCCTTTTTCTAATTAATTCATGTCATCTAGCCTTCATCCATCATTACAACCTTTTTAAGCCCTCTTGATTCATTGCATTTAATGTTATAAGTAGTGGAGAAGTTAGAGTTGTTACAAGCCTATGGTAAGGTGTTGATTAAGTGAATTAGAGTGAAATGACCCTAATGAGGTGAGATGAGTTAGACACTAATTTCTTGAGAGTTCTCTTATGCTTCATTCTAATATTTTGGATTGTGTGGTTAGCTAATTTCTTTGCATCTCTTGACTATGATTAGTGTTGACTTGAGGAATTTGATTAATTGATACATTGCTTTCCAATTATGAAATTGCTCGTCATTTAAATGCATTAGTGATTTGAATTTAGAAACTTGTGCTTCATTGCCTTTATTCAGGAGTACAAAGGTCCAAGTGTGGGGGAATTGATTGAACTATATTTTTATATGAATTTTCCATGATTAAATTGGGATTTTAATGTAGTTCTTGGAACATTATTGCATTATTAAGCATTAATTTTGGTTAGGGATAATTGTTTTGAATTAATTGTAATTAGGGGTAAAATGTTCACAATTTATTAATTATTTGTATACAATTGTCCCTTGAACTTTTGATGCTACCTTGTGCTTAATTTTGCATTGTAGGTGTTAAAGAAGAAATTAATTATTTTGTGGGTGATTTGGGCCAAGTGGAAAGAGGGCTGAAGAAAAGAAAAAAATGGTGACTTGGGCTACTTTTTGGGCTGCTGAAATAATAAGAAAAAAAAAGAGAAGAGGCCCAAAAGCAAAGAAGAAAAAAAAGAAAAGAGAAACAGAAACGGATGACCCGCTGGACATGCATTTTGGACATGGCACAGACCCGATATTGAATCAGGACCCGAGACGCAAGCTGAGATTTGAGGAGAGCATATAGAACAGCGCCGCAATCACCTGGAGTCGATCATCGAATCATCATCACAGAGCATCATCATCGCATCACCACACTTCTTCCTTTCTTCTTGGTCGCCGGCGACCTTCTACCTTCACTTCACCTCACCGTCGCCGGCGACCTTCTTCATCAGACCCGACAGAACAGAGCTGAGGGGGAGACGGACCTGAGAATCAGAGAGTTGAGCTGAGATTGTAGTCGACTACCACCAACGCCGGCGAGCTTCTCTTGGCTTCACCGCCGTTAATCCTGTAGTCCAGAGAGTGACTCCTAATTCTGAACTCAGTCGTGGCTGCTCTATTCTGTTTCTGGAATTATTTCAGCCTTCAATTTCATTATTTATAGTTAATTGGTTAATTGATTCAATGTGTTCCATGGCTGTAATTGTGAAATTGTTTGGTGAAACTTTGATGACAAACTGCAGTAGTTGATTTCTTTAGCTCTTGGAGATGAATTGGATATGACTTGAGCTCACATGTGCTTCAAAGGGGAGTTTACTTTATCTATAGCTCATTGTATTTTTGATTTCTTAGGTTTAAGAATTCATTTATATATTGAGACTATATTTTTAGTTATGTTTTATTCTATGGATTGAGTTGTTGTGATCTCATCAATATATATGGTTATATATATGTTTCTCTACGATTTTATTTGATTTCTATCTATTTAACATGGTATTGTTGAATAGTTTGATTGAATTGGAATTGTAGTTGAACCTAAATGCATTGCTTATTCCATAATCACTCTCTAAGGGGTTTTAATAATGCTTAAATAAATGGGTTCATGAGTTTGAGCATTAGACTCAATGGTAATTGGGGTTTGATATATTAGAAAACTTAGAGAAACTCATTACACTAAGAGGGCTTAATAGCATTTCAAGGGTAGGGGTTCATCTCTTGTGATGCTAGACTCAATGGTAATTGAGGTTTGATATATTAGAAACTTAGTGAATTAACTTCCCAAATATCTTAATTGAGCAAGGATAGCCATTGAAAATCATTTCCAAGAGTATCTTCATCATTTGCATTTTTAACCAATTTCCATTCCATATCAATTTTATTCCAAAAATCCAAAAATATTAGTTTTAAAAGCATTTTAGTTTAATTGCAATTTAGTTGTTAGATAAAAAGCTCAAAGACCATTTTTAACTCATTTCATTTCAATCATTGCACTTAGTTTTTAGGTAATTAATAAAAGGCTCTTCGAGAGACGATCCGGGATTGTACCCTATATTGCAATTCTTGGTTTAATTTTTGAAGAGGTTACCAAGGCATAAAAGTCGACAAAGCCTGATTTCTTCAAGTGTAAACGAGCTTTGCTTGGACGTTCGACGATCATCTATTGCCCAAACTCTTCATCGGCGTTTGGAATCGGTTTCATCGCCCGCGAGCTTGCCTCAGGAGTCTTCTGCTGGTCAGTTGAACCATTACCGGAGGTGCTTGAAGTATTGAAGGTCCATTGACAAGATTCCTTTCGGTGTCCATATCTCCCGCACGCAAAGCATATAAGATTAAGCCCCTCGTACTCAACTTGGAATGCCAAGTGCACCGCAATCACATGAGGTACCAATTTTTTCCTCAAATCAACTTCCACACAAATCCTGGCATATTTTCCCCTTTCAACTCTGGCTGTAGTGGATGTCAATTCTGAAGGATTAAGCATGTCCACCTTCATAGTCTTCCCTATCCTATTCCCCAATCTTGTAATGAAAGTCTTGTTGTAGCATTGCATAGGAATATTAAGGATTCTGACCCAAATTGCTACCCTACCCAAAGAATTGGTGAAGGGATCGAAGTTGGGAGACCAACGTTGAACAAGGATGGTATGGTGTTGAATCACCCACGGACCGTCATATAGCACTCTGTGGTAAACTTGAGCCCACCCTTCTTTTGGGAGAAACCGAACTAAGAAATAGTTATTAGGCAAGTTTATTAGATCAAACTCTTGTGTCTTCCACAATCTGGAGAGGTGAGATTTCAGTGTATAGACATTATACTTACAACCTAACACTGTAATAATCAGTCCAGCATTCCATGGTTTGTACCAGTTACTATATTCTTCTGCTGTGATAGGGACTACAAGGTATTGTTGCATTAGAGCTTTTATCTCGTCCGTAAGTTCAGGTAACTCCCATTCACGGTTGAGGACATATGAGAGGAGTTTATCATCCTCTGCACAATCACTCCCATTGTCAATACCATTGAATCCTATTAATGAGGCTTTGTACGAGATCTGTTTCTTTTCAACACTGGGTGAATTTTTCGCATAAATGCTATCGTGATCCATACAATCATGAGCATCTGATTCAGTCTCTGTAGGAGCTTCATCTTCCATTTCTGTATCCGCTGTCAATAGAGATAGGACCTCATTCTTTTTTTTCTTATTACTCCCACAAACAAGAAGATCCGACGGCCGGTCCGGTGGAAGTTTCCGTTGAAGTTGATCACCCATACCAGCAATGAAGTTTTGCACGCTTTTCAATAGAGAGAAAACCTATACCCCTGTTCCTTTAACTTTTTTTTTGCTACAATTCCATTTATATTTTAGTTTTATATATTTTAGGTTTTATGGTTTATCATTTGTAGAGAGATTTTTTTTTTAAAAAAAGGATATTTTAGGTGTGGCGGGCTTGCGCAACCCAAATCTTGGTGGGATGACATTTTGGATTAGCTTTTACGATTTATGAGGTAAGTGTGTGAGAGAAATTTTATCTTGGGTTTCGCAAATCTAGATTTGAAACCTAGGTTTGAGAAATTCCCAAACACTTTTAGTCACTTTGCCCGCCACTTTCAGGTGGACCGGGTTGTGGACTAAACCCATTTTACCTGCCCTAGTCCAATTGCATAAACCATTATAATTATGAACAAGTGATGAGGTTGGCCAGCTCTAGATAGATTTATCAGTATCAATGATGGACTTGTTAAACAACTATTTGCATTTTTTCTTTGCTGTCAGGTGCCATTGTTTACATTAAGAAGGATCTTGTGTTTTGCAATCTAAAAAGGTTCAAAAAACTGCATTGGTCACTAAACCAAGAGAAGCAATATGTTAAAGGTTAGTGGGTCAAACTGGTAATTATTAAAATGATATATTTAAAAATATATGTTAGTTATTTTAAATAATAATAAATGTTGGCAAAAAATTTAAATGATAATAAAGATATAAATTAAATATAAATGTCAAAAATAATAAAATTTAGATGACATTAAATAAGTCTAAAAAATATTTTTAAAAAAGTAATATGTGGATAATGTGAAATATCAAATACATGTCTCTCTCATTCTCACAGCCCTCACTCCCCCGAAATAATCTTTTCCTCTCTTCTCCATGACTCCACCAAACTTTTTGACTTCATTTTTCATCATGATTTTTGAGGGGTTCTTTTTAATGGTAAGTTTATTTGATATCTCTTCTATTTTCCTTTTGTTCTTCCCTTTCTTCTTCATCATTGTGTTTTTTTGGAAGAATTTTTTTTAAAGAGTGACCTTGTGATACCCCGAATTTTGAAACTTGAGGCTAGAGAATAAGCCTGAAATAAGTGGATTGCTAAGCCCCGGTTTAGCAAGATCCCAAATTGTGATTAAGGGATGATGACTCCAAAAATGGATGCGATTAGTGATAAATGGACCCTTTTTGAGATTATGATGTGAACTGTGATTCGTATGCGTTGTGAGTAGTTCCAAAACCTAATATTTAAGTTCAATTATGGATTAATATCTAAATTGACTTAAAATAGAGGGAGGGCACATATTGTGGCTAAATGGAAAAGTATGATGTGTTTAGTGGTGATTCAGGAGGAATCGCTATAATCAGGGGCAAAACGGTAAAGTTACAGCTAATTGGTCAGTACCGAAGAGGAAAATCATTGGTAACTTCAATATCAATGGTTATGATTGATTTGTGCAAGAGATCAAGGGGTGGAATCAAGTGTATGTGTGTCTATATGGGCTCATGGGAGGTGAGCAAGATATTGACACTTGGCAACTTATGGACCCTAGGATCATGGTCAACATTTCCACTCATTTTTCCTCTCTCCTCTTCTTATTAGGTCGGCCAAGGGAGCCCAAAAAACTAAATTGCCTCACCTTCTTCATCATCTCATCCTCTCTCTCCAAAATCTCCATGTTCGTCCAAATAGAGAAGGAAAGAGAAAAGAACAAGGTGAGTTTTGGTTGCTTTATGATCCTCTTTAGCTTAAACACTTTTCTTTAATATTGTTCATAGCGATGAGAGCTTCATGGCTATGGTTTTAGATTTATGAAAGGAGGTGTTTGGGAGCTTGAGGAAAATTAGAAAGATGAAGAATTAAGGAATTGGTTTGGGAAAGAGGAAGAGGTGAGTATTTGAAGCCTTTTGATCTAAATTTTGTGATTTGTGGATGAGTTTTGTGAATTGTGAATTTTGCCCTGATTTTGTGGTAATTTCGAAATGCATGAATTGTCATGTGTTTTGAGGTGCAATTGGTGTTTTATTATGTTATATGTTCATTGGAATTGGTTTAATTGGTTTGGAACTTTGGAAAGTAAAGAATTGCAATGTGAGTTTAGGTTGTGACATTGTGTTAACATATTGTGATTATTGATGAAACATGTCAATGTGATATGAATTTGATTGATTTGATGTTTCCAATGGATTCCTTATGAAAATTTGTGTGGGAATGATGTTTGGTATGAAAATGGAACCATTGGAAGCAAAGATGCAAAATCTGGAATTCTGTCTTTTGAAACTCTGTTCTGGAAAGTCTGCTTGTGTGGATGTTTTGACTAGACAAATGGTGTCATAAAATTGTGAAACTTTCCAGTCCTGAAGTTCACATCCCAAGCTTCAAAATGGACATATAAATTGTGTCATTTCGTTTTGTGAGCTGGGAGTTATAGTTGTCTAAAGTTTGAGGTCGAAACTGGACTTGATTCTGGAGCAATGTGGATATTTGTGTAATTCTATATTTTTGTGGTAATGTACATCCTTGATTTATATTTTTTCTATGAAGAGGACTTAAACATCTTTCATTTAGCTTTGGGATCACCTCGTTTTGATTTTTCTGGAATTAATTATGAATTTTCGAAGTTGCCTTGGCTGCAGCAGAAAATCTTGACTGCAGCGCAAAACTTTCTGTGTGCGTTTTGGCCTCAGCCAGAAAATTCTTGGCTACAGCCAAAAACCTTCTGTTCACGTTTTGGCTGCAGCCAACCCCCATTTTCAATATTTTGTGATTTTGAAAGGTGATTTCGAACCTAATACTTCCCAATTCTTTATGCCTTCATTGAGCTTATTATAGCCACTTAAAGGTTGTGAATGATAACCAACTCTAAGTGATATGAAAGTAAGGATTTGGAATTGAAATTGACCCTATGTCCTTGATTTGGTTATAGGGTTGGATATTCGCTCGGATCACGAGTAGTCGATGCTGGAGCATACTTAGAAAGAATAAGTGTAGGGAACTTAGCTCTCTTGCATGTATATGGTATTTGTGTTGGTATTAATGCATGTTATTGCTTTGCTTGATTATATGAAACATGTATGAATGATTTGAAGCTATGTTTCAATTTATGCTATGGCCATATGTATGTTGTTCGAAGCATTGAGCTTATAGATTTGTCATTGTGTGTAAGCATGAGTTATGCAAGCATGTCATGCATTAAACATCTATCTTGTATGCATATTGGTAATGTTTACTTACTGAGATTCTCGCGAATCTCACCCTACCTTATCAACCACTTTAGACAGGGTAGGTGGATCGAGGATGGAGCAAACAGCCAAGGGCGACGAGGCCTTCCATTTGGATTATTTAAGTTTGGTAGTTGGTTATCATTATAGTTGGAATTATGTATATTTGGAAATGTCTTTGAGATGATATTGTGTAATCACCGTTGAAGAATTGTAATGGGCGAACGTGCCATGTAATATCCCAAAATTTAGGATTTGAGGCTTGGGAATAAGCCTAAATTAAGTGGACTGCTAAGCCCCAATTTAGCAGGAGCCCAAATTTATCCCCTAATGATTCTAATATCTTTGGGGGTATTAAGAAAGTAAAATGATGAATTTTGGAGAAAGTAATTATGTTTTTGGTGAAATCGCTTATGAGGAAGTAAGCTTGTCATGTTCATTTGAATAATCAAATGATAATAAAAAATTATGAGATTTTACAGGATGAAAGCAGACATCCTAAGCTTTAATTTGATAGGTCATATGAATCAATTAGAGCTATACACAAAAAGATATGAATTTTTGAAGTTAGCCCAGAAAAAATGGAAAGTTTCTGAAACAACATGCAAAGATTGAAATTATGGGAATTTTGTGATTCCATTCAGCAAAATTCTATATTTTTCCTTGAAACTAGACTCAATAAGGGTTCTATAGGCTTTAGAATCACTCCAATTCAATTTTTCTAAAACCAGTTATGATTTTTCAAAGTTTGGTCAGAAATCTGCCAAAACTTTGTAAAAATCCGAAAATTTTGAAAAATTATTAAATAATTAAATATGACATCATCCTAATGTTAAAACACCTTTTCTTCATCTTCCTTCCTCCAAACCGACGCAGTATGCAATGGAATAGAGAGAGAACGTTTAAGAGCTTGTAGAGAGAGAAAAGAGAAGAAAAATCATAAAGTAAGCCGATTTCTCCGATAATTTAGCTCCTAACGCGTATAACTCCGATCCTAAGCTACTTATTTATGTTCTTTAAGGCTTAGAACCTCAGTTTTCATGGTTAAGGAGGTTAGGGTTTCATCAAAGAAGAGGAAAAGCCAGAAGGAGCTTGAGGTAACTTCCAAACCTTCGTATATTGACTATTCTAGCTGCTGTGGGCAATTTAATCGGTGAAATTTCGCCGGATTGCCATTGGTTGTAAAAATGGAAAATGGGTTTTCCTAGGGGTTATGCTGCCCAAATTGATACTAAATGGTAGTTGTAACCTAATTGAATAGTCAATAAAGTGGTTAGGAGTACGAAGGAACGTGTTTACGGAGCCGAAACCGAAAAACCCCAATTTTTCCTAAATTCCCATATATTTTGGCCAGCACTATAAATGTGTCTTAGAGTTGGATTTTCAATGATTTGATGGTTCCATTGAGTTCAGGAGCAAAAATTAGGTGGGGTTACAGTTGGCCACTTTTTCAGAAAAGGCCGAAAAAACATAATTACGGAAACGCCCCTACAACCCTAAAAGTAGGGCTGCCAAGGGTAATTTCGTAATTTGACATTGAATTTGATAATTATGAGTCCGGAAATGGATTCCTTGGGTGAAAATAGGTAAGAATAGCCTATGTCAAAATTTCGGGAAAAGTACAGCCGGACCGGGTACAGCGGGGCCGGGTCTAAATAGTAATTTTTCAAGATAGACTCATATAACCCCCAGAAACACTATGGAAGTGTCTAAATAGTACATTTGACATTGTAGGATCGAATATGGAGCCCCGAGCTGTTTGCACGTAGATCGAGGCACGCGTTTCGAGACGGAAAAAGGTTAAGGTAGGGGACTTACCTTACTTGCATGTATTTGATATCTTTACTTGTGTAATGATGTATGTGATTGCTTTACTTGATTGTGTAGAGCATATTTGAATAAATGAAACTCTGTTTCTGTTTTCGCTGTGGCCATAGTCTTGTTGTACAAAACATTGAGCATGCAGAAATGTCATTATGGGGCATACATCTAGATAAAGCTAACATGTCATACATATAGCATCAATCATGCATGCATTATGGTATCTGTTTCCTACTGAGATTCTCTCGAATCTCACCCTCCCCTACCAACAATTTAGACAAGAGACGACAGAAGATATGCAAACAACAATGCAGAGTACCGTACGAAGGGATTACAATAGTGGAACGAAGACGAGAAGAAGTCTCTGTTTCACTGGGATGAGTTTAGACACCCTAGTAGCCTTGTGCGACTACCTTAATCGTAAGTATCATGTACAAACCCCTATGGGGAATTTATGTAATCATACACATATTATCAGTATAGTTATACTATTCCTGTGTTGCCCACCGAACCGCATATCATTTTCCACGAATACTCTGGTAAATGTGAAATTAAAATAAGGGCGTGACATGCCATGTAAAGCTTGAGTTAATATGTGAAACCCGAGATTGGCCAGGAATTATGTTGTGCACTCTGATATTTATATAAATGTAATTTATCTTCGAATAGTAATTGTATTCGAAATGTGAATATGAGATCAGGTGTATTAGAGTTTGAAACGTGTTTATGAAAACCCTATCGTGAAGATGGGATTTTAATTGAGTTTTGTTTATTATTGGTCTCTATTTCATTTTAATCACGTATTTCGGATATAATTACGGTGGGGGTTATAGACCTAGTTAACCCGCTCAACCCAACGGGTTACCCCAAGCTAGGGCGGTTTGCACCGGTCCAATCCAATTCATGGTGAGTCAATATTTTCCATGTTTAAGCACTGAACTAGATCAGATAAGCGACCGATTTCCAGTCTGGTCCGCTTTTTCATACCAACAATGTTACGGTGAAAAAAGAGTATATACAAAACATGCTTCCACTCTCTTCAACTTAGCTCACCACCAAGTTCTTGAGGTGTTGAGTAATCGATTGCTTGGTTGGCTCTGTTTTAGTTAATCAAGGATCGACAAAGCAAGCGCCAATTTAGGGTCTGATTAAGGATCCAAGTATTGGAGGAAAGGTGTAACCCCTTCTGTAATCAAGGCTAAGATTAGTGTTTAAACTCGTTTTATAATTGGATAAGAGATCGAGAGTAATTAAAAACCTTTTTCCAAAAACTTGTACGACAAGATCTCCATCCTTTCATTCATAAAAACAATTGGCCTGTTCGGTTTGTCACATATATAATATCAGAGTACTAATAAAATTTCTGACATTCACCCGGGATAATATCATTAATCCAAGAGTTTTACAGGGTATCATTGCCTATTTCAGTTTCCCAAACCGGGGATTACACAACAATTACAAATCTATGGTCAATCTAATGTATATATACAGTTGTCCAAATGATAAAACTAAGACTACCACCGGCAATCCTAATCGTCCTTGTTCACTTACTTGTCTCGAGATCCACTTGCCCTGGCTAAAAATGTTATTTGGAAAGAGTAAGATTCAAAAGAATCCCAGTAGTAACAGTTTATGTATATAATGCATAATTAAATATAGCAAGTAAGCATATATCACAATGCAGTATATCAATATTCAAGGATGGGCTAACCGCTATGTCCCCTCAACAATATTCAAGGCTGGGCTTACCGCCACATCCCCTTAACAATATTCAAGGCCAGGCTCACGCCATGTCCCTTATTCAAGGCCAGGCTCACGCCATGTCCCCTATTCAAGGCCTGGCTAACCGCCACGTCCCCTCGCTCATTCAATGATAAATACATACAAGCAATGCATTAAACATGATATAGGATAAAATGTCACTACCCTGTTCTTCTGTTCTTGTTTAGGCGTATGCCTTCTACGTTTCGGGCAAATACCAAATCCTATAATCATTAAGGACAACAGGTTATCACTTATCTTAATACTCAAATGACCTCAAAACACTTAGATTTGGTTATCATTAAAGACCTTTAAGTAGATATGAAAGCCTCTAATAATAGCCTAAAAGGATTGAGAAGTACTAGGTTAGAAACCACTTTTCAAAATCACAAGGTGCTGAAAACAGGGGTTGGCTGCATCCAAGAAACCTCTGGCTGCGGCAAAAAATAGCACAGAAAGTTTCTAGCTGCAGCCAAGAATTTCTGGTTACGGCCAGAAATAGTCCAGAAGGTTTTTGGCTGCGGCCAACGAATGCCCAGAAAGTTTTGGGCTGCAGCTAAGAACTTTCAGCTGTAGCCAAGGAAATTTAAAAAATCATAACTAATTCTAAAAAAAATGAAATGAGGTGATCCCAAGGCCCATTGAAAGCTATTTAAGTCTTATTTACTAGAAAAATATGGACTATTATTAGAAATCACCACACAAATATAGAATTCAAGAAATGTCCACACTGCTCCAGAATTGATCCTAGATTTAACATCAAATTTTGGACACTCATAACTCCTAGCTCACAAATCTAAATGACATGAATTATAGGTCTATTTTGAAGCTTGGCATGTAAACTTTAAGACTGGAAAGTTTCAGAATTTTTCAACACCATTTACTATTTTAAAACATCCATGTAAAACAGCTGCCAGCACAGAGTTTTTCACTTACCAAACTTGCAACTTTTCAACCTAAGTTTCCAATGGTTCAAAATTCACATCCAACACTACTCCTACACAATTTTCTATAAGGAACACAATGGCAACCTCAAAACAATCAAATTCTCATTCCATCTATATGTTCTGTTTTTGGCATATATTGAACAAAAATCCCAAAATTGTTAAACTTGGCATTTAAGCTTCAATCAAATTCTATCTATCAAAGATACATTTCAAAACATCATATCCATGACAACAACAACTCAAACCCTATAAGACTCTAATTTTTGAAAATAGAGCTAAATTCTCAGAAATTCTAACTTAACCAAATGACCACAAAACTTATATCAAAATGCTCAATTCACTCACCTCTTCAACTTTCTCCAAATGAGTTCTTTGATTCTCCAAACTCTATATCTCTTTGAGAGTTTAAATCACCACCAATGGTAAATCTACAACCATAGAATCGAAGTTCTCAATGTAAGGAACAAGATTGAAGAAGGGAGTGTTTCCATTAGAGGTCATTAAGAGGATTAAAATGTCAAGAACTTATCTTGGTACTTCCTCTTTCTTCTACATAAATGAAAATCGAAAATGGAGAGAGAGAAATGAGAGATGAGAGTGATGAAAGTGTGAAGAAGAAGAAGGAATGATGGTCTTCTCGTGCCATACTTGCCTCAGCCAAAATCAAGGGAGGGAAGAGAGAAGAAAATGATTGAATATTGTAGCATTTGACTTTCCAACCACTCCCTTGTTATATCATCTTACCACTTGTCAAACTCCTATTAGCTCTCCTAAAGTAAGTAACTACTTAGTTACTCTAATCACTCCATTAGCTATTTATTTACACTTCTTAGTTCTTTTCTTAGTTATTAGTTAATTTCTCTAATAATCACTAACTAATCAACTAATAATTTCCATTTTTTCAATTTTTCCACTGATTATGGCATATTAACTTAAATTGCCACATAACACATAATTAAATTCTTTTCCTCTTCTTCATACGCCATTTACCCCTATTTTAGCCCAAATAATTATTTCATCACATAATTAAGCTAAAATACAAAGTGTTGGGCATTTCCAATAACAATTCATGCCTCAATTAATTTTAATTCACAATTATATTCTCGATAATCATCATTAACCCTTAAATAAAATTTAGGACGTTACAAAAGGAATTGAGACGAAGGTAGTGACGGTGGTTATGACACATAAGTAAACTTAATAACATTAACTTTTAGGTCTAGTTTTTATTAAATTATATGGACTAACGTTATAAATTGGATAAGACTTGAGGGACTAATACTTTTAACTTGAAATTTTGAGAACCAAAATTAAAATGAAAACAAATTATAAAGACCAAACATTATATTAACCCTTTAAATGACAAAACAAATCAGCGACTAGTAAATACTTGTAGGTTGCTCTTCTTGCATTTTTTATTTTAATGCCAAAATCTTTTGGGTGATATCTAATACTTTTTCTTTTTCTTTTTTTTCAAAAAACCCAATAAATGGCCGACTCGGATTTAGTTTAGCTAATATTAACGATACTCTATTATATATTAAACAATTTGTCAAAAATTTCCAAATGAACAGCTAGATAACAAAACCAAATAAATGAATGACAAAATTTTCATTGTGTTGCCAAATAAAAGGTACAGATATACTTTGAGGCTGTGCTGAAGTCACTATAATTTTGGGGAGAGAGTAAATAATACTCCCTCCAGTATATATTTACCTAATATAATTAGATTAACAAAGTTAGCCAAATTAGTTAATATGTAATGTATTTTCTAAAATGTCTTAGTTATATTTCTTAATTCCCTTGTCTTTTTTATTATTGTTGAGAGAGCATCAATGTGGATAAATTAAAAAAAAAATTGATGAATATGAAAAATATGCAAGGAACCAAAAATCAGACCGAGCAATGAACCGATCAAGGCGCAGGTTCAAGGGTTAATAGGTCAACCAGGGTTTAACTGGTGATCGAACCGGTTATATTAAAATATTACAATTTATTAGTGGCAATATATATTAATATATTTTAAAATTTCTATAGATAAAAATGAAGATCTTTAGAAAAAATGCTTAAAATCTATTAGTATTAGTTATGATGTTTATACTTATGCAATGATATCTCTTTCCCTATAATTATTATATCCTTTTAAATAATTTTTTTCATCATCTTCTTCTTTTTTTAAAATTTGTTCTTTCTTTACCTACTTTTTTCTTCATCTTGGTTTTCAATATTTCATTTTCCCTAAAAAATAACGTGGGATAATAGTTGGAAAAATAAAAAGAAAATCGGTCCAACCAGTAAACCACCGGTTTTGAACCGGTTTTTTATTGGTTCAACCTGTTTCTAACCAGTTCACAGTCTGATGACTGAACCAAACTGGTTACCTGTTCAACCAGTCGAATCAACCAATTCGGTCCGGTCTAATTTTTTGTACTATGAAAATATGTCTTATATTTAGGATCAGAATCAATTCCTCATATATATATATATATATTAAGGACCCGAGGAAGTAAGTTACGGCCCTAATTCCCCTTCACAATTTCAGCAAATTAAGGAGTTTAACACCTCTAGCTTAGTGCTAATTTCTAAAATTGATAACCTCACTCTTGTTTGAAATTTATATCTCTGCGCGATGTAATTTGAGATATATAGTCATTGAAATTCTTGCAAACAGACCAAGGGCTTGTTTGGTATGAGAGGAGTAAAAATTTTTATGAGTTGAATTTAAAAAGAGTAGAGAAATGGAGTTAAGATTTTTTAAATAATTTTTTATACTCTTTTATCTTACATATTCTCTTTATTAAAATTTTAAAATCACATTATTTATTTATTTATTTAAATTTAACTCATAAAAATTTTTTTCCCTCCCCTCGTACCAAATAGCCCTTAACACTACAAAAAAAACGTGATTTAGTAGCGGTTAAAAATAGATATTCGTAGCGGTTCTAACCGCTACAAACTATATTAGTAGCGGTTAGAAAAACCGCTACTAAATCGTACGTTGCAAGCGGTTTTGTAGCGGTTATATAAAACCGCTACTCAATCAAAAATAACCGCTACTAAGTTTGTAGCGGTTAATAGTAACCGCTACAAAATCAAAAGATATTTGTAGCGGTTATATAACCGCTACAAATATGAAAAATTTTATTTAGAGTGAATTTTTTTTTTGTAGCGGTTAAAAAACCGCTACAAATATATAAAAATGAAAATTTGTTAAAAATGACTTTTTTTATTTGTAGCGGTTAGGAAACCGCTACCAAATTTGAATTTCATGAAATTAGTAGCGGTTCTTAGAACCGCTACTAATTTCATGAAATTCAAATTTACCGCCAAAAAATTTAAATTTACCTTTAAAAAGGCGCGTTATTTAGTAGCGGTTTAATAACCGCTACAAATATTTAAAATTTTTTTTAAATATATACGTTAATTTTTTTCTTTTTTTTCAATATTATATTAAATAGTTTAATTTGTTATTATTTTATTTGTTTCAATTAGTTTATTATTTAATAGTTTAACTTATTAATAAATTAAAAAGAAAAAATGTAATTGAATATGATTAGTATAAAATTATATTAATAATATTATTAACGATAGTTAGGTAATAAGGAATTATTATGTTTTATAATATCATGTAATTATATCTGAAAAATAGATGAAAATGAGATAGAGTTAAGATATATGTAGAAAAAAAGATGTTTAGAATAAATTTTATAGAAAGGAAAGAAGTATTCTAAAAGAAATTGAAAATCTTGTTACCATATTTGATCGTATTATTCAGCTCCTCAACTCATAAGAAAGAAGTTGTAAATGAGAGGAAATGAAAGAAGGGTAAGGTGAAAAGAAATTGGGGGTGTTTGAAATGAGTTGTGATAAGGGTATTTATAGGGATTTACGTATTATTTGTAGCGGTTAATGTAGCGGTTAATGTAGCGGTTACTAATTAGTAGCGGTTATTTATATTTTTGTAGCGGTTTAATTATTTGTAGCGGTTATTTGTTTTTTTGTAGCGGTTTAATAACCGCTACAAATATTATATTAATTTTTTTTTTAAATTTTTTTTTACATTTTATTTTAACATAAATTTTTTGGATTTTTTGTAATGAAAAATTTTTTACACTTGAATTCTACAAATATTATTTTAATTTTTTTTTACATTTTATTTTAACACAAATTTTTTGCATTTTTTGTAAAGACGAATTTTTTACAATTGAATTTGATCACTCATCGTCGCCATCCCTACAGAAATTTTGTAGAAAAATTATTATTATTGATGTATTATTAAATTTAAAAAATTTAATTGAAATGACGTGGACTTGAAAAAACTCACCGCAGTAGAGGTAAATTGTCATCGCCTTCAGGGAAGTAGTTTTCAAAATCAGCTGGCTGAAATGGCTCACTCTCGTAGGCGATGTTATCGCCTTCACCCATGTCGTAAAGGTCTCTTGGCTTTAAATGAACGACCATGTGCCAATCCCTATGCCGCTCGTCCTCGACATAATAAACCTGATGTGCCTCTGAAGCTAGAATATACGGCTCATCATCTTGAGAAATACCAGTATGAATCGGGCGTGAGAAATTGACTGATGTGATCCCTAGGTCGTCAGTTGTCAGTCCCCGAGAAGTAGTGGTATTTGCCCACAAACACTTGAACAGCGTCACGGTGAAACGGCCTTGATAATTAAGCTCGACCACATCAAGAAGCTTGCCATAGTAAGGGACGCCTCCGAACTGCATGTTGGCGTCACTGCTGCTCGCATAACTCCTTGTCCCAAATGTGCCATAAACACCTGAATTCTGTGTTTGCAATCCCTGATCCCGTGAAACCGTGCAAAACTTAAAACCATTGACATTGTATGCTGTAAACCGTTTTGCATGATCAAGAGGGCCGATTGCGAGAGCTCTGAAATCCGGTGAGTGTGGGTTGTGGTCATTTAGTATTCTGCGAGCAAACCAGCCCGGGAATTCTCTGTGGACCCTCCTATCAACTTCCGAGGATGTCTGTGTACGGATCCTGAGCTGACGCTTGACATGACTTCTGAATTCCCTGCAATTAATAATGGAAAGGCGTTAGTGAAATGAAAGTGAGAAATGTTACGAAAGATATAGATCGAATAACATACATGTGAGTGTACAATTCTTACCGTATGAAAGGCTCAACTTGAGTGCAATTAATCAAGACATGTCTATGTGCTTGGAACTTCTTAGTTGCCGTTAGTTTGAAGCTCTCAGTTGCTCCAACTGGTTTACCAACACGAGGGATAAATTCTCCTGATGTCGGCGCAGGTTCAGGACAATCGTCAACACGAGGCGGGCGGTTGAAAGCCGTCTCAAGATCATCAAAGTACCTTGAGCAAAAATATAACACCTCATCCCCTATATAGCCTTCAGCTATACAACCTTCTGGCCACGCCTTATTCCTCACGTAAGATTTTAATTTCCCAAGGAACCTACGAAGTACATAAGAGAAAATTGATATAAAATGATGAAAAGGACGACGAGCAAACATTAAATACAGACAATAAATGAAAGCACATATATAAAATGAGTACCTCTCAATCGGATACATCCAACGATATTGTACTGGTCCAGCGAGCTTTGTTTCATGAACGAGGTGGACTGTGAGGTGAACCATCACAGTAAAAAAGGACGGAGGAAAGATCATCTCCAAGTGACAAAGCGTAAGAATGATTTTCGACTGCAGCTGATCGAGCTCCTCAACGATCAAAACCTTAGAACACAACTTCCGAAAGAAAGAACAAAGTTCCACCAAAACGATGGAAACATCGGGAGGAAGTGTATTCTTTATAGCCAGAGGGAGTAACTGCTGCATAAGAACATGTGAGTCGTGACTCTTCAGGCCAGCAACCTTTCGAGCCTGCAAGTCGACACATCGAGAAATGTTGCTTGAATACCCATCAGGAACTTTTAATTTCTTCAAGGTCGCGAGGAACACATCCTTGTTCGGTTTTGTGAGGGTAAACTTTGCCGGTGTAAATCTGTCATTCTCATCTGGCCAAGCGTCTTCACGAACTCCCATGTCGCGTAAATCTTTCCTAGCTTGAAGGTGATCTTTTGTCTTGCCGGGTTCGTTAAGCAGCGTATACAGCACATTGTCGCAAACATTCTTTTCAATGTGCATTACATCAAGACTGTGGCGAAGTAAATTAGATCTCCAATACGGAAGCGTGAAGAAGATACTTATCTTCTTCCACTGCTGAGGCGCCGAAGTCCTGCGCGTCTTTTGGCGAGTTTGTGCTGAACCGTCGCTTTTTCCAAACTCGACGTCAACATGCTCAAGCTGCTGTAAGATATCTGTACCGGACAAATCCTGTGGTGGTCCTCTTTTCTCTGGTTTCCCATTGAAGCGATTCCGTTGCAATCTGAACTTATGCATTCCATCGAGAAACCTCCGATGCCCCATAAAGCACCACTTTCGGCTGTAGGGAAGGCGCAGTGCGTCAGAGTCGAAATTGCAAGCCGGGCACGCCGACCCAGTGTGCACGTTCCAACCAGATAATGTGCCAAGGCCAGGAAAGTCACTGATCGTCCACATCAAGGCTGCACGCATGTTGAACAAAGTCTTGCTGTGAGCGTCGTACGTCTCCAAGCCGACATTCCACAGGTCAAGCAATTCCGCAATAAGCGGTTGGAGATACACATCGATGTCATTGCCCGGTGCCTTTTTGCCTGGAATGATCATAGACATAATGAAAGAGCTTTGTTTCATACACATCCAGGGGGTAAGTTGTAGGGAACTAAGACTACCGGCCAAATGCTGTAACTTGTGCTAAGATTCCCGAAAGGATTGAAACCGTCGGTCGCCAACGCAAGCCGGACATTTCTGGGGTCAGTCGCAAAATCTGGAAAGTCGTTGTCAAACGTTTTCCAAGCAGCTGCATCCCGCGGATGTCTTAATTTACCGTCTTCGTTTTTATCAACGGCATGCCACCTCATGTGCTCAGCAGTTTTAGACGACATAAATAATCTTTGTAGACGAGGTTTCAAAGGGAAGTACCTGAGAATCTTTGCAGGTTTCTTCTTCTGCTTTTTCCCCTTCCGAATTGTCTTGTACCTCGATGTGTGACATCTCTTGCACGTCTCCCTGCTGGAATCGTCTCCCCAATACAGCATACAATCATTTGGGCACGCATCAATCTTTTGATAATTCAACCCCAACCTGTTGATGATCTTCTTGGCCTCGTAGAAGGTTGTGGGAATCTCGGCGTCGGGGAATGCATCTTGTAATAAGTCGAGCAACATCGACATTCCCTTATCCGTGATCCCACACAAGCACTTGATATGATACAATTTGATCAAGAAAGATAATTTAGAATATTTGCGACAACCTTGATATAAAGGACGATCTGCCTCATCCATCAAGCTGAAAAAATCCCGAGCTGCTTCATTCCCCATAAAAGCCGGCTCAGAGCCGTGCACTTCTTCGTTGAAGTTGTCGCCTTGAAATCCAAACGCATCACGCACAGCATCATTCACAGGATCATCTTCATCTACTTGAACGCCTACTTGAGAACTTCGAGGAAGAGCCTCGTCATATCTAACGCCGGCTTTCTCACCGTGAACTGCCCAGAACGTATAGTCCTCAGGGAAAGGCTTCACAAGCAAATGTTCCTTCACAACATTTCGTGGATGCCACTTCTTGAACTTGCATTTCCGACGCGGACAGACGATCTTGCCGTTACAGCTGGCGTGAGTGAATGCGAAATCTAAGAAACTGTTTAATCCGTACAAATATTCAGGAGAATTGCGCGGCAACCTTATCCATAATTTATCCATAGCTACAAGTGAGAGAGAAGAAAGTATAGAGAAGAAGATGAGTGAGAAGATAATTACGAATGCCTAGAACCTTATATTCTGAAAATCCAACGTTTATCATTTTGTAGCGGTTATTCAACCGCTACACCAACCGCTACAGAAATTCCAACGTTTATAATTTTGTAGCGGTTACATATATAAAACCGCTACTAATATTCAAGCCGTTAATTGGTGGGAAATTCAAAATGTACTTGTTGAGTATTAGTAGCGGTTATATATATAAAACCGCTACTAATGTTCAACGAATTAGTAGCGGTTATTTATATTAAACCGCTACTAATATTAAAGCCGTTGGACATTAAATATAAAAATAATTTTCTAATTTGTAGCGGTTATACATAAGGTAACCGCTACAAATGTGCACAAAGGCGGCAAATTTCAAAATTCAAATGATTTGAGTGTTTGTAGCGGTTCTTAGTGTATAACCGCTACAAATATATAAGTAAATTTGTAGCGGTTATATGTTAAAAACCGCTACAAATATACATTTATAAATTATTTATAAATGTATATATAATTTATTTTTTTTAAAATATATTAAAAAAAAATAAATTAGATATATATTTAATTTATAAAATTATTATATATTTGTAGCGGTTATGTACTAATAACCGCTACAAATATATACATTTATAGCGGTTTTACCCAAAAACCGCTACAAATATATACATTTGTAGCGGTTTTAACCTAAAACCGCTACAAATATATCCATTTGTAGCGGTTTTAACCTAAAACCGCTACAAATATATATATATAATTTTTTTTTTTTAAATTTAGATTTAAATCATTTATAAATTATTTCAATGCGATATAATAATATAAATATAATTATATAAAACACAATAAGAAAATTCTTAAATAAAATCTCATAAATATTTACAAATGTTTAAAAGAAAAGAAAATGTCCTAAACTAAGCAGCTGGGGGCTGATCCTCTGGTGCTCCCTCAGGTGGGGCTCCCGCAGATGCCGCTGGATCGGGCCGCTGCGTAGACTGAACCGCACCATCCTCATCAGCAGGAGGAGGAGCTGTAGGAGGAGGAGTCGTGCCCGGGACGACGTAGTGAGGGACAGGAGGGACCGCTGGATGCTGCTCGTCCGGGAACAGCCGACCCCATGCTCCCTCGAGCATAGTGTTCGCGATCTCACGCCACTGCGTCTGCTGCGCGTATATAGCGTCTGCGTGGATCTGCAGCTGCTGCTGCTGCTGCACCTGCATCTGCTGCATCTGCTGCGCCATCTGCTGCTGCAAATCTGACCGCAGCTGGTCAATCGACTCGTCCCTCCGACGTCTGACCCCTCTAGAGCTGCCAGCCTCAGACGCGGCGCTCCTGCCGTAGATCATGCTGGGTCTGGCGCCTATCCCCATCCCCCGCACTCGTCCGGGGTGCTCAGGCTGACTAAGGCCCGCCTTCAGAGGAGCCGTCGGGTCCACTGACCCCTGTGACTCCTCAGGCTGGGTCTGTCGCAGCTCAGCCTGCGACTGCTGCATCCACTCCTGCCATTTTATGAAACAATTAATAATTACAATTTTTCATTATTAACTTGGTATTATAAAAAATATAATATTAAATTAACTTACAATCGCCGCCTCTGCCTGCTGAGAGGTCGCAGTCCCGTCACGGTGTCTGTGTGTGATGGCGTACAGCTCCGCATAGTCCGTCTGACGGTTCTCCTGCTGTGCCCTCGTCTCCTGAAACAATTACAAAACAATAATTAGTGTTATGAATTAATCAGCTAAAAGTAAGTGAAGTACTTGAAAAGTTACCAGCTCGCTGTAGGTCACAGCAAAGGTCTTCGATCCTGCTGTGTGGTGGATCGTCTGCTGCGCCCGGTTCGCGGCGTTCCTCCGAGCAAGCTCCTGGAAAAAAAAATTAAATGTATTATAATTTAAAATTAAATACAAAATAAATTGATATTATAATTTAATATTTAACAATTACAAAATTATATATCAAAAATCTAATAAATACATTACCTGCGCCTCAGGGCTCCTCCTGAACTGGACGAAACGCGCCCAGTCGTTCGGCGGCACGCCGTCCGGTACGCTCTCCTGCAGCTGCTCCAGAGGCATCGTCCCGTCCCCATCCACACTGTGGAAGAGACGGTTCCTCCTGTTCCTCCTGTTCCTCCAGGCGTCGCCTATCTTCACGAGGGCGTACCTCTTCCGGTTGGCCCGGACGGCAAACCGCAGCTGAAAAAAATACATTTAAATATCAATAATACTAAAAATCATAATTTTAAAAAGATAATTAAATAGAATTAATTAAAAAAATATTAATTGAATAGTTTTAATTACCTGAATCACCTCCTCCCAAGCCTGATCCTTCGGCCCCTTCGGAATGTGCCTCCATGTCGGGAAGTGAACGGGGAACCGCATCCAATTCGATCCCAGATCGCTCAGGAAGCGGTTGAGCAGGTGACCCCCATTGTGGATCGGCTGGTCAGTGCCCTCGTTCCACGGCACTACAACTCGCAGGGACCGGTCCATGCTGTTCAGACCGGCCACATCCAGCCTCCTCGTCGACACGTTCCCCTGCTCATCTGCACAGTTGACCGCACGTTAGATAAATTATAATTCAAAGTTAAAAAGTTAAAAAATTAAAAAATTAAATAATTTACCTTCGACCTGCACCTCAAACCCAGTGGACCGCGAAGACAACCCTCGTGGGTTGTTCTGCTCCTGAGCCTCTTCCTCATCGAGGAACTGCTCCATCTCCCTGAACCCACTAATCGGGATCTCGAACTCCTCCTCGTTGAGGAAGTCCTCAACGCTAATCTCTGGCACCTCCACCTCAGGCACCTCAGCTGCGGTCGTCGCCTGTGGGATCGTATGTGGATCCTGTGGGGGGATGGGCTGAGATGCCTCGGTAGCCCTGCCTGCACGCTGCCCCCTCCCTCTGCCCCCTGCCTGGCTGCTGCCACCCCGTAAAGTCGGTCTGGGGGGCACAGGGGCCTTCCCCTTATCCTGTCCTGAAGCCATATCAACTGTACAAATTAAAAAAAAAATTAGTCCATTATTCTACACAAATATAATAAAATACAAATATAAATAAAAATACGTGTTATATACGTACCTCAAGTGTAAATACTGCGGAATACTGACCAAAAACTCCTATAGAGCCGTCTGAACGCTCAAATCTCGAAGAAATCACTCAGAGAAACCTCAGGAAACAAAATGAGCAAACGGAGAAATGAAGGAGGTGGGGGGTTTAAATAGGCCAGTAATTAGTAGCGGTTATTAAAAATAACCGCTACCCTAACCGCTACAAATAATTAAATTTGTAGCGGTTCTAAAATAACCGCTACAAATCTTCACAACGTTTGAAATTTTGTAGCGGTTATTGCCCAGAACCGCTACAAATTTGGAGTCTCTTGAAATTCTGTAGCGGTTTTGGGCAAGAACCGCTACAAAATTATGACCTTTAGTATTTTGTAGCGGTTATTGTGCATTAACCGCTACAAAATAACCGCTACAAGTTTTGGCGGGAATTTCGCGCCAAATTTGTAGCGGTTTTTTTTAGGAAACCGCTACAAATATTCTTGCCGCTACAAATTTGTAGCGGTTTAGATAAGAACCGCTACAAATGTCATAATTTGTAGCGGTTTAATATAACCGCTACTAGTCCACCGCTACAAAATACCTTTTTTTTTGTAGTGTAAAAGATTGCATGAGGTTCTTCACATTGTAATCTTCTTTATATATATACACATATATACGGGAAGTAGAGCTAGAGCATTGGTTAACGGATTGTTGGCTCAATGAGCTATTCATTACATGAGACTTGTGAAGAGAAGCTATAGAATATTGGACTAAATATGCACTTTACATGGATAACAATGACAGAAGACTGAGACCTTTAAAGAGGAATTAGACAATGTGACCATTTGGATTTGAAGGGTCTATGACATATTGGTGTGCCTTTAATCCGATGAAGCAACTCTATAATACATCGCACGCACAGCAAGATCAGATTATGACTTCTAGTGTAGGCAAAAACTAAATCACTCTCTATCGTTCTCCTCTCCCATATGATGCAACCTGCATTGCGTATCTTTGTTTTCAAACAAAGGGATATATTGCAGTAATGAGGGTTAAGTCTAGTGGAAGGAACTAGTCTATAACAAAATGGTGAATCAAAGTTTGAATTCCTGTTGAGAGAGGTGTCCACATTTAGTGTCATACAGTGCTTTGAATAGAAGTTCTTCCAATAGGAGAATATTTGTGCATAGTAAAAAAAGGGATATACATATGCTGGCCACATACTCAGCTCTGCTTTATTTTTTATTTGTGCCCCTCTAGTAAATGGCTTTAGGTCCTAATTAATGATAGGTTAGACAAGAAATACGTACATACTCTAGGAGTGCCACCCTAAACTCTGTCTAATGAAAACATAATATCTCATGTCATTTTAATCCTAGTTGGTTGATGATTCATTTGAAAAATTCAAATTTTATCTTTTTTTTAAAAGAAAAAAACATCTTAATTTGAAAAAAAAAAAAAACTAAAACAAAATGATTAACTAATATTTTTCTTAAAAATAAGATTTGAATGTTTTAGATGAGTTATAAGCCAAATGAGATTAAAATGATATGAAATGTTATGTTTTCATTAGACAGAGTTCAGATGACGTGATACTCCTAAATATAAGTATTTCTTTAGATAAGATACAACCTAACATATACATATATCTTTTATGTATAGGAAGATCCGAACAACTTATTCTTCTCAAATATGAAAACCTCCAAAGCTCACTAATAGAAAACCTTCTTTATCTCATCTTTTTGTTGTTGTTGATGTCTTGATCCTCTTCTTAAATGAGCCAGCTGGAGTTGTGAAGTATGTGATGAATTAGTCATTATTCTTATGTTTTCATATACATATGCACAAATTTGGAAGCTTGGCTGGGATAGATGCCCCAAAATGAAGCCCAATTGTTATGCTCATAAACGTTGGTTCCTCAATCTGGACTTGGAAGGAGCGATGAGACCTTTTGTTTTGTTTTGTTTTTGTTTTTTTGTTTGGATACAGAAGGAGAGATCAGACTGGAGGCTAATAAAAATACATAAATTCACACTCTAAGCTATCTTGTGAGCCTTAAAACAGTGATAAAGTTGTTGTCATGTGACATTGAGATCATAAATTCAAGTTAATTGATTTTAAATAGAATCTAAACTTGTTAGCTGAGCTAGGTATTAACAATAAAAAAATGTTTCATGAAGGGCGGCCTATGGTGCCACTTCTCGCGGGTTTGAGCCCGTGCCTGCAAGAAATAGCTTGCAAAACCTAAAAAAATAAAGGAAAATAATCTATAAAAGATTTTAAAGAAATAACTTTTACAAAAGAAAATGAAAAGTCATGCAAAAAAAATTTGTGCCAAATGATTTGATACTGGTAAGTTCTTGTAGGAAAATTAATGAAACTCTTTATAACACAAGTGATGAATAGAGAATGTTTGCCGTAGAAGATCAGAGTTATCTATTCATATGAAAAAAGCTCCAAGGCAGCCGAAGAGGAAAAGAAGTTCCGATGTAGCGTGATTTTTCTATACAAATTCAATTAAAGTAATACCATAGGTGGAAAAATAACTTTTTAGACCGGTGGAAAAATGATGACTTTTTAAACTAATTTTAGATGAAGTCTTGATACAGTCGATCTAAAAAGTCTGTTACTTTTTATATTGGTTAAGCAACCAGTCTTAAAAATATGATTTTTAAGACCAGTTGCTCGAAGACCATATCTAAAAAGTTTAGATTTTTTAGACCGGTTGTTTAAAAATCGGTTAAAATTTTTTTTTTTTCAATACTTTTAATAGTGGTTATTCTAATAACCACTATTAAAAGTACTTTTAAGACCGATTATTTTAAAAACCAGTCTTACTTTGAAGACCGGTTATTTTAAAAACCGATCTAAAAAGCTTTTTTTAGACCTGATATCCTTCACAATAGATCTAAAAAGTGACATTTTTTTTTGGAAAAAAAATAAATACGGCTTTTTTTTTTTGGATTGGAAGGATTTGAAAATCATCCCAATCCAAAAAAAAAGTGTCCTATTTTTTTTACTATCATATAATTTTAAGTAAGCTATGACAACCATAACTAAATGATGAAAAACAATAATTCATAAGATAAAAAATTGACAATAATTAATAAAAAATTATCTCAATCTTGCAATTAAAATGCAAACAAATTTAATAAAATAACTATTCATCATACAAAGATTCTTGAACTACATACATGAATTAATATGAGCCAAAATACATGTAAATGAAAATGAGATAAATAGCATAATGTATCTTAAAGAGATGGTTTTAAGGAGATATGTGATGCACACTAATTTACAAGAAGTTGATAGAATGAAACAAATACGAGTACATGCATGATAATCAAGACGTCCAAGGGATCACTATTCTCACATATAGTGTGTGGGATAAATCCATAATTGTGGGGGTACACAACTGATGAGTAAAGAATACGGTCAACCTATACATAGGTGCATGTTCAGCAATAAACCATGTAAATAAGTGGGAAACATGGCAACTCAACTATTATCACCTTTATAAGTCCAGTTTTTTTGTCAAGCTCATACTTGACCTTGCTTCCTTTCCCAATCTCAACAACCTGCATGTTGCAAAAGTAAGCAAATGACTAAATAAGATAACCACTTTAAGTCCAATAAGGTATCTGATCCCATGTATATGCAGAGAATTTGGAAATGATGTGCATTATACATGACTTTTAAACAGAGTGACTTGCTATGAGTTTTATATCCTAACACAAATCCATGTATGTCATATAAGAATTGGTCGATAGTACTTTTGGGTACGCTAATTGTTAGCATAAAAAGGTCTATAAGACAGCAATAAAATATTAATAACTTCAATATTATAAAATGTTCCTAGTTCTACCCATTAATGTTAAGTTTGGTAAACTGCGTTGCCAGTCATCAATTGAACAATTTAACGTTGATTAAGAATGATGTGCACTTTGTCATAAGTTTAAGTTCAGAATGCTTACACAGTTGAACATTATTGGAGCTTCAAGTCCTGAATCGTGGTGAAAATTCAATTAGAATGCCAAATTGATAAATAAAAAGAGATAAAGAAGTGCATTTGTATTGAAACTTGAAAGCGTTAACGTGTGAACGTTTTAAACTTAATGCTTACCTATCTCGAGATCATGCCAAGGGTGTGCAACATCAGATCTCCTGGTCATGGAGGAGAGAATCCTCTCATTCAGGGGAGGGTGGGGGGCATGATGATGAGAGATGGGAACCTTTTTTGGAGTCTCAATAGGGGGAGCCATGTCAACAGCCTGAAACAACAAAACTAATTTAAATTTTTGTACAGAATTCATACGATCACAATGACTATATACTATGTATTGTTCTTTTAAAGGATTACAAATACTAATACTAATTTGTCTTCACTAGAAGGCCCTGAATTATAACTTTCTATCGTGACGAATGTGATCGCTGAAAAGCACTAGTTTAAAAATAAAGATTAAAAGAAATATTGCGTCCTTTCTATATCATAAGCAGCATTGGAATATGTACTACCGTGACCAAAACTTACAATTTCAGCATCCATCATGATTTCAGTCATCGCGTTTAGCACAAAAGAAACACTTTTCTGACAGTAAAGGAACAAACATTAGCTCCAAAGAGCAACATCTATACCTCTTATAGCACAGGAAGATTTGAAGGAACAAAAATAAAATCTATTCCTTCTACATCCCCCATTTCCAATACGTTCTTGCCTAAAGTGTCGTCTGTTTCAAAAGTATTGGCAAAAAAAATCTATTCCTTCACTGATTCTTTAAAAGAAATAGAATATGGAAAGAAAACGCAGGAAAAAACCAAAGAATCCACAAATTTGGACAAATGGAGTCTAAGATTTATTTAGAAAATTACAAGAATAAATCTTCACACAATAAAGGTTTTTGAGTTTGAGCGGCCACCACGACGTAAAATAAACGCCAGTTCACAGACATAATGGAGGAGCAATATGTGAAACAGGGAGGGGTGCGATGGAGGAGTTCAAGCTACAGTGCTTACTGAGAAATCGCGACAAGAAGAGAAGCAAGTTTCAGATCGCTAGGGCGGGATTCAACAATTTTAGCGCAGGTGGAAGTGGATTTGGGGAAACCTTTTAGATCGGTTGTGAATCATAACTGGTTTTAAAATTGGAAAAAAATATTTTAGACTGGTTTAAAATACAACCGGTCTAAAAGATTTCATCTTTAAGATCAATTAGTAATGAAAACCGGTCTAAAAACTTTTAGATTTTTTTTTTGAAATTTTTTAAAATCTTTTTAGACCGGTTGTATGAATAACCGGTCTACAAACTTACAAATTTTTTTTATTTTTTAAATTTTTTTTATCTTTTTAGACCATATATTTTAAGAACCGGTCTTACAAGTTCTTTATAATTACAAAACTACCACCGCACATCTTTTTTAGATCTTATCCGCTATAATCGGTCTAAATGTGACGGTCTAAAAAAAGACAATTTTGTACTAGTGTACGCAAGTAGCAAATGTATCCCAGATAAAAGTGATGCCCCCAATCTTTTAAGTGTCTGTTTGAGTTAGCGGTAGAAGTTGTTTTTACAACATGATTTACGGTATATGAGGTAAATATGTGAGAGAAGTTTTGTCTCGACTTATGTAAACGTATTTTCCAAACATCAATTCAAACATGCCCTAATTTGTGCCAATTGAGAGAGAAGTAATGAATAATAAGAGTAAATTGTGATTGACTTATCGTTGCAAAATCATGAATAATCAATGAACAACAACAACAATAATATTATTATGATAATAAGGGAGTCAAAGAGGGATCACATTCACTGTTCAAAAAAAAAAAGAAGGAGGGACCACATTCAGATTTCAGAGGCAGAGGTTGAAAGAAGTAAAAGCATATATAGCTGGACTAAGCTACGCGTGTGGTCACTGGTTTGCTCAACAATAGCACCGTCACGCCATCACCTAATCCTGCAACTTCATCTCCTCCAAACGCGTCGTTTTGGATAGGTCTGTTTGGGAACACGGAGGCAATAAAAGCCCGTTTGGGTCCCAAAAATCCAGTTGGATGGGAAAGAAGTGTTTGGGACAGCGGTTTAACATGATGGGTTTATATTCAAGAAGCTGCTTATTTTAGAAGCTGGCTAAGGGAGCTTCTCCAACATGTCACAGTGAAGAGACCATGAAAAGGGGAAAAAAGTTTTAAAGCTAAATCAGTCCTCTACCTGTGACCGTTGGAAACATTGAACACAAATTTTTTTCTTTAAAGTTGCATCTTTGTGTATTTTTCTTTTTTTTAATAATAATTTCACCTTTTTCATTTTATCAAAATTTTTAATATTTTTTGGCTTTCAATTATTACAATATCTACAACTAATATATATGTAATATTCAATAAGATTCATGCCATTTTCAGTCATTTCCTATCTAAACAAGCCTTTCAAATACTAATCCAAATAGGATTAAGGTTAGAAAAAAAGTCACTTCTGCCACCGCCAATTCAAACACAAGAGAGCTTCTCCTGCATGTAACAATGAAGAGACCATGAAAGGGGGGGAAAAATTTTAAAGTTGCATCAGTCCTCTGCCGGGATTGTTGGAATCATTGAACGCAAATTTTTTTCCTTTAAAGTTGCATCTTCGTGTATTTTTCTTTTTTTAATAATAATTTCACCTTTTTCATTTTATCAAAATTTTTTAATATTTTTTTTACTTCAATTATCACAATCGATGCAACTAATATATATATATATATATAGTATTCAATAAAATTCATGTCATTTTCAGTCATTTCCCATCTAAACGGGCTTTTTAAATACCAATCCAAATAGGTTTAATATTAGAAAAAAAGTCACTTCTGTCACCGTTAATCCAAACACAAATCACATATACAATCTGACTTTTTTCTATCTAACTTTTCTAGAAGTTATATTGCAAAAAAAAGCTCATTCTCCATCGCTTATCCAAACAGGCACTAAATGTTCTTTCACTCCTCGTTCATTCAAATTCAAAATTTTCACTTCCCACTACTCGCATGCTTAATATAAGTCATATTTTAAAATGTTTTAAAATGTAACATAATTTCATTACCCTAAGGCTGCGGGTAAAAAAAGCCTGTTTGAGACCCAAAAATTCAATTGGGTGGGAAGGAAGTGTTTCTAACGTGATGAGCTTATATTCAAGAAGTTGCTTATTTTAGAAGTTGGCCAAGAGAGCTTCTCCCGTGCGTCACAGTGAAGAGACCATGAAAGGGCCAAAAAAATATTTTAAAACTGCATCAGTCCTCTACCCGTGACCGTTGGAAGCATTGAACACAAATTTTTTTTCTTTAAAGTTGCATCTTCGTGTATTTTTCATTTTTTTAAATAATAATTTCACCTTTTTCATTTTATCAAAATTTTTTAATATTTTTTTACTTCAATTATCACAATATATACAACTAATATATATATATATATATATATATGTATATATATGAGTATTCAATAAGATTCATGTCCTTTTCTATCATTTCGCATTAAACGGGCTTTTAAAATACTAATCAAAACATATTTAAAGTTAAAAAAAAAAGTCATTTCTGCCATCGTCAATCCAAACACAAATCACATCTACAATTTGACTTTTTTCCCATCTGACTTTTTCAAAAATCAGATTGTTAAAAAAACTCTTTTTCCATTACTAATCCAAACAGGCACTAAAGGCGTGTTTGGTTGGAGGGGAGGGGATGGGAGGGGATGAAAAATGACCCCCTCCCCTTGTTTGGTATGAAAAGTAGTAGGGGAGGGGCCAAAAAAAGAGACTCCAAGCCCCTCCTACTCCCTCAAATTGGTTCTCTTAAGATTGGGGGGTTTTGGAGGGAACAAAAAATTTAGGACTATTTTGCCTTCATGATCTTTTTATATTCTCAGTTATACCCTAGGAGTCTTCAATAAAAATATAAGTACTCAAAGACAGATCGGCGGCAACCGATGGCGTCGTGTTTATAAGGAATTCTTTGTTTCCTCCGATTCCGATCCCAACGACATCACCGCCAAGTTTGAAGTAGGCACTCTCAAAATCAAGTTCCTCAAACTCATTGTTCCATCTACCAAATCCCTAGAAAGAGACGCTGATGCTCACAAAAATAATGGTGCTTAATTAGAAAATCAGGCAAAACCAAAGAGTGACGATCAAGTCTCTGACGAATCCCAGAAAGTGGAAGAACCAACAGAAAAGGGAAAAACTGATGATGGGATTTCTGAGAAAAACGATGTTCATCAAGAGGAGCAAGAAAAAGCCGAGATTGGTGATGAAAATTCTGGGAAAATTGACCAGAAAGAGAAGGAACTTGTAGCTGCAGCTGAAACTGATGATTTTTCGAAGGAAAAAAGGAAAATAAATACTGGGGTTGATGAGAAAAAAAGCTATTCATGAAGAGTAATATTCATATAATGAGAAATTAACTTAGGGGAATTGAAAACTATTTCTATTTTATATTTTCATCTTTTTTTTTTATAAATTATATAATTTATATTGAGGTGTAAATTAATTTAAATAATTTATATAAGAAAAAAAAATATAAATTAATATTTAAGGGTAAAATGGTAAATTAGATATTATCTCCTTTCCCCTCCCCTCTTAAACCAAACAAATCATTATTAAAAAATCTTTCCCTTCCTCTCCCTCCAACCAAACCAAACAAGATGATCTTCCATTCCCTCCCTTTAAACCAAACATGCCCTAAATGTTCTTTCACTCCTCGTTCATTCAAATTTAAAATTTTCACTTCCCACTACTCGCATGCTTAATATAAGCCATATTTTAAAATGTAACATAATTTCATTGCCCTAAGGCTACGGGCCAAAAAAGCCCATTTGGGATCCAAATATCTAGTTGAGTGGGAAGGAAGTATTTGGGACAATGGTCTAACGTGATAGGCTTGTATTCAAGAAACTGTTTATTTTAGAAGTTGGCCAAGAAAGCTTCTCCCGCGCATAATAGTGAAGAGACCATGAAAGGGTGAAAAAAAATTTAAAGCTGCATCAGTCCTCTGCCCATGACCATTGGAAGTATTGAACGCAAATTTTTTTCTTTAAAGTTGCATCTTCGTGTATTTTTCTTTTTTTCAATAATAATTTCACCTTTTCATTTTATAAAAAATTTTTAATATTTTTTGACTTCAATTATTACAATCTATACAACTAATATATACATACATATATATATATATATATGTGTGTGTGAGTGGTATTCAATAAAATTCATGCCCTTTTCAGTCATTTTCCATCTAAACGGTTTTTCAAATACTAATCCAAACAGGTTTTAGGTTAGAAAAAAGAGTCACGTCTGCCACCGCTAATCTAAAAACAAATCACATCTACAATCTGACTTTTTTCCAAAAATGAGATTGCAAAAAAGGTTCTTTTTTCATCACTAATCCAAACAGGCACTAAATGTTCGTTCACTCCTCGTTCATTCAAATTCAAAATTTTCACTTCCCACCACTCGCATGCTTAATATAAGCCATATTTTAAAATGTTTTTAAAATATAACATAATTTCATTGCCCTAAGGCCGCGGGTAAAAAAAGCCTGTTTGAGACGCAAAAATCCAGTTGGATGGGAAGGAAGTGTTTGACACAGTGGTCTAACGTGATGAGCTTATATTCAAGAAGTTGCTTATTTTAGAAGCGGGCCAAGAGAGCTTCTCCCACGCGTCACAGTGAAGAGACCATGAAAGGGCCAAAAAAAAAATTTCTAAAGCTGCATCAATCCTCTACTCGTGACCATTGAAAGCATTGAACACAAATTTTTTTTCCTTTAATGTTGCATCTCGTGTATTTTTTTTAATAATAATTTCACCTTTTTCATTTTATCAAAATTTTTTAATATTTTTTGACTTCAATTATCACAATATATATAACTAATATATATACACACACACACACACACACACATATGTAGTATTCAATAAGATTCATGCTATTTTCAATCATTTCCCATTTAAATGGGCTTTTCAAATACTAACCTAAACATTTAAGGTTAGAAAAAAAGTCCCTTCTGTCACTGGCAATTCAAATACAAATCACATCTATAATCTAATTTTTTTAAAAGTCATATTGCAAAAAAATCTCATTCTCCACTGCTAATCTAAATAGACACTAAATGTTCTTTCACTCCTCGTTCATTCAAATTCAAAATTTTCACTTCTCACTACTCGTATGCTTAATATAAGTCATATTTTAAAATGTTTTTATAGAATAAATATAGGGAAAATTTCATTGAGCCCAAGTGATGTAACATAATTTCAGTCAACCTTTAAAACTTTTTGAAACTTCACATCACTTTTTTAGGTCAAAATGAAATTAGGTTTTGGGGATAAGAAGACAATGATGCTTTTACTTTATTTGTTTTGTAAATGTTCATATTTATCTTGTGAATTTATATATTTATCTTGTAAATGATTAAAATGTTTTTAATTCTCTAAGTTTTTTTGAATCCTTTTATTTGTCTTATAAATGTCTTTATTTATCTTATAAATGCCTATATTTATCTTGTGAATTTTCATATATGTCTTGCAAATGACCAAAATATTTTTAATTCTCTAAATTCTTTCGAATCTCTTTAATTATTTATATTGTAAATGTTTTATTTGTCTTGTAAATGCCTTCATTTATCTTGCTAATGCTCTTTTGGAAATATAAAAGAAATGCATCATTATCTTTTTGCTCAAAAAACTTAATTTTATTTTGACTCATGAGGTGCAATATAAGTGTAATTTCAAACAGTTTGGAGGTTGACTGAAATTATATTATATCCTTGGAGACTCAATGAAATTTTACCATAAATATAAGTCACTTTTGGGAAAAAAACAATATTTTTTTCACATATGCCCTTATTAGTTTATTACAGGGAGAGAGTGCAAGAGAAAGGAATTAAAAGTAATTCGGATACAAATTTTATATAAGCAATCTTTTAACCTGATGTGAGATTCCTAGTTAACACAATACTTAATCATAAATTAATTATTCAAACAATAAGCACCTTGCTTATGGATTTTTTAAAACACGAGGTTGCCTTATATCTATGAGTGACTTCCATCGTTGAGTGAGGGATGAAAAAAAAAGTTAAAAATTTTTAAAAATACAACAGTATATGAGTATTTATAATTTATAATTTATTTAATAAAAAAGTAAAAAACACGTGGGGAATCCCTTGCTTTCTCATTGACAGCATGTAGCCACTTTCTCATTACTTGGAAGCTCCCTCTCGTACTTGCTCTGATCGTCACCGCACATATAAATATGCAAATCATCTTCACTACTTCCTCACTCTCTCCTCCATCAATGGATCAACCACTCGCTGCCGCCACTCCGGCAACCTACCGCGGTGTTCGCATGAGAAAATGGGGCAAATGGGTGTCCGAAATCCGGGAGCCCGGCAAGAAAACCAGGATATGGTTAGGGAGCTACGACACGCCAGAGATGGCTGCAGCTGCATACGACGTCGCAGCTTTACATTTTCGGGGCCAAGCCGCGCGGCTCAACTTCCCGGAGCTCATCGGCAGCCTGCCCCGGCCGGCTACCTCCCGAGCTGGGGATGTGCAGCTGGCAGCACAGCAGGCAGCATTGAAGTTAAAGAGATCGGTGATCAGAGGGCCGTCAGAGACAGGCGGCGGGACTACGCGTATGGTGGCAGCACCGCCGGTGACGGTGGGCCTGTCGCCGAGCCAAATTCAGGCTATAAACGAGTCACCATTGGATTCACCAAAGATGTGGATGCAAATGGCTGCTGAGGCTGCTCTTATGGTAGGGTTTGATGTATTGTGCAATGACTATGACGGCTATGATGAATTAGAAGAAACGCAGCATCATGAATCTATATGGGACTTCTAATAATTAAGCTCTTTGTAATTTAATTAATCAGAGTCAATATTGTACACAACATATATATAATTGATATTAATAATTTAAGGGGGCAAAATCCTTTCATATATAAAAGAAGAAAATGCAAGTAGTAGTGTTTTGGGGAGGAAAGTGTTAGTGCTATATTTTGTTATATATGAGGAGGCAAATCAATGAACAATTTGTCCATATGTACTCCTCCTTCTGTACTTAATATAATACATTATATTAGAGAGTTAATGCATTAATGTATTATATAATGAATGTTTAGAGAGTTTACGTTAGTTCAAAATGTAAGATATATTTCACATTTTTTTTTTCATTCTTCTCAAAGTGACCCTATTGAGATTCCTCAATAGGAATCAAGTAGCTAGGAGAGGGAGGGAGGGAGGGAGGGAATTAAAGAAGACGATTGTGGTGTTTTATAAAAAATATATAATATTAATTAATCTAACAAACGTCATTAATATATTTATATTAGTTAATTTAGTCTTACATTAAGAGTTCAAGGAGTAATTATTTTGAATCCTGTCCCCTTTTTTCTCTCTATAGCAATCTCTCATTAGTTGGTAAGTTTGCTTTGCTCTTAAATTTAAAATCTCAATCCACCTCATCTTCTAAATTTATAAATTATTTTCAAATAATCCCTATAGATTGAATATGTTAAAAATATTTTTATGGATAAGGATAATGATTAAGTGAGTACTTTAGGAAAACTAACACATATTTATTATAAATAATTAACTTAATTAATTTTATTAATATCTATAAATTAACTATAATATTCTTTTATTTATGGCTGGAAGGAGTATTTTTCCTCCCTCCCTCCCTCCCTCGAGAAAAAGAGCAAGTGGACTGTCTGAGACAAGATAGAAAGATGGAATTGTCAAACTTTTGACTATAGCTCAACTTATCCAATAATTCTGCAGATAAGACAACAGTCATTTTGTTATCTTTTTATCCTGCAAAAGAAATAACTAATTATTTAAATCTCAATATATATAATATTTAATTTGATTACGTTATTTTAAAATTATAATTTTAAATAATATAATTTTAAAAGATTTTGTACAATAATAGACACGAACAACATGTCTGGTTTAACCGGGGATATAAACAAATAAACATACTTTAAAATGTATTACTTAAAGAAGCTAAATATATTACTTAATCATAGTATATATTGTGTATCATTAGATTATATATCAATTTATAAGTTAGACTAATTAGTTCTGAGAAAAAATGATGGACATAAATACTTTAAAATAATTTATTTAATTTCCTTATTCTTTCTAAAAAAGTTAACTGAATCTTATATTTATGATCAGAGATATAATATCATTATGAATTTAACATTTGCATCTTAGTCAAATATTTCAGAATCTGTTTCGTCATATTTAAAATCTAAAATTTATAAATTACACTTGATCTCCTCAACCAAAAGGCTGAGAAAGGTATAAAATTTAGAAATTAATTGCATAATTATACTTAGCCAAAAAAAAAATTGCAGAATCATACGTTTTTGGGTGGTGGTGGTGGTGGTTCTAAGACGATTTATTTTTCTCAAATAAAGAAATATTTTGGCCTGCAAATTTCTTCTATTTTTTGTTTTCCAGAAGGCTTTCATTATATTCCCGGCCTCCAAAGGAATATATTAAAATATTAAGATGTTTCAATAATGCAAAATACACTAGGTCAAAAGAAAAACAATGCAAAATACTTTTATTTCGTATGTCTTGAGATTGAATTAATGCCAATGAGTTGGAAAACAATAAAATGAATTAATGCTATTAAATATGACACTCTTGGGTAACATTATCTCTTACCTATAATTAAATATATAATGATGTGACTGTAAAGGATTCAATTTATTCATGTATATATATCAAGCTTCTTTTCTTTCTTTTTTTCCTTTTTACGTTGATAGGAATTATGAAGCATGTTTTTCTAAGTTATTTAAGATTTTTGGAATTTAAACAGATAATCATTTTTCATATAAACTACTTAAATAAATTTTAAATTTTAAAATTATTTAATAATCTATTCCTTTTTTCATGAATTATGAATTTTATCCCAACCATAGTCTATTTGGACCTACAAGTGAAGACTTTGGAGATCCTTGATATGAGAGAATTTATTATTGATCGGCCTACCAAAGAGGTTAAAGAATCTTGTTTTGAAAAAGTAAAGCACACGCCTTTTGCTTCACTGGCATGACCTTTTCTTTTGCTATAAATTTGGGGAACATTTGCATGGGAAATGGTTAAGCAATTCAAATAAAACCTACTTGTTAGTTGTTATAATTGCCTCTGCAAGAAATTGAATTGTTAATACCCCGTCAAGATTAATATTTTCTCAGATCCGTCCTTAATATAAGACCTTTTGTAGCTTAATTGAACTTCGAAGTGACTGTTATATTTAGGACATGAGGCAATATAAAATATAAAACCTAGGGCTCATATATCTTAATTTATCACATTTCTTAAAAGTCTCCATAGAAGAGGAAATGATAAAAATTGTTTGAGACAGTTTGAACATGTATAAAAGAAGAATGTTGGAAGCATTAGGGAAAGAAGAATGTTTATTTGTTTGTAATTCTAACGTATTCAGTATTGATTAAAAAAAAGAAAGAAAAGATAAACATTATTAGATCTTAAAAAAAAAAAGATTAAAAAACCAAAAAGAAAACTTGATAAAATTATTAAACAAAACCTTTTAGTTAATAATTTATTTAAAGAGTTTTCTTTTTTGGTATACCATGTAAGGATTTCCCCTTTTAAAGTTTTACTGCGCAAAGAGTTTTTGTCTCTTTTGACAAGTGCATTTTCTGATATTTGAATTTATACTCTCTTTTTTATAGGATGAGACCACTTACCATATCAAATATCAGCTTGTTGGCATTTATTTAAAGATTTTTCTGTTGATAGAGCACCTACCCTCGTAAAATCCATGTCCTCGATAACAATTTTTGATTCCATTCCCTTCTCAAGCCATTCTTTTCTACAATATACTTTTTTGGGAAATTTCTTACTTTTCAATAAGTTGAAATTATTTTTTAAAATGAATTTATTTATTAAAACTAAAGACATCATTACCTTTTTATTTTCTAGATTTGCCAATTTATTTGTCGTATGGATAGGAATAATCTCTTCAAAAAGGGCCGGACAGTGCTATATCACAACAGAAACTTAGCAACTTCTTTGCGAGTAATGGAGGAATCCCACTATAGTGTGAATTTGTGAAATTTGATTCATAGGAATTCAAGAAGAGCAGGTGCTAAAATAATATTCCACCTTGGCACTCAATATAATATAAGACCTGAATCCATTTTTACTCACAAATTTATAATCATAATATTTTCCCAAACCATCTCAGTATCTCTATAGATTGCATATAGTAAAAAGATTATTGATTAATATGGTATTTTAGGAAACCAACATACGTTTGCTACAATTAACTAACTTTAACAATTTTTTTATATTTATAAATCAGTTATCTAACTTCTAAATTTACTACCAGAGGAGTAAATGCCATCAAAGAAGTTGGAGGGCAGATGCCCAACATCCATATCACTGGTGAAGACAATAAAAGAGTCACTTGTAAAATTCTCTAGTGATCACCATTGTACATCTTGCATCAGAGCTAATATAAAACTAAACTTTTCTTCCATGAAGGAAGAGGAAAAACAATTGGTTCATCTGTAAGCTAGAAAGTTGAAAACAAGTCCAAGATATTAATTTCTAGGAAATTTTCTAGAGAATATGAAATAAAGCAATTTGGTTTCCTTCTCTTCCTATGAAGGGAACTCAAGGCCTATCTATTTGGATCAGAATGGAATGTTGATTGCATGAATTTGTTTTGTGCAATATTGAGAGTCTGTTTCTGAAGGAATTAAACACATTTTTCTCATGCATTAAGAACTGAGCCGTAGATATAATACAATTAGTCACACACATATTAATAACATGACAGTCCTAACAGTTTTAAGTAACCCAACAAATAATATGGTCAAAATTTAGAATTTTTTTAGCCTGCAATTTATGAAGTAACAGAAAGCATACAAGAGAAGCAAACAACATTTTAAAAAACAACGAGGACAACGACAATAACATCAAAAGAGTGACAAGGAAGAGAGAGATTAACAGATATCAACAATCAAGAGGTCTCCACGCTACCCTGAAAAAACAAATTGGTTGAGCGATTCGATTGCTTATAAGTTGCTTTTTAATAGTGATTTACGGTATACGAAGTAAGTATGTGAGAGGAGTTGTGTCTCGATTTACGTAAAAAGCAACTTATAAGTTTTTTTAAGTTGAAACAAACATGCTTAAACTCAGTTTGGTTCATCTCGATTTGGATTCAATATTAATCAGTAAAGCCAATCCATTTTTTTTCGACATTCTACCATGATTTGTATTCGGTACAGATCTATTCACTAAAAGCATAAGCATGCCAAGCCAGCCTGCTTAATATTCAAGAGATAATAAGTTAATAACAATAAATTCTTAAGAAAATTCAATCTACAAGAGATCGATAAATAGAGTCAATCACGAATAAACTGTCAGAAGAACTAAATTCAAACAAATAGATTTGAATCTTCTAAATTTCTCAAGAGAATGAACATCATGAATTTCAGAAAAAGAAAGATGCTAAATATGAGGACAGCCAATTCTCTTATTTCTTACATCTGAGGCCCAAATTAATGGTGTTTTCAAATTGTCCATGTTTTCAAGAGCCAATGTTCTAAATATACATACCTGTTCCTTTCATATGCTTGATATAGTTTACATCTTTTCTGTAAATCAAATATTTTGACAAGAACAAGTACCACAAAAAAAAGAAGATATTTTTACGAGAAAATATTTCTCCCATTAACCAAGCTGCAAAACCAATCCAGAAAACCACGTGCTTACCTTAATATTTTTCAGGGTCTTCCAAGCACAACCTACACAACCATCATGATGAATAACATGGCCGGTAGCTCCTCTCAGCTTCAAGGAGGCTTCTCGTCACACCACATTCAAAATCATGCTTCCAGATCACTTCCAGGCTCTATTACTATTATAATAAAACAAACTTCAAATGAAGATCTTGAACTCTAATGATGTCAATAGTCCTTAATTATTGATGACAGAAGACAATGGCAGTTGTATGTTAATAGCAGCAGCAACTGAATCAAAAATAGGAAAAGGTATTAGTTTTTCAGAAAACTCTTCTGGCGGAAACATTGGGAGAAATTATATATAACCTTTTCACCTCATATAGGATGCCAGTTAAATGTCTGTAGGAGGCGGTGATTAGTCACATTTATTACATATATAATTGCTCATCGCAGTCAATCCTGTTATAGTAAATATCAGAAGCTCATATAGTCCTCCCACAATTTGAAACTTAAAACAGGGGTAAATGCAAATGCACCCCTCCAACTTTAGCCTTTAGGTTGTTTTCAGAAACTTTTTATCAAGGGGGGATAAATGTAAAAAACCCACTCTACTGCAAACACCTCTTTTCAGCCTGAAAAACTGAAAATTAGGCCATTAAAGGAGCTGTTGCAAAGGCAGGGAGACAAAACAGCATGAAGAAGGAGATCGGAAAGAAATCAACCTCATTACCAGTAGTCAGTATCAGAACTGAAAAGCACATGTGTGATTAACTGGTCAAAATTTGCCTACTTGAGGCTTACAATGGAAATGCTGAGCATTTAGCAAAACCTCTACAAAATTCAGCATTCGCATTTACTTCTCTATAATGCTCCAGTATCTACTCATTAATTCCGACTGCATTGCTTTTGTGTTTGACTTCTCAAGACGCTTACTTACAGACATGCAAACCCGAAAATTAGGTCTAAGACCCTTATCCATCATCTCATGCAGAATCATCGAGGCCATCAGTACGTTGCCTTTCTTCAAATGAAGGGCAGCAAGCAAACTGTAGTTTGCATTGCCTGAATACCTCTGCTTTGTAACGGAATCAACCACAAACTTGTGAGCTTCCTCATATTTTTTTGATCTGAAGTAGGCCTTAATTATTGCAGCATTAGATGCAATACAAGGTTCAATACCCCTCCCAATCATTCTATCAAGAAATTCCAATACTAAATCAAAATGGCCACGTTTACATAGGTAGTTAATAAATATATCACATGTACTTGCATCTGGTAAACCATAGTCCTTTTCTATAGCTTCAAGCATTTGGGTAGCTTCAGCAAATCTTTCATTTGTGCATAAACAACTCATCACCATATTATAACTAGTTATATTTGGAGCACAACCGTTTTGCTTCATCTCTTTCAACAATTTCCATGCCCTTTCACAATCCCTTCTTCTACAAAACTCCCTAATCAAGACATTATAATGATTCACCTTTCTCCCTGCAGTCACTATCACATATTCAGCTATATCAAATGAACCAGAAACGCAAAACATTTCTATCAATGACCAGACACCCGAAGTTTGACATGATCCTCCAACCTCATTTAACACAGACATTACTTTCTTTGTAGATTCCATAAGAGAAGCCTTGTGCAAGCTTGAATCTAGCAAAAACCCAAATGCTTTTTGTTCCAAGCGCACACATTTAAGGTTAAATTCTTTCAACATGAGAACCATTGCCTCATAATTTTCCAATCGCCCACAATTATCAATAACCAGGCTACATATATGCGAATCATGACCAAATTCAGGACGTGAAGCCCTAAGCCAATCAAAGAATCGCAATGCAGACACCTTTTCACAAGACAATATATGAAAAATTTTCACACATGACGGTATGGATAAAGTTACATTCTTCCCATTCAATTTCGAGCTCAAATCATTCTCGCCCTTTCTCAACAAGTCAATGATTTCAGAGACTTGCTTGGCAGTTGCAAACGGTGTACGCTGATCAAAAGAAGCAGAGTACGACCTAAAATGCCTACAAGTATGAAGCCTACACAAATCAATCTTCAAGTATATGCCCCCACCGTCAATTTGTAAGGAAGATGAAGGCCTAACAAACTGGTATTTGGTTGTGAAAACTGAGGAATTCAGAGAGGTCGAAGAGTGAAAGAGGCTGAATCTGATGTATAAACTTGAAGGGGGTCTCGTCGTAGGTAATGTAGTGGAAGACATTGGTGGCAATAAGGAGTGATAGAATAGAAATTTAGAGGAGAAAGATTTGAAGGAGTACCTGACAGTGTTGCAGAAGTTTCGGACTTCCATACGAACCTTTAAGTTCGCATTTAGCTCAAAACCCTAGTTAAACCCACCAAGTCTCCCAATTTTATCGTTACCTTTGTTCGATTTTCTCTTCGCACATAAGTTTTTCACCTCTCTTCAGTTTCATTTCAGAATGAAAATTGCTTTTCTGTAATTCTATTATCATCCCTTCACTGGTTTCCGCTTCTGCTACTCCTCGTCCTCCCTCACTCTTCTTCTTCTTCATTCTTCCCCCTATTTTCCTTTATTTTTTTTTTATTTTGGTGGTATAACATTCTTTTATTAATTAATAATAACAATGGTAATAATCAAGGATATTAAACCGAACCGGTTACTGAACCAGTTGGGATACTGTGGGTCAAGGGTCAGTGAGTCAGACTGGAGTCAAATCGGAGTTAACCCGGGACCAAACCGGTGAGAGAGTGAAAATTTTAGATCTATTAATATGAAATTATAAAAAAATTAAAAAAAAATATTTTTTTAAAAAAATATTAAAAAAATACTAAACTGGTGTGGTTCATGAACCGGACCGGTTTTCTCACCGGGTTGGTTCCTGGGCCGGACCAGCCGGTCCGGTCCGGGTTTAATAACTATGGTAATAATACTCTCTCCCAATCGCTCGAACATTTTTTTTAAAGGATAAAGAAATTAAGTAAGTTATATTAAATTATTTTATTTTTCATTTTTTAAATTAATTTGCTTGACTTATCTCTCACAAAAAAAAATTGTTTGATTTATAAATTAATGTATAATCTAATAATATATAACAGTATAACACTATTTTTTTATTGCTTGAGATCAGGGTTATCTGATTTGGACCGGACCGGCCGAATCGGACTGGAAACCGGCGACCGGCGACCCGGGCACTAAACCGGTCCGGGTCAATTTTTTTTATTTTTTTTTATTTTTCCTTTAGAATTTCATACTATAAGCCTAAAATATTCCATTTCTCACTGGTTTGGTCCCGGTTTAGCTCTGATTTGACTGTGGTCTGACCCACTAACCCTTGATCCAATACCCCGATCGGTTCAGTGACCGATCCGGGTTTAATTACCTTACTTGAGATACATAACATTGATTAAGTAATTTATTTAATTTTTTTAATCTCTTCCATAAAAGGTCAACTATAATTGTTTTCAATTGTACCATTGTTATCCACATTAATATAAAAAATTATTAAATTACAATAAATTCTTTAGGAAAGTCCCACAAAAATACTATCAAAATAGGGAAAATATAAATAAGGGGCCCAATATATGAAATCCCAAGTTAAACCGTGATGAGGAATATGAGATTTCCAAATCTTTCCAAAAGACCAATTTACCCCTGAGTTAAAATTTGAAAAGCCCGAGTGAAGCGCCCGAGAACTCCAATTTTTCCTTTCCCTATCGCAAGAGACGTGAGCGACAAACCAGTGAGAAGCATCGATCTCCCACACAATAGCTTCGGCCCCGTTTGAGATGATCGTAGGTGGTTATCAATCGTCCATTGTTGAGGCATCAAGTTGCGTGGGGCTATGGAGGTTGAAATGAGGAAGAGGGTTTGGACTTAATCGATGACTGAAGGGTTTGGGCATCGACTGAGTTTTGGTAAGTTGCTCTCTTTTTTCATTTTTATTCCCATTTTGATACACGTAATTTAGAAGAATACATGTAATTTCCTTTGCATATCTGATTTCTTTTGCATTAGAGGTCACATGTGGTTCTGTCTAAAAGAAGGAAAAACATATATGATTTCCTTTGCATATCTCAATATATCCACATAGAGACATACAGTGATGGACTAATTTATATTTGAACTGTAAGGATGTGATTTTCCAAGAAAGTGACTACACTAAGGACTATTGGAAATTGCATTTGGTATGTTGGTGTTTGTATCTTGCATACTTAGCAGCAGTGTATGCTTAAAAATAACATGACAATCAGGAATTATATATGATGTTAAAATTTTTATGTTTAATATGACAATTGAAAGTTACTATATTAAAAATTATTAGAAATTACATCGATTAAGTTGTTTTTAGTTCCCTTTTCCCTTTTTATTAAGGCTTATTTGTTTTTTAGCTGTTTTCTATAACTTTTCAATGAGTTTAGGACTAGCTCAAGTGTTGTATTTTGATTAGGATCAGACAGACCAGAACTTTGCAAAGCAAAAAAAAAATTGGGATTCTAATACTCTAGCTCTAGCTGGACTTAGTCTTAGAGAAGACGGATGGCAATATTAGAAGAATAGCTCCAAGCTGGGAATATCTAACTTCAAGAAAGGCAGCGTATTGGAAATTACGTGTATGCTACTAAAGTTGTTTCTTATTTTAATCTTGCTTTAGTTAAAGCTTATTCCTCGGGCTGAAGTTCCATATGTTGATATATTTGAGATATAATTATTATTATACTCTTATTTATTTTGTATTGGAAGTCAAATTTTGTGTTGCCTGTGTGTGTTAATTCAAGTGATGTTGTTGCAGTAGTGTTGGACTACTAATTGATTGACTATAATTAAATAGGGAATGGCTAGAATGGCATAGGTAATGATTAAATTTCTTTTGCAAAAGAAGATTGTGGTTGAAGAAGGGCAGAAGGTGCTTGAAGAAGAAGAGAACGTGGGTGAAGAAGAGCATATGGTGGCTGAATAAGGGCAGAACATGGTTGAAGAAAGGAAGAAAGTGCATGAAGAAGGGGAGAATGTGGCTGAAGAAGGGAAGAAGGTGGTGCAAAAAGGGGAGATATAACGCCCCAAATTTTGATTACGGGCTAATGACCGTTGAATAAGCTGTAATGAATGATTTTATGAATTTAAAGTTGATTTGGGATTTTGTTGAATATATGCCCAAAAAAAACAGAACATATAGATGGAGTGAGAATTTGGTTGTTTTGATGTTTCTATTGGTTTCCTTGTGGAAAATTGTGTGAGAGTAGTGTTGGATATGAATTGTGAACTATTGGAAACTTAGATTTAAAAGTTGCAAGTTTTGGTTAGTGAGAACTCTGTGCAGGCAGTCAGTTTGCATGGGCGTTTTAAATAGGTAAATGGTGATAAAAAATTCTGAAACTTTCCAGTCTTAAAGCTCACATTCCAAGCTTCAAAATGGGCATATAAGTCATGTCATTTCGCTTTGTGAGCTAGGAGTTATGATTTTCCAAAGTTTGGGGTTGAAACTGGAAGCAATTCTGGAACATCAGTAAAAAACTTAAAATCTGGGAATGATATGCTTCAAGATAGTAAATTTCCATATTTTTCCTTGAAACTAGACTCAATAAGGGTTCCATAGCCTTTGGAATCACTCCAAAATGATATCTATAAAATTAGTTATGATTTTTCAAAGTTATGGCAGAAAATTTGCCAGAATTTGTATTATTCCGAAAATTGAAGGAATAAATTAATCTTCCTTTTTCTCTTAATTATTTTAGAAATTAGGGGATGAAGGAGGAGAAGACAAGTGTCAAAATCCAATGAGACCAAGTGTCAACACCACATGAAGGATGATGGAGATAATTGTTGTGTCATAAATCCTTACTTATATTATAAGGTTAGGTAGCCAACTCTTATACCAATTGACTTGAGTAAATGGAAGAAGCAATTGGTTTAGTTGGAGCATGAGGGAGGCACGGTTTTTGTGAAGCAAGACAAGGGAAGAATTTAGTCCAATGCTAACTAAAAGCTAATGGGGCAAGTAAGTCAAAAAGTGAACAGGCATGGGCAAGAGCATGGGTGGAGTTATGGTGGAAGACATGTGTCACCATGTCAACCATTGATGAGATCAATGGCTAAGAGGAAAGAAGAGACAATTTAATAAAACACATCCTCTTCCATTTTCCATGCTCATTTTCTTCCAAAGCCACAAGAAAGAAGAGAGAGAGAGCTTAAGAAAATCTCAAGCTTAGAAAGAAGGAAGAAGAGGAAGCTTAAGGTAGAATTTATGATCTCTTGATATTTTCTTGTCAATTTGCATAAGACATTCTCTAAACCTTTCTCTTTCATGGAATCTATGGTTTAGAAACCTCAACGTAAGCTCAAGGAGAGAGAGAGAGGAGGCACCTAGAGTGAGAGGATTCAAGATCTCAAGAGGTAACCTCACAAACCTTAGATCTATTCTTGTATGAAGTTGTTGTTGAGGTTTGTGTTTGGTTATGGTGATTTTTGTCAAGTTTGTAAATTGGAAAGCTCTAATCCTAAGGGGTTATGTTGCCCAAATTTCTTTAAATCATGGTTAAGAAGTGTTTAAATGAATTAATAAAGAATTAGAAGTGGAAAAGTACAAGTTTTGGAAGCTAAAACACAAAACTCCAATTTTCCATTCTTGTGAAATTTTCGGCCAGAACCAGAATAGGGGTTATGAGTTGGATTTTCATGAAATAAATGGTTCCATTGGATTCAGTGGGTAAAAATAGGTGGGGTTACACTTGATCATTTTTCCGGTAGAGGCCGAAAAAGCATAATTACGAAAAAACCACTGAAATCCCTAAATAGGAGCTGTCAAGGGTATTTTCATAATTTGACAGTGAATTTGGTGATTTCAAACCCGGAAATGGATTCCTTGGCCGAAAATATGTTAGAATAGCCTTGGTCAAAATTTTGAAAAACGTGCCATCGGGCCGGGTACAACAGGGCCGGGCCGGGGTCCCGGGGGCATTTTGGTAAAATTTTACCATAGACTAATATAACCACAAGAAACACTATGGAATATTCTAAAATGATACTTGGATAGGTTATGACATATTTTTTGTACATTTAATATTTTAGGACCGGGTCGGAAGTCGAAAGCGGCACGTTTTACGAGGCACACTAAAAAGGGTGGTCTTTGATATAGTACTTCCTAACCCTTTAGGCATTTGTTTGGGCTTCTAGTAGCCACCTAAGGAACTTTAATGATAACCAAAACCTAATTTTTTGAAGTCATTTGAGTATTGGATTAAGTGATAACGCGTCATCCTTAATTATGACTATAGAATTCGATATTTGCCCGGAACGTAGAATGCCTATGCCTGATTAAAAACAGAAAGAACAAGGTAGTAACACTTTATCCTATATCATGTTTAATGTATTGCTTGTATGTATTTATCATTAAATGAGTGAGGGGACGTGGCAGTAAACCCAACCTTGAATAGGGGACGTGGCGTGAGCCTAGCCTTGAATATTGTTGAGGGGACATGGCGTGAGCTCGGCCTTGAATATTGATTGAGGGGATGTGGCGGTTAGCTCGGCCTTGAATATTATTATGCTGCATTGTGATGTATGCTTACTTGCTTTGTTTAATTATACATCATATACGTAAACTATTGCTATTGAGATTCTTTTGAATCTCACTCTTTCCAAATAATATTTTTAGCTAGGGCAAGTGGATCTTGAGACAAGCAAGTGAACAAGGATGACTAGGATTGTCGGTGGTAGTCTTAGTTTCTTTTTGATTTTTGTTTATCATTTGGGCAATTGTATGTATATATTGGATTGACCATATATTTGTAGTTATTGTGTAATCCCCGGTATGGGAAATTGAGATGGGCAGTAATGCCCTATAAAACTCTTGGACTAATTATATTATCCCGGGTGAATCTTGAGAATTTTGTTAATACTATGATATTGTATATGTGACAAACCAAACAAGCCAATTGTTTTTATTTAAAAATCAATGGAGATCATATTATACAAGTGTTGCAAAAAGTTTTTAATTATCCCGGATCTCTTATTCAATTATAAAACATATTTAAACACTAATTACGGTCTTGATGAAGACGGGGGTTACAAGAGACATCTAAAGCGTTGAAGAATATCTTTGGTGCTGTGAATATGATATTGTTGTGAACACCCTATTTTGTTCGAGCCTTACTCAAAAATTAAAAAACTAATAAAAAATAAAAGAAATTCCTCTCATTGGTGATGATTGATGTTTAAATTGGCAATTATCATTAAAGGGAAAATTAAAAAATAACTAAAAAAAAAAACCTCCCACTGATGATAATCGGTGTCTAAATTGGCAATCATCATTAAAAGGGAAAAAAATCCTCCCACTGATAATGATTGATGTCTAAATTAGCAATCATCATTAAAGGGAAAATTAAAAAATAAATAAAAAAGAAAATAACAAAATCCTCCTACTGATAATGATCGGTGTCCAAATTGGCAATCATCATTAAAAGGAAAAAAATAAAAATGAAAATTAAAAAAAAATCCCTCTCATTGATGATGATTAGCGTCCAAATTGGCATTGTCATTTATTAAAGGAAAATGAAAAAAAAAAAATATATATATATATATAACAAAGTATCTCTTGTTCATAGGTTTAAATTAGGAAGTTACTTCTAGGGAAAATATAAGAAAATAAATAAAAAATGAAAAAATATCTCATTTATGTTGATAAGTTTACATTAGAAAATTCCTTATGAGAAAAAGAAAAAAATAAAAGACGAAAAAAAAATCTCTTATTGATTGTGATTAGGTCAAGTTAAGAAGTTTTATTGATAGAAAATACAAAAAAAAAATTTAAAAAAAATCTCCTATTGATGGTGATTGGTGATTAGGTCAAGTTAGGTAGTTTTTAACATAAAATAAAAAAAATCAAAAATAAAAATTCAAAAAAGAAGGAGCATTTATGAAGAAAACCTTACCTTGAGATTATAAATAGGAGTGCAAGGGTTAAAGCAAGACAGACAAGAATTTTGGGAGTGAAGAGAGGCAAGGTAGAGGGTTAATTTTAATTTCTCATTTTTTATTGCTCATACATAATAATTCTCATGGGGAAGGGTAGTTGATATAAGGGGCCATCTTATTTTGTTCAATGCTCTTTGATTGTGATAAAGTTCGCATGCTCTTTTTTTATTTGTGATCATGTTCAGCCATTGATACAAATAATCTATTTGACTAATTCTCCTTCCACCATGCTTCTTTTATGATTGCTCTTATCTCAATGACCCAACACTGCATGAATCACCTTTCTGTTAAAAAAAAAACTACATGAATCACCTACTTTAATACATGTTTGCAAAGTTGGACGTGTCAAATCTAAGATCAAGAGTTTGGTGCACTTGCTTTCCATTGTCTCATTGAGTTATCTCATATATTGTTGCTGGACGTGTGGCATTTGGATCAAGAGGTATGTGATGCCTTGTCTTCTTATGATGCTAGGTGTCATGCTTAATAAATATAGATAATGTGATTGTACTTGCCTCTAGTTTATTATGTAGTTCTATCACCCTATCTTTTGTTGTGTACTTGCCTCTAGTTTATTATATGGTTCTATCACCCTATCTTTTGTTGTAGTGGATTTCAAAGCATAAAAGGTACACACTCTCACCATGTCTTTATTGATTTTCTTGTCTTCTTGGACTTTCTACAATAAATAATATGATGAGAATGCAATTCCTTGTTGGCTTGACGAGCTCTCTCTCTTTTTTTCTTCTTCTCGCCTTGTCGCAAATAAAAAAGTTTTAAAATAAAAAGAAAGAGGTTCTTCTCTTAAAATAAACAAATTTGGCTTCAATGAGAAAATAAATAATTTTTTTAAAAAAAATAAAAAACAAAAACCAAACAAAAAAAAATTTCTTAAATAAATTAAATAAAATTTTTTCTAAAAAACACTAACCAAGTGACACACTATTTTACCCTTGAACTATGTGAACTTTAATCCCTCTAAACGGTACGTAGGCCTTAGGTTATTTTCCTAGGTCAAGTCTAATTTTGTAAATAAATATATTTTTCCTTTTTTTGTAAATAAATGTTCCTTTTTTCCTTTAGTTTTCATTTTATTTATTTTCATAAATATCCTTTGTTACTTGGGTAATTATAATAAAATTAAAGGCCATATTCATTTTCAAATAATTATCTTAGGTAACCATTCTTATCAATGGGTGTTGTGGGGTGCCTAACATCTTCCCCATATATAATCGACCCTCGAACTCTAAATGGTTTTTGTATACCAGTTTTCTTTTTCCAAAAGAGGTTTCCAAAATTATCCTTTTTCAAAATTTTGGTTGCGGCTCCTTGTTTTCCAAATTTCGGATGCTATAATTGTAATGTGTTATCTTATTTTGTATGGATCTGATATGGTGAATATTAGCCTACTTTTGTGTTGATGCTGTGGCTTTTATTGCTCACTTTTAATTTGTATGGATATATAGGCTTTTCTATCTAGATGTTATGGCTTTTGTTGCCTATTTTTGTGTAGAAAATGACGAGTTAAGAATTGAAATAATTGACTACTTCTGTATACATATTCACAAGTTCAGACTCCCTAATGTTGACATCCCAATACATAACTTTGACAAGGGTCAATGATTAGGTATAGAGATGAGCAACTTAAGTATGTAAATTAATGAGTTCAATATCCATTTTGACAACTTCATCTCCAAAAAAATCAACACCCATGTAGGTTATTTTGAAGGCACATATTGTGAAGGCACATATCCCAATACATAACTTTGACAAGGGTCAATGATTAGGTATAGAGATTAGCAACTTAAGTATGTAAATTAATGAGTTCAATATCCATTTTGACAACTTCATCTCCAAAAAAATCAACACCCATGTAGGTTATTTTGAAGGCACATATTACAGTCATCAATGATAAGTTCTGTATTGAGATTAACAACTTACGAATATAAGTTACAACTTTAGTATCTACTTTAACAACTTCATATCCACAAAAACCAACAACCCTAGACGTATAATTTTCAAGGCACAAGTTTAAGGTGTCAATGACTACTTATATATAGATATTAACGACTTTAGTATTGAAAGTAGGGTTAAGGTGCAAAAATACCCATGAACTTTTCTCAAAAGTGCATTCAACACCATAAACCTTTTTTAGGTGCTAAAATACCCATGAACTTCTCAAAATGGGGCAAAAATGTCAAACCATTAATTGGTACAAACGTCCGTTTTATGGGACCCACAATTTTATTTTTTAAGGTGCAAAAATATCCATGAACTTTTCTAAAAAGTGCACCAAACACCATAAACTTTTGAAAAGTTCATGGGTATTTTTGCACCCAGAAAAAATTTTATGGTGTTGGATGCACTTTTTAAAAAAGTTCATGGGTATTTTTGCACCTCAAAAAATAAAATTGTGGGTCCCACAAAACGGACTTTTGTATCAATTAACGGTTTGACATTTTTGCCCTATTTTGAGAAGTTCATGGGTATTTTTGCACCTAAAAAAAGTTTATGGTGTTGGATGCACTTTTGAGAAAAGTTCATGGGTATTTTTGCACCTTAACCCTTGAAAGTAATGACTTTAGTATATAGATTGACAAATTCATATCCCTAAAAACCAACAAATGTGGAGGTATAATTTTCAAGGCACAAGTTTAAGGTTTGAATGACAACTTTTGTGTAATGATTAACGACTTTAGTATTGAACTTAATGACACATTCATATCCCCAACATAACTCTTTGAGTTATTAATGAGGTCATGGGAGACTAAAAGTAGGTTGGGATAATTGTTGATCAAGAATTGAGAGTTGTGGATCTAGTAAGACTAAGAGTCTATAATCGTTATTTCTAACCACTTAATTAGTTGTAAACTAATTGTGGTGATGATGTGCATTATGTAGATGGAATGGTGACTTGTTGGTGTTGAGCATGTGCTTTGATTTGTGCTAATATCTCCTTGCTTGGTGAGAAGTAACCACTTTCCACTTGTTATGTGTGTTGGTATGTTGTTTGTGAGTATTTTGTGAAATGATTATAAGAATGAAATTGGTATGTTAATATTGATTAGATACTTCAATGAGTACTTTTAAATGTTTATTGAGTTTAAGAAAATTATCACAATATTTTAATAAAAATTTCCATGTGAAACCTTATGATTTGAATTATGACACACACACACACATAAAAAAGTTGAGAATTGAGATATTATGGCATGCATTTGAAAGTGATTTCAATAGTATGGTATGAATGTGAACATCTTGAGAAATTCCCGTTGAGCTATTTATTGATAATTATTGTGATAATTGGATTAGGATGAGATGGAGTAGTTTGTTTTACCACATGATATAGCCACCATTGGTGTATGATGGTTGACTTTCTATTGTCCCACTAGTTCAATGAGGGATTACCCTACTGGTTCAATGAGGGATTGCCCTAGTAGTTCAACGAGGGGAAAAGACCCATGGTTCGAGCATATGCTTTGTGGATTTTGGCGATTCTCATCATGTGACCGGAGAGTTTTCTGAGTGGCCAGAGACATAGATAGTAACTTAGCCCATGGGTCTAGTCAGTGGAAATATGGCAGTTAGGTTGGATTGATGGGAGGCAACTTGAAAATTGTGATATGGAAACTGTGATATGAGAATTGTGATATAGAAATTCTGATGTGGAAATTGTGGTATGAGAATTGTGATATAGAAATCATGATATAGAAATTGTGATACGTAATTTGAGATATAGAAATTTGCGATACAGAACTTGTGATATTGAATTTTGTGAATTATATTTCTAATACTTTGTTATATAAACTATTCTACCCATGAGCATATATTAGCATGAGTAATGAGTTGGATAGCTAGTTATTGAAGCTTTTGTCTCACCCCGTTGATTTAACATTTTTCAGGTGATAGTTTCCATGCTGGGACATCAGGGAGAGCTCCTGAGGCATAGATATCTCTACATATATCTATATAGCCTCTTTTGGTTTATTATGTGATGAATTGATGTATATTACCACTTATAGGGATTTTATTTGGTAAACTCTGATTTAATTGCATACTTTTGATTAAACTGTCACTGGCCGGTATTTTAGTGAAAGCTTGAGGCCTTTAGGATTGCATGTGAATAGATATGGATCCACAAACTCACATTTCAAAATTTTTTTATTATCGTACTATGATTTGGATACTATGTAGAACTTGATTTTTTTATCTTGGACTTATGGTGATTGTTGTATTCTGAGTTTTGAGAAACTCAAGGTTTAAGTGTTATTCATGATTGCTTGAAATATTTAGATGATCTCTTTCCTATCAAGGATGGCTTTAGTTTGAAATGAGAAAATCTCTAGAATCATAGTAGATTTTTTAATGGTTTATTAAACTTTAGTTCTACCATGACTAGTGTTTAAAAGATGAGTTAATGTTATGAAATTAAGAAAAGGATTTTACATTTTGGTATCAAATTCTTACATTATGCATCTATGATGCATTGCATATAGTGGTAATATACTCTTTCAAGCATAACCTCCCAGTGTTTTTGTGTTTTTTTGAGTTGTATTCTTATTTGTTATAGTGGGTTTCATCCTTAGGTGAGGAGAATGATGAACACACGAAGGACTCACCCAAATATTAATCGACCTCAAAATCCTCTTGAGCTACTGTTGTCTCGAGAGAATAAGTCTCTTTTGCATTGATTCAAAGATACATTAATGACTGCTATGGCTACAAGGTTTCAATAGTTGAGGAGGATTTTCGAAAGTAGTTAAGAGAGGAAGGAAGTATCCCCATTCTAAGAGATCATGAAGTGCTTGAGCCTAGCATACAAGTATTACGGAGATATGAGTCAGGTGGCTCACTTGATCATGAGAGCCCTGTGAGTAGTATTGGGGGTGAAGGATAATCATAACCCTTTCCCAAAGACCTAGAAATCAACAAGGTGTGGAAGGATGTCCATCATCACAATCCTGAGAAGTTTTATGGAGATTTGGATCTGTTGAAGGATAAGGCTTGGATTGAGGGTTTGGAAACTATCTTTCAAGCTGTTGTCCGTAATGAGTATCAAAAGGCCAAGGTGGTCATTATTCTGTTGAGGGACTGTGCTAAGAGATGGTGGCAGAGCTCAGGTGGTTTGGATAACTCAAGGATAATTTAGAGAGAGTTCAGGACTAAGTTTTTCGATCATTACTTTCCTCCGACATTGAGATATAAGAAGGAGACAACATCATATACCCTTTGACATAGTGACATGGATGAGGACGAGTTTATTGCTACTTTCATCGACTTGTCCAGATATGTGACCTACTTGCAAAAGAAAGATGACCCGAGCTAGAAATCATGACAACTAATTATAAAGGCTAGGCCAGAGTTAAAGTCTTATATGCCAATGCATGCTATCAAGATTTTTGAGGATACTTGCACCAACTTAAGGATAGCTTCGTGCATGAAGCGCGAAATTAAGGGTGCCAGACCTCGAGATAATCATGGAAAATTCTTCACTTTTATTAGACCTATGGGTGGAGTAGCTAAGCCATTTGGGTTCAACTCTGGGAGTGCAGGGAGCTCTGGTAGGGAGAGTCAGGGGCAAAAGAGTGAATTTTGATAGAGTTATTTTTAGAAGAAATAGGGTCAGAGGAGCCATGCTAGAGGAAGCTAGCAATCTTGCTTTGAAACGGCTATGTTTGCCTAAGGTGTTAATGGTCCTTGCCCGAAGTGTAGGAGGGCTCATGCTAGCCAATATTGGTAGTGTTATAAGTGTCATAAGTTTGGCCACATCACACGCTATTGTCCAGAGGCGCAGCAACAACAGACCAACTAAAGTAGTCATCCTACTATTCCTGGCAAAGTATATGCCATGACTCAGGAGGAGGCTAGAGTGTCTCCTAATGTTATTAGAGGTATCATTTCTCTTCAAGGTCATGATATTATTGCATTGTTTTACTCGGGTACTAGACATTCTTTCATATCTTTTGATTGTGTTAAAAAGAATGATTTCCTTGTATATGTTCTGCTATATGACATGAGAATTTCTACCTATACTGGGGCTATAGTGATGATTGCACATGCTTGAATGGGTATATTATCCTTTGATTTGAAAACTAAGATTCTATTGTCGATTTAGTGTGCTTGCCATTGAAAGGCATTAATGTTATTATTAGTATATATTAGCTAGTGGATAATGACGATGTACTCTCTTCTAAGAAGAAAGTGCCAACTTATGCCATGAATGTCGTATATGTAGAAGCTCCTATGTCCCTATGTTGTTGTCGACGGCTTAAGTGGATAAGTGTATTCGAAAGGGTTGTCAACCCTATATAGTCTTTTTCTCTGTTAGTGTTGATAAGGAAGTTGGGATCGATCATATGATGTGGTAAGAGAATATCTCGAGGTGTTTCATAATGAGGCATCTGGACTATCTCTGAGAGAAAAAGTGGAATTCTCGAATGATTTAGTACCTGGCATAGCTCTAATTTTAAAGGCTCCGGTATCGAATGATTTAGGTAGGTTAGCCAAGCTAAAGAAATAAATTGAAGGGTTCCTTTGAAGGGATTCATTCAACCCAATATGTCTCCATAGGGATCTTCAGTGTTTTTTTAAAAAGAAAGATGGCAGTATGGGATTATGCATTGATTATCGACATTTGAACAAGGTGACCATTAAGAACAAGTATCCATTGCCCAAGATTGATGATTTATTATATCAGCTAATTAGATTATCAGTGTTCTCCAAGATTGATCTACGTTTGAGGTATCATATGTTAGAGTCTTAGCAAAGGATATCTCTAAGACTGCATTTTGAATGAGATATGGGCACTATGAGTTCCTAGTATTGCCTTTTAGACTGACTAATGCTCCGTTTGTCTTTATGGATTGCATGAATAGAATTTTTTGGCCTTAACTGGATCAATTCATTATGATTTTTCTTGATCTACTCCAAAAATAAAGTAGAGCATAGAGAGCATCTTCATATCACACTACGGGCATTAAGGGATCATCAGTTGTATGCCAAGTTATCAGAATGTGAATTTTGGCTCAAGGAGGTGGAGTTCCTAAGTCATGTGGTGCCTGCAAAGGGAGTGGCTGTTTATCCAAGTAAAGTGGACACAGTGTTGCAGTGGGAATCCTTGTAGTCTGTGACTGAAATGAGAAGCTTTATAGGGTTAGTTGGTTATTATAAAAGGTTCATTAAAGGGTTCTCCTAGATCGCAATGCCTTTAACTAAGTTGATAAGGAAGGACCGACTATTTATTTGGACCGATCAATGCGATGCAGTCTTTCATGGGTTAAAGACCAGACTGACTACCCTTCCAGTACTTACATTGCCCGACCTTACCTGTCTGTATGTTTTGTACACGGATGCATCTCTAAAAGGTTTGAGATGTGTTTTGATGGAAGATGGCAAGGTGATAGCCTATGCTTCGAGAAAGTTGAGGCCTCATGAGGAGAATTATCCTATCACGACCTAGAGCTGGCAGCAGTGGCATTTGCCTTGAAGATTTAGAGGCACTACTTATATGGGTCTCATTTTAATGTATTCAAGTGACCGTAAGAGTTTGAAGTACTAGGTAGATCAGAAGGGGTTAAATAATAGACAGTATCGGTGGATTGAATTCCTAAAGGATTATGAATTCGAGTTGAAGTAGCACTCGACAAGGCTAATGTGGTTACAAACTCCTTGAGTTGGAAGTCGGTACACTTGTTTTGCATGAGCTTGGAAGAGCAAAGTTAGCTAAATGGATAAAAAGATATCCACGTAGTCTTACATCAAGGAAGGGCTACTTTGAATGCAGTTTGTAACATCATAATTTTTCTAATTAGTATTTAATTACAATTAAGAAACAATTAATTATGATGAATTGAGTAATCATGTAACTATTAGAATAAAAGGGTTTATTTAAAATATGATTTATATAAGTAAAGGAAATTATTAAATAATGCTAATGAATTTTAAAAAAGGAATAATAACATTAATAATAAAATTAATGTTATTATTTAAAAAGAGAGAGAGAGAATGAAAAAAATGAAAAAAAAACAAAACAAAACAAATAATATATATATATATATATATATAAAGAGGGCAACTAAAGGGGCACATGGCCCCTTTAGCCCAAGTTACGTGTTGGTGGGGTATTATATATACCCCACCTATCTCCAACACATTCTTAAACACACACAGCTACAGTAACGCATTCTTTTCTTTTCTTCCGGCTACATCTTCTGTCAACATCTGTTTCCATTTCGATAATACACAGAGTAATAGAGACTAAGGTCCACAGGCATACAGAAGTATAAATATACTGATAAAAGTATTTGTTTACAGACTGGAATCAATCGTGCAGAATTTGACAATATTTACAGATTTTATGCAAAAATATCCCAAAATGTCCAAAATAAGTCCATAAAATATAACCACTAGTCCTATTCTTGGGATCCTCACCATCAATTCACCGCGTCTATCACTTTTCCTTTGGATCCACTGGATGCCATTGGCACATTTGTCATTTTTGAAAAAAAGTGAGATTCTAAGGAATCCTAGTAGCAACATACTATCGTTTATATAAAATGCTAGAAGTAGATATGATATGCACCATGTATACACCAAGTAATGAACAATACAAAACATCATTATCATATATACATGAGTAGGGCTCCTGCCCCATGATTCATACACCGGTTGGGTTCTTACCCAACCCCAGGTGTAAGTACACTTCCGACACTAACTGCCTCTTCTAGGCAAACCATGTTGATTAATAAAAGCACAAACAATGGCATCCACACAATCATATGAACTATGGTATGATGTATGAAGGATAATGTCCCTACCTTAACCCTTTTCTCCTTGAAACATGTGTCTTGATTTGTATGCCAACAACTTAGCTTCTTACCTCGGTCCTAAAACGTTAAATGTACAAGAATTAGGTTAATACTCATTCATGTACTATTTTAAACTCATTGTATTGGTTCTATTTTAGGTAATTTAGAATGCCATTGGAAGCTCAAACAAGTGCCTATGGGGTTAGGAAAGCTAAACCAATCAAAGATGTGAAATGCTGAAATAGGGGTCTTGGCCTCAGCCAAAAATCCTTTGATCACGGCCAAGAGATGTCAGAAAGCTTTGGACCGCGGCCAAGCAAATCTTGTGTTCTTAGCTCAACTTCCAAAAATCATAATTAATTCTAAAAAAATTGAAATGGTGTGTTATAAAATTCTATGGAAAGGTATTTAAGTGTAGTTTCATGGAAAAATATGAAACACCACTATCTACAACCACAAAATTCTAGAATTTAATATATTTCCATGCTGCTCCAGAATTAAGTCCAGAAACAGGGCAAAACTTTGAAAATTCATAACTTTCAATCCACAAGCTTAAATTGCTTATAATACCTATCAAATTAAAGCCCATGATGTCTTATTTAATCTTAGAAAGTTTCATTACATTTGAACTTTGTTTGGCCAACAAAATGTATGGCCCAGTAAAACCGCCTCACAGGATAAAAGTAAACAGCTTGCACTTGCAACTTCAATAAATTCCATACTTGTATACAAATATCCAAAAATCATGAACACATATATTCTCATACAATTTTCCCTTATAAATCTAATGGAACCATCAAAATTTCAAAATTCCAACTCTATCTTAAGTGAATAGTAGCTGGACGAAATTAGGGTTTAGAAGAGAAGAATGTGTTTCCTTGATTCCTCTTATTTAATCACTTCCTATCCACTTCTAATGGCATGATTAGCTATTTAAACACTAAATGAACGTAATTTGTAGAAATTTGGGCTGCTTAACCTTTCTAAAGTTCATCATTCCAAAATCTCAAAATAAGCCAAATCAACCCAAACTCAACAACAACAATCACAACAACACCATATAACTCAAGAGAATCCAAGTTTTAGAGGTTACCTTTGGCTTCTCTTGCTTTCTCTCTCTAGAAGTTATTGTTCACTCTCTCTTCAACCTTGAATATTTGCTTACTACACATGATTTTTATGGAGAATGAAAGGTTAGAGAAGCTATTATGCAAGAAAAGGAAGCTTGAATACAAAATCCCCAAGTCTTACCTTGAGATTTTTGCTTCCCTTGCTCCTCCTTCTCTCTAGTTTTTCTCCAACTCTCTCTCTATTTTTCTTGCCTGTGTCGTCCAAATGAGGTGAGAAGGATGAAGGAAGAGTTTTTAAAAATATCTCTCATTTCCCTAATTAAATTAATTCCAAAAATAGGATTTTATGACACCTACATGTATTTGGCTTTATCTTCATATAATTACATGTACTTTTGCCTCAATTAGGATTTAACTAATCTTTTCCTCATTTGGTTAGCCCATAAAAACGCCTAGGGCTCTTCATGCATACAACTTGGGCTTCAATTCCATTAGCTTAACTGCATGTACACTTATTAGTATTTTAATCCAACTCCACATGTGCTCATTTCCAACAATTATAATTTAATCCTTTGCCTTAAGATGTTGACACTTGGCATAATTTAGAATTCAATTAATTATTTCCCCCTATTTCCTTTATTTGGACGAAAATTATGAAGGAAAAAGGAAATACTAATTGTTCCAACATTTTTCCAAATTCTCCTTTCTTGGGCCAAAATTCACCATTATATTTCATTGAATATTTTCAATAATTACAATACATGTTGGTGAATAAAAATTTTGGGGTGTTACATCTTCCATTATTCAGGCTTAGGGCAAGTTTTACATATCCATTAGGTATTTAAATCTGCATCCTTCTACTCAACTTCTTTTATAAAGTATTCTATGTAATTCTATCTTCTTAATGGTAGTACTTTTATAATGATTAGAGAAAATATTGAGGTTAGAGTTTTGGGCAAGTTGTGAGTTTTGTTAATAGATGACTCTAGGAATGTAGAGGATGATTCATAGTTAATTTTAATCAATTTAGTTTTAGTATTTAGTTGTTATGAGGATTTAAAATTATTTTCTATTTAAAATGTTTAAGATTTATTTAATATATTATATTCTTACCGATTAAATTTGGGCTGAATGGTTTAATTGGATTTTTGGAGGTATTCTTAAAGTTTTAATTGGTTTAGATTTTTTATTAAAGTGAAAATTTATAATTTAGCAATTTTATGCCCTAAACTTTAAATTGGGGATTTTATGTTAAGAAAAATAATTGAATCAATGTTAAAATAAATAATTGGGATTTTAGTGTGAAATTGGAATTTTTGGGTAATTAATTCTAAACTTTAAATTTATATAATTAAGTTAATTGTCCTAATAACTCAATGAGTTATTAATATGTAGTCAATTGATTGTTGTTGATTGATTATAGCTTGTGATTGGGCTCTTGGATTAGGAGCATTGTCGTACTAATTTGCTTTGGCTAGAGGTAACCACTTTCCTCTTGTTGTGCATGCTTGTATGATATTTGTGAGTGGTTTTTAACTTTATACAACTATAAATTTGCTATTGGCATATGATATGGACTATGAAACTATGTTGTTAATGAAATTGTCTTGTGGGACTTATTTTCATTGAGAAATGGCTAGTGATATTATATTATATGAATTGGTGTTAATTCATAAGATTGGGAAGATTCTCTTGATAACTTGTGAATTGATAATGGCATGTGATAATCCATTGTGATTATATCTCTTGAGTATTGGTATAAGAGGGGATGGTGGATATAGATATGATGGGAGGTTATTCAAAAAGGAAATAAAGAGTGAATTCTTGTACAAAAAGAGGAAGAAGGTGGCGGCTTCTAGGTATACACTGGTTAGTCCTTTATCTCATTTGTGTTTAGTAGGCCTTGACACCCTACTAATGTATTAGAAGGGAAACCCATGGTCCAGTCTTGTGCTCTATGAATTTTGGCCTATCCATATCACTTGATCGATAAGCTTATTACGTTGAAGTACCAGTCAATGGGTGAGTACTAGCCCATGTGTTCATTCAAAGGAAATAAGGCGAAGAGGAAATAAGGGAGGATAGATAATAAATTCTTGTGTATTGATTTTTGTGCACTAATATGAGAATGAGATAATGATGTTGTGAATTTTCGTGTGTGTGTGTAGCCATGTGACATTTTTAATAATATTGTGATTTTATAACCGTCCTACTTGACAACTTACAAGCACTTACTTGTATGCTTGATGAGATGAATTGTTGGCTGCTGAGGCTTTTGCTCACCTCGTTGATTTACCATTTTTTAGGTGATAGTTCTCGTGTGGGCCCATCAAGGAAGACGTCGGAAGCTTAAGCTACTTCTGCTAATAGTAGTGCTTCCATCTTTTTGGTATATATTGGATTATTGTATATTGTCATGTTAGGGCTCATCTTACATACTCTAATTTATTTTGGATATTTGATGCATTAACTATATGCTATTAATTTCTCTATGATTGGATTACTCTTGATGATTTTGGATGGCCTAGAGGCCTTATGACTTGTTTTGAACTTGTTGATCCACAACTTAGTCTGATATGGATATTTTGATATATGATGAAGTATTACTTAGTTAAATAGTTTGGGCTTGTTAATGAATAGTTATTTTGTGCCTTGTAAAGTCTAAAGCCCAACTGTATGCATGATAATAGTTTAATCAAACTCTTAGTTAATTATTGTTTTAAGGAAAGGATTTTACACAGTCCTTAGTGAATATGGGTTTTATCAGGACCTAAGAAACGCCCAAATGGAGGATGATCAGTTGTGCAGAATTTAAGAGGAATTAGAGCATAGTGAAGTTCTGAATTATGATATTGGGGTTGCAGATATCTTGAGATTCAAGAAGAGAATTTGTGTTCCCAATAATGATGGGAACAAGAAAACCATTTTGGAAGAGGCTCATAGGAGCAAGTATGACATACATTCAGGGATCACCAAAATGTATAATGATCTAAAGCGAGAATATTGGTGGCCAAAAATGAAAAGAGATGTGAAAAACTTCATGGTAAAGTGTCTGACATGTCAGAAGGTGAAGATTAAACATCAGAAGTCTCCAAGATTACTTCAGAGTCTTGAAGTTCCTCAGTGGAGTAGGACAGTATTTATATGGATTCATTGTAGGATTGCCTCTTACCAAGTCTAATCATAATGCCATGTAGGTGATTGTGGATAAATTAATGAAGTTAGCCCATTTCATACTAATCCTAGCAGGTTATACGCTCGAGAGAATAGCTTAGTTATATGTGGATGAGATTGTAAGATTGCATGGGGTACTATAAAGCATAATTTCTGACCGAGATCTAAGGTTTACCTCTAATTTTTGGAAGGCATTACAAGAAGCTATGAGGACAAAATTGTAAGTTTAGTACAACTTATTTATCCCAAACCAATGGTCAGACCAAGGGAACTATTTTGGAAGGCATTACAATAAGCATCTTCTACTAGCAGATTTTGCACATAGAAATAATTATTGCTCAAGTATATAGATGGCCCCACATGAAGCTTTATATGGAGGGAATTGCTGATCACCGCTTTGTTGGACCAAATTCAGCTAGAGAACAATTCTTGGGCCTGAAATGGTGGATCAGACCACCAAGAAAATTGAGTTGATAAGTAGAAGTTGTTGACTACACAGTCGGCAGAAGAATTATGCGAATCGCTAGTAGAGACCGTTGGAGTTTGGTGTAGGAGATTGTGTGTTCTTGAATACTTCTCCTACTACAAGCTCGAGAGATCTATTAAAGTGAAGAAGTTGACGCCCCGATTCATTGGCCCTTATGAGATCCTTGAGAGGATTTTACTTGTTGCATACAGGATCACGTTGCCCCCATACCTATCTAATCTAATAATGTGTTTCATGCGTCCCAGTTGAAGAAGTACCGTCCAGATCTATCTTATGTAGTCGAACCGGAGGAGGTTGAGTTGCGAAAGAACTTGAATTACTGGACGAAGCCCAAGAGGATCCTTGATGTCAAGGATAAGCAACTGATGAGTAAGTCCATTCGATTGGTCAAAGTTTTTTAGAAGGGTATAACCCCTAGTGATGCCACTTGGGAAACCGAGGAACGCATGCGGCGAGTATCCTCATTTGTTTCCTTGGTAAGTATTTATCTTGTTATTGATTGTTGCTTTTGGTCCAATTTTAGGGACAAATTTCCTTTTTAGTTGGGGAGAGCAATAACATCCTAGTTTTTATTCTTACAATTAAAAAAATTTAGGAAGAAATTAATTTTGGTAATGAAATCTTACCATGTAATTAATTAAATAAAAATAATGTATTGAAAGTATGATTTATGAGAGGAAAAGAGAATTAAAAAAAGAGAAAGAAAGAATTATTATTATTATTATTATTAAGGATGAGGAAATAAGGAGAACGAATTAAAAAAAAAGAAATGAGCACAATGGGCCCAAGTTAGCCTTGGCCCATTATAGTTTTGAGTACTTAAAAAAAACAAATGCTCAGGGGCCATGGCTCCATCAATACATTATAATCAATAATTCGTTAGTTCAAAACATCCTCCTTTATGCGTCAGTAAACTTCCGAACATAGAGAGGGAGAGAGAGAGTGAATTAGAGAGGAAGTCACAATGCGGTGTTCTTTTTTTCCATCTCATAGGGCAAGCTTTAAGGTTCAGCTTGGTAAGTAAAATCACTTTTAATCATAAAACTGTCTTCATATACATTGTTTTACTCAACTTGCTCTTTCTAATGGGTCTATTTTTGAAGTGATTAGAGCACACTTTTGGATTAGAGTTTGGAGCAAGTGTGGAGTTCTAACAATATATGACCATGTGATTGTAGAGCTATTTTAATAGTCAAGTTCTATAGTGTTGGATCTATTTATTGATTGGCTTGAGGATTTACAAATTTAATTTGTATTTAAAAAGTTTAGGATTTTTTATGTATATGATATTTTCACCGATTAAGTTTGAGTAAAATGATTGATTTGGGTTTGTTGAAGGTATTATTGAATTTTTGATGGTTTGGTTTTAAGATTTAAGCTTGAAATTTGAAGTTTGGAATTTTAAATTTTTAGAACTTTGGGATTTTTGTTAAAGTAAGCTATTTTGGAGTTATTAAAGATTTAATTGAGTGATTTGAATTTTTAAAGAAAATGGAAATTTGGTGTTAATGATTGGTTATGGTTTATGGGAGATTTGAGAATTGTGGTAAATATATATATACTCCCTCCGGTCCTAATTATAGGACATATTTACCTAACTTTTGAGAAATTAAGGATTGTATTAAATTAGTTAATTTTATTTACTTTCCAAAAATGCCCTTATTTAATAGGGGTGATTTAGGAATACTACATGAATCTACCATGAGGCAATCCAACCATTATCTAAATCAGTATTCTCTCTCCACCTCTATGTGTTTACTTTCATGGTATTTTATTTGGTGTATGTTTGATACTTCATGGTACTGCACGTCAGACGAGGCAATCCAACCATTATCTAAAGCAATGGGGGTATTTTGGGAAGAAATTGGCAAAAATTAAAATTTTGTCCTATAATTAGGACCAAGATCAACTTCCAAATGTTGTCCTATAATTAAGACCGGAGGGAGTATATATATATATATAAATCATGAATATGCATATATTATTAATAATTACCCAAATAAATCCGAGTTATTAATGAGATAATGGGAGACTAAAAGTATGTTAGGATAATTGTTGATCAAGAATTGAAAGTTGGGGCTCTAGTAAGACTAAGAGTCTCTAATTGTTACTTCTAACCACTTAATTAGTTGTAAACTAATTGTGGTGATGATGTGCATTGTGTAAATTGAATTGTGACTTGTTGGTGTTGAGTATGGGCTTTGATTTGTGGTAATATCTCCTCATTTGGCGAGAGGTAACCACTTTTCACTTATTATGTGTGTTGGTATATTGTTTGTGAGTATGTTGTGAAATAGTTGTTATAATGAAAATGGTATGTTGATATTGATTAGATGCTTCAATGAGTACTTTGAAACATTTATTGAGTTTGAGAAAATTATCATGATATGTTGATAAAATTGTCTTGTAGAAACTTATGATTTGAATTGTGATACACACACACAAAAGTTGAGAATTGAGATATTATGGCATGCATATAAAAGTGATTTCAATAGCATGGTATGAATGTGAGCATCTTGAGAAATTCCCATTGAACTACTTATTAATAATTATTGTGATGATTGGATTGAGATGAGGTGCAGTAGTTTGTTTTGCCAATTGGTATAGCCTTCATTGGTGCATGATGGTTGGCTTTCTATTATCCCACTAGTTAAATGAGGGGCTGCGACACCCCACTAGTTCAATGAAGGGAAAAGAACTATGGTCTGGGCATGTGTTTTGTGGATTTTGGATGATCCTCATCACGTGACTAGATAGCTTTCTGAGTGGCCAGTGACATGGATAGTAACTTAGTTCATAGGTCTAATTGGCGGAAATAAGATGGTTTGGTTGGATTGATGGGAGGCAACTTGAAAATTGTGATATGAAAATTGTGATAGAAATTGTGATATGAAAATTATGATATAGAAATTGTGATGAGAAAAATGTGATATGAGAATTGTGATATAGAAATTATGATATGAAAATTGTGATAAGAATTTGTGATATAGAAATTTGTAATACGGAACTTGTAACATTGAATTTTGTAAATTATATTTTTAATACTTTATTATATAAACTGCTCTACTTGGCACTTTATGAGCACATATTAGCATGGGTAATGAGTTAGATAGCTGGTTATTGAGACTTTTGCCTCATCCTGTTGAGTTAACATTTTTCAGGTGATAGTTCTCTTATTGGGACATCGGAGAGAGCTCCCGAGGCATAGATATCTCTCTATTTATCTGTATAGCCTCTTTTGGTTTTTCATGTGATGAATTGATGTATATTGCCACTTATAGGGCCTACATTTTGTAAACTCTGATTTAACTACATACTACTGATTAAACTGTTACTGGTTGGTGTGCTGGTAAAAGGCCTGAGGCCTCTAGGATTGCATGTGGATCCACAAACTCATAGTTTGAGAACTTTTGATTATCATACTATGATTTGGATACTATGCAGAACTATAATTTTTTTAATCTTAGACTTATGGTGAATGTTGTATTTTGAGTTTCGAGAAACTTAAGGTTCAAGTATTATTCATGATTACTTGAAATGTTTAGATGATCTCTTTCCTATTAGGGATGACGTTAGTTTGAAATGGGAAACTCTTTAGAATCATGGTAGATTTTTTAATGGTTTGTTAAACTTTAGTTCTACCATGATTAGTGTTTGAAAGATGAGTTTATGTTATGAAATTAAGGAAAGAATTTTACAAATTTGACCTTGAACGAATGTAATAATTAATTGAATCTGACATGGATGGAGACAAAAAATGATTACTATTTCTTTTATAAATTCAATTTCATGTTCTAGCGACACTATATCATTCTAATCCTGGCTCTACCTTCAGAAACGAAGACTATAGCAATGGAGTCACCATTTAGGCCAGATGTATTGAAGGGCAAGGTTGCTCTTATCATAGGAGGAGGCTTAGGAATTGGATTCGAAATATCCACGTAATTCAGCAAACATGGTGCCTCCGTTGCCATCATGGATCCATGTACGCAACTTGATGCCTTGACGTTATAGCAACAATGGACGATTGATAACCACCCACGATCGTCTCTAACGGTGCCGAAGATGTCACATGAGAGACCATAGCTTCTACCTAGTTTGTCGCTCGCATGCATCTTTTGCTACAGGAAAAGGGAATGTGAAGTTGTCAAGCGCTTCATTTTGTTTTTCAAATTTTAATCAAAGGGCATATTAGTCACTTTGAAAAATTTGGAAATCGTAGATTCCTTCCTAAGTTTTGACTTGGGATTTCATATATTAGTCTCACTTACGTCTTTTCCCTATTTTAACAATTTAAAAATAGACAACTGGTTTAGTTGGATTACTAATACTAATTGCGTACAAGGGATTCATGATGTACTTTTTTTCCTTGCCATCGATTACATGATGTAAATGGGACTTATGTAATGTAAAGGAAATATGTTTTGTAATGCTTATTTTCTTAGATAGATGCATTAGAAGTATACTAGTGATACATATGACCAATGTGGATTACAACATGTGATAATTAATGAGAGAAAACATTATTTGCCAATTTCCATTATTGGTCGTTGCTCACTTGACTACCCATTTACTACAGCCATGCCCAAAAATGAATTTTTATTTTTATGTTAATTTAATTAAATATAAATAATACTACTATATTTTATTTTCATATTCTTACATCCACTCATGACAGTCAATTATATTTCCACTGAATTACAAATCAAACCAGCCATAATGCATGCTGATAATAAGGGATGATATTAAATAAAAATGTGTTAATTTATATATTTTTCTCTATTTTAGAATAAATAATACTTCTTAAAATTACCCTATATTTTAGATAACAGAAAACAATTTAAAATTCAAATCAGGATTTCTGCACTCACAATATTCATTCCGTTCTTTTCTTTACCCATGAAAAAATAATCACAAGTTTTACCCTAATTAAAAAAAAATTATTTTTTTTGAAAAAAGAAACTTGACAATGTATTTTCAAAGCAGAAAAATTATTTATTTATTTTTTTAATGAAACAATGCAGTTAAAATCCATCTGGAGTTGGGCTGATTGGGCATTGTTAGTTTTCTTTTTGCCAGTGACATTGTAAGTTTTCTATACTTTAAAAAGGCCGTTTTGTCCCACTAATTTCAGGCCCATAAGGTCTAAAAGGCCTCAAGTGAACGTACTTTATCCCTCCTCTTGGGGTATAAAATTTATATTTAATCTTTTTTTTTTAAAAAAAAACAAGGGCAAACGCTGATAATCTTAAAGTTAGATTGCATGCAGCTGAAGAATAATTGCTCCAACTAACAATAGAGTTGCGTGTTTCACATGTTATGATATTTTTATCAATCATTTGTAGACATAAACCTATAATTATAATTGTACAGTATATATAAAAAAAAACAAGGAGCAATCATAATGAAATCCCATACAAGAGAAAAAATGAAGAAATAGTCCCTGAAGTTGTCAGCGTAAGCTCCTCGACTTGTTAATGGACGCTCCTCGACTTGTCATTAATAACTTCAGGGACCATTTTTTTTATTTTTTCTCTTGTGTGGGACTTCATTATAATTATCCCAAAAAAACAAATTCTGTGCTGTTTAGTCAATTATACAAAATATATGAAAACAATTTCTAGACTGTTTATTTTCACGCTCTCTACATCCATGACCGCGTATCCAAATCTCATTGGAACCGATAATAATCATGATGTAATGTCAATATTAATATTAGTGTCTATTTGGTCTCCTAAGGATAGTTTTGGGCGCAATCCGATATTTTTTCTTAAGAAAATAAAATGAAGAATATTGATTATGTTATGGTTTTTCAAATCATTTATGAATATAAATAATATTATTAATAAAAGGGTTAATGTGCAAAAATACTTATACACTTTTACTCAAATTGCGTCTAATATTATATATTTTTTGGAAGTGTCAAAATACTCATAAATATTTAAAATGTGAGAAAAATATCAGTACTGTCAAATTTAACCTAGTGCTGTTACTTTTTATAGCAGGACACATACTCTTTTTACACATGCATATGTCATGGTATGAGGTTATTTTTAATAGTATTGTCATTTTGGGTCTCATTTAAAATATTCATGAGCATTTTTTCACATCCAAAAAGCATATTGCACTTTTAGTTAAAGCTTACGAGTTTTTTTTTTTTAATAACGAAAAGTGTAGGGAAGTTGGGTCCGGGGGCTCACCAGGGCCAACATACCTTTGGGCTCAATGAAGGCCTATAGAGAGGTACTTACAAATTATCCATTAACAAGATTCTCACATTGGTGGGATTTGAACCTACAACCTTCTATTTATGAGTCAACATTTTTACCAATTAGACCAATCTTTCTTGATTGCTTATGAGTATTTTAACACATTAACCTTTAATAAAAATGTATTGTAGAGAAACAAATTGAGGAATAAGCTCAAAAATCTAAATAAAGAAGGTTGTCATTTTCTCATGAGTTTCTTTTTAGGGTCCATTCAGTGGCCGTCAACTCATTTGGATTGTTTGATGCTTAAATTAACTTTTGTAGAATAATTTTTATAATTTATAAAATAAATATGTGAGAGAAGTTTTGTCTCATCTTACTAAAAAGGATTTCTGAAACCACGGTTTGGTAGTTTCCCAAACATAATAACAATATATTTATCTTTATTATATTTATGTTTATTCAAGCTATATTGTTTTAAAAATTAGTAATGAAAGAATATAGGGAAACCTCTTTTAAAATTTAAAATAATCATAATTATATTTTATTCATATTTCATATATTGAGCTCAGAAATAAAATTTAAAATAATAAATTGTTTTAATAACAATAATCATAAATTTGAATTAATAAATAAAATGTGAAGAAAATAGTATTGTAAAATTAATAAAATATATTCAAATGAAAATAATAAAATTATACACATTAAGTGTCGAGCTTGTCCATGGCACTGTGTGACTGAATCAAAGATGAAAGCAGATCAGTGTACGTTTGTGATAGTGGGGACAACAATATATTTTGGATAAAATTAATTTCTCTGAATTATTTTTTATAAAATGGATTTATAACAATTGATTATGAAAATCTCTGAACAAGATTATCCCAAGTAATTCTCTGTTAACATGTCTTGAGCTGTTTATCGCCCTTCATTAATTGTCGCCTTTCGCATCTCTCAAAAGTTGGAACCACACACCACACAAATGTCCGGCTCCAGCTACGGCTCCTCTCATTTTCACATCCCTTTCTCTACTTTACCAAGAACCACACTGTTTTCGGGCCTTTTTTTTTATATTTTTAAATGACATTTGGCACCTTGAAATATATTTTTTTAGTGGCACCCAATATTTTAAAATAATTTTTTATGCACTGATCACCCTCAAATATTTTTTCAGTAGTAGCTACTGTCTAGCAAACTACACTCTAAAGTATTTTTTTAGTAACACTCAGTATTATAAATTAATTTTTAACTCACTCAGCACCTTAAATCATTTTTTCAATAACATTTAGTATCCTAAAACAATTTTTTTTTTACATCTAATCCCCTGAAATAATTTTTTCATCAATATTTTGCATCTTAAGTTTATATTGCTCATTGTAATTAGAAAAATATTTTAAGGTGTTGGATGCACAAAAAAATATTTTAGGATATTAGGCGTCATTGAAAAAATACTTTAAAGTGCTAAATATTATTTTTGGGGAAAAAACGGCTGACCTTTCTTTCTTGTTTTTTTTTATTCAAACGGTGTAATTTTAAGTCAAGGAGAGGAAAGGAAGAAAAAGTAAGGGAGAGAAGTCGGACGCCACCCCACAATCATGTCTCTCCTTTGCCAATATACTCCTATTCTTGATTTTAATTTTCTGAGAAAAACATAGCAAATATGATAAAAAAAATTCCTCTGAAATATGTGAATTCTAATTTAGAATTCTAATTTATTTTTTTAAAATCAACCCAGAGTATTCTCAAATCAATTTGGACTTGAGCCTAATCTAGGCCAGAAGCCTTAAGGGGTGAAGCCATAAAATCAACCCACAGTATTCTCAAATCAATTTGGACTTAAAGCCTCCAATAAGTGCATTTCCCATACCTCCTTAAATGAGTGAAATCATTTTCCATTTCAATCAATAGTTTATTGGCTGGACTCCAAAATATTTGATAATTATAAAGTTGCTAGAAACTGATTTGAAATTAATTTTTTTAAATTACCCAAATACTCATAATTTAAATTGTAATGACAAGTTGACAACTTAATTATTGCAATAGCATGAATATGCAACCATTACTTTATAACAACTTTTATTTTATAAAATGACAATAATAAGTTAATTAGTACTCCTCCGGTTCTAATTATAGGATAACATTTCGGAGTTGGTCTTGGTCCTAATTATAGGACAAAATTCTAATCTTTGTCAATTTATTCCTAAACTACCCCCTATTGATTCTTTCTCAATAATAATTTTTAAATGAAATAATTTTAAGATTTCTTTAAAAATATGTTCCTGTAACTATCCGTCCAAAGTGATTGATTTTTTCCCTAAAAATAACCTAATAAAATATTAAATTCATTATCTTTTTCCCTTGGCTAAAAAAAAAACCTTGCATTTGTATTATGCCCAATTAAATAGACGTCCTCTTGGTAGAAAAATTTGAGAGGCAGGAGAGGTACGACGAAAAATAGAGGTACAACATAACTGATGTCATTTTAAATTTTAGATAAGGACATTTTAGGAAATTAAATATGATTAACCACTTTAACAACGATCCTTAATTTCTACAAAAGTAGTTAACTATGTCCTATAATTAGGACCGGAGGGAGTAACAACTTAATTTATGAAAATATGCATGATTGTACCTTCTTATGAATGACAACCCCTCTAACAATTTTAACTCTATAGAATTATGCACATTAACAAATAAAGAAACGACAACTAATTCCGCGAATTCCTTTTCTTAATTGATAAATATTAGTGGGTAACTTCCAAATCAATGACAATTTCTACTTAACAGATAATAATTTTGACTTTATGGAATAGCGACAACAACTAAATTAGTGATAACTTATTTCACAGCATATCAGGTGAGTATTTCTCTCTTCTTTTGGATAGGGTTAGTAAGGTAAAATCACAACAAAATTTAATCCCCAAGAAGTATTTTTAGTTTCACGGTGATCACTGATTACTGATTAGAACATTTTTTAGCCTTGATTGGGAATTCACTTATTTCAAGAAAAATTTTATGAGGATATAAGTATGTGAATGCATACACATTTTTAATATATATTATTAATGGGCTAAATTTATGTATTCTTATAGTTAATTAAAAAAAAAAAATTCTTCTAACATGATTTTTTTTTATTGTTTTTAGAGATTTTAAATCATATGTATTTATACTTCGTTAATTTTTTTATTTAATTATTTTCAGTTACATTACATGGTTGTTTGGGAAACCCAAAAATGACTTTTTTAAACACTTTTTCACAAGCTGAAACAAAACTACTATCACATATTTACCTCACAAATCATAAAAAGGCTTCTAAAAAACTATAAAATAAAGAAACACGAAACTTGCTTACCACGGTACTTGAAATGAATAACAATAACATGGTTCACAAATAAAAAGTTGTTGTCTAATACTCCTTCAATTATAAATATAAGATATATTTTGGGAGGGGGATTTTGATCCTAAATATAAAATATTATTTTATTTTATCTCTTATATTTATTATTTTTTGATAAATTAATTTTCCTAACTTATAAAATGATTTATAATTTAATATAATGTTACACATAAGTATTTTAAAAAGATTATATCACATATGTTATAATTAAATAATTTATTTATTTATTTTTAATCTGCCTAATAGGCCTTGCATTATGCACAAAACGAGTATATTGCTTGATGGATGATCACTTGACTAATTTCCTATAAACATCATATAAGGGAAATATAAAATGATCAAAAGAGTTTGCACGTACATAGTTTCAAATAATGGGAAATAATAGTAGTAATTTTATTTTAGTTTTATATATTGACATGCATGTGTATCTGTATGTGGATTTTGCAAATTTTTTCTTTTGTCGAATCATATGTTCTACAAAATTTAAGGAGTTGCTTTTAATATTAATAACTTACAATAATATAAAAGTGAAGTGCATGCCACTTATCTTTAATGGTGTGCAATGTATCTTTAACTATATGCAAAACTGAATACATCTTGCATGAAGTTGAAAATGAGTTGCACTTACTTGGTTATTTTGTGGCGATAAAAAATTGGGAGAATTGCTGATAAATACTTTTTTGGTAAATTAATTGTTGAATACTACCATGGAAGATCTGTTGCACATAACGAAATATGTTTTGCATACAACGGAAGATTGTTTGCACATTTATATGGAAGATTTTTGCACACACGAAAGATGGTTTGCACAAAACGGAAGATCACTTGCATACACGGAAGATCATTTGCACGTTTGGTAGCAATCAACAATTAATTTACTCCAAAGGTATTTTTAGACAATTCTCCCTAAATTTTATAATAGGGTATTTTTCAATAATTTTATCAAGAATTTTTTTCACATATATTAATTTTTTCAATATGAACATTTTCAGCATGAGGAGAGCCGCTTTAGTTTTAGGGCCAGTTTGGTATGAGAAAAATGGGGCAGGAGATTAAAAATTTTAACGAGTTCAATTTAGAAAAATTGGAGAAATTGTGTTAAATTTTTTTAATTATTTTATCTTACATATCTTCTTTATTAAAATTCCGTTACCCCATTTCACCTATTTTTTTTTTAAATTGAACTTATAAAAAATTTTCCCCCTCCCCTGTAGTCTCATGCCAAACAGACCCTTGGGCTGGAACTAGTTTGGGTGCTCCAATTTTTGAAGAGCACCCAGACTCATTACATTAGGACTGTTTAAATCTGAATTGGATAATACGTTCCATCTTTTACATTCTATAATCGTTAAAATAATTTTTGTAATAAAATAAAAACAAAAAATAAATCTAGACTATCTATATATAAAAAATCTGAACAATTCAGATGTACCATAAATGCAAGTTAAACTCATTAGTTCATGTTTGGAATCACGTTTTATCATAAAAAATATGAACAGTTCAGATATACCATAAATCCATGTCAAACTTTTCACTAATCTAAACGGTTCAGATATGCATGTCAAATGTAACCCCCTTTGCATCATAGGTTGAGATTAGTTTGTAAAAACATAATTAAGTTTGAATTAGAGACCGTACGATAATTTGGGACTTATTCAAAATTAAACTTCCCAAAATCAAGGTTTATAAAAACTTTTATAAAACTTGTTCACAGCGGTCTTATATTCACATTTCAATACCTAAATGGCCTTTACAGATTGATTTCATTCATACATATCAGAGTACAGTATAAATTCTCGACACACTCGAGTTCCATTAATTAATAAGGGTTTTTACAAAGGTACAAAGCCCACAATTCATTACCCTTAACTTGGGGATTACACAAAACTATACCACCAATCCCAATATATACACAATTGTTTCCAAAAACATCCAAATAATTTATACATGATAACCAAATATTCCAAAAGTAAAACTCCTTGCTCGGAGCTCTAACTACTTTTCATTGCCCGCTTTCTCTTGGATCCTTTAGCCCTGTCTAAAAATTTATATTTTTGAGAGAGTGAGATTCTAAAGAATCTCCGTAGTAACAAATCACTCATAATATGCACAACTTCAAAGCATGAAAGTAAATCATATATAACACATAGCAATCACAACAACAGTTGTAACGGCCGGGGTAGGTATCATGGGCATCGCCTGTAACATCCCAATTTCTGATTAAGGGCTAATGATAATTATTGAGAATAATTATGTGGGTTATGGCAATAATAACTAATAAGCCATAATTATTGGAAATTGAAAGAGTGAAATTGTTGGGAATTAGTTAGTGATTAATAGAGAAATTAATTACTAGCTAAGAGAAAATGAGATGTGTGATTAAAATGATCAATGGCTAGGATTGATTGTGTAGTGGATCAAGGGGCATAATCATGTGTATGTGTGTGCATGTGAGCCCATGAGAGTTGGAATGAGATGGTGACAAGTGGCATGTGGTGAGCCCTTGGATGAGACAAGAGACACATCACCATCATCTCCATCTCCTCTCCTCTCTCTCTCTCTCGGTTTCTCTCTCTTCTCTTCCTTCCTCCATTTTCGCTGAATATGCTTGGGAGAGAGAAAGGAGAATTTGGTTTTTGAGGTAAGCAAATGCCCCCTTTAGCTCAAACTCTCTTCTCTAATGTTAATCCTTGAGTTGAGAGCTTCATTGTGGTGGTTGTAGCTTCTCCATTGGTGGTGATTTGAGGATCACGAAAATATGAAGCTTGGAGAATCAAAGAGTGTCTTTGAGAAAGTGGATAAGGTATGTGAAACCAATCCTTCTATCTATGTTTCATGCCAAATGATTATTTATGAATTTCTGGAATTATTGCCCTAATTTCGAAAATATGGGTAATGGGTAGTTTGGCATGATATGGCATTGGAAATGGTATATTGGTATGAGTTTTGAATAGATAGAAGGGATTTGGGATTGAAATGTGTGAGGTTAATGATTTTGGAAAATGGATGATTATATTGCCCTAGACCAAAGCTTGTTAATGGAATGGAATTTTGGTAATTCTGTTGATTCCATTGGATTCAGTGAGTGATTTTGTGTGGGAGTAGCTTTGGTAGAGGTTTTGGGTCCATTGGGATCAATTGGGCAAGAGTTAGGAAAATGTGGTAAGTTTGCTGCGTTTTCTGGAATCTGATAGATTCACTCGAGCAGACAGGGGTGTGCTCGAGTGAGGGATGAATGTTGCTCGAGTGAGGAAGAACCTGCTCGAGTGATATGTGAGTTTTCCCTTGTTTTGCTTCGAGTGCACCTGGGTTTTGTGTGCAATGCTCGAGCACATCGCTTTGTGCTCGAGTGAGGGAAGAACATGCTCGAGAGAGAGCATGGTTTGCTCGAGTGAGCCGAGTGTGCTCGCGGGTGAGAGGTGTGTGCTCGCGGGTGTGAGTGGTGTGCTCGAAGGGATCCAGTGCTTGGAGAGCGTTGGGTGCTCTCGGGTTCTCACTTCCTGGATTTCTCTCGCGGGTGCTCGAGTGAGGCTTTTGGCCTTGTGCTCGGGTGAGGATTTGTGCTCGAGTGAGCCAGTTCCTGAAGGTGAGAGTTGTGCTCTCGGGCATGTGCTTTCTGTCTCACTTTCTCTTGTGCTCGGGTGTAGTCCGTACCAATGCTCGAGTGAGAGCATTTGTGCTCGAGTGATGTCCGTACTTGTGCTCGAGTGAGAGCTTCTGTGCTCGAGTGAGACAGTGAAAAATATCAAGTTTGAGTGTTCAAAAGGGGATCTTTGGGGATAGTCTTCCAACCCTTTAGAGCTATGGATTAAGGTGTTTGAGGGCACTTAAAGGGCAATAATGATAACCAACCTGAATGTCTAAAAGTTAAGGAATTGGAAAAGGGATTAATCCTATGTCCTTGATCTTGGTTATAGGACTTGATGATTTCCTGAGCGTGAGCAGCCGGATCTGGAGCTTACGTGGAAAGAGGGTAGGGAACTTACCTCTCCTGCATGTATTGATAATTGTATTTGTGTATTGATGCATGTTATTGCTTTGCATGATTATGTGAAACATATGAGAATGATTGTAGCTCTGTTTCTATTATACTATGGCCATGAGTATGTTGTGTGAACATTGAGCATGCGGATATATCATGATGTGAACATGAGTTATTGTGATGCAAGCATGTCATGCATTAAATACTTATCTTGCGTGCATATTGGTATGTGTTTCCTACTGAGATTCCCCAGAATCTCACCCTCCCCTATCAACATTTTAGACAGGGAAGGAAGATTGAGGATGAAGCAAGCATCCAAGGACGAAGAGGACTCGTTTTGGGTGAGAGCTTAGTGTTGGTTATCAATACGTTATTGGGATTGTGTAATTGATTGTATGGATCAGTATTTGAGAATGTATTCGGATAAGTTGTGTAATCCCTATTGAATGAGTTGTATGGGCTATTATGCCTTATGAGAATTGAGCGAAGATATGACCCCGGAATTGTCGGGAATTTATATTGCGTACTCTGATAATTGTATAAATGTAATTTATCTTCGCATAGTAATTATATTCGGAGTGTAAATACGAGACCGGGTTTAAAATGATTTTGAAATGTAATTGTGAAAACCCCGTCTGGTTGATGGGTATATAATTGTTGTTTCGACTTATTGGTCTCTATTTCACGTTAATTGCATAATCCGGATATTAATTACGGCAGGGGGTTACATCGCCCCCTACGATGGCTCACGCTAAATTGCTTGCTGTATTGCACATCCACATGAACATATCACATATATCACCATAGCTAGGATCCATATAAAACATTTCACAACACGTAGCCCCACGGGCTGGATACTCAAACAAGAATCCATGATTCCATGACGCAACCTCGACACTTACAATGGAAGATACAATGACAAAGGTAGGTATCATGAGCATTGCCCCCTACGACGGCTCACGCTATAATGTCCTATGGCCGATAACACATTCACAATGATAAACATGCATATCAAGTATCATACACAACATGAGAGAAAAATCACCACACTACAAAAAAAAAAGGTATTTTGTAGCGGTGTAATTGTAGCGGTTATATTAAACCGCTACAAATTTGTAGCGGCAAGATTTTTTGTAACGGTTTCCTACAAAAAACCGCTACAAATTTGGCGCGAAGTTCCCGGCAAAACTTGTAGCGGTGATTTTATAGCGGTTAATGCACATAAACCGCTACAAAATACCAAAGGTCAGAATTTTGTAGCGGTTTTGGGCAATAACAGCTACAGAATTTCAAGAGTCTCGACATTTGTAGCGGTTTTGGGCAATAACCGCTACAGAATTTCAAACGTTGTGAACTTTTGTAGCGGTTATTGTAGAACCGCTACAAATTGAATTATTTGTAGCGGTTAGAGTAGCGATTATTTTAATAACCGCTACTAATATCTGGCCTATTTAAACCCCCACGTCCTTCATTTCTCCTTTTGCTCATTTTGTTTCCTGAGGTTTCTCTGAGTGATTTCTTCGAGATTTGAGCGTTCAGACGTCTCTATAGGAGTTTTTGCTCAGTATTCCGCAGTATTCGCACTTGAGGTATGTATATAACACGTATTTTTATTTATATTTGTATTTTTATTATATTTTTGCATAATAATGGACTAATTTTTTTTTTAATTTTTACAGTTGATATGGCTTCAGGACAGGATAAGGGGAAGGCCCCTGAGGTCCCCAGACCGATTTTACGGGGTGGCAGCAGCCGGGGAGGGGGTAGTGCGCAGGCAAGGCTACCGCGGCATCTCAGCCCATCCCCCCACAGGCACCGTAGACGATCCCACAGGCGACGACCGTACCAGAGGTGCCTGAGGTGGAGAGGCAAGAGATTAGCGTTGAGGACTTCCTCAACGAGGAGGAGTTCGAGATCCCGATTGGGTTAAGGGAGATGGAGCAGTTCCTCGAAGAGGAGGACGCTTGGGAGCAGAACAACCCACGAGGGTCGTCTTCGCGGTCCACTGGGTTTGAGGTGCAGGTCGAAGGTAAATTAATTTTTTAATTTAGTAAATTATTTATTTAAATTAGAAATGTTAACTTTGAATTATAATTTATCTAACGTGCGGTCAACTGTGCAGATGAGAAGGGGAACGTGTCGACGAGGAGGCTGGATGTGGCCGGTCTGAACAGCATGGACCGGTCCCTGCGAGTTATAGTGCCGTGGAACGAGGGCACTGACCAGCCGATCCACAATGGGGGTCACCTGCTCAACCGCTTCCTGAGTGACCTGGAAGCGAATTGGATGCGGTTCCCCCTTTACTTCCCGACGTGGAGGCACATTCCGAAGGGGCCGAAGGATCAGGCTTGGGAGGAAGTGGTTCAGGTAATTAAAACTATTTAATTAATATTTTTTGTAATTAATTCTTTTTAATTATTTTTTTTTAAATTATGGTTTTTATAATTATTGATATTTAAATAAATTTTTTTCAGCTGCGGTTTACCGTTCGGGCCAACCGGAAGAGGTACGCCCTCGTGAAGATGGGCGACGCCTGGAGGAACAGGAGGAACCGTCTCTTCCATAGGGTGGATAAGGACGGGACGATGCCTCTGGAGTAGCTGATCGAGAGCGTCCCGGACGGCGTGCCGCCGAACGACTGGGCGCGTTTCGTCCAGTTCAGGAGGAGCCCTCAGGCGCAGGTAATGTATTTATTATATTTTTTATATATAATTTTGTAATTTTAAATATTAAATTATAATTTCAATTTAATTTGTATTTAATTTTAAACTATAATACATTTAATTATTTGTTTTTCCAGGAGCTTTCTCAGAAGAACACCGAGATCCGAGCGCAGCAGACGATCCACCACACAGCAGGATCGAAGACCTTTGCTGTGACCTATAGCGAGCTGGTAACTTTTCAAAATATCACTTACTTTTAGCTGATTATTTCATAATACTAATTGTTTTGTAATTGTTTCAGGAGACGAAGGCACAGCAGGAGAACCGTCAGACGGACTATGTGGAGCTGTACGCCATCACACACAGACACCGTGACGGGACTGCGACCTCTCAGCAGGCAAAGGCGGCCATTGTAAGTAATTTTATTATTATATTTTTTATAAAACCAAGTTAATAATGAAAAATGCTAATTATTAATTGTTTCATAAAATGGCAGGAGTGGATGCAGCAGTCGCAGGTTGAGCTGCAACAAACCTAGCTTGAGGAGTCACAGGGGTCAGTGGACCCGACGGCTCCTTTGAAGGCGGGTCTGGCTCATTCTGACACCCCGGACGCGTACGGGGTATGGGGATAGGCGCCAGACCCAGCATGGTCTACTGCAGGAGTGCCACCTCTGAGGCTGGCAGCTCTAGAGGGGTCAGATGTCGGAGGGACGAGTCTATTGACCAGCTGCGGTCAGATTTGGAGCAGACGCAGCAACAGATGGCCCAGCAACAGGAGATGCAGGTGCAGCAGTAGCAGCACCTGTAGATGCACACAGATATGCTGTACGCTCAGCAGACGCAGTGGCGTGAGATCGCGAACACCATGCTCGAGGGAGCATGGAGTCGCCTGTTCCCGAACGAGTAGCATCCAGCGGTTCCCCCTGTCCCTCGCTACATCGTCCCGAGTACTACTCCTCCTGCTACTGCTCCTCCTCCTGCTGATGACGATGGTGTAGTTCACTCTGCGCAGTGGCCCGATCCATCGGCATCTGGGGGAGGCCCACCTGAGGGAGCACCAGAGGATCAGCCCCCAGCTCCTTAGTTTAGGACATTTTCTTTTGTGAAAACATTTGTAAATATTTATGAGTTTTTATTTCAGAATTTTCTTATTGTGTTTTATATAATTATATTTATATTATTAGATCGCGTTGAAATAATTTATGAATGATTTATATCTATATTTAAAAAAAAGTATATATATATTTGTAGCGGTTTTAAGTTAAAACCGCTACAAATCTATATATTTGTAGCGGTTTTAAGTTACAACCGCTACAAATCTATATATTTGTAGCAGTTTTCAACTAATAACCACTATAAATGTATATATATATTTGTAGCGGTTTATCTTGAGAAACCACTACAAATATATCTGTTTGTAGCAGTTATACACTAATAACCGCTACAAACACTCAAATCATTTGAATTTTGAAATTTGCCGCCTTTGTGCACATTTGTAGCGGTTATGTTATGTATAACCGCTACAAATTAGAAAATTATTTTTATATTTAATGTCCAACAGCTTTAATATTAGTAGCGGTTTAATATATATAACCGCTACTAATACGTTGAACATTCGTAGCGGTTTTATATATATAACCGCTACTAATACTCAACAAGTACATTTTGAATTTCCCACCAATTAACGGCTTGAATATTAATAGCGGTTTTATATATATAACCGCTACTAATATTTTATAACTGTAGCGGTTGGTGTAGCGGTTTAATAACTGCTACAAAATTATAAACGTTAAAATTTCAGAATATAAGGTTCTAGGCATTTGTCATTATCTTCTCACTCATCTTCTTCTCTATACTTTCTTCTCTCTCACTTGTAGCTATGGATAAATCATGGATAAGGTTGCTGCGCAATTCTCCCGAAATATTTGTACGGATTAAACAGTTTCTTAGATTTCGCATTCACTCACGCCAGCTGTAATGGCAAGATCGTCTGTCCGTGTCGGAAATGCAAGTTCAAGAAATGGCATGCACGAAATGTTGTGAAGGAACATTTGCTTATGAAGCCTTTCCCTGAGGACTATACGTTCTGGGTAGTTCATGGTGAGAAGGCTGGCATTAGATATGACGATGCTCTTCCTCGAAGTTCTCAAGTAGGCGTTCAAGTAGATAAAGATGATCCTGTGAATGATGCTGTGCGTGATGCGCTTGGATTTCAAGGCGACAACTTCAACGAAGAAGTGCACGGCTCTGAGCCAGTTTTTATGGGGAATGAAGCAGCTCGGGATTTTTTCAGCTTGATGGATGAGGCAGATCGTCCTTTATATCAAGGTTGTCGCAAATATTCTAAATTATCTTTCTTGATCAAATTGTATCATATCAAGTGCTTGTGTGGGATCACAGATAAGGGAATGTCGATGTTGCTTGACTTATTACAAGATGCATTCCCCGACGCCGAGATTCCCACAACCTTCTACGAGGCTAAGAAGATTATCAACAGGTTGGGGTTGAATTATCAAAAGATTGATGCGTGCCCAAATGATTGTATGCTATATTGGGGAGACGATTCCAGCAGGGAGACGTGTAAGAGATGTCACACATTGAGGTACAAGACAATTCGGAAGGGGAAAAAGCAGAAGAAGAAACCTGCAAAGATTCTCAGGTACTTCCCTTTGAAACCTCGTCTACAAAGATTATTTATGTCGTCTAAAATTGCTGAGCACATGAGGTGGCATGCCGTTGATAAAAACGAAGACGGTAAATTAAGACATCCGTGGGATGCAGCTGCTTGGAAAACATTTGACAACGACTTTCCAGATTTTGCGACTGACCCCAGAAATGTTCGGCTTGCGTTGGCGACCGACGGGTTCAATCCTTTCGGGAATCTTAGCACAAGTTATAGTATTTGGCCGGTAGTCTTAGTTCCCTACAACTTACCCCTTGGATGTGTATGAAACAAAGCTCTTTCATTATGTCTATGATCATTCCAGACAAAAAGGCACCGGGCAATGAGATCGATGTGTATCTCCAACCGCTTATTGCGGAATTGCTTGACCTGTGGAATGTCGGCTTGGAGACGTACGACGCTTACAGCAAGACTTTGTTCAACATGCGTGCAGCCTTGATGTGGACGATTAGTGACTTTCCTGGCCTTGGCACATTATCTGGTTGGAATGTGCATACTGGGTCGGCGTGTCCAGCTTGCAATTTTGACTCTGACGCATTGCGCCTTCCCCACAGCCGAAAGTGGTGCTTTATGGGGCATCGGAGGTTTCTCGATGGAACGCATAAGTTTAGATTGCAACGGAATCGCTTCAATGGGAAACCAGAGAAAAGAGGACCACCTCAGACTTTGTCCGGTACAGATATCTTACAGCAGCTTGAGCATGTTGACTTCGAGTTTGGAAAAAGCGACGATTCAGCACAAACTCGCCAAAAGACGCGCAGGACTTCGGCGCCTCAGCAGTGGAGGAAGATAAGTATTTTCTTCACGCTTCCATATTGGAGATCTAATTTACTTCGGCACAGTCTTGATGTAATGCACATTGAAAAGAATGTTTGCGACAAGACAAAAGATCACCTTCAAGTGAGGGAAGATTTACGCGATATGGGAGTTCGTGAAGACGCTTGGTCAGATAAGCATGACAGATTTACACCGGCAAAGTTTACCCTCACAAAACCAAACAAGGATGTATTCCTCGCGACGTTGAAGAAATTAAAAGTTCCTGATGGGTATTCTAGCAACATTTCTCGATGTGTCGACTTGCAGGCTTGAAAGGTTGCTGGCCTGAAGAGTCACGACTCACATGTTCTTATGCAGCAGTTACTCCCTCTGGCTATAAAGAATACACTTCCTCCCGATGTTTCCATAGTTTTGGTGGAACTTTGTTCTTTCTTTCAGAAGTTGTGTTCTAAGGTTTTGATCGTTAAGGAGCTCGATCAGCTGCAGTCGAAAATCATTCTTACGCTTTGTGACTTGGAGATGATCTTTCCTCCGTCCTTTTTTACTGTGATGGTTCACCTTATAGTCCACCTCGTTCATGAAACAAAGCTCGCTGGACCAGTACAATATCGTTGGATGTATCCGATTGAGAGGTACTCATTTTAAATATGTGCTTTAATTTATTGTCCGTATTTAATGTTTGCTAGTCGTCCTTTTCATCATTTTATATCAATTTTCTCTTATGTACTTCGTAGGTTCCTTGGGAAATTAAAATCTTACGTGAGGAATAAGGCGTGGCCAGAAGGTTCTATAGCTGAAGGCTATATAGGGGATGAGGTGCTATATTTTTGCTCAAGGTATTTTGATGATCTTGAGACGGCTTTCAACCGCCCGCCTCGTGTTGACGATTGTCCTGAACCTGCGCCGACATCAGGAGAATTTATCCCTCGTGTTGGTAAACCAGTTGGAGCAACTGAGAACTTCAAACTAACGGCAACTGAGAAGTTCCAAGCACATAGACATGTCTTGATTAATTGCACTCAAGTTGAACCTTTCATACGGTAAGAATTGTACACTCACATGTTATTCGATCTATATCTTTCGTAACATTTCTCACTTTCATTTCACTAACGCCTTTCCATTATTAATTGCAGGGAATTCAGAAGTCATGTCAAGCGTCAGCTCAGGATCCGTACACAGACATCCTCGGAAGTTGATAGGAGGGTCCACAGAGAATTCCCGAGCTGGTTTGCGCGCAGAATACTAAATGACCACAACCCATACTCACCAGATTTCAGAGCTCTCGCAATCGGCCCTCTTGATCATACAAAACGGTTTACAGCATATAATGTCAATGGTTTTAAGTTTTGCACGGTTTCACGGGATCAAGGATTGCAAACACAGAATTCGGGTGTTTATGGCACATTTGGGACAAGGAGTTATGCGAGCAGCAGTGACGCCAACATGCAGTTCGGAGGCGTCCCTTACTATGGCAAGCTTCTTGATGTGGTCGAGCTTAATTATCAAGGCCGTTTCACCGTGACGCTGTTCAAGTGTTTGTGGGCAAATACCACTACTTCTTGGGGACTGACAACTGACGACCTAGGGATCACATCAGTCAAATTCTCACGGCCAATTCATACTGGTATTTCTCAAGATGATGAGCCATATATTCTAGTTTCAGAGGCACATCAGGTTTATTATGTCGAGGACGAGAGGCATAGGGATTGGCACATGGTCGTTTATTTAAAGCCAAGAGACCTTTACGACATAGGTGAAGGTGATAACATCGCCTACGAGAGTGAGCCATTTCAGCCAGCTGATTTTGAAAACTACTTCCCTGAAGGCGATGACAATTAACCTCTACTGCGGTGAGTTTTTTTAAGTCCACGTCATTTGAATTACATTTTTTAAATTTAATAATACATCAATAACAATAATTTTTCTACAAAACTTCTGTAGGGATGGCGACGATGAGTAATCAAATTCAAGTGTAAAAAATTTGTCTTTACAAAAAATGCAAAAAATTTGTGTTAAAATAAAATGTAAACAAAAAAATTTAAAAAAAAAATTAAAATAATATTTGTAGCGGTTATTAAACCGCTACAAAAATATAAATAACCGCTACTAATTAATAACCGCTACATTAACCGCTACAAATAGTACGATGAATATTAAACCGCTACAAAAATATAAATAACCGCTACTAATTAATAACCGCTACATTAACCGCTACAAATAATACGTGGATCTCTATAAATACCCTTATCACAACTCATTTCAAACACTCCCCAATTTCTTTTCACCTTACCTTTCTTTCATTTCTTCTCATTTACAACTTCTTTCGTATGAGTAGAGGAGCTGAATAATACGATCAAATATGGTAACAAGATTTTCAATTTTTTTAGAATACTTCTTTCCTTTCTATAAAATTTATTCTAACCATTTTTTTTTCTAGATATATCATAACTCTATTTCATTTTCATCTATTTTTCATACACAATTACATTATATTAGAAAACATAATAATTCCTTATTACCTAGCTATCCTTAATAATATTATTAATATAAATTTTATACTAATCCTATTCAATTACATTTTTTCTTTTTATTTATTAATAAGTTAAACTATTGAATAATAAACTAATTGAAATAAATAAAATAATAACAAAATAAACTATTTAATATAATATTGAAAAAACAGAAAAAAAAATCATCGTATATTTTTTTAAAAAATTTTAAATATTTGTAGCGGTTATTAAACCGCTACTAAATAACGCGCCTTTTTACGGCTCAATTTAAATTTTTTGGCGCCAATTTTGAATTTCATGAAATTAGTAGCGGTTTTAAAAACCGCTACTAATTTCATGAAATTCAAAATTAGTAGTGGTTCCTTAACCGCTATAAATAAAAAATGTCATTTTTTTTTGCCAACAAATTTTGAATTTTTTATATTTGTAGCGGTTTATTAACCGCTACAAAAAAAATTCTTTTTTTAAGCTCTCAATAAAATTTTTTATATTTGTAGCGGTTATATAACCGCTACAAATATCTCTGGGTGTTGTAGCGGTTAATATGAACTGTTACAAAGTTTGTAGCGGTTATTTTTTATTGAGTAGCGGTTTTATAAAACCGCTACAAAACCGCTTGCAACGTACGATTTAGTAGCGGTTACTCGAACCGCTACTAACCTATTTTGTAGTGGTTAGAACCACTACGAATACACATTTTTAACCGCTACTAAATCACCCGAGTGAAGGCCAAATGCCTCACTTGAATACCTAAGAGTGAAGTCCAGAAAGTGAGAACTCAAGAGCACAAGAGAAATGGCAGTAGCCCATATGGCTTACTGCACTCGAGCACAACACAGCTCACTCGAGTGAATACCCTATACCCGCGAGTTAGAAGGCACACTCTTGCACCATAACTGTGAGTGAAAACTCGAGAGGCAAGCCTTGGTGTCAAATACAACAGTCACTCGAGCATGAGGAGGCTCACTCGAGTGATGTTCATCTCTCACTTGCAAGTGAGACTATACACTCATGAATTTTCCAGAAAGCACAACAGAAAAATTGAAGAGAAAACAGAATATAAGCACAGCACTCAAGTGATACTCAACCTCACCCTAGTGATCATCATCACTCACTCGAGTGATTCTATCAGAATCAGAAAACGCAGAAGGTAAGACAACACTTCCATAATTTTTACCAAGTGATTCAAATGAACCCAAATACCAAACCAAAGCTACTCCCACACAAAAACATCCAAGGTATTCAATGGAAACATCATAATTTTCCAAATCCTACTCCATTATCATGCTTTGGTTTGAATCAACACAAATCATCAATTTTCCAAAATCACTAAACTCAATCATTACAATTCCAAATCAATCAATCTATCTCAAACTTATACCAAAACACCATTGCTACAACTATATCATGCCAAACTACCCAATGACCCATATTTTCAAAAATAGGGCAATAATCCCAGAAATTCTAAACTTATTCATTTGGTATGAAACTTAGATAGATAGATTAGTCTCACTTACCTCTTTCACTTTGCCAAAGAGACTTCTTGATTCACAAATCTCCAAAATTTCGTGTGGGCACAAACTAACACCAATGGGCACATTATAAACATCAAAATGAAGCTCTCACTCTAAGGATCAACATTAATTAAGTGAGATTAAGCATTAAAGGTCATTTGCTTACCCAAAAATCAAGCTTTTCTTCTTCCTTTCCTCTTCTAAAATGGCCGAACAAGAGAGAGAAGGAAGAGAGAGATGAGATGAGTGTGAAGAAGAAGAAGCAATCATCATTTTCCCTCTTGCCCATGCTTCAGCCGAAAAGGAGGGAAGAGAGGAGAGAGAAAATGATATTTTATCCCATTTGACTTTTTCCAATGTTCTTTCATACTCTCATTTTAACACATGTCCTCATGCCATTGGTTTACACAAAATAAGTCACCAATTGGCTTCTCTAATCCCTCTATTAACCATTTTAATTTCACACATCATTTTCTCTTGGTTAGTAATTAATTTCTCCCTTAATTACCAACTTATGGCCAATAATTCCATTCTTTCAATTTTTCACTAATTATGACATATTAATTAATATTGCCATAGAATACATAATAATTTCAATTAAATTCATAATTATCCACAATAATCATGATTAGGCCTTTAATAAAAAATTGGGATATTACATCAAACTCATTAGTGCTTGTTTGGAATCACGTTTAGGGTCTTTAAAAGTGCTTATTAACATAAATTGAAACAAAACTTCTTTCATATATTTACCTCGTATACCGTAAATCATGATTAAAAAGCTGCTTTTAAAGGCTCCAATAGCTATTCCAAATAAAACGATGAGTTTGAACGTTGCTCATAAAAAGTGATCAGCACTCCAACTGGTCCCCCTAGGGTCCTAGCTAGCCACTGTTTTTGTCCTGAAAATTGGACCCCAGCGCGCACAAACTATCTACTGTTGCCTATAAGAGAGCAGCTGAAAACACTTGGAGGGCTCAGAGAGTTTGTGTGAGTGTATGAGAGAGAGAGATCAGAGAGATGAAGAGCATAAGTAATAGTGTTGAATCCATGAGAGCTTCAACCATCACCAAGAAGAAGAAGAAGATGGCTTGCTTCCCAAAGTTTCAACGCTTTCTCTCTCACCAGAAAGCAAAGCTCTACATTATCAAAACTTGTCTTCTTTTACTTCTCTCCCCAGACCCTTCCTAATTTTCTTCTCTCCCCCACTCCTCTATATATATATATATATATGCAAGCGTATATATCTGTGTGTCGATCGATCACCCCAGCCTGAGGCTTTTTATCTATCTGTTGATCAAATTTAATGTCATTATGAGTGCAGTACTACACCATGAATCAGTTTTATGAGTGCACATATATGTCAAGTGTAGAACGCTTTACTACATATATAAATATATAAGTTTCTCTATTTTGAGGATGGTGTGCTTCTCCTCCTATCTGTGTGTGTATTTGCTGTACGTATTTAATGTCCGATTCTATCACTGTGATCCGATTCATGTGAGTGTATAAGGAAAGCCCACTGCACCTCAGGTATGCTCATAAACTCACAGAAATAACAAAGCAGGAGGCTCATTATATGAAGTATATACAAGTCTGGGATTGGGTCTTTTGCTTGATTTAACCATTTGTGTAAGCCCCTACTAGATATACACACATAGTAGCTAGAGAGATAGAGAGAGAGGAAGAAACAAGTATGTATATACATACATATATATATATATATATATAACTACTTTTTTTCCCCCAATTCTCCATGGCTGTGTTTACATGCAAATTAATTAAACTAGTGTACCTATAATATTATTCTCTGTTATAATATATATTTGTCTCGCACATATTTGACTACTTGCCTATCAGTATATATATTGTTTAACTTATCAGTATATATATTTGTGCCACACAGAAAATTCAATACATTTTTGTCTGCCATAATTCACATACCCATTATATTGACAAGGTGTTTGAACTCAAAATCTCGTGCTTGGTGATGTTGGGGTGCACTAAATACAATGAATTGCTAATAATATGTATAAACTATAAAATAAAGATAATTTTTTAATTGCCAACTTAAAAAAATAATATTTTTCTATTTAATAACCATTAGTTCAAAATTTTAAATTCTGATCATTGAAACTATATTTGGACGGCCCATGGCTTTATGTTTTTTTTTTTAATATGTATAAAATTTATTAAAAATCATACTATTCATCAATCACATGGATACTACTATTCAAGATAAATTAAACATCTTAGCTTCCAAATAGGTACATAGCTCCTCATATGATTAAACTTTGACCAAAAGTCTGTGTAGCTATAATTAATTTCGTCTCTTTGAATTAAATATTAAGTTATAATTGCGTAGTATACCACAAATAAATAAAAATAATCCACACCAATCCTCGGCGTTAGTTGCTGCTTCCTTATTGAAAACTAATAGGAAAAGATAAATAAATATCATTTGAACTTTAAAATTTTAAATAAGTGATTTTTCAAAAATCTGAGTTGTTAATTGCTATACTCTTTTTGTCAATCACATTACTCTTATTGTCAATAAAACCAATTTGAAATTTTGAAATTTAAGTGGTATTTAAGTGTCTTTTTCCCAAAAATAATTCAAATAGAAAAATATTAATTAATAACTCGATGGATTTATTCTAGCAAGCGCTCTATAATACATATTAGAGGGAGTATATAGAAATGTGAAATTTTTCAAAACATACCTTCCATTTTAAACGTAAATAGTATAAGTTTTTGGAAAGTTGCCCAACTTCTCCTAAAAAAAACTTGGAAAAAAAAAAGGAAGTTATACGTATTTTATGTTAATGTTTCGAAAGTATCTTCTCAATTAAATTCCCTGATCTGAAAAAAAAATCTATTGTTGAATTATAAAATCAAGTCCATTGGGTTGAGGCTCTTCGTTAATAATTAATTAACTCACTAAAATTTAATTAAAATTTCAGGAGAGATAGAGAGGGGTCCTTGCATTGGAGGAGAAGTGGATGGTTCTTAGACTAACTCAAATTTAGGATATTTTCAATAGCGATATCTTGGGGAAAAATCCTAAATTTGGGAGGTAGAGTGGCTTTAGATCTCATATTTAGGATCAAAACAAAGTTTTCTTGCCTAACTCCTATATTTTGGATTAGAGGGAGTAATTTGTAGGGACAAAGATAATGACAACGAATATTGCAACAATTAACAGTAAAAGAAGCAAAAAAATTAAGCTTGGATTTATAAATCATTAATTTGAAAGTGTGGATATATAGAAGGGAAGAATGAAAGAATGAAAGGAACCTCGAACATACTACACTAATTTTACAGAGGGATTGGCAGATTGTATGTACTGCTTCGCATCTTTTTTTTTTTTCTTAAAGATCAATATATTAGTAACACTTAAGATATACATATGTGAGTTTAGCATATCACAATTAGACTGTAGGTGTCTGGTTCTAAATATAAGACATATTTACCTAGTTTGATTAGATTAAAGAAGTTGGTTAAATTAGTTAATATGATACGTATTTTCTAAAACACCAAAACCCCATCTTTCTTAATTCCCTCATTCCATATTCTCCTTGATTATTGTTGAGGGAGTATCAATAGAGATAAATTAAAAAAATATTGACAAATTTTAAAACTATGTCTTATATTTAGTATCATGATAACCTTCCCAAATATATTTTATATTAAAAGTTGGAGGAGTACGTATTTTATAGTTTGGCTAGTCCTTTTTGTATCCTTGATCATTCTCCACCTGACCTTCTTAGAGTGAATCTTGATGAGGGAGATTAAACTCTTGTATCTTTGTTTTTCATTAATAATGTTTTCAATATTTATTTAAAAGAAAAAATGAAAAACAAGCAGAGTGAAAAGGACTGAAAAGAAAAAAGTGTCTGTAAAGAAACTATTAATTAATTACGTACAAGCGAGAGGAACAGGAGAGGCCACCAAAGAGGAAAGAAGCCGCCAAATTAAAAGGCCCTCACTTCAAGAGCCTTTCATCTGCTTCCTTTTTTTCCCCCCTTCTCCTTCCTATTTTGGTTACTTTTTTACTTTCCTTTTTAAAAATAGCAATTCTCCTGTTTGTTTGATGTTATCATTTGTCGTTTTGTGTACGGCTATAAGATCATTGATACTATATGATACTGAAGAGAAAATAAAAGCATAAAGTTAGGGATAGTGGAAATGAGGGCGTTGAGATGAGTGTAAGGTCATAAAAAAAGCATAAGATTCGTAAAGAATAAATTTTAAAAGGAGTTGAAATGACATGTATTAAAAATAAAATGGTATAAAATTGTTTTATGCGGTTCAGACATGTTTAAAAAAAATTATATTAGATGTACTGGTGAGATAAATAAAGTAGTATATGAAATATTCTAAAATGAGATAGAAGAAGACTGAAAAAAACATTAAATATAGATATTGAGCGATTGATTGAAACCTCTTGGTAAAGCACAACATCATTTTACAGTTCATATAATTGGCCTCACTAAATAGAATAAGACTTGTTATTATTACAGTGAAGAAATGAATTCTAGATTCAAAATATATAAATTAAATTTCGATTCAAAACAATTAAAATTAATTATCTTAGACAATTTTAAAGATAATAATATCTCATATTTGATTGAGACAGTGATTTATAAAATCTGACCAACAAGTGTTTATCTTAAATGAAAGAATCGTGAATTTCTCTCGCAACTAGTGAACTTTGAGAGCAGTGAATCAAAAAGAACACGTGGAAGATTACCCTTGCCAATTTCATCAGCGTTGTTAATGTTGGCCACTTGTGTCGAGTCTTTTACTATTCAGGTAAGGTACATATTACTGTTACTTTATGTGGTTTAGCTGGCTCTTGGTGCTTTCTGTCTCCAGATATTTTCCATGATTTTGATCATTACAAACTTATAGCTCTGTTCTTTCATCCAATATGCAAAACGAACAGTTGTTAATTGTCACTATCGTTTTTTTAAACAAATTATTACCTCCGGTTCTAAATATATATAAGACCTAATTGATTTTTTTAGGAGAGATTAAAGAAGTTAAATAAATTATTTAATCATATCATATATTGTGTATGATTAAATTATATATCAATTTATAAGTTAAATAAATTAGTTTAAAGAAAAAATGATAAAGATAAATACTTTAAAGTAATTGAATTAGTTTCTTTAATCTTCTCAAAAAAATTAAATAAATCTTATATTTAGGACCGGAGTAGTTTATCTTAACAATAAAATACTCCCTCCGGCCCCTCTCAATTCACTGGCCCATTAAATATATAAATTTTTTTTTCAAACTATTCTTATTAATTGCATATATTAATGGGGTTCATCAATGATCAAATGAGGTATTTTAAGAAAACTAACACATATATTTGTTATAAATAATTAACTTAACTACTTCAAAATCTAAAAATTAATTATCTAACTTTTACATTTAGAATCACATGGAATATTAAAATACAACGTCTAATGTAACACTCTAAATTTTATATTCACCGAATATATTGTACTTATTCAAGAAATTCAATAAAATGGTGAATGTTCATAAGAAAATGAGTAAATTAATTCAAGAAACGGAATTATATTTCAAAGGTAGTGGCAGAATCGAAATTTTGCCAATTTAGCACAAGATTAATTATTTTCCAAATTAATTGAAATTAAGTTCAATTAATTAAGAAAAATAAAAGAGATTGTATAATTGAAATATTCTTGATGGAATAAATCAAGAGTTGTAAAATTCAAAGGATATATGCATAATTTATTTAATTGAATTATGGAAATATTGAAACAATTTTATTTTCCTTTTCTTTCAAATTTTTGCCTAGTACAAGAAAATGGGAGAGAAAAATTGATTAATGGAATTAAAGATGCCAAGTGTCATTATCCTATGGTGATGGGATTAATTTATAATTGACTAAGAAGAGCACATGTCTAATTGCCTTAAAATAAGGCTTCTTAGACATTTTAATCATGACTATGGTACAATACTTGAGTGCATAGTTGGATTAGTTGGAGGAAACCCATTTGGTTAGGGAGAGCATTAAGGGGGATGGTTTTATGCTAATAATAGTTGAAGTGTATGGTTGTATTTGGTAATTTTTGTCAAATTTGTAAATCTGGAAAAGTCCTAACCCTAAGGGGTTATGCTGCCCAAATTTCTTTGAATCATGATTAGAATGTGTTTAAATGAGTTAATAAGGGATTAGAAATGAAAAGGTACAAGCTTTGGAAGCTAAAACACAAAAGAACAATTTTTCTTTTTTCTTGACTTATGTTTTGGCCAAGGTCAGATCTGGGGGAAGGAATTGGATTTTCATGAAATAGATGGTTTCACTACTACAAAAAACCAAATATGTGGCGCTTATAATTGCATTAGCTGTGGCGCTTGCGAAATGCCACCTATCTTAACGCTACTAAAAAAAGCTGTGGCGCTTGGAAGCGCCACAGCTATTTAAATTTTTTTTTTTTTTAAATAGCCTCCTGTGGCGCCTGACCAGTCAGGCGCCACAGGAGGCTACCTTCCTGTGGCGCCTGGCTAGCCAGGCGCCACAGGAGGGATGGCCTTTTGTGGCGCCTGGCCAGCCAGGCGCCACAGGAGGCATCCCTCCTGTGGCGCCTGGCTGGCCAGGTGCCACAAAAGGCCTTTATTTTTTTTTTTTTTTATTTTTTTTATTTTTTTTATTTTTTATTTTTTTTGCGTTTTCTTTTTCTTTTCTTTCCTGTGGTCCTTTTTTTTGCTTCCTGATTGTGAAGCTTTATTTTATAATGAGTTGCTTTCATGTTTATCATCTCTCAAATTTTCAATCTTTCTATTTTATATTTCAACCTATTATATATATATATATATAATTTTCACATTTAAAATTCAAGTTCCCCAACAATAATTTTCTTACACAACAATATATTTATTGTCATTTCCTCAACAATAATGTTCTTACATTAATACTCTCCAAAGCTAACATAAAAAATATCACAATACAAGAACTTGATATGTGAACACAGTACATCAACAACTGATTAAGTAAATTAAAAGATTACTAAAAAAATTTAAACAAAGCAAGCTAGAATGAAACAATCTTCTTCTTACGTTGGTGACGCTAGCTTGAGTGACGAGGATGAGCAAATGTGAGCTGTGGAGTGGATCAGTAGGGATCAACTGTAGTGGGGTTCAAAAGAGGAAGAGAGACAGAGAGTATGAAGAAAAGGGAACAACTAGGAACAAAAGTGGGGACAGACGAAACAAAATGGAAAAAGGGACAAGAGAATTTAATGAAGAAGACGAGTGTGTGTTTTTGTTGTGCAAGAGAAAGTGATATATTTTACGGGGGAGAGGCGTCAACATGAGCTATGGAAGAGGGAATAAAAAGGAAAAAGAGAGGGAAAAGATAAAAAGTAAAGTTAAAGGAGGGAAATCTGATTGGCGGGAGAGTTGAAAAAATTCATTATTCAAGCAATTGTGGCACTTCTTTAAAGAAGTGCCACAACTGCCCCTTTTTTTTATCTATTTAATTTTTTTTTTTTTTTAGGACCCAATTGTGGCGCCTGGCAAGGCAGGCGCCACCTTTGGGTGTAACCAGCTGTGGCGCCTGGTCCACCAGGCGCCACAGCTGGCCAATTGTGGCGCCTGCCTTGCCAGGCGCCACAATTGGCCCCACCAGCTGTGGCGCCTGGTGGACCAGGCGCCACAGCTGGTCCCAAAAAAAAAATAAAAAAAAAATAAAAATAAAAATGGGCAGCTGTGGCACTTCTTTAAAGAAGTGCCACAAAATATGCGCCACCTTTCAATCTTTTTGTAGTAGTGTTTCATTAGATTCATGAGGCAAAAATAGGTGGGGTTATAGTTAGTCACTTTTTCGGAAAAGGCCGATAAAGCATAATTACATAAACGCCCCTAAAACCCTAAAACGGGGCTGTCAAGGGAAATTTCATAATTTGACACTGAATTTGGTAATTTCAAGCTTGAAAATGGGATTCCTTGGGCGCAAATACATCAAGATAGCCATAGTAAAAATTTTGGGAAAACGTGCCATCGGGCCGAGTAAGGCGGGGCGGGGCAGAGCGATGCCGGGATCTCGGGGGCATTTTGGTAAATTTTCACCATAGACTATTATAACCACAAGAAACACTATGGAAGAGTCTAAAATGATACTTGGATAGGTTATGACTTATTTCTTGTATATTTAATATTTTAGGGCCGAGTCGGAAGCCAGGAGCGACACGTTTTACGAGGCACACTAAAAAGGGGTTAAAAGAACTTTGAGGCAGGGACATTATCCTTCATACATTATGCCATAGTTATATGATTGTGTGGATGCCATTGTTTGTAAATGTACTTTATTAATCAACATGTTTTGCCTAGAGAGGGGCAATTAGTGCCAGGGGCACTTACACTGGGAGTTGGTTAGAATCCAATCGGTGCAGATTAATGGGGCTGGGCCCTACTCATTAGGGGTGAGCATGGTGCCCAGTAGCCCGGTGCGCCCACCCTGACCCTGCAAAAAATTGCCCAGCCCAGCCCTAAAAAAGTGGCCCGAAAAAATTTTGGGCAGCTTTGGGCGGGCTAATAACCGGGCAGGGCCGGGCATCGGGCAAGGGGTGCTACCCTGCCCATTTGGCCCTGCCCTGAAAATTATTTTCATTTATTTAAAATATAAATTTTCATATCAATTAAATATTATTTCATATATATATTTTTATTTAAAATATATATTGTCTATTGTATAATACTCTTCTGATCCTCTCTTTTTTGCCCTAACCACTAAACACTATTTACAAGTAGATTTCTTCCTTTCTTCTTTACTTTGTGCTGTATTAAATTATACTTGCTTTTTATTTTCTTTCCAGATGCTTCATCATTTGATCAACTTTTGGGATATTGAATTGATGCAAACTACTTTGACTTCACGATTTTAATTAAATCATTTTTTTCTTATTTATAATGGATTATGGATGTTGTTTAATTTTTAAAGTATGGATATTTGCTAAGACATATAGTATTTTTAAATTTCAAGACTCTAAGTTATAGACTTATTTTAAAATATCTCAAGATGTGAAATCATTGAATGTATTTGAAGTTTATATTACTTAGGGCGAAGTTAAAACATATATGGTATTAGTAACTACAGGAATGTTTATAAAATTCATAAGGAATTATTTTCTTTATAAGTGGACAAAATAAGGCGTTATCACTTGGGCAGGGAAGCCCACCCTTGCCCAGCCCAAAATAGTTAGGGCTTTTAGCGGGCAAGGCCGGGCATCGGGCTGCAAAATGCAGCCCGTTCATCCCTTGGGCAGGGCATCGGGCAGGGGTCTCGCCCTGCCCAGCCCTGCCCACGCCTACCCCTACTACTCATGTAGACATGCAGATGATGTATTTATATTTTTCATTAACTGGTGCATACATGGTACATATCATATTTACTTTTCGCATGTTCTATGAGCGATAGCATGTTTCTATTGGGATTCATTGGAATCTCACCCGTTTTTCTAAACAAACATCTCAGCAGGTGCTAGTGGATTGGAAGGCAAAGGCGTAAATGCCGAGAAGTAATTGGCACGTGTCTCAAGACAAGGTCAAAGCTGGAGGTTATAATTAGTTTATGCTTAAGATATTTTAGGGAATCTTGTATATGTCGATGTTTCCACTGTATTCTATATTTTGTCTACGAATGACTTTGGAATTGTAAACGAATATTGTTCTCAGTATATATGTGTTTTTTTGTATGCCCATAGAATTTCGTCTTTATTACTCTTCGATTATTGAAATGGAAACGGATGTTGACATCTAAACTAGTCATCAAAGGAGAGAAAATATGCATATATAGTACTTCCTCCTATCCCTGATACAAGGGCTAGCTAGGGGTTGATTTTTTTTTAATGAGAAAAAGGCAAATGCATTCCACAAAAAAAGTACAAAAAGACTCTAAACCTCACATGTCATTAGGGGTGGAAATAGATTATGTTAGATTAGGCTTTACCTAAATAGGTTTGGGCCTGCAACAAAGACTCAAAGCCTGAGCCTGAGCCTGAGCCTGAGCCTGAGCCTATATATAAGCTTTTTTTTTTGCCTGGCCCTAGTCCTTCAAAAGGTCTGACAAGGCCTAAAGCCTTTTTTAAAGGCCTACTTAAAATGTAGCCCTTTAAATAGGCTTTAAAGCTTATGACTCTAAATTCATGTATAACCCTTTAACCTATGTACAATCTTATGTTTTGTCTTCAAAGCCTAGCATCCATTCTCGTTGTAACACAATGACTTAATAAGGAAAAGAAAATAATGCTTAGTGACAATAGTTGTCCAAACAAGTAGGACTAAGAAAAACCTATCGTCTGTTGACTAGTGAGATATATTTTCTAAAATTGACTAAGTGTCACTCCCCTCAATCTCTAACTAGACCCCACTTACTGATACCAGATCACCTGGCCTGGAGGCACCTGCCTCGGGGTTGAGGGATGGACTCACAAGGAGTATTTGCACACCCCTTGTGCATTTCTTTCGCCTTCGCAAGTATCGAACACTTGACCTGGGGGTAAGTACAAGTGTTTGGTGATACTTGCTACCATTGAGCTTACCCCCAGGTCAAGTGTTCGATACTTGCGGAGGTGAAAGAAATGCATAAGGGGTGTGCAAATACTCCTTGTGAGTCCATCCCTCGACCCCGAGGCAGGTGCCTCCAGGCCAGGTGATCTGATATCAGTAAGGGGGTCTAGTCAAAGATTGAGGGGTGTGACACTAAGCATAGCAAGCGGCAAGGAAAACTAGATTTTACCTTTTTAAATTTTCCCACATAAATTGAGACAAACTCCTCCTACTTAGATTATAATATTTCATTTGGCATTAAAATAAACTTACAATAAATATTATGATTTTCCATCTCGAGCAATCGAAGGGAAGAGAGGAAAGGGTGAATAAATGATGAATGCAAGAGTTGAGTCTTCAGTGTGTGTGAATGACGATAAATGTGAAACTTAAGATAAGGTTAATTTGGTATATTTATAAATAATTTATAAAACTATTCAGATAATATTATGTATTATTAAATAATAGTGTAAATTTAAAAAAATTAAAATTAAATAGGCCACGCATGTAGATTTATAGGCTAGACCGTATGAAAATATGCTTAATAATAAGCATAAATATAAGCCTGACCTATATAATAAATAGGCTAGATTAGAGTTTATCTAGCCTAGGTTATAGGCTCTTGTTATAAGCCTATCGTGTTTCTAGCCTGACATATCGGCATGAACAGTGAAGCAAGAGTCAAGAAAATAATTAAAAAGCACATTCAAATATGCTGTACATAAATCCTATCGAAAATAAAATGAGAAAGAAGAACTAATATCATGGCAAGTTGTATTGCTTCATGGCCTTTTTGTGTGTGTGTGTGTGTGCACGTGTGTGAAGAAAGATCAATATATTACTAAACACTTAGATATACATATGTGAGTTTCAGTACTGGGAATTTGGGCCAGCCCGAGCCCGACGGGCTGGCCCGACGCAAATTTCGAGCTCAACGGGTTGGGTTGCTTCAGCCCGACTCCTGGCGGGCTACCAAAATAGCAACCCGAGCCCGATTATCAGAGCTGGCGGGCTAGCCCGCCAGCCCGACAAGAAAGTGTTCAAAAAAAAACTAGAAAGAATGAGATTGATGAAGAGAAAGAAGGAAGTAAAGGAAAAATGTGGGGTAACTGTACCACAATATATATACTTGTTGCTTAGTATAAACAAGAATAGTGAATCAGATTTCCCAAACTTCTCCAGACAAAGTATTCCATAGATTCTCAGAAAGTTGCACTAAAGAACAAACTGATAGCCCAATGAACTAAGAACATGGCTAACAGCCTAATATCACAGCAAATAATAATAAGATTAGAAGAAAGAGTAGCAAACATTTTCCAGAATGAATTGGCTTCAAAAGTGCCTCTTACACTGTCTCGGTAGCCGAACGGAGAAGGGCAAATCGAAGAGGGGAAACGGAAATCGCCGACCGGCTTTAGACTTCAATGCTTCATGATCAAAGGGCAGTCGACCACCACAGTGAAGATCGACTGTGTTGAGAGCAGAGGAGACAAGAGGAAGAGGATGAGGAGGGTTAGGGTTCGGTACTTCAGTTTCAAATGGGGCACCACCACCATGCTAGTCACCGGACAGCATTGAAGTCGCAGAGAAGGGAAACTCGAACAGGGGAAAGGATGGCCGGACCGGACTCCAGCAACCGAGCAACAACAATAATCGATTTAAGAGGGAGACTGGGACGGCCGAACCCAGAGATCTCAGGTCACGATTGAAGCTTCGAGGTTCGAGCAGAGGAGTCGACGAGAGGAAGAAGGAGGTTGGGAGAGCACAGAGCGGCGGACCACCGGAGTCCGAGAGAAAGACGGAGACTGGGAGATCAGATCCCGGAGCCGGAAAGGAAGAGCGAGGGGCCGGTCTGCCGGAGAGGGTTAGGGTTCACAATGAAATGAGAATGAGAGTATGAGACGGAGGGAGAGACGAGAGTGAGATGTGATGTGAGACAGTGAGAGACTGAGAGTGCGCGAGAGTGAGGCGAGAGTGCGAGACTCGAGCAGGGGAACACGTGACGGTGAGTGAAAGGGAGAATTTTTTTTTAATTTTAAACGGGCTAACCCGTTTAACCCGCAGGTTAACCCGTTTAACCCGCGGGTTAAACGGGTCCAGCCCGTTTAACCCGAAAACAAATGGGCCGCGATTTTCCAGGCCCGAACCCGTTTATTTTTGGCGGGCTGGCGGGTCCGCCCCGTTTTACCAGCTCTAGTGAGTTTAGCATTTGCAACGTGAATGTAGGTGCTTATCTTGCAAAACTACTCCTCATATCATTAATATAAGATATATTTATCTAATTTGATTATATTAAGGAAATTGATTAAGTTAATTAATATGACATGTATTTTCTAAAATACCTAAACCCCCTTTCTTAATTCTTTCATTCCCTATCCTCCTTAATTATTGTTGAGGGAGCATCAATAGGATAAATTAAAAAATATTGATAAATATGAAAACTATATATTATATTTATGGTCAAAATTACCTCCCCAAATATATCTGATATTAAGAACCGGAAGAATATATTTTATAGTTTAGTTAGTCTTTTTTGCATCCTTGAGCATTCTCAACTTAGCCTTCTTAAAGTGAATCTTGACTAGGGAGATTAAACTATTGTATTTTGGTTTTTGATTAACAATGTATTCCAATATTTATTTTTAAAAAAAAAGAACGAAAGGAACAAGCAGCGTGAAAAGAAAAAGTGTTTGTGAAGAAACTATTAATTAATTACGCACGAGCAAGAGGAATAGGAGGGACCACCAAAGAGCAAAGAAGCTGCCAAATTAAAAGGCCCTCACGTCAAGTATCTTTCATCTCCTTTATTTTTTTTTGGCTCTCCTTCCTATTTTGGTTACTTTTTCCTTTCCTTTTTTAAAATAGAAATTCTTCTGTTTGTTTGATATTATCATTTGTCGTTTTGTATGCAACTAGATTGAGAGGCAAATCCCTCAAGAGTTGGCAGAAAGAGCAATTGCAGGTCTGACATGACACAAGACGGGTCGGTTGCGGGTGACCGATAATTTATTTGAGGACTTCAATTTAAGAAGTCCAATTATTGAATTTATCCACTTTTGTTGCTGGGTGATCAAGATGGTGAAATTCATCAAATGTACCCAAAAAAGAAAGGTTGAAAACGATGGAGATATTAATTATAAAATTCAAGATAAGTAGTTTAAATAAAGAAAATCTACTAAAATATTAGTGATCGAAAAGTACATCATAAGATATAAAACGAAAGAGTTATCATACAATTATAAGATCATTAATACTATATGTTAGTGAATGTTTGTCTATGAAGAGAAAATAAAAGAATAACGTTAGGGGTAGTTGAGATGAGGATATTGAGATGAGTATAAGCTCAAAAAAAAAAAAAAGATTCGTAACGAACAAATTTTAAAAGGAGTTGAAATGACATATATTAAAAAGAAAATGGTATAAAATTGTTTCATGTGGTTCATGCATGTACAAAGAAGACTATATTGGATGCACTGGTGAGGATGGTAGATGAAGTAGTATATGAAATCCTCTAAAATGACATAGAGGAAAACCAAAGAGATAAGTAAATAAAGACATTGAGTGATCGATTGGAAACTCTTGGTAGATTGAGCACAACATCGTTGTACAGTTCATGTAGTTGACCTTACCTAATGAGATAAGACTTATTATGGTTATAGTGAAGAAATGAATTCTAGATTCAAACTAAATAAATTAAATTTCGATTCAAAACAATCAAAATTAATTCTCTTAGACAATTTTAAAGATAATAATATCTCATACTTGATTGAGACAGTGATTTATAAAATCTGGCCCACAAGTGTTTATCTTAAATGAGAGAATCGTGAATTTCTCTCGCAACTAGTGAACTTTGAGCAGGGAATCAAAAAGAACACGTGGAATATTACCCTTGCCCTTTTCATCAAAGTTGTCAAGGTTGGCTACTTGTGTCGACTCTTTTATTATTCATGTCCATATTACTATCTGTTTATGTGGTTTAGCCGGCTCTTGATGCTTTCTCTCTCCAGATATTTTCCATGATTTTCATGTTTCAACCAATTTAATTGTATGTTTTGGCTCTTGATTTTGATGATTACAAAATTATAGCTCTCTTCTTTCATCTTGTAATATCCCAAATTTCAGTCACCAAAATTCCTTTACACCTTTATGGTGTTAAAGAGAATAAAATGATGAATATTAATACACTTGAATTAGCCAAATAGTGCAATTAGTGGCCACACGAATTTAAGGCTAACATAAGACATAAGGTCCAATTTTTGTCTTCTTAAAAGCCCATTTTTGTAGCCCAAAATGGGATAATGGAAGAACACAATTTTTGGACTCAATTAATAGTGATTTTCGGGCAAACACAAAGGGAAAGAAGAAAGCTCAATTTAATTACAAAAATATAAGGGCAAAATACTCATTTGGCTAAATAAAAATTAAAAGCCTATATTTTCCCTTTCCTTATGGTGTTGGACATCCAAACAAGGGAAGCAAGAGGGAAATAAATACTTGGTCCAAATTATGCCAAAAGTTGGTGCATATTTAGCCAAGTAAAAGAAAAGAGAAAAGTAAACAATTATCATGTGATGAATTAGTAAATAAAATAATATATTTTAAGAAGGTGGATGATGATAATTCAAGAAGCCTTTTAGTTCTTTCAAGGGCCAAATTCACATCAAGATGGAGAAAGCAAAGAGAAGCATTTGTGGCCAAGTAAATATGGGGAGAAAAGTCAAAAGTTAGACATGTGATTAATAGCAATTAAAGTATTAATATTGTAAAGAGGTGGAATTGGGATCTTTTAAGAGATCATATATTATCCCTTTCAAGAGGCCTCGTTTTCATCCAACATTGGAAAGCAAGAGAGAGAAAGAGTGTCTTGGAAAATATAGAGAACAAGAGGGAAGGAGCAAGTTCAAGAAATTAAGGCAAGTCTCTAAGCAATTTCACTTCTTTATGTCCCTTAAATTCTTGGAAACTACCTTTAATCCTTATGCCTTCCTTGAACACATATGTAGTAAGCACAAAATCAAGAGGAAGAGGAAGAGGAAGCCCACGCACTACCAAAAAAAAAAGATATTTTGTAGCGGTGCAATTGTAGCGGTTATATTAAACCGCTACAAATTATAGTATTTGTAGCAGTTTTTACCTAAACCGCTACAAATTTGTAGCGGCAAGATATTTTGTAGCGGTTTCATACAAAAAACCGCTACAAATTTTGGCACGAAATTCTCGCCAAAACTTATAGCGGTGATTTTGTAGCAGTTAATGCACATAAACCGCTACAAAATACCAAAGGTTATAATTTTGTAGCGGTTTTGGGCAATAACCGCTACAGAATTTTAAGAGTCTCGACATTTGTAGCGGTTTTGGGCAATAACCGCTACAGAATTTCAAACGTGTATCTCCAACCGCTTATTGCGGAATTGCTTGACCTGTGGAATTTCGGTTTGGAGAGGTACGACGCTTACAGCAAGACTTTGTTCAACATGCGTGCAGCCTTGATGTGGACAATTAGTGACTTTCCTGGCCTTGGCACATTATCTGGTTGGAATGTGCATACTGGGTCGGCCTGTCCAGCTTGCAATTTCGACTCTGACGCATTGCGCCTTCCCCACAGTCAAAAGTGGTGCTTTATGCGGCATCAGAGGTTTCTCGATAGAACGCATAAGTTCAAATTGCAACGAAATTGCTTCAATGGGAAACCAGAGAAAAGAGGACCACCTCAGACTTTGTCCGGTACAGATATCTTATAGCAGCTTGAGCATGTTGACTTCGAGTTTGGAAAAAGCGAGGATTCAACACAAACTCGCCAAAAGACGCGTAGGACTTTGGCGCCTCAGCAGTGGAAGAAGATAAGTATTTTCTTCACGCTTCCATATTGGAGATCTAATTTACTTCGCCACAGTCTTGATGTAATGCACATTGAAAAGAATGTTTGCGACAATGTGCTGTATACGCTGCTTAACGAACCCGGCAAGACAAAAGATCACCTTCAAGCGAGGAAAGATTTACGCGACATGGGAGTTCGTGAAGACGCTTGGCCAGATGAGTATGACAGATTTACACCGGCAAAGTTTACCCTCACAAAACCGAACAAGGATGTGTTCCTCGCGACGTTGAAGAAATTAAAAGTTCCTGATGGGTATTCAAGCAACATTTCTCAATGTGTCGACTTGCAGGCTCGAAAGGTTGCTGGCCTGAAGAGTCACGACTCACATGTTCTTATGCAGCAGTTACTCCCTCTGGCTATAAAGAATACACTTCCTCCCGATGTTTCCATCGTTTTGGTGGAACTTTGTTCTTTCTTTCGCAAGTTGTGTTCTAAGGTTTTGATCGTTGAGGAGCTCGATCAGCTGCAGTCAAAAATCATTCTTACGCTTTGTCATTTGGAGATGATCTTTCCTCCGTCCTTTTTTACTGTGATGGTTCACCTCACAGTCCACCTCGTTCATGAAACAAAGCTCGCTGGACCAGTACAATATCGTTGGATGTATCCGATTGAGAGGTACTCATCTTAAATATATGCTTTAATTTATTGTCCGTATTTAATGTTTGCTAGTTGTCCTTTTCATCATTTTATATCAATTTTCTCTTCTGTACTTCATAGGTTCCTTGGGAAATTAAAATCTTACGTGAGGAATAAGGCGTGGCCAGAAGGTTCTATAGCTGAAGGCTATATAGGGGATGAGGTGCTATATTTTTGCTCAAGGTATTTTGATGATCTTGAGACGGCTTTCAACCGCCCGCCTCGTGTTGACGATTGTCCTGAACCTGCGCCGACATCAGGAGAATTTATCCCTCGTGTTGGTAAACCAGTTGGAGCAACTGAGAACTTCAAACTAACGGCAACTGAGAAGTTCCAAGCACATAGACATGTCTTGATTAATTGCACTCAAGTTGAACCTTTCATACGGTAAGAATTGTACACTCACATGTTATTCGATCTATATCTTTCGTAACATTTCTCACTTTCATTTCACTAACGCCTTTCCATTATTAATTAAGCGTCAGCTCAGGATCCGTACACAGACATCCTCGAAAAGTGATAGGAGGGTCCACAGAGAATTCCCGAGCTGGTTTGCGCGCAGAATACTAAATGACCACAACCCATACTCACCAGATTTCAGAGCTCTCGCAATCGGCCCTCTTGATCATGCAAAACGGTTTACAGCATACAATGTCAATGGTTTTAAGTTTTACACTGTTTCACGAGATTAAGGATTGCAAACACAGAATTCGGGTGTTTATGGCACATTTGGGACAAGGAGTTATGCGAGCAGCAGTGACGCCAACATGCAGTTCGGAGGCGTCCCTTACTATGGCAAGCTTCTTGATGTGGTCGAACTTAATTATCAAGGCCGTTTCACTGTGACGTTGTTCAAGTGTTTGTGGGCAAATACCACTACTTCTCGGGGACTGACAACTGACGACCTAGGGATCACATCAGTCAATTTCTCACGGCTGATTCATACTGGTATTTCTCAAGATGATGAGCCGTATATTCTAGCTTCAGAGGCACATCAGGTTTATTATGTCGAGGACGAGAGGCATAGGGATTGGCACATGGTCGTTCATTTAAAGCCAAGAGACCTTTACGACATGGGTGAAGGTGATAACATCGCCTACGAGAGTGAGTCATTTCAGCCAGCCGATTTTGAAAACTACTTCCCTGAAGGTGATGACAATTTACCTCTACTGCGGTGAGTTTTTTTAAGTCCACGTCATTTGAATTAAATTTTTTAAATTTAATAATACATCAATAACAATAATTTTTCTACAAAATTTCTGTAGGGATGGCGACGATGAGTGATCAAATTCAAGTGTAAAAAATTTGTCTTTACAAAAAATGCAAAAAATTTGTTAAAATAAAATGTAAAAAATTTTTTTTTTAAAAATAAAATAAAATAATATTTGTAGCGGTTATTAAACCGCTACAAAAATATAAATAACCGCTAAAAATAGCATTACGAATATTAAACCGCTACAAAAATATAAATAACCCTACTAATTAATAACCGCTACATTAACCGTTACATTAACCGCTACAAATAGTACGTGGATCTCTATAAATACCCTTATCACAACTCATTTGAAACACTCCCCAATTTCTTTTCACCTTACCTTTCTTTCATTTCCTCTCATTTACAACTTCTTTCGTATGAGTAGAGGAGCTGAATAATACGATCAAATATGGTAACAAGATTTTCAATTTTTTTTAGAATACTTCTTTCCTTTCTATAAAATTTATTCTAACCATTTTTTTTCTACATATATCATAACTCTATCTCATTTTCATCTATTTTTCATACATAATTACATTATATTAGAAAACATAATAATTCCTTATTACCTACCTATCCTTAATAATATTATTAATATAAATTTTATACTAATCCTATTCAATTACATTTTTTCTTTTTATTTATTAATAAGTTAAACTATTGAATAATAAACTAATTGAAATAGATAAAATAATAACAAAATAAACTATTTAATATAATATTGAAAAAACAGAAATAAATCATCGTATATTTTTTAAAAAAATTTAAATATTTGTAGCGGTTATTAAACCGCTACTAAATAACGCGCCTTTTTACGACTCAATTTAAATTTTTTGGTGCCAATTTTGAATTTCATGAAATTAGTAGCGGTTTTAAAAACCGCTACTAATTTCATGAAATTCAAAATTAGTAGCGGTTCCTTAACCGCTACAAATAAAAAATATCATTTTTTTTCGCCAACAAATTTTCAATTTTTTATATTTGTAGCGGTTAATTAACCGCTATAAAAAAATCTTTTTTTAAGTTCTCAATATAATTTTTTATATTTGTAGCGGTTATATAAAGCTACAAATATCTTTGGGTGTTGTAGCGGTTAATATTAACCGCTACAAACTATGGAGCGGTTATTTTTGATTGAGTAGCGGTTTGATAAAACCGCTACAAAACCGCTTGCAACGTACGATTTAGTAGCGGTTTGAGTAACCGCTACTAATCTAGTTTGTAGCGGTTAGAACCGCTACGAATACCCATTTTTAACCGCTACTAAATTACGTTTTTTTTTTGTAGTGACGGTTTTATGCCTTAGAGAGAGAAAGCAAAGGTAATCACAAATAACCTTATTTTTTTGTTGAATTCAAGGTGTATATTGTTGTTGTGGCTGATATTTGATTTGCTTGGTTTATGAATTTGGGATGCACAAACCCTAAGGGGAGGTGCTACCCAAATTCACACTAATCATGTGCAATAAGTGTTTAAGTGGTTAATCAATTACAAGTGGAAAGAAGGTGGTTTAATGGATAAAACATAAAATCACAATTTTCCTATTTTTTATATATATTTCGGCCAAGAGAATTTGACAAGGTTGGAGCTAGGATTTCATGGATTTGATGATTCCATTGTGTTTAAAATGGAAAATTGTGTAGGGAACATGTAAAATATGAAGTGTGAAGGCTTTAGAATGTGAAATGACAATTTTACCCCTAAAAACCCAAACATAGTGGCTGATAGGGGTATTTTCATAATTTGGGCATGAATTCAACAAATATGATGTCAAAAATAGATTCTACACGCGAAATTGTGTAGAAATAGCTCAGGTCATAATTTTTGGTAAATTATAGTTGGATTGGGTATAAAGGGACTTAGACCGGGTCCCCAAGGGCATTATGGCCATTTTGTAATTTTGAGTCAAGATAACTAACAATATGAGTTTAGAATGTGACATGAATGAGTAATAATTCATTTATTGTGCATTTGGAATTTTAAGACATATTAGTAGCTTGAGCCAGACACAGGGTATTGGACCGATATATAGGCAAGGAAAGGGCAATATAGGTAGTAATTTTATCTCTCATACACTATGTGGATATTGATATATTGTATGTTTCTATATTATGTGATATGAATATGGTGCTTGAGGCATATTACCTAGCTGTGGTCTGGGACTCAGCTGAAGTACACGGACAAGTAGGGGATTCAAACAGTCATTTGGCCCTAAACAGTGCGCGCGCGCACGATATAGTGTGTATTTTTATTTTACACTATACGGTGCATTGCATATTGATTTATCACATTTTATATGATTGATTGTGTGTAACTACTTAGATTCTTTTGAATCTCAACCCCTTTCACAATGTATAGTGTATCCAGTAGTGAAAAGTGGCTCTAAGGGCAATGTAGTAGATACCGGCAACTGAAGATTTCGGTCTAGATCAAGCACTTACGTTGGTTATCTGCAGGCTTTTATTATATTTTAAGTTTGTAATTATTATGTATAATCCCTGTGGGGAATTCTTATAATGTAATCAAGTACTTATTATCAATATTTTTATACTATTTTTGTGTGTCCACTGAACTACGTGCAAACACTCTGATGAATATTGAAATAAATAAGGGGTTTTACACATCCAATATGCAAAAAGAATAGTTGTTAATTGTCACTACTACTTGCTTTTTTAAACAAATTACTAACTTCGGTTCTAAAAAAATATAAGACTTGATTATTTTTTTTGGAAAGATTAAGGAAGTTAAATAAGTTACTTAATCATATCATATACTGTGTATGATTAAATGGAACTCACAACTCATGAGCTTCCTCTGCTTCTTCCACATTTCACCATTGACAGCAAAAATCCCTTGCCCAAAAAGATCAACCATAATATCCTCATCGTGCTTGCCCTTGTTGTACTTACTGAACTAGCTTTTTAGAATGAGCTCGACATTTCTGGTGTCAGCGGTGTATAGTTTGCTCATTCCTGGATCCGGAAGCTGAAATATGGGTAGAGTTTTGGCCATTGCCGTATGGTGGTTAAAGAGGGTAATGAAGTAGAAGAGCTGCTAGAAGACGGTGCCATCGACGAGCCCAGCATAGAGAGAGAGAGAGAGTGTATGTGTGTGTGTGTGTGAGTGTGTGATGTGAGGAGTTTTTTTTAATGAAAGGGAAAATCCCACAAAAATACTATTAAAAAAATGCAAAAGACAAATAAGTGCGTCCAATTTGTAAAATCTTGTGTCAAATTTTATGGAGGAATATGGGATGTCCAAATCTCTCCAAATATTTCGAATTGACCAATATGCCCTTGATTACAATTTGAAACAACATATGGAATGGATGAAGTTATGAAACAGGATACTGGAGTCATCAATTTAAATTCTCATGTTATTAATATACTGATGTTATGATTGATTCCTGAAACTTGTGCCCTGAAAATTATACCTGGATAAGAAGTTGTGAAAAAGGATGGTGAAGTTGTAAATTTAAATTCTTATGTTGTTAATCTATATACTAATGTTGTTATTGACCCTTGAAACTTTTGACCTGAAAATTACACCTGGATAAGAAGTTGTGAAAAAGGATGATGAAGTCATTAATTTAAATTCTCATGTTGTTAATCTATATACTGATATTGTTATTGACCCCTGAAACTTTTGACCTGAAAATTAAACTTGGATAAGAAGTTGTGAAAAAGGATGATGATGCTGTTAATTTAAATTCTCATGTTATTAATATATATATATATATATATATACATATACATATACATATTAATATTGTTACTGATCACTAAAACTTGTGACCTGAAAATTATATCTGGATGAGAAGTTGTGAAAAAGGATGATGGAATTGTTAATTTAAATTCTCATGTTGTTAATTTATATACCAATATTGTTATGTTCCCTTGAAACTTGTGACCTGAAAATTATATCTAGATAAGAAGTTGTGAAAAAGGATGATGAAGTTATTAATTTAAATTCTCATGTTATTAATATATATACTGATATTATTATTAACCCCTAAAACTTGTTACCTGAAAATTATATCTCGATAAGAAGTTGTGAAAAAGGATGATGGAGTTGTTAATTTAAATTCTCATGTTGTTAATCGATATACTAATGTTGTTATTGACCTCTAAAACTTGTGACTTGAAAATTATACCTAGATAAGAAGTTGTGAAAAAAAATAATGAAGTCATTAATTTAAATTTTCATGTTGTTAATCTTTATATAGATATTGTTAATTTCAATTATTAACTTGTCAATGTCTAAAATATATTATGCAACAAAAGCCACAACATCCGGATAAGAATGCCTATATCATACATACAAAAGTAAAAGTAGGCAACAAAAGCCACAATAACAATTCAATTCAAGCACAAAGGGAAGCCTAAGGTTGCTTGCAGCAGCAGCAATGACCAGCAACATCCCATGAAGGAAAGAGCATATTCAGTGGCTTCGTGATGAACTTATCTTCTTCATCTTCAACTTACCTCGTTTCATCCTCCAATGATGATCAAACCTCAACAAAAAAATCAGATTATATGTCTATGATACATAATTTTTGGTTTTATATTCAAGCATGTGACAGGTTTACCCAAGGATCAATCACTGCCGAAGCATGATCCAAAAAAATTGGAAGCATTGCAAAACACCAGTCACATCCAGAGATCAAGAACAAAAGTTGCAAATAGTCAAACTTTTTAAAGAAGCAAACCTTGTAATTCTTAAGCATGTTCGATGTCACTCATATAGTCGATGCCCAATTGAATCCTCACATATCAATTGCCTAAGGCTTGGTCGACGGAGTAACGAAAAACTGTGGCGGCGTGTAAAATGCCAATGGGGAAGCCATAGTTTGCAAGCTTGATGTAAGCCGAAGATGGCGACTGAGAGGAAATCGGAGAGTAATCTCTTAATCTCTTTGCTTTTGGCTTTGCCTCGTTGAATTGGTCTGAGGTTGAGAGTTGCGACCAGTTTCTAAAGGATGGCCCCTAATCTTTATGACATGCTAGCACGAGGCTTGCTCTAGTTGCCTCCACCATTGGCAGTGCCGGTGTTGGTACCGCTGCCACCGCCACGAACATAATTAGAGCCACCTCCAATGACCCTGAAACTGCCCTCAAGCTTTATGCCACCATCCCCCGTGCCTCATCCGTGACAGCATCACCACTGATTGAATTATAATTCTGTGAAGGAATCAAATCGCCAGCGAATGACTCAGCGGTGGAGGGGGCAGGAGGAGCTAGTGAGGAAATTAATTTGGCCTTCAATTCGGTGGTTGTTATTGGGGGGAGAGAGTGAGAAGGGGATGGAGGAAGAAAATGGAAGAGAAGAACCAGAGAAGGAGAGAGAGAACTCAAGGGCAACTGGGTACGTGAAACATTTAGTATTTACATATTCCTCCCATATGTCAAATCATGAATTTGGAAACACTAATTTATCTTTTTTTTTATTTTAAACCAATTTTTCTGTCATTTACCTTTTTGAAATAATCATTTAAAAAAGAAATATGGGTCCACAAATATAAAAAGCACCGACAGTTAATCTTATTTAATAGAAGTGGCATTTTTGCCCATTTGAGAAGCTCACAAGTACTTTTGTATCCAAGTAAAATTTATGGTGTTTGGTATACTTTTGAAAAAAAGTTCATAAGTATTTTTATCCTTAATCCTTTTTTTTCCATTGGAAGTACCCAGAGTCAGTTTTATGAGTGGACATATAACCCTAGTTAAGTGTAGAACGTTTTACTCCCTATATAAATATATAATTTTATTTATTTTGAGGATGGTGTGCTTCTCCTCCTATCTGTGTGTGTATTTGCTGGACGTATTTAATATCCGAGTCTATCACTATGATCCGATCCTCGTGTGGGTGTATAAGGAAAGCCGACTGCACCTCAGGTACTCTGATAAACTCACAAAAACAACAAAGCAGGAGGCTCAGGTGAAGTATACACAAGTCTGGGATTTGGTCTTTTTCTTGATTTAGCCATTGAGTAATACCCTACTAATTAATACACACGCATAGTAGAGCGATGAAGAAACAGGTATATATATATATATATATATAACTACAGTTTTTTTTTTCTTTTTCCCAATTCTCCATGGCTATGTTGTGTACATGCAAATTAAACTAGTGTATCTATAATATTATTCTCTGTTATAATATATATTTGTCTGGCACATATTTGACTACGTGCCTATCAGTATATATTGTTTCACTTATCAGTATAATCCTTGTTAATAATACATATATTTGTGCCACACAGAAAATTCTATGCATTTTTTTTTGCCATAATTTACATACCCATTATATTGATGAAGTGTTTGAACTCAATCTTGTGCTTGGTGATATTGGGATATACAAGACGCAATAAATTGCTAAGAAATTATTGTTGCATAAGAGAGTGGGCAATTGAGTTTCATATTAAAAAATTATTTTAATATGTATAGAATTTATAATAAAGATGATCTTTAATTGTCAACTTAAAAAAAATAATTTTTTTCTATTTAAAAATCAGCAATTCAGAATTTTAAATCCTGATCATTGAAATTGTATTTGGATGGCTCATATCTTTATTTTCTTTTTCATATGTATAAAATTTATTAAAAATCATACTATTCATCAATCATAGATACTACTAAACATCCTCCAAATAGGTACGTAGCTCCACGTGATTAAAGTTTGTGCAAAAGTATGTTTAGCTATAATTAATTTTGCCTCTTTGAATTAAATATTATGTTATCATTGCGTAGTATACCACAAATAAATACAAAATAATCCCCACCAAGCCTCGGCATCAGTAGCTGCTTCCTTATTGAAAAGTAATTCAAATAGAAAAATATTAATTAATGACTCTATTGGTGGCTTATGTTAATGATCATTGATTTATTCTAGCAAGCGCTGTATAATACATATTAGAGGGAGTATCTATAAATGTGAAATTTTTCAAAACATAAGTTGCCAAACTTCTCCAAAAAAAAAAAAAATTGGGAAAAAAAAAGTTCTACGTATTTTATGTTAATGTTCCGAAAGTATCTTCTCAATTAAATTACCTAATCTGGAAAAAAAATGTTTGAATTATATAATCAAGTCCATTGGGTTGAGGCTCTTCATTAATAACTAATTAATTAACTACCTAAAATTTAATTAAAATTTCAAGAGAGATAGGGGCGGGCCCTTGTCAATATAGAGCTGGTCCAGCGGTGTAAGACCCCACTAAATCCCTCTGATTCTTGAGTTTGAGTCTTAAAGGAGACATTTGTGTTGAAAGGTGCAGTTAAGAACTCCAAACCAGATATCAAATGATAATATCAAAAAAGGACAGCTCATTGCATTGGAGGAGAAGTGGATGATTCTTAGGCTAACTCAAATATAGAAGCCTTATCCGATAGAGTGCTACATGAATGGGGGGCACTTCACCACCATTTCTAGTTTCTGCATGGGAAATTTAATATCATTCAAAATTAAAAAAATTGCTATAGACTAATGGCTAATTTGAATTTAAGTGGGGTTAAATTTATTTTAGGAGAAGTTTTCTATCAATTTTCTTAATCTAAAATCTTATAAAAAATATATATAATTCCTTACCAGTCACAACTCATTCGATTTTGCCACATAACTTTAATTAATAATAAGTTTGAAAATAAAATTTACAAATATTTGATTTGAAAGCATGCATGATACTCCTCCGATCCTAAATATATGATCTCAATAAATAATTCGTAGACATTAAGGGAATAATTATGTTAGTTATTTGTAAGAAAATGTTTGTTGATTTCCCTAACAAATCCCCCTTTAAACATTTGCATTGGATATTTCCTTATTGATGGAAACATCTTAATAAGGGAAATCAATAGGGATATTTGGAGAAAAATTATAAATTTAGGAGGTAGAGTGGTTTAAGATCTTACATTTAGGATCGGAACAAAGTTTCCTCATCTAGTTCCTATATTTAGTATCAGAGGGAGTAATTTGTAGGGACCAAGATGATGACAACGAATAATGCAACAATTAACAGTGAAGAATAAAAAGGCTTTATGGACAATAAAACTCTTACCTGATCTTTCGTACCCCCTCCTCTATGGGAAGGGCCAGCCAACCGCACTTTACCCTTCATTTAATAATTTAATGGAAAGAGTATCTATCGGTAATGAGTAAGGGAATGACGGACACCACATCGATCGGACTCAAGAATTGGGTTTATAGGTCTTTTCACTTCATTATAAATTTATTATTGAGCTTAATTTTATTCAAAATGAGACTTTTTACTTCGTTTCAACTTCACTCACACTTACTTGAACATCCTAACAACACATGTCAGTACATGTGTTTTTGGCCTTTTACTCGGTTTATCCATGGAGGAAACATATACATAGTGAAGGAAGCAAAAAATTAAGCTAGGAAGAATTTATAAATCATTAATTTGAAAGTGTGGATATATAGAAGGGAAGAATGAAAGGAACCTCGAAGATACTACACTAATTTTACATAGGGATTGGTAGGTTGTATTGCTTCATAGCTTTTTGTTTTTTTAAAGAAGATCAACATATTAATAACACTTGGATATACATATGTGAGTTTAGCATATTACAACCTGACTGTAGGTGCTTATCTTGCAAAACTACGCATTCCGTCCTTAATTTAAAACATATTTATCTAATTTGATTAGATTGAAGAAGATCGTTAAATTAGTTAATATGATATGTATTTTCTAAAATATCTAAGCTCCTTTTCTTAATTCCCTCTTTCCCTATCCTCTTTGATTATTGTTGAGGACCAAGATCAACTCCCTAAATATATCTTATATTAAGGACTGAAAGAGTATTTTATATTTTGGTTAGTCCTTTTTGTATCCTTAACCATTCTCCACTTGGCTTTGTTAGAGTGAATCTTGATGAGAGAGATTAAACGCTTGTATTTTGGTTTTTGAATAATAATGTATTCCCATATTTAGTAAAAAAAAAAAATGAAAGGAACAAGCAGAGTGAAATTACGTACGAGCAAGAAGAATAGGAGGGGCCACCAAAGAGCAAAGTATCTTTCATCTCCTTTTTTTCTCTCTCCTTCCTATTTTGGTTACTTGTTCCTTTCTTTGTTAAAAATGTCAATTCTCCTGTTTGTTTGGTATTATCATTTGTCGTTTTGTACCGAACTAGATTGAGACGCAAATCCCTCAAATTTGCTAAAATAGTAGCGATTGGAAAGCACATATAGGAAAGAGTTATTGTACAGCTATAAGATCATTAATATTTAATACTATATGATAGCGAATGTTTGTCTCTGAAGAGAAAATGAAAGCATAAAGTAGGATAGCTGAAATGATGATATTGAGATGGGTGTATGATCATACCTAAAAATATAAGATTCATAACAAACATATTTGAAAGGAGTTAAAATGACATATCTTAAAGAGAAAATGGTATAAAATTATTTCATGTTTCAGACATGCACAAAGAATACTATGTTGGATGCATTGGTGAGGATTATAGATGAAGTAACACTACTATAAAAGAGAGATTTAACAGTATCCTTTTTTTGGCGTTTCTTCAAAGAAGCGCCATAGATAATAGTTTTTTTTTAAATAAAAAGGTTCAAAAACTACGACACTTCCTAATATAAGCGCCAAAGCTTAGTGTTAGGCTTGTGCAGCACTTTCCTAGACAAGCACCATACAAAACATTTGTTTAAAAAACAAAAAACAAAAGCCCAAGCTACGACGCTTCTCAAAACAATGCCATAGCTGGGTTAAATTTTTAGCATTTTTTTTATTTGAAAAAAACTTATCTGACGCTTAAAAATA